>CM058230.1:2500-725757 GCA_030180135.1 Orychophragmus violaceus | reverse complement strand
CACGCACGTAAATTAAAGAGAGACAAAATAATGCATTGCATTGTCGTTTGAACTATAATATGAAACTTCCTTTTCTTATATGAAACTATATTAATATTAAAATTTTGTTACAAAATTTAAACATACGTAAAGTTATAATAACAGTGTAAGAAAGCCTAACAATATATATATATATATATATATATTAGCTATCTACACAAAGATTGTCGGAAATATGCAAAAGATATGTCCAGACTCTTATGGTCAAGTGGTTGGGGACGGGTTTTGGACGTTACCATATTTTGGGTTTGATTTTTTTACCATACGAAACTAAATCACATTTGTTTAGGACAGTCACATGGATATGGACTTTGTTTTAGAGGCTCATTTAAATATCCGGAAAGAAGATCTATGGGTTGTACCTCCCCTTAGAAATTAGTTTGAGTCTCTACATAGATTCGGGATACCCTCAAATTAATATATATATACATGTGTGTGTGTGAAAGATATATAACACATGAGTTGGAAAAGTTGGGTATTTGAGAAAATGGTTTTAGGAAGCTTCCTAAAAGACATTTTTCTGAGTTTTTTTTTGCTCTTCTTCACTTATAAAATGAAAATAAATAGTACATTTTAGTTGTTTTTTTTGGGTGTAACTATATATGACTACTTGTTGACAAAGAAACTATATATGACTACTTAAAGAAATCACTAAATAATAATATTAATTCTCATTTAACACACATTAAATACAATTATAAAACACTCTCAGCACCCTAAAGAAACCACACAAGAAAGCATATGTTATACATATAACTAAAATTTAAAAACCCATATCTTAAATTATTGAATAATGTCTTAAGTGGAGACCCAAAAATGCTGCTGCTTCCAAGTAAGCATTGGCTTAGCCTCACGACCATTCTCCTTGCATCTGCTGCTTAACCTGCTAAACTTGTTATTTCCATTTTTACCCTCCAAGTTCTCACTAGTTTCCTCCTCTGTTTCTTCTTCTTCTTCTTCTGCTTCCTCGTGATTGTGCTCGAGTAAAGAACTTTCCGGCGATAAACAGAGACGGAGCCTTCCTTCACCACGTTCCGCTACAAAGTAACGAGGCGGAGACGAAACCCTAATTGCTTGAACAACAAGACGACCATCTTCTCCTAAAGATCTCACCATACGATTATACTTTGATCCTTCAACGAACTTTATCGGTGGCGGGAATTTCTTGGCCATTCTGTTAGTGTCATCCTCTTCTTCTTGTGGTTTCGGCTGGGGATGAGGAAGAGGAGACTGAACCCTAGGAGGAGCGGTTACTTCAAACGCAAGCAACGACAGCAATTCGTCACCACTCTCACTTCCTGTTTCGGTCCCGAGGCTTTCAGTGCACATTTCTAAGCTTTTCTCATTCAGCTTAGAAACAGAGCGTTTCTCGACAGGGTGGACGTAAGCTTTATCCTCTCTGTTTTGGACAATGGCTGTGATGTCGGACATAGATTGCAGGAAACTTAACCCACTCATGTTGTTTCTTTCATTCTTGGTGAAGATTTTATCTTGAGCTTGACAAATAACAATTGACATTTTTTGTGTGTGTTCTTGAGAAAAACAGAGGATCCCGATGAGAGTTTGTGATTGTTATTGAGAACTTTCGTTTTTTCTCGTTGGTTGGTTTTGATCAGTGGAAGCTTGAAGAAAGAGACAGAGACAGAGACTGGTTTGGTGGTAAGAGGTAATTAAGAAAGGGAAAGAGGGATGAATGTGAAAGGGAAGAGGGAGGGGTGAAGAACTATTTATAGTGTTGAGTGAGTTCACTTGGCATTGGATTCTTTTAGGCTTTTATTATTCATCCTACTTTATTGCATGAAACATATTACTTAAAACCTTATAATATATTAACTGGTGACATACCATCCAAATGATGGACATACTAATTTTTAGATCAATTTCAAATCCAAGGATGATTTATTAGTTTATAAATTTTAATGGATTTGGAAATCCAAACTAAATACAGGTTATTGGTTCTATTATATAAAAATCAAGTGTTTTGCCGTAAAATTGTCTATAAAATTATCAGTATAAACTCTATAACTGGTAAATTTTGATCATTAGTCCAATTCCACATGAGAATCCTACACTATTCCAAGGCTCATTTGTGTTTTGTCTACGGATATTATCATGCATATCCATAAGTTAGTAATGTTTTGTACTATGCAAACCAATAAGGTCGAAAGAATGCAATTACAAGCTTGACTTTATGTTGTATGAACAACTAATTAAAAAACTAACAAATCCTAAAGAGAAAAACAAAGGACATGATGCTTAAACATAGAATATAGACATTTTAAACATTTATTCAATAGCCATTAGTAGACGCATATTCGTCCTATCAAGCGTTAGCAGCACTATGGAGAAATGGCTTTTTATTGTTCTTAATATTTAATTGCTCGGTTTAAAGTTAAACACATCATTATTTTATTTAGGAATTAGGATTAAAAAGTGATTAAAAACTTGCATCAATTTACCCGGCCGTTATTCTCACCACAAGTCATTAGTTACAACTTACAACTTGTTTGAAATTACATATTTTATCTTTGGCGAATAAACCTTTACGCTTTACCATATTAATTAAAGCTTCATTTTGTAATACCAACAAGTACAACTAAACTAATCATGCAATGCTTTTCTAACCCACATATAAAAAATGATTTGAACTTGAAATGATCACGTAATTAAGCAAAAGAAATAACATTTTGTACACTAAAATATCGAAACTGAGATGACTAAAGTGCCCTTATAGAGGAAAATTTCCAAAATCAATAATTGAAGACAAAGAAACCAGGAAAGTCAAGAAGAGATCGAAGTCCATACCTTCTTGGGACCTTAATTTACACTTCCAAGTTCCAACTTGTATGCAAACTAACATAAACCAATTTTATATGTCTCTACGAGATTACAGTGTATTTGTTTCTGGTTCGAAATTTTGTTAATAGTAAGTCACGAATCAAACAGAAGCGGCAACATACTACTTACCAATCAATAGTAGAGATGACCGATGACCCGAAATCAGTTTCATGTCCAAATCCTTGAGATTATGTTTCTGATTTTGCAGCATCTATCAATACAAATACCATATTGACCATTACCTAATACTTGTTGGTACATTGTAACCAGATTCAAAGAAAAAGGCCGTACAACATGCAAAAAACTGAGAGCTATCTTCTTATGATTAATCCTACACCTCAAATTTAATGAATGATTCTAAAACATGTATGCCCTGTAATAGAAACACTTATGGGCATATGTTCATGTCTTTAATTGTTTTCAGAGCACGAATCAATGCTCTTGGGTTAGAGATAAACCTCCTCCTATAGCCTAAGCCCATAGGTTCTCAAAGAAGTAACAAATGTAGGGTCAGTTAAAGAACATAGACAATAGGCATGTCTCATACTAATAGAGGTGATCAGTAGTGATGTCTATTTAAAATTTATTTAGTTAATGGAACCAGTACTTTAAAAAGCTACGGGTAGCAGAAGAAGTTTCCATTTCAAGTGAGGAAAACTTTTCAAATCTTCATGTGTTGTGAAAACAAAAGTTTTTTGGTAATGAAATGTCGACAAAGCTTTGAGATAAAAACGTGAGTTACTACCTAAGTAGCACTGAAACGGGGACGGAAAAAAGTAAAATAAAAATTTATGGATACGGGTACGATGAAGATACATTAAAAAACATACTTATACATAAAATTATAAAGAAAAATCACACTTAAATTTCAAGATAACAAACTAGAATGTGCTTTAGTTTTATATAAGACACAAATTTTTGAAACTTGACTGTTTAAAAAACATTTCAAAATCTCATTTCTTTTGTTTCCGATATTTTTTTCTATCTCATCTTTCTCATAGAAGTTTCCGATCTATCCCCAAGTTTCTTTGTCCCCGAAACGTTTGAGGAAACGTTTGAGGTAAGGGGACGGCATACATTTAGAAGTACCCCTGCATCATACTAGTAACTTAGTGCTAAGTAAAGCTATAGGCCAGAATCTGTACCTTAGTTTCCGTGTTTTCCTCCGTTTGATTTTTAGATTTGTCTAAACCAATCAGAGGAAGAGAAACTTTGAAACAAGAACCAAGAAAAAGTTAGCTTTCTCTGCATCATCATCCCACTACTGGTCCCCAAATAACAAGGACAATCCAAAGCTAGATCCTTCCACCTCCTGTAAATGTTTATTTTGTTAAGTCTATTTTAACTTTAAGATCTTTAGCAACAAAGGAAGGTGGAATCTATTTCACACTTACACAAAAACATGTCAACTGGAAATTTTGTTCTCTCTCCCCTAACTTTTGACCATACTTAATAATATTCTCTCATTGTTTTTTTAAAGAAATCAAAAGGTTTGGTCATCAAGCATACATGTCATTAGTTAAAGCTATGACTTTGATTAGAAAACAAACAGGGAACCTATGGACAAGCTTTTATATAATGATAGTCTAATGTTAATTCTAAATAATTTCCACTATCAAGCATTAACTAAGGTTTATTCTACCAGTTCTGGATTTTAAAACTTTTGAACCAATCCTTACCTAGAAAAGAAATTTATCAGCTTTTAGCTTTAGATGTCATAGCTAGCATATGCTGAGAATTACTCCTCATGGAAACCTATACTAAATTATTTTTAGTCGCTTAAGTCAAAAGATTAGTACATTAACAACAAAGTTAGATGCTCTATGATGGATGTAATCAAGCTATTCATGAACTCCAGAAGAATTAAAAATCCTAATGATAGAAAAATGAGTCAACTAATATACTAACCTGTGATGTGAGGTACATGTGCAGGTCAACGAACAGAAGAATATTTTCTCCATGAGCCTCCTTCCTGAGCTTCTAATTCATCCAGTGGTTTGTACCACAAACAAGAAAAAGAATTTTTTTATACCAAGTTTCATGCCCATAATAGTCTCTTTTTGGTTCGCTTAAGAACCTCTCCAATCTTTTGAGCTCACATACAACAAACCACCAGTAAGTCCACCTTTAGTCGGAACTGGCAGGTCTTATTCATTATGACAAAGTACATAACTTTCCACCATTTAGGGATGCCTAGAAGACCATCAAGTCTTAGCTGAGCTTCTTCTCGGTAAGGCTTGGCAACAATATTCACAAAGTTTACTAGATTATTCGTTGCATCTGAAAGATCCTTTTGCATACATCTTCGAGCTGTTGAGCCAACGCAGCAGCCACTTTATTCACCTTACCAGTTATAGCTTGCCTGCGATATGGGAAGTTTGCTATAGCCACACACCTGCCACATAGATTATGTTATATACAACTACTAGTGTCTCTAAAACATCATAATATCCCATTGGTTGCAAGAAAAAACAAACTAAGCAACGTGATACAAGAAAGCGGAGTAATGAGACGATGGGAAAGACGGGAAATTCAGAGAAGTGTTACCCTCCAGCAGAGCAAAGGCCAAGTGCAAGAAGATCTGCCAATGTGGTGGGCAGCACGGATGTTAGAAGTGATGCAGAAAGTCTTGCAGCTCCAAGCCCACCAACTGTAACAAAGAACTAAAAAACAGACAAAACTCAAAACATTCTTGAAGAATCTAACAAAGTATCTGGGAGAATAAGAAACAGAATAAACGTGGATTCAACAGATAACCCGATCAAGTTAAGAACACGTAACAATTTAATGCTAGAGACTCACCACTTCTCGAATATCTTGTTCCAACCGTTTTGAAGTAGTTCCGGCACTCAACTTCTGTATGCTTTTCAAGCTGAATTGATCAGTTTTCCGAAGCAAGTCGTATGCGTCCATGCCCAAATGAGTTTTTGAATTCACATATTTTGGTCATTTGTTTTCAAATGATTTCAAGGTCACACTCTCTTGACGAGCAGTATTTTCCAATACACGTTTTCATATAAAATTCAGTAACGAAACCACAACAGTAACATCATCTAAGAAAATTTTCAATACAAATATGACCGACAAGAACAAAAGGAACACAGTGTTTTGACATTTATGAAGTTACGGAGCTAGTGATTAATCATACTCTAATTCATCAGGAGTGATGGGTCTCTTGAGAGGAATCACAGACTTTTTCTCTACATCTCTTGATAATGCCTTCCTCATATCTGATTATTGAGATCAAAAACCATTTATAGTTAAATCTAAAGAAGGTTAAAAGAAATGTAAAGGCCAGTATAGATTAGAAAGATTGAATCAACTAGGCTCACCTAACCCGTCTTCCTCTCCTGAATAATAGCGTAGAACCCGTCTATAGATTATGTAGCCAAGCTGCAAAAAAGTAGAAGAGAGAGAGACGGCTTTTAAGCAATGAAGAAGAACCCATGAAAGCGTTTCTACAATCAGAATTGGAATTTTGAAACATTTGTGCAAGTCTAGACTCTCGTAAGGATTCTTCACACTGTATCAAAACTATGAGATTTCTGAGCTTGTAATTATTTTCATAAATCTAAGAGTTTACCTTTTCATACATCTTGATGGCTGGTGTGTTAGAAGCTCTCACGAAAAGATCCACAAAGTAGGCCTTATCACTGATCAATAAATAACCAGGAGTATAATGGTCATTAAAGAAGACCAGAAAATTACGCGAGAGAGAAATCAAACAACAAAAAGCAGAGAGCTAAAATCGAAGAGCACTAGAACTGAGGTGCTTTGTTTTTGTTAGGTCTTACATCTTATCACTGATATCTTCCAGAAGGTTCATCAGTTTCTTTGCGAGTTGCTGCCTACGGTATTCTGGAGAGACAGTGACGGCTGTCACATGACCATGCCAGGATTCACCCTGCCCTTCAACTTTACCCATTACTGAAACCATATAGAAGATTAGACACATGCGTTTAAATGAATGCCGGCTGCGCAAAAGAGAAACATAACTCATACTACCACATGTAGATTCCTACAAAGAACCACTAGCTACAGAGGCTAGAGCTAGAACTAGTGGAAGGATATTGAAAACCATTTCCAAATTTATCTGACTGAGAACATAACAACCGAGATAGCTGAGAAATTTGATTAACCTTTCATAAATCAAATAAGAAGGAACAATTGATCAAAGAACAACAAGAAATCCCTCGCCGTATTCTAAAACTCCGCCCCCTATCTTCGAATTCAGGTAAACCAGTTTCGAAACACAAGTAATTCTTCAGCATTCTAGCTACTTCCATGAGACAAAATTGACGGAGACGAAAACCAAAAAGAGAGAAAGTGAAGAAATCCTTACTATAACCCATGACACGATTTCCAGGACCTTCAGCAACATGAAAATAGTCAGGCCATCTCGCCAAGTAGGTCATGTAGAAGGACATATTGAACTGTTCCATGAAAGAAACTTTGAGCAAATCAACAAAATCACAGTGACTACAAATAACAAGAGAAGAATAACAATGGATTACAGTTTCAGTGAGGTGGTCTAGATTCACGGAGGTGAACCGGAGAAGGTCGTTGCAGCTGAATCTACGAATCGTCGTCATCTTCCCTTTCGCAATTCCCTTTGAACTTCCCTGGAAGAAGAACAACAGAATCAACGAAGAAGCAAGCTATTTAAATGGGCCAATTAGAAATCAAATCAAGCCCATTTAGATTTGGGCTTAAGACAATGATTACGTCATATATATAATTTATTATTTTTCTTCTATATATCATGACAGCCGCACGATTCATTAAATTCCCGCCGTCGCAACCAATCGCAGATAGAACCCAATCCTCGGCGGCGATTCGATTGAAGAAACCTACTGATGGATCTACTCAGGCAAGAAATTCTGAAGAAACGTCAGAGTCTATCTGAGGAAGCTGGTGGCAAGAAGTTCTTCAAGCGATCCGAGATCGAGCAGAAGAAAATCCAAAAGCTTCGAGAGGAAGAACGACGCGAGCATGAGCTCAAGGCTCAGCGGAGAGCCGCTGCATCCAGTAGCGGCGTTAAATCATCCGGTGATTCATCTGCGCCTGTTTCTTCTACGGCTTCTGTATCTGCGTCCTCCAAATCGTCCGCATCGGACGCGGTTGCAATCACTGATTCTAAATCCCTAACCGACGAGAAGAACATCGAAAACCTAGCTCTCCCTAGGCAGGAAGTGATTCGCCGATTGAGAATCCTTAAGCAGCCGATGACTCTCTTCGGAGAGGATGACCAAGCGCGGCTCGATCGACTCAAATACGTGTTGAAGGAAGGATTGTTTGAGGTCGATAGCGACATAACCGACGGACAGACGAATGATTTCTTGCGTGACATCTCTGAGTTAAAGAAGCGGCAGAAGAGTGGTATGGGCGATAAGAAAAGGAAGAGTAAAGATGAAGGTGACAGAGGGGAAACGAGAGATGATGAGCTTAGTGGTGGTGAATCAAGTGATGTTGATGCTGATAAAGATATGAAACGTTTGAAATCTAATTTTGATGATCTATGTGATGAAGATAAGATCCTTGTGTTCTACAAGAAGCTTTTGATTGAATGGAAACAGGAGCTTGATGCTGTGGAGAATACTGAGAGGAGAACTGCTAAAGGAAAGCAGAACGTAGCCACTTTTAAGCAGTGTGCTAGGTATCTAACTCCTCTCTTCAACTTATGTAGGAAGAAGGTAAGAACAAAATCCTTGCTTTTGATTGCTGATTTGCTGTTTGGGTGTGAAACATGTTCTTAACGAGATTATTAGTAACTTGTTGTGTGAAAGGTAGCAAATTGTTATGTAGATTGTCTCTGTTTTATGCAATTTGACATAAGACTATATCAGTTCTATGCACATAACTATGTTGATTAGACTTGGTTTGGATAGAAACTCAGATGCAGGACGTCTATGTTCCATTAGTCTGGGTGCTTTTTGTTTTAGATATGGTGACAAGAACGAGGTTACAGTCATTGTAATACTACATGGACATATAAGACGTAGAACAGCAAGTAGCAATCTGTTTCTTTAGTAATTTTATATGCAACTTGAATTTGGCATGCCAACACAAGCGTGGTCTAGTGGTAGGTGAGACCGAGGACTGCTTTAGAAACTAAGTCACAATTGTGCAAGGCACCAATCATGTGTACTTACATGGCTCCCGGGATTAGTCGGATTTCATGGCCGTTGACCCGAGAACCAGCTAGGGCTGCGAACCCAACGACCTGGCTCGGAGCTCGTGGTGTCCGTTGAACCGGATCACCTGGTTATAAAAAAACAACTTGAAATTGGCATTGAGGCCTCTGTCCATCTCCATTTAGTTAGAAGATTTTGGTGCTCTCCCTTTCTGTCTTATTAGGGTTAATATAATCTTTACGTTGAAATTTTATGAGCTTACCTGTACTTAATGTTTCTGTGATGGTTTACAAATTGTAGGGTTTGCCAGCTGACATTCGTCAAGCTTTAATGGTGATGGTTAACCACTGCATAAAGCGAGACTACCTCGCTGCAATGGATCACTACATCAAACTAGCCATAGGAAACGCACCATGGCCCATTGGTGTGACTATGGTTGGTATCCACGAACGTTCAGCTAGAGAGAAGATTTACACCAACAGTGTTGCTCACATCATGAACGACGAAACCACTCGTAAGTACCTTCAGTCGGTTAAAAGATTGATGACATTCTGCCAAAGACGTTATCCAACGATGCCTTCTAAAGCCGTTGAGTTCAATAGCTTAGCCAACGGTAGTGATTTACAGTCGTTGCTTGCTGAGGAGAGGTACTTTGGTGGTGATCGGGCACAAGTCTCGGAAGAGAGACTCCGCCTCATGCCTTCTACTCAGAACGACAACTAGTGTTGCATCTTTGCTGTGTTTTGTTGTCTTAAATTTTTTCACAGATAATTATGAAACGTTGGCTCTGTTGTTGTAATCTTATAGAGTATCTTTTTTAGTTTCTAACCCAAAAAACGAAATTGAAGAGCTCAACATATGGAGGGAGAGACCAGAAGAAGGAACTAGCCGGGTATTCGATTCCGTTCCGGAATAAGTATTCAGATTTAGTATTCAATGAGTGTTTATATATGTGCGGTCCGGTTTCGATTTGGTTTTCATCGGTTCTTGATTGATTTAGGTACAAAAATTAAAAAACCAAAAAATATCTGAAAATTTAAGTTTTTATTGGTTCTGAGTATTTTATATTTGATATATTAAAAAAACTTGAAATAAAAATATCTGATAAAATTAAAAATATTCCAAATTTAAATTGTTAATACTTCAAAAAACATCTTAAATGTAAAAAAATTATTCGATAAATTAAAAATACCCAAACAAGCCGGAACACTAAGAATTATTAAACTATACTTTAAACATTTCGGTTTTTCGATTTTTTTTATCGGTTCTCGGTTAATACCCGAACCAAACCAATATTTGTGGTTCCTAAATTTCATTGCCCAATAGGTATTTAACATATAACCAAAACCAAACCGGATTCTCCGGATCGGTTCAGTTCCGTATTTCGGTTCCGGTTAATATGCCCATGCTAAAAAAGGAACATAGCTAGAGTTGTTGATTGAGCCTTGCCCCAGCAGACATGGAATCTGCCACTCCACCTGGAGTTGTCTTCTTCTCCGGACTGTTTCTAAGTTCTGCTCCAACCACTGCCTCCGCATCTTCACTAGTCACCACCTTGTCTCCTGGAAGCTTCTCTGCTGCATCCTACACAACCCCAACAATCCATATACACCAAACTTATACCTTACGAATCTTACATTAAGAGATGAATGTAATAAAAATGTCATGACGTACTGTGAGAATGTCTGCAATAGTCACTTTGGCTTCCTCCAACACCGTCCGTTCATTAGTCGCAGCAGCCTCCTGAGCCGTTGCCGCAAGACTACCGGAACGAGGGGTTAACTCACCGGTGGCTCTAGTTTCAGCCGCTTGAATCGCGGCCGCGTCTTTACGATCCACAGGCTTATCTCCAAGCGACAAAGCCGTAACCTCCAAAGCTTCCCCAATCGTAACCGTGTCTACGGATCCCATCGTCACAACCGTCGGATCAGGTTGAGAGAAACTAACGTCATCACCGGAGATGCTGAAAACGTCGCCGTACTGATCATGTGGCCGTGAATCTTTATGATCTCGTGGGGAATTCTGTTGATGTGCCATTTGCTTGTGTTTTTGTTTTTCTTTTCTGATTTTTGTCTTGTTATTATTCTCGGATCTTGAAAGTACGATCCTATTAGTCAGATGTCTGTTTAACACGTGGGTGCTTCGTTTACTTTACACTTGTCTTGCCGCATGTTGATATAAATGAGATATGACCATGCAATGGAGCGTACCGCGCTTTGGCTGAGCAGGCTATATGTGGCAGAAGCGTTCCCTTTCGTTGCATATTATTAAAATAGTTAGTCTTGTTCGGAAATTCACTAAACGCTATATACATGACTGATTTGAATTTAGCGAATTAACAAAAATATGGGAGATTAAGCAAAGATTATACAGATTTAGTTTTTAGGATTTATATAGTTTTGTATATATACTAAATAATGTAAGATAAATCACAAAAAGGTTTTTTTTTTAATGAAAATTATAAATCACAAAAAGTTTAGATAGTTTAGTTGTTAAGTCACTCGAAAATAACCACGATGTCACCAGTTTGAGTCTCCATCACGTCCATTCTACTTGTTTTAAAAATTCATGGCGACTACATTTTTTCTTTGTTTTATGTGTGTTTCTTTAAAGTTTTATTAGATTTATACTAACTCTAGATAATCTATGAAAGAAATTTGAATTTTAAAGTTGAAATCGATAAGAATCTGAGTTTTATTAAGGTCCAATTTTTTTTTTTTGCCGATTTTACTTTATTCCCTGGCGGCTCCAGTCTGGTTAGCAATTTTCGAGCGGTTATGCAATCTTCGGTGCCGCATTTTAAAACAAGAATTAGTAGCAAGAACCTGAAATACATTTTTGACTAAGTTTTACCTTTTTTTACTGCAAATATATGCTTTCTTTTTCACCAATTTTTTTTTATCTTTGTTTGATGACTATTTACCACACCACCTCTTGTTTTATTTGCTTGTTTAATATAGGTGACCTCTTCATTTTGGCACACACAAAAAGAAATACTAAAAGTTTGGGTCACCAATGTGAAGCCTTGTAATAAAAAATGTCCAAAGAGGAGGACATCACGTCTCGCAATCAATCGTCGAGACTAGACAAACACATGGCATCCTCGTTCCCGTGGGCTCTACTTCCGATTGTAGACGTGAACCTTCAAAAGATTTTGGTGTTGACCTCTTGCTGGCCCCTGTTTTTCTTCATTACTACAATTTAAGTCACGATGTTTTCAAACTGACATCCACATCCATTTCCCAATTATTATTATTATTTTTTAATTCTTGTTGATGATTTTTAACTTTGTCTAGCTCTTTTTGTGTGTTCCAGTCTTAAAATTATTTTCAGTAACCAACATTCAAATAGACCAAACAGATATATAAACCACTTATTTCCACCTATATTGTAATATCGCGTAATAAATATATATATATATATATATTTTAGTTTCTACGATAAAATAAATAATGATAGATTCTCGGGTTATCAACTATTTCGTTTGTAAATATATACTTGAGTTAATGGAGATAGACATATATATGAGACGACTTTATAAAATTATCCGTAACAATTAATTAAAACTTAATAGTTGCACTCAAAATAAACAAAAAAGCAAAAATTTATGTTAAAAAACTATAATTGGATAACAATTACTATATATTTTACTAAAATAAAAATATTTATGGAAATGAAACAAAAATATGGCAATGTATCATCTCTAAAGTATCCAACCATCCATATTTGACAATTTGTATACTCATACAACTATTAACTATATATACAATAATAAAATAAATCATTTTCAAGAAAGAATAAATAAACCTTTGGTGATTTCACGTATTAGATCGTAAGCTTTCTTTAAATCTTTTTTTAATCAACATATGCTCATTATATTAAATTAAAGTTTCTCATATTGAAATATTATTTTGGAGGATTAACAATCCGGCTTATCATAATTTACATGGGAAAAAAACTATTGCATGTGTAGAGAGAGAATTTGCAGGAACATTAAGATTCTATAAATTAAAATTACATCTAAACATATATGGGTTGCAATTCAAGATTCAATAGGGTCAAAGTAGAATAAAATATAAAGTGGGTACAAAACAATATAAAATAAAAATACGAGGGCTAATAAAGTAACAAAACTGGAAATCAACAACGAGAGAGAAACAAACAATATCGTGCCTAGAGAGAGAAAGTGAGACGACGACTTGAGCGACAATCAAGGCGGGGAGAGACGCCGTCAACACGAACAAAAAAAAACAGCAGAAAAGAAGAACAAAAAAAAAACGAGGAAATAAGGAAGACAAATTTGTGTCTTCTCTTTCGTTGATTAATCTATGAAAATCTAATTTTCATCTGTTAAATTAAAACTAAACATCGTTTTTTTTCCTCAGCTAAGCTCTTTTTCTTCCTATTTTGTCAAAAATCGGTAAGCTCATTCTCGTGCAAGGGGGAAAGGGTAGGGGTTCTAAACATCAATCAACGATTCTAAATTTTGGATCTTAGATCTTTCTTCTTGCTACGAATCCCTAATTTGACACATTGTACTAGCTCAATTTGATTTTTAAAAAGCCATTTTTCTTCCTTTGGCGTCATTATAGGATTTATGAGAGTTTTGGGTTGATCGCATTTTCTTTCTGATCGACGACTCGGATCTGTGGTCGTGTTTGAGACCGAGTCAGGGTCTGGTCTGGTGAGGTCTTCGTCGGATGAAAGTTTCTGGCATCGAAAAGGAAAACGATGAAATGGGCAACATTGCTTAAGGACATAAAAGAGAAGGTCGGATTAGCTCAATCCTCTGACGCCGCAACCGCCGACGCGTTTCCCGTTGACCCAACTGCTCCGCCGTCTTCCTCCTCTCCATCTTTTAGTTACGCCGGAGAGTCTTTTGGCCATGAGTTCAACTTATCTCCTTCAAGGTATCCTCTACTCTTCTGGTTCTGCTTGATCTGGTTGTGGTTTGTGCATTGTTGCTAGTTTTAGTTTGCTGGTGTTGCCTTTATGTTTGTATTTGGGACCAGAGTTTAGATTGTCTCTCTTTTAGATTGCTTTATAAGTGATCAACATCGACTAATTAGTCTCTTTTAGATTGCTTTTTTGCAGCATTTTCGTTCACATGTTTAGTATAAATAGTTAATCAGTATTATGGTGGCCACAACGACAGTCGTACAAGCTGTCAGCTGCAATACTTTTGAATTGGATTCTGTAATTTGCTGTTGGTGTAAAACAATTGATGATCCTCTTTTTACTTCTCATAAACAGAGATAACCATGAGTTGGAACTGGACTTCAAGAGATTATGGGAAGAGTTCCGTTCCTCAAGCTCTGAAAAGGTTCTTACTTCTATAAACCATACTCTTGTTTACACGTTAGTTGTTATTTTACAGAATGTCGTGACTTGAATCTTGGAACAATATCTCTTTTTGCATTTTCTATATTGGATCTGCTTACAAAAGACCTGCAAATCATCAGTGCTAATCGTTCATATGTCATGCAGGAAAAGGAAGCCGCCTTGAATCTGACTGTGGATACGTTTTGTAGATTAGTGAAGCGGAATGCTAATATAGACCAGTTAGTTACTATGTAAGCTATTCCCAACTCGTTTCCCCCGTTCTAGTTGGATATATGTTATATTGGGGTTTGTTGTTTCGAGATAAAAAATAGCATTTGCACCAAGTTAAAGCGTCTCCGAGTCTTCACATCATTTGAATTATTTCTGGTGAAAAATACGTTTCCCAACCTGTATGTTGTCTAGCGGGTCCTCTTCTGTACTTCATATTCTATTATCGTAGCTCAGATATGGTAATATCACCTATATTGAGAAATTTATTTTGATTGCAGGTTAGTAGAAACACATATATTCTCTTTTGTCATCGGGAGAGCATTTGTGACAGATATTGAAAAGTTGAAGATTGGCAGCAAGACAAGGTCATTGGATGTAGGGAGAGTATTGAGGTTCTTTTCAGATGTCACCAAGGTTTGCCTTCTTCTGAATATTGTGCTTCTTGGCATGCCACCCTCTCGCCTCTATTTTTATTACATGATTTCTTCCTGCAGGAGGGATTTAGTCCTGGTGCGAACCTTTTGACTGCTGTTGAAGTACTTGTATCTGGGGTACTTTTTGACCTTTTCCAGTTTTACCCACTCCATAAAAGCTTACAAAGCTCAATTTATCCAGGATGCTGGATCTTTGACGGTTTTATGCCTTATATATATAATGTTTTATGTGTTCTTTTCAGCCAATCGACAAACAATCTCTACTGGATTCTGGGATATTCTGTTGTCTAATACACGTTCTCAGTGCGCTTCTAGCATATGATGAACTAAATAAAAGTAAAACAACTGGCGATTTGGAAGAGAAATCAGCGGACAAAGATACTGGATATAAAGTTCTTCAGCCTAGACGACTTGAGGTTCTGTTTCAATAGTTTTTTTCCAATTTTTAATAAGACTAAAACAAATACTTTGTTTTGAGCTGGATATTGACAACTAAAGTCTAAACTACACCTATGCTTCATCAGTTAAATAAATACTTTGTGCCCCCTCATTCTTGTAGGTGGAGGGCAGTGTTGTACATATTATGAAAGCATTAGCAAGCAATCCTTCTGCTGCTCAGAGTTTGATTGAAGATGACTCTCTTGAGTCGCTTTTCAATATGGTTGCCAATGGCTCTGTTACGGTCTTCTCTCAATACAAAGAAGGTCTAGTTCCTCTCCATAGCATACAGCTTCACAGACATGCAATGCAGGTATTTTTCGTCATCTATTTTAGAGCATTATGCCGTGAACCGAAAATTTCCGTGATCGGCTTTCTAGCTTGACGGTTAAAACTTGATGTTTTAGTTTCATTTGACACCCTTTCGTGTCTCGTCTAGATCCTTGGACTTCTTCTAGTCAATGACAATGGGAGCACATCAAGATATATACGCAAGCACCATCTGGTAAGGCAATGAATTATGCAGACTGCTTAAGTGTTGTTTATTGATTTGTATGTGTATTGGTTAATTATTTCTTGCTAATGTTAAAACTATGGAGATTTCTGTGGTCAAGAACTTGATTTTTAGGAGATTTATGTTGATTAAATTCAGGATAAAAGCAAATGATAATCAAATGTTGTATTGTATGCCTATATTTTAGCTTCTTCAGAAGCTTAGTATTACAAAGTGATAAGCCCAATAAGGCATTGGAAAAGATTTTCATTATATACTGTGAATTGCTTATAGTAGTCTACCAACTCTACAAACCAAATAATTTCCTGAGTTCTCCTGCAGATAAAGGTTCTTTTGATGGCTGTCAAAGATTTTGATCCAGATTGTGGTGACTCAGCTTACACAATGGGCATCGTGGACTTGTTACTTGAATGCGTGGAGCTATCATACAGACCTGGTAAGTATGGTCTACACCAATATAAGAGCTCTAAATATGTTCTCCATATGGAAAATGCAACTAGACAATAGAACATTCAGTTGTCACATTATATTTGTAGCCATGTGAGCTGTTTTGATTATGGCTGCTAATCGTTTCAATTTTGACTTTGTAGAGGCTGGTGGTGTTAGGCTCAGGGAGGACATACGTAATGCACACGGTTACCACTTCCTTGTTCAATTTGCCCTGGTTCTATCTTCCTTGCCAAAAAATCAGAATTTTGTGTCCAGTCGTTCATCTATTGATCAAGATAGTGGTTCAGATGGCTCTGAAGTGTTTCCTGATGGAGAAAATACAAACAGTAGGGAAAATGCTGATTTTTCGTCGCAGAACTTTTCTCCATCATTGTCGAGATTGCTTGATGTCCTTGTCACCCTGGCTCAGACTGGTCCAGCTGAGCCATCTGTAGGTAAGGCCTCACGTTCATCCCAAACGAAGCCAACTGGGCATAGCAGAAGCCGAACTTCATCTGTTGATAGTATATATGATGAAACATGGGAACAGGGAAGTAGTAAAGTTAAAGACGTGGAAGCTGTCCAAATGCTACAGGATATCTTCCTGAAGGCAGAGAATAAGGATCTTCAAGCAGAAGTATTGAACAGAATGTTCAAGATATTCTCGAGCCACATGGAAAACTATAGATTATGTCAGGAATTAAGGACTGTTCCATTACTTGTCCTCAACATGGCTGGTTTTCCTTCTTCGCTGCAAGATATAATTCTCAAAATTCTTGAATATGCTGTCACAGTTGTGAATTGTGTTCCAGAGCAAGAATTGTTGTCACTTTGTTGCTTATTGCAACAGCCAATCACATCTCAGTTGAAGCACACTATACTTTCTTTCTTTGTGAAGCTCATATCTTTTGATCAACAATATAAGAAAGTCCTACGTGAAGTTGGTGTTTTGGAAGTCTTACAGGATGATTTGAAGCAGCACAAGCTTCTTATGGGCCCAGATCAGTATAGTGGAGTCTCTAATCATTCAGATCGGAAGCCTAGCTCAGATAGCTTCAAAAAGCACTTAGATACTAAAGATGCCATCATTTCATCACCAAAGTTGATTGAATCTGGGTCAGGAAAGTTACCTGTCTTTGAAGTTGACAACACTATAACTGTTGGTTGGGATTGTCTGATCTCTTTGTTGAAGAAAGCTGAGGCTAATCAGGCATCTTTTCGTGCGGCGAATGGTGTGACGATTATTCTTCCTTTCTTGATATCGGATGCTCATCGAACTGGCGTCTTGAGGGTCTTATCATGTCTAGTTACGGAAGACACCAAACAGGTAAATTAACCTCCAAAGAAGACTTAGCTTTATTTTACTTACACAGATTTGTTCCCCTCCTTTTATTGGATCAGTTGCACCACAGTAAATTATATTGCAAATTTAATTTATTAGATTACACCGATGCCACTATTGTTTTGCATAATTGGCAAAAATCCTTACTTTCTATCAATGTCTCTCTAATCAGGTCCATCATGAAGAATTAGGAGCTGTTGTTGATTTGTTGAAGAGTGGAATGGTCACTGGTATTTCTGGCCATCAATACAAGCTTCATGATGATGCCAAATGTGATACAATGGGTGCTCTATGGCGTATTCTTGGTGTTAATGGTTCTGCCCAAAGAGTCTTTGGCGAAGCCACTGGTTTCTCTCTTTTACTGACGACCCTTCATACTTTTCAGGGGAACAAAGAGCACATGGATGAGTCTGATTTGATGGTTTACATCAAATTGTTTAAATACCTTTTCCGCCTTATGACAGCTGCCGTCTGCGAGAATGCTGTTAATAGGATGAAACTGCACGCTGTTATAACGTCTCAGACGTTTTATGAGCTCTTGGTGGAGTCTGGATTGTTATGTGTTGAGTTGGAAAGGCAGGTTATACAGCTGTTGTTAGAACTTGCACTTGAAGTGGTGCTTCCACCATTTTCGACGTCAGAATCTACTGCCTCTGCTGCTATAACAGAAAGTGAACAGACAACTTTTATTGTAACAACCCCATCAGGCCAATTCAATCCTGATAAGGAGAGAATCTACAATGCAGGTGCCGTCAGAGTTCTGATTCGTTCATTGTTGCTCTTTAGTCCGAAAATGCAGCTAGAATTTTTAAATCTTCTGGAAAGTCTTGCGCGTGCCAGTCCTTTCAATCAGGAAAACCTCACATCAGTTGGTAAGAACCACACCTCTGGGGTGTATTCAATCAATTTTCAGATCCCTTTCGTTGTTCTTTTTTCCTCTTATTCTCTTTCACCTCTTTCTCTCTCTTAATGAATTGTAATTGAACAGGCTGCGTGGAACTTCTGTTGGAGATAATTTACCCCTTTCTTCCGGGTTCATCTCCATTTCTTTCTTATGCTTTGAAGATTGTGGAAATTCTTGGAGCATACAGGTACGAATTACTCCATCTTTAGTATATCCAGAAAGCATTTCTATGGTTGCCACATTTTTTTTTTGTCTGTTTTCTTAGTACGTAGTTTTCTTTGTGTAGATTGTCCCCGTCTGAGCTCCGGATGCTGTTTAGATATGTTTTGCAAATGAGGATTAAGAATTCAGGTCATGCAATAGTTGGGATGATGGAAAAGCTAATTCTCATGGAAGACACAGCCTTGGAACATCTATCCCTGGCTCCTTTTGTAGAGATGGACATGAGCAAAACTGGGCATGCTTCTGTTCAGGTGTCTCTAGGAGAAAGATCTTGGCCTCCTGCTGCTGGTTATTCCTTTGTTTGTTGGTTCCAGTTTCGTAATTTTTTAACAACCCAAGGAAAAGAACCAGAAGCCTCCAAATTTGGCACTTCATCAAAGACGCACATCTCCATTGCGCAGCAACACGAGCAGAACATTTTTCGGATGTTTTCTGTTGGTGCTATAAGCAATGAAAGTCCATTTTATGCCGAACTTTACTTTCAGGAGGATGGTACTCTGACCCTTGCCACTAGCAATTCAAATTCTTTGTCGTTTTCTGGATTGGAGATTGAAGAGGGCAGGTGGCATCACCTTGCTGTTGTTCATAGTAAACCGAATGCGCTTGCTGGACTCTTCCAGGCTAGTGTTGCAAATGTCTATCTTGACGGGAAACTAAGGCACACGGGTAAATTGGGGTATTCTCCATCGCCTGTTGGAAAATATTTGCAAGTAGTAGTTGGAACTCCAGCTACTTGTGCCAGAGTTAGTGATCTGACATGGAAAACACGCTCATGTTATCTTTTCGAGGAGGTGCTTACATCAGGTTGTATTGGTTTCATGTACATTCTTGGTAGAGGGTACAAAGGTCTTTTCCAGGATGCGGATCTCTTACGCTTTGTGCCAAATCAGGCTTGTGGTGGGGGGAGCATGGCTATCCTGGAATCATTAGACAATGACATGACTTCATCGTCCAATGGGCAAAAGTTTGATGGAAACAATAGACAAGGAGACTCTAAAGCAGATGGTAGTGGAATTGTCTGGGATCTTGAGAGGTTAGGAAATCTTTCCTTTCAGTTACCTGGCAAGAAACTCATTTTTGCATTTGATGGGACATGCTCTGAGTTCATCCGTGCGTCCGGAAATTTTTCCCTCCTTAATCTGGTTGACCCATTGTCCGCCGCTGCTTCTCCAATTGGAGGTATATGGGGGTCTTAAATACTTTAGTTCCTTTTGTACGTTTTCATCTGATCTCGTTTCATTGTTTGACTGATTCTGCTTTCCCAAATGGTTTAGGAATACCACGTTTTGGGCGTCTGGTGGGAAATGTATGTATCTGCAGACAAAGTGTGATTGGCGATACTATCCGCCCCGTGGGAGGAATGATTGTTGTACTCGCGCTTGTTGAGGCTGCTGAATCTAGAGATATGCTACATATGGCTCTTTCATTGCTTGCCTGTGCGCTTCATCAAAACCCACAGAATGTGAAAGATATGCAAACCATCAGGGGATATCATTTACTAGCTCTATTTTTGCGTCCCAAAATGACCCTATTTGATATGCAGTCTTTGGAGATATTTTTCCAGATTGCTGCATGCCAAGCTTTGTTTTCAGAGCCAAAGAAACTGGAGAGTGGACAGAGTAATATTAGTATGACACCTACAGAGACTATATTCGAAAATAGCTATGAGGATCTTGGTCTTTCAAGGTTCCGCTACGAAAGTTCCTCAGTTGGGTCTCATGGGGATATGGATGACTTTTCTGTTCCCAAGGATTCTTTTAGTCATCTTTCTGAGTTAGAAACAGATATCCCTGTTGAAACATCAAACTGCATTGTCTTATCCAACGTGGATATGATTGAACATGTCCTCTTGGACTGGACCCTGTGGGTAATATCCCCTGTTTCCATCCAGATTGCTTTACTTGGTTTTCTGGAAAATCTGGTTTCAATGCATTGGTACAGAAATCACAATCTTACAATTCTGCGAAGAATAAATCTTGTTGAACATTTGTTAGTGACACTTCAGAGAGGTGATGTGGAAGTTCCGGTGCTGGAAAAATTAGTTGTTCTGCTTGGATGCATCTTAGAAGATGGGTTCCTGACTTCTGAGCTTGAAAATGTGGTTAGGTTTGTGATTATGACATTTAATCCACCTGAAGTGAAGTCACGAAGCTCATTATTGCGCGAGTCAATGGGAAAGCATGTAATTGTGAGAAACATGCTTTTGGAAATGCTCATTGATCTCCAGGTGACAATAAAAGCGGAGGAACTTCTGGAGCTGTGGCATAAGATAGTCTCGTCAAAATTAATAACATACTTCCTCGATGAAGCTGTGCATCCTACTAGTATGAGGTGGATCATGACCCTTCTTGGTGTTTGTCTTGCTTCTTCTCCTAACTTTTCTCTTAAATTTCGGACAAGTGGAGGTTATCAGGGGCTGATGCGGGTACTTCAGAACTTTTATGATTCCCCAGACATATATTACATATTGTTCTGCTTGATCTTTGGGAAACCTGTTTATCCAAGACTACCGGAGGTTCGGATGTTAGACTTTCATGCCCTAGTCCCCAATGATGGAAGCCATGTGGAATTAAAATTCATAGATCTGTTGGATTCGGTGGTAGGAATGGCTAGATCTACTTATGACAGGTTGATCATGCAATCAATGCTCGCCCACCAGTCTGGAAATCTTTCTCAGGTCAGTGCCAGTCTTGTGGCAGAGCTTGTAGAGGGGTCAGAAATGACTGGGGAGCTTCAAGGAGAAGCTTTGATGCACAAAACGTATGCGGCACGTTTGATGGGTGGCGAAGCATCAGCTCCTGCTGCTGCGACGTCTGTTCTCCGTTTCATGGTTGACCTTGCAAAGATGTGCCCTCAATTCTCTGCTGCTTGCAGGCGTGCAGACTTTGTTGAAAATTGCGCGGACCTTTACTTTTCCTGTGTCAGGTTGGTATCATCGGACCTATTAAATATTTTTTTTTTTCACCACTTACTAGAGGTTGATGATTTTCTTTAGCTTTCTGAAAGTAAATTAGTTTCCTGCACCTATGTAATAGTCGTTAATAGACTAAATGTGGACAGTAATTAGTTTCACGTATCATTTCTTGCTCGATGTCAGAGGGTCTAAGATAAGACCAGGATATTTTCATGATGTTGGATTAAGCGTGCCCTGCTAGATTTTATTTGCATAATTTGCGCCTAAAGGCTATTTTGTGCTGTAGGGCTGCTTATGCTGTGAAGATGGCGAAACAGCTCTCTGTGAAGGCAGAAGAGAAGCATATAAATGATGACGATAACCGCTCACAAGGAACTCTCTCTAGCTTGCCCCATGACCAGGATCAGTCCAATAAAACCTCCATCAGTGCTGGAAGCTTCCCTCAAGGGCAGGTCAGTCTTAGTTCTGAAGAAATGCCTTTACCTGCCAATTATGTGGTTAATGATAAGATGGAGAACATTCTTACGCCACCACCACAGGACTCAAGTAAATTATTTCAAGGTGTTGGAGATGTTAAGAAACAAGAAGATAATCATGTCAGCCATGTATCAACTTCAAGTGAAAGGGATTTTCCAGATCTCAAAGGTAATGCAAGTCAAGTTCAGGCAACAGATTCTCAGAGTTCTGCATCTTTCCCTATGATCGAGTCTCCCCTTTTATCTGAAAAATCAGACCTCAAAGTCTCATTCACTTCATCACCATCTCCGGTTCTTGCACTTGCATCCTGGCTAGGCTCTAACTATAATGAATCTAAAAGTTCTACAGTGGGTTCTCCTTCTCTTGAATCATATGTCTCTGTTAATGAAGTTGATACATCTTCAGAACGAAAGTCAGGCTCCCATGGGTTTTCTGCTGCCAATGCCTTTTTTACAGTTAGCCCAAAACTTCTCCTCGAAACAGATGAAACTGGCTATGGTGGCGGGCCTTGTTCTGCCGGAGCGAGTGCCGTGTTAGATTTTATGGCAGAGGTACTTGCGGACTTAATGACTGAACAGATTAAAGCTGTACCGGTTCTGGAAAGCATATTGGAAATGGTTCCTTTCTATGTTGATCCTGAAAGTGTGCTGGTTTTTCAAGGCTTGTGCCTTAGCAGAGTCATGAACTATCTTGAAAGGCGTCTCTTGCGTGATGATGAAGAAGATGCGAAGAAATTGGACAAGACCAAATGGTCTGCTAACTTGGATACATTTTGCTGGATGATAGTGGACCGTGTTTATATGGGTGCTTTCCCTCACCCCACTGGTGTTCTTAGAACTCTTGAGTTCTTGTTGTCGATGCTGCAATTAGCTAACAAAGATGGTAGGGTTGAAGAAGTCACTCCCTCAGGGAAAGGTTTGTTATCCCTTGGAAGAGCAACAAGGCAGCTTGATGCTTATGTACACTCAATCCTGAAAAACACAAATAGAATGGTACTATATTGTTTCCTGCCATCGTTCTTGATAACTATTGGAGAGGAGGAACTACTATCACAACTGGGTTTACTTGTTGAATCTAAGAAGAGGCCATCTCTGAATCCAGCTGTTGATGAATCTGGGATTGACATTTCAACAGTTCTACAGTTGTTGGTCGCAAACAGGAGAATCATATTCTGCCCAAGCAATCTTGATACTGATTTGAATTGCTCTCTGTGTGTGAATTTAATCTCCCTACTCCTTGGCCAGAGAAAGAGTGTGCAAAACATGTCACTTGATATTGTCAAATATTTGCTGGTACACCGAAGATCTGCCCTTGAGGATTTGCTCGTCACTAAACCAAACCAAGGACAAAAATTTGATATTCTACATGGCGGTTTTGATAAGTTGTTGACTGGGAATCTACCAGAATTCTTTAAGTGGTTTGAAAGCTCGGATAAGATTATTGACAAAGTACTGGAGCAGCGTGCTGCAATAATGTGGGTACAGTACATAGCTGGCTCGGCGAAATTTCCTGGTGTCAGGATAAAGGGCATGGAAGGTCGCCGGAAGAAAGAGATGGGGAGGAAATCACGAGATATGTCGAAGTTGGACCTAAAGCACTGGGATCAGTTGAATGAGCGGAGATATGCGCTAGAGGTATTGCGTGATGCCATGTCTACTGAGCTTAGAGTTGTTCGGCAAAACAAATATGGTTGGATACTTCATGCCGAGAGCGAGTGGCAAACTCATCTCCAGCAGCTTGTGCATGAGCGTGGAATATTCCCATTGCGTAGTTCCAAAGGGTCTGAAGATCCCGAATGGCAGCTCTGTCCGATTGAAGGTCCGTACAGAATGCGCAAAAAGCTTGAACGATGTAAGCTAAAAATTGATAGCATCCAGAATGTTCTTGATGGAAAGTTGGAACTTGGAGAAATTGAGCTTCCCAAAGCCAAAAATGAAGATGGGCCAGTTATTTCTGACACAGATTCTGAACCAGCTCTCCTTCTCAGTGAACTTTATGATGAGTCGTTTTTGAAAGAGTCGGATGAATTTAAAGATGTCGCTTCTGCCGGAAATGGATGGAATGATGATAGAGCTAGTAGTACAAACGAAGCAAGTCTTCATTCTGCTCTTGACTTTGGTGGCAAATCTAGTACAACATCTGTGCCAATAACAGACAACACCCATGCAAAATCTGAGATTGGCTCTCCAAGACATTCATCTTCTGCTAAAATGGATGAAACTACAGGTCGGGAGGAAAAATCAGGGAAGGAACTGAATGATGATGGTGAGTATTTGATCAGACCTTATCTGGAACATCTTGAAAAGATTAGGTTCAGATACAACTGTGAGAGAGTTGTTGATCTCGACAAGCATGATGGAATCTTCTTAATAGGGGAGTTCTGTCTGTATGTTATTGAAAACTTTTATATTGACGATGATGGGTGTATCTGTGAGAAGGAATGCGAAGATGAGTTATCTGTTATTGATCAAGCATTGGGTGTGAAAAAAGATGTCTCTGGAAGCCTGGATTTCCAGTCCAAGTCTAGCACATCATGGACAACAGCAGTGAAAACGGGAGCTGTAGGGGGAAGAGCATGGGCATATGGTGGTGGTGCTTGGGGAAAAGAAAAAATGTGCATGACTGGTAACTTGCCGCATCCTTGGCGTATGTGGAAGCTTAATAATGTTCATGAAATTTTAAAACGTGATTACCAGCTGCGTCCTGTTGCCATTGAGATATTTAGTATGGATGGATGTAATGATCTCCTCGTGTTCCACAAGAAAGAGAGGGAAGAAGTTTTCAAATATCTGGTTGCCATGAATCTTCCAAGGAACAGCATGTACGGTATCATCGTTCTTTTCATCTCGTTTCTTATTTTTCCTCGCTACTGATTGAACGTAATGCATCTGTTTCTTTTTGACATTATATAGCTGTTCACTTATTTAAGTAAAATGAATTTATCTGTCAATCTAGGGTCATGAGTTAGCATGGGATAGGTTTTCTTTTTAAAGCTTACTTCTCAAAGACTAGATTCTGTCTTCATTGATCTGTGGAACTGTTATTTATTCTGTTTATTTTTCCCAGGCTCGACACAACCATTTCAGGATCAGCAAAACAGGAAAGTAATGAGGGAAGCCGGCTTTTCAAATTAATGGCGAAGTCATTTTCGAAAAGATGGCAAAATGGGGAAATCAGCAATTTCCATTACCTAATGCATCTCAATACCTTAGCAGGACGTGGATATAGTGATCTTACGCAATATCCGGTATTTCCATGGGTTCTCGCAGATTATGATAGTGAGAGTCTTGATTTGTCAGATCCAAAAACATTCCGCAAGCTTCACAAACCAATGGGTTGCCAGACACCTGAAGGAGAAGAAGAATTTAGAAAACGGTTTGTGCTGTGCATCTTAAACTTTCTATAGTGCACGTTCCCCTTGTGTTCTTCGTCATACATCTAATTCTATATAATCTTTGCTTATCATGCATATCCTTTTACCTCCTCGATTTCAGATATGAAAGCTGGGATGATCCTGAGGTTCCAAAATTTCATTATGGTTCTCACTATTCAAGTGCTGGAATTGTTCTGTTTTACCTTATTCGTCTCCCGCCGTTCAGTGCTGAAAATCAGAAGCTGCAGGGCGGTCAGTTTGATCATGCTGATAGACTCTTCAATAGTATAAAAGATACTTGGCTAAGTGCAGCTGGAAAGGGAAATACTTCAGACGTAAAAGAACTCATTCCTGAATTCTTCTACATGCCTGAGTTTTTGGAAAATAGATTCAGCCTTGATTTGGGTGAAAAACAGTCGGGAGAGAAGGTTTGAGCCAATTCCAGTTCTTTCAATGGTGCTTGAATGTAGCATTTTCCTTTCATGTAGTGTTGATATGGATTAGTTCTCCTTCATAATTTCAGGTTGGTGATGTCTTTCTACCTCCGTGGGCTAGAGGTAGTGTTCGTGAGTTCATCCTCAAGCATAGAGAAGCGTTGGAGTCAGATTATGTCTCAGAGAATCTACATCACTGGATAGATCTCATATTTGGGTATAAACAGAGAGGAAAGGTACATAACAAAATATTTTCCTTTTGCTCCTAGCCAAGTAGAACGCAGAAATCAAAGTGTTGCCATGTTATTTACTTCTCCTTTATTGGATTGTTTATTCTCAGGCTGCAGAAGAAGCTGTGAATGTTTTCTATCATTACACGTACGAGGGAAATGTTGATATTGATGCAGTTACGGACCCAGCAATGAAAGCTTCCATACTAGCGCAGATTAATCATTTTGGGCAAACACCGAAGCAACTATTCCAGAAAGCTCATGTCAAAAGGAGAACAGACCGTAAAATCCCTCTCCACCCTCTGAAACATTCGATGCATCTAATTCCTCACGAAACACGTAAATGTTCATCTTCAATAAGCCAGATCATTACTTTCCACGACAAGGTGCTCGTTGCCGGGGCTAACTGCTTCTTGAAACCCAGAGGCTATACCAAATACATAACATGGGGTTTCCCTGACAGAAGCTTGAGATTTATGAGCTATGATCAGGACAAACTACTATCAACTCATGAAAATCTCCATGAAAGCAACCAGATCCAGTGTGCTGGTGTTAGTCACGATGGACGTATTGTGGTCACTGGTGCAGAAGATGGTCTAGTTTGCGTGTGGAGAGTAAGCAAAGATGGGCCCCGCGGTTCACGACGATTACGGTTAGAGAAAGCCCTATGTGCTCACACAGCTACAGTCACATGTCTACGTGTAAGCCAACCGTACATGATGATTGCAAGTGGGTCTGATGACTGCACAGTTATAATATGGGATCTCAGTTCATTGAGTTTTGTGAGGCAGCTTCCGGACTTCCCAGTTCCCGTTTCAGCAATCTACATAAATGACCTTACCGGGGAAATTGTAACTGCTGCTGGAACTGTCCTTGCGGTTTGGAGTATCAATGGCGATTGCCTTGCTGTGGCTAACACATCGCAGTTACCATCTGATTCAGTATTATCTGTAACAGGCTCGACATCTTCTGACTGGCTTGAAACAGCCTGGTATGTAACTGGTCATCAGAGTGGAGCAGTTAAAATATGGCGGATGATACATTGTACTGATCCGGTCAGTGCCGAGAGCAAAACAAGTAGTAGCAACAGAACAGGAGGGCTGAATTTGGGTGATCAAGTGCCAGAGTACAAGTTAATTCTACACAAGGTGTTGAAATTCCATAAGCAACCGGTCACCGCTCTCTATCTCACGAGCGACCTGAAGCAGTTATTGAGCGGCGATTCAGCTGGACAGTTACTTTCATGGACATTACCAGATGAGACATTAAGAGCTTCATTGAAACAAGCTTCATTGAAACAGGCTTCATAGGTTTAGGATGTAAAGCGGAAACTAGTCATTCTCCTTTTGGTTCTTGGGCTAGAACCAAAAGAGCTGGCCAGGGGACTTGAAGACAGGACCACATAGTATAGGAAGCAGAAACAAACAAAGTGTTGGCTCTATGGAATCTCTTGCATCACTGGCTTGCAGGTTAAGAGGAAGAGCATTGGTGGTGAGTTTTCAGGATTGGAAAGGAGAAGAGATTTTTTTTTTTTGGTTTGAGAATTTGTGTAAATAGATGTGAAGAGTACAAGCTTTGGGAGTGTGTACTGTGTACAGTTGTATTTTTTCTTTTTGAAAACTTGTTGCAAATAGCAGAAGCTGGGCAGATTAGTATTTACAGCCCCATCTGTATTTTGTGAGATGCAATTCTTGTATTGTTTTAATAGTTTGTGACATTTTGTAATCTTCATCTTTTGCTTCAATAGTAACTGTTTTTTGTTCTTTATTATTAGAGAGAGATGATTTGTCAAATAAAAATTTCCATTTTTTGTTCTTTATTAGAGATATCAAAAGGCATTTCCAAGTTCCAACCATGTTCTATTTCTCATTCCAAAATGAGATTACTCTATATTTGGAGTAACCCCATTTTCGACTCCATTTTGGAATTTTTTTTATTTATAAATGGGTCCTTTTGAATATTAAATCTTTTGATTTCTAACTTTTATGAATATAATAATTATTGTGAAATATATATGTTTAGATTTTTCAGCAACAATTATAACTATTTTAAAACATTATAAAATAAAAATTTATTATTTTAATACTATTTTCTAGTTCCTTACAAAATTATAAAGTAAAATTATTTCATAATTTATGAATTTTTTGAAAAATAAAATAAATAGGATCATTTTGTAAATTTTATTATTAAAATGTATAAAAACAAAATAAAAATCTATATAGAATATTCTATGGAGTAAAAATGGAGTAATACATTGAAGTAAAACACTATTTTATTTTGTAGTAAAAAATAGAGTGATACATTGGAGATGTTCACCAACCAACCTCCACTCTATTTTCTACTGTTACCATTGACTGGATTTCATGTTCAGTTAGTTTTACAACTACGTAAAATCATCCAATTTTTTGTATCAATTCAAATAATAATTACTTTATGTTTATTTATATTCTATATTTGTAAACGATTTTATAGTTTCATTTATAATTTATATAATAATTTTTTCCAAATTGATAAGAAACCGACTGATTTACATTAATTATAGAACAAGTTGAACATATGGAAATCTCTAACGATCAAATGAATTCAAATGACGAGATTCCATGTTCAGTTAGTTTTACGACTATGTTTGTATCAATTCAGTTCAGTTCGGCCGGCAGCACTAATTTGTTTATTTTTCATTTATAATTTAATATAATGTCTTTTCTGAATTGATTTAAAAAATAGACTGATTTACACTAGTTATAGAACAAGTCGAACATATGAAAATATTTAACGATCAAATGAATTCAAATGACGAGATTTCATGTTCAGTTAGTTTTACAACTACGTAAATCATTCAATAAAATTTGTAAAAGTTTTCTAGTTTCATTTATAATTTATATAATTTTTTCCAAATTGATTAAAAAAAACCGATTGATTTACATTAATTATAGAACAAATTGAACATGAAAATTCTCAAACGATCAAATGAATTTAAATGACGGGATTCCATGTTCACTTAGTTTTACAACTACGCAAATAATTCAAATTTCTTTTATCAGTTCGGCCGGCATTTCGGTATGTTTAGTTTGTGGCTAGATTCATTTATGATTTTTATTATGTTTTTCAAAATGATAAGAAACTGATTGATTTGCACGAGTTACAGAACAAGTTGAACAAATGTAAATTTATAACAATCAAATAAATTCAATTGACGGGATTCAATGTCTTGTTAGTTTTACAATTACGTAAATCATTCAAATTTTTATCAATCCAACATGTTTATTTTATGTTTAGCTAGATTCCAAATTATTAAACGATTTGCTAGTTTCATTTATAATTTATATAATATTTTTTCAAATTGATAAGAAATTTATTTACACACTAGTTAGAAAACAAACTGAACATCCGGTTTAACGATTTCAAATAGCGGTTCATATCCGATTAGTTTTACAATTATCATTTATATATTTTTTTCCAAATTGATAAAAAACCGACTGGTTTGCACTAGTTATAAAACAAGTTGATTATATGGAAATCTCTAACGATCAAATAAATTTAAATGAAGGGATTTCCATGTTCGATTAATTTTATAACTACGTAAATTATTCAAGTTTTTACCAATTCAGAATATTTTTATGATTTAGTTTATATTCTAAATTTACAAACGATTTTATAGTTTCATTTATAATTTATATAATTTTTTTATCCAAATTGATAAGAAACCGTCTGATTTTACACTAGTTATAATAGAAACGTAGTTTACAAGTGTAGTTTTAACATATGCAAACAATTTTAACATATGGAAATCTCTAATGATCATTTGAATTCAAATGACGGGATTCCATGTTCGGTTAGTTTTACAACTACGTAAATCATTCAAGTTTTTTATCAATTCGGAATATATTTTTATGTTTTAGTTATATTCTAAATTTGTAGACGGTTTTATAGTTTAGTCTAGGGTTCTAGAGTTTAGGGTTTCATAGGTTTAGGGTTGATAGGGTTCTTAGGGTTTAGGGTTCATAGGGTTTCTAGGGTTTAGTGTTCATAGGGTTTCTAGGGTTTAGGGTTGATAGGGTTTAGGGTTTAGGGTTGATAGGGTTTAGGGTTGATAGAGTTTAGGGTTTATAGGGTTTAGGGTTTCTAGGGTTTAGGGTTTATAGGGTTTCTAGGGTTTAGGGTTTATAGGATTTAGGGTTTAGGGTTGATATGGTTTCTAGGGTTTAAGGGTTGATAGGGATTAGGGTTTCTAGGGTTTAGGGTTCATAGGGTTCTAGGGTTTATAGGGTTTCTAGGGTTTAGGGTTTATAGGATTTAGGGTTTAGGGTTGATATGGTTTCTAGGGTTTAAGGGTTGATAGGGATTAGGGTTTCTAGGGTTTAGGGTTCATAGGGTTCTAGGGTTTAGGGTTCATAGGGTTTAGGGTTTAGGGTTTAGGAATTAGGGTTCATAGGGTTTAGGAATTAGGGTTTAGGATTTAGGAATTAGGGTTCATAGGGTTTCTAGGGTTTAGGGTTCATAGGGTTTAGGAATTAGGGTTCAACCCTAGAAACCCTATGAACCCTAAACCCTAGAAAACATGTGTACCCTAATTCCTAAACCCTATCAACCCTAAACCCTAGAAACCTTATCAACCCTAAACCCTAAACCCTATAAACCCTAGACCGTATGAACCCTTAACCCTAGAAACCCAACCATATGAACCCTAAACCCTAGAAACCCTTAACCCTAGAAACCCAACCCTAAACCCTAAAACCCTATGAACCCTAACCCCTAGAAACCCTATCAACCCTAAACCCTAGAAACCCTAGACCCTATGAACTCTTAACCCTAGAAACCCAACCCTATGAACCCTTAACCCTAGAAACCCAACCCTAAAACCCTATGAACTCATATCACCCTAAACCCTAAAACCATATGAACCATAAACCCTATGAACCTTTCTAGAGATCCTAATACAGTCACTTTCTTATCAATTAGTTTTACAATTATAATTTAAACATAAACCCTATATATTTTTTCAAATTGATAAGAAACCGACTGATTAAACTAGTTATAAAACAAGTTGAACATATGAAAATCTCTAACGATCAATTGAATTCAAATGACGGGATTCCATGTTCGGTTAGTTTTACAACTACGTAAATCATTCAAATTTTTATCAATTCGAATTATTTTTTGTTTTAGTTATTATATATTCTAAATTTGTAGACGATTTATAGTTTTATTTATAATTTATATTTTTTTCCAAATCGATAAGAAACTGACTGATTTACACTAGTTATAGAACAAGTTGAACATATGGAAATCTCTAACGATCAATTGAATTCAAATGACGGGATTCCATGTTCGGTTAGTTTTACAATTACGTAAATTATTCAAGTTTTTTTTATCAATTCAGAATATTTATTTTATGTTTTATTTATATTCTAATTTTTAAACGATTGTATAGTTTCATTTATAATTTATATTTTTCCAAATTGATATGAAAACGATTTACACTATTATTTATTTCTAAATTTGTAAACGGTTTTATAGTTTCATTTATAATTTATATAATTTTTTCAAATTAATAAAAAACCGATTGATTGGCATTAATTACAGAACAAGTTGAACATATGGGAAATCTCTAACGTTCAAATGAATTCAAGTGACAGATATTTCATATTCGGTTAGTTTTACGACAACATAAATGACAGATATCATTCCCGCATGTTTATATTCTAAATTTGTATTTATAATTTTTATTCTGTTTTTTTCCGAGTTGATAAGAAATTGATTGATTTGCACTAGTTATAGAACAAGTTTAACAAATGTAAATTTATAACAATCAAATGAATTTAATTGACGGGATTCCATGTTCGATTAGCTTTCGAGTTACATAAATCATTCAAATTTTTATCAACCAACATGTTTATTTTATCTTTAGCTAGATTCCAAATCCGTAAACGATTTGCTAGCTTCATTTATAATTTATATAATATTTTTTTCCAAATTGATAAGAAATTTATTTACACTAGTTAGAATTCAAGCTGAACATATAGCAGTTTAACGATTTACAATTATGTAATTTATTTAAATTTCTTTGGTTAATCCGGCATATTATATATATTTCTTTAATTGTTTTTCTTTTATAATTTCAAAATGAAGAGAAAAGAAACTTATCTCTGCGTTTGACTCGACTTTAGAGCATATTCGGATATATGCATCCTTTCTTTTGGTAAAAGCCTGAACCTGAAACATTTCCAAATTTATGTTTGGTTTTAGATTCAAAGTTGATAAATGATCGTCCATTTATAATTTTTTTTTATAAATTACATGATTATGTTTGCCATATTAATAAAAAAAAAGAACCCGAGAGATCTACACTTAAAAACCTGTTTTTAGCGATAACGCTTAATCAAGCAAAGCCCACTGGTCGGTATACAAATTGAATGATTTATCGAAGGTTACATTTTAAAAAAAAACAACCAAATATGTTCACTACGATAGCCTAAATTACCAAAGCAGGAAGAAACTCAACCATGTGTAATTCGAATCATGAGACCGAAATAAAAACAAAGAAACATCTCGAAATTGAATGCAAACAATTTCATCTGAAAACGTTACAGAAACGTATTAACTTAACAAGTTAACACACTCATGTCGTATATATTCATGAAAGCTATGTATCAGAACACAAACCTTGATGGAGATGCTGTCCAAGATCTTCTTGCTCGGTGATATCATTAACATTGGGGTCATCTAACCGCTGCAAAGAGATGAAACCACACACACAATGAAGCTCAACTGAAGATGTACATGAATATTCATTGGTTGACAAGAAGATGAAACACTACCACCTATTCACACTCATTGGTTTTGGCTTTCAAACTCGTGACTTCTCTCTCTTCTTTCCCTTTCTCTCTCTGGTTTTCTCTTTTGTTGTGGATATGAAGAAGACAATGCTTAGTTTTTTCAAGGTGATATTAATATTTTAGTGACTCATGTTTGAAGATGAACCGAGCAACAACGGTCGACTTTTCTTTTAACACACTGAAAATATTAATATTTTTAGGTAAGTGTGCTTAGTTTACTAACCTGTCTGATCTGATTGGATGGGAATTACAGCTCTTTATTTTATCAATGTACAATTTATTGAGCGGCAAATTACAGTACTAAATGGGCCGCTTATTATATGGGTTTATAAAGCGGTGAGGCCCATTATTAATGTAGGCCATATATGTGTGGGTGAATTGTCTTTTTTTTTTGCCGCCTAAAATTTCAATATTTTATATAGAAGTTACATTGTTAAAATCATATAGAATTATAGAACACAAATTAATATATGCTGAAAACAATATAAAAAATGAGATTTACGATATGATCTGGTCGAAGACGTCTTACTCGCTAACGAATACGCATATTCGTAATATTTCTTCCAATGTCATCTTGCTCCAATACAAATCTTGTCTTTTTTCTTCATGAGGCCATACATTATGTGTGTGTGTGTGAATTGTCTGGAGAATACTATAGTCCACAGAAAGAAAGAAAAACAACTAGAAAGGTCCCAACACTCATGGCCTCCTCACTCATGCACCACAAGCCCAAGGGCAAATCTGTCATTTACGTCTCCTATCTATATATATACTTGGGATTCCATCGATTATTGGCCTCAGAAAAATAAAAAAAGAACCTGCAAGTCTGCAACCAGTTCTCTCTTATGTTCTTCTTCTTCTTTCCATCCATAAGACCAAATGATGAACACTAAGCCATCACTATCTCAGACCAAGATCCTCTGTTTCACAATCCGGCTCAACGATAAACGCACTCGCTATGGACGCTCAACCATTTCCGCAACTCTCAGCTCAAAGCCAGCCTACTCTGGAGAACTCAAGGCTACAAAAGAGACAACAAGAACGGAGCCATCGAACAAGAAGAATGCGAGTAAGGAAGACAGTTTCTTTTCGAAAATTGCAATTGATTATCTATCAAAGACTCTTCAAGAAACCGCAGGTTCATATATCTCACATCTATTCTTTGAATCTTTGCTTATTTAGTTCACTTAAGAAAGATGTATCTATTAAGAAAGTTTTCTTCAGGGATGAGTAGTACTAGTAGCAGGAAGTGTACTGGTTATGATAGCTTAGTGGATACGGCAACTAGGGTTGCCAGTAACTTAAACATCAAGCAACAGCATGAGCTTGTTCTTGTCGCTTTGGACAGAGCATTTCCGGCAGCGATACTCTACTTGGTAAGTTCTTATGGATTTATAAGATCAATTACTAGCATGAAACTTAACATTTTCTTGATAAATTACAGATCAAAATGCTTCTACCACCTTCAAGACTATCAAGAGAGCTGTTCGCACTATTCACCACAGTATTTTTCGCTTGGCTTGTTGGACCTTCAGAGGTAAGAACAAACTGTTTCATTAGGTCTAAAACCCTAAGTTTTTGCAGTTGCTTTTTAGTTAAATCTAATGGAACTTTATTGTCAAGGTGAGAGAGACTGAGGTTAATGGAGAAAAAGAGAAGAGTATGGTGTTCATAAAGAAGTGCAGGTTAAGTGTAATCTTTCTATTTGGTCCCATCTGATCACTTAAATTCAGACAAAAGTCAAAATCATTTTCTCAGAAACAATCATTACATTACTGAGATTCTGTCACTTAATCATGTCTTTTTAACTGTTGTTTAATTTTGTAGGTTTCTTGAGCAGACTAATTGTGTTGGTATGTGCACTCACCTTTGTAAAATCCCATCACAAATCTTCATCAAAAACTCACTTGGAATCCCTATCTACATGATGCCCGGTACTATGCAACATCTCAAACTTACTAGTTAATATATGGTGAAAATAGTAGCCTGCACTACTCAACTTGTGGAAGCTTAATATTATCTTGAAGGGTCCCATTGATTCACCACTAAGGACACAATTAACTACAAGTTGACCCATTAAGTTTCCCAAATGTATAATGATGAGTGATCATTCTTTCTAAGAAGTCAATGACTTGACTTAAGACACAAGCAATCATTCAATGTGACAACACTAATTAACATTTGTCTTGAGTTTTCTTTGCAGATTTTGATGATCTTAGCTGTAAGATGATGTTTGGTCAGGACCCTCCAGATATCAAAGATGATCCTGTAATGAAACAACCATGCTTTCAATTCTGTAAGAATGAAAACCTTTAGGCTAACAAGGTGACTTCTTAAGCAAGGCATATGAGTATCTCTATCAATGAAAATTCTCTGTTTTTTCAGGCAAATCAAACAGAAGCTATGGTGTGAAGCACTAGAGCTTGTACAAGAGATATTAGCTATGGTTGTGATATAATACCATACAGTATTTAATTTTATCTTGTAAGGTTACATCATAGATTACAATTAAAGAATCAAACCTCACATATGCCCCAATGAATTAGCAAAAAAGAATAAAACCATTAGTAGATCTATAAGACCAAAATATTGGTAGACAAAAAAAATAACTGACACAACTCAATAATTAGGTTGGTTTTGGTTTTGCCTTAAACTCATGTGTCCTTGTCTTGCTTCTCTTGAGTATTGATCCCACATCATCTGCTCTTCCATCAACATCCTCTGTTTCTTCTGCATATCATTCATCTGCACATAAGGTGGCGGCGCAACCTCCAACGACGCTGCAAATGGATCCATCGGTACCGGGCCATTGCTGTTTCCATTAGCCGTTTCTGGTGCCGGAAGTGCCAGCATCGTTGCTGTGATCGATAGAAAATTCATGTAAACGAAAACAGAGCAAAGGTATAAGAATCTAAAAACAGAGCAAAACAGAGTTTCTTTTAGAACCTGCTGGTCTTCCTGCAGAACCAAATGCCATACTGCTTGCGCTTCCGCTAGCTCCATAAGCCGTGGAGGTTTGCACGGCGGCGTTCACAGTGCCGTGTTGATACATTCCGTTAAGCAGCAACATATCAAAGCCTCCTCCAAGTTCAGTCTTTTGTCCTGATAAGTTTGTAGCTGATTGCACCAAAGCTGTCTCCCAATCCGTTGAATCATCCTTAAACGCTTCCCATCCAGGACCGGACTCTGAACCCGAACCGCTCGCGTAAGGACCGTCAAACAAAGCCAATGCTAAGCTATCTCCAGCTTCTGCAGCTTCATCACCGTTTATATCAACAAGATTCAGCAAATCACCAACTTCTTCTTCTTGCTTTACCTCTGTTATTACTTCTTCCTCTGTTTCTTCCTCTGTTTTTTCTTCTTCCTCTTCTTTTGGTGGAGGTGCAGGTAAGGCCTTGATTGTATTCATATCTTCTTGCTCCTCATTTACTTCCTCTGTTCTTACCTCATCATCCTCTTCATCAGATTTAACAGATTTTGAATTCTTGGTCTGTTCTAAAGCAGATTTGTCTCTTATAAACTCATCCATGAGCTCAAGCTTCTTCTGTGTGATTTTCTCTATCTCTGGATATTCAGAAGACCTAGCGATCCCTATGTTCTTACACCATGCATAGAACTGATCGAGCTCTTCAAGCTGTTTTGAGACTCGACAGAAAATGTCATAGACCTTGATCGAATCAGGAATGTCTAACTCCATGAATCGTTCGATCAAGATCCCCGTTATCTCTGATACATCATAGTATATCTGAAAACTCTCCTTCACTATTGGATACAGAGCTACAATCACAACTCTATTGTTCCTTGCGTTTCCTGTTACGCACATAACTTGTTATCCAAGAAACAAAGCAGATAGCAAGGAAACATGTGGATGTTAAGGTTTGGGCGTTCGGGTTTAATTCAGGTCTTTCGGATTTTCGAGTTTTTAGGTCTATGTATATAAGATCTATTTAGATATTTTAGAATTTCAGTTCGGTTCGGTTTTATTCAGATTCGGTTTGGTTTTGGGTACCAAAAAATAAAAATAAAATAAAAATTGGTTAAATTTTATCAAATATAACAAAAAATTTCATATATATATATATATATATATATATATATATATATATATATATATATATTAAGATAATTTACCAATATATTTGAGTTTATAATTGTAATTTTGGATAACTTTGTTATATTAAATTTAAATATAATTAATATTTTGGATATATAGTTATAGTTCGGTTATTTTATGTACGGTTTCGGTTCTTGGTTCGGTTGGGATACGGTTTCAGTTTTTTGGATATAGAAGTTTAGGATTCATTCGGGTATTTTATCATTTCGGGGTTGATGCATCTTTTCGTTTGGGTTCGGTTTGCTATTTCGGTCGGGATATTTTGCCCAGATGGATGTAGTGCAATATTTATAATACCTGTTGGACGACAAGCCAAGAAACGGTCAAGAAGTTGCTGCAAATGTTGTACTCTAGTGAAGATCTGCTCTGTTTTCATCTCGGCTATCGGTTGTGACTTAACCACAATAGCCGTGGAAAGATCAGCCGGTGGGTTATCTTGCTCATCTTCCACGGTATCTCCACCAACGCAATAAACTCCACGTTTCCCATGCCTCGCTTGCATCCTAAAATCAAGCCTTTCGTCGAGGTACAACGCATACGTCCTTACAAAAGCAGAGTAATCCCATGAATTAGACCTAGAAACATCTCTAAAATCAGACATATTAAGAAGCCTTGTCCCACGGCGAGTAGCGAAGAAGATCTCTTGCTCATAAGCTTGATCTCCTTCTCCTAAGAGCCGTTGGATCAAGATCAAGGTTTTGAGAGCAACGGTCCAGCATTTGGTTTTGTTAAGGCGTTTAGAAAGTGTGTTGACGCATGCGTTGATGTAGTTGCGTGAGTAAGAAGTTAGGCTAAGAATCTCTCTTATGTATTTCTCTTCGGCTGGATATTCTTCGTGACGAGTTGCTTTGACTATGGCTACGTCGAGTTCTGATAATGAAGCGCTCCGACCGTTGACTTTGGCTAGACCGACGCTGGTTTGGTCCTTTACAGCTCCTATGGCTCGTTTAAGTTTACTCGAACCCATTTATTTTTTATTTATTAAAATTTATTGAAAAATAAAGACAAAGAGATGAAGAGAGAAAAGGGAAGAACGAGGATTGTTTTATTTTTGTTTTTGTTTCCTCGTCGTCTCCTTTTTTTCTCCTCTGTTTCTTTTTTTGTTTGTATGTTTGTTGTGTTCTTCTGTATTTTGTTAATGTAGTTTCTTTGGTGTTCGTTGATTTTTTTACCATGTAAGTCGCCGAGGTTGTTGGAGATTTGGCCGGTGAGAAATAACTCAATGTGGCTTTTTAATGGTATACTTAAATTTAGGTTGTATTTACCATTAATGGGAAGGAGGAGAGGCTGATTAAGGGGTCATTCTCGTTCGTTCATGTGATCTTGTTTTTTTTAGCCATGGTACAAACACTATTTCGACATTTGTCTATGTTTATATGTGGTTATATCATTTATAATTAGAATTTGTACTAGCAAATACCTTGATGAGAACTAGATAGATATATATGATGATTAATCCTTTAACATTCTTGATATCTAATCAAAGGCCTTGTGGTCAAATGGTAAAATAATGAATTTAGCATACCAACCTATTTCTAATTCGATCTATTTGTTATGTGAAATTAAAACATATTTTTGGACTCTAGTCTAGGCAAAATATCCGGATCCGAATATCCGAACATGGACCCGAAAAATACATGAATATGTAACCAAATCAAAATAAATATTTTATCATATTGGGTATTTGGCTAGCATATCCGTGGATAAGAGTACGGATATGAGTATTACTCGAGACACGAAGGGGTATCTGAGGATCTGAATCAAAGACAATAAACCACTAAAAAAGTTTATCCTTAACATTATTAGCCATTATGATTAATCATTTAGTTTCGTGTCCATGAACTTTACAATTAAAGAACTTAAAGTATGAGATCTTTTGATTTAGTAAGGCTTGTATTACTATATGTTATATATATAGTCAATTGTATAACTTTTTAATTAATATCTTTTTACACGCAAATGACATAAAATAGCAGAGATAACCTCATGCATTGTGTTAATGAAGACTCTGATGGAACAACAAATGAAGATTATTTGCTTAATTTGATTTAGTTAGTTTTTTCAAATATTTTGGGTAAAATACCCATAAGGAATCGAAAAATTGGAACTGAACCGAACCCGAAATATACATGTTTATTTCGGGTATTTTATAGATATAATAATTTAGGATCCGAACCGACCTGAATCCGAAAAGACCCAACCTGAACCGACCTGGACCCGAAAAGACCCAACCTAAACCGAAACTTGGTCAGTACATGTATAAGTATAAAACTTCTTTATTTGAATATACATGTATCCGAACAGACTTGATGAATACATTGAACGCTTAGGTTTACCTAAATGATATGAGTTCTTCTTGCTTTTGACCCTCGTAAAAAAATCTATCTACGAAATGCACCTTTTTTTTTGGATTAATCTGAATTCCTCCCTAAAATTTGGAATACCCGGCTAATAAAAAAACATTATTGATAAAACATTATTGATATCTATTCATCAATAATCTAAACCTAAAAAGAGTTTGGTATTTTCACAAGACCTAATTTTATGTGAATAAATTAAAGAAAGTCAAAACAAAAAGCCCACTTGAAAACATAGAAAGCCCACTTAAAGTTTCTGGAAGGTAAATAACAACAAGGTCAAAAACGAAAAGAATCGATAAAGTAAGGTCCATTATCAAATAAAAAATAATATCTATAAAAAACAGAGCATAAAGTCACTCTTTTTGTCATTACCTTTCTCGTCTCTGTCTCTTCGTCGTCATTAGCTTAAGCATCATCATCATTCACTTCAACAACTCCCAAAAAATTGTTCTTCGAGGTCTCTAACTCGCTATCCTTAACTCACCAACTCGTTTCAATGGCTACTAACAACAACCCACATGATAACCTCTCCGATCAAGCTCCTTCCGACGATTTCCTCGAGCAGATTCTCGGGTTCTCTGCGTCTTCCGGTTCTGGGCTTTCTGGACTAGCCGGAGGATTAACAGGCGTCGGTCCACCACCGATGTTGCTTCAGCTTGGTTCCGGTGACGAAGGGAATCATAACCATATGGGCACCATTGGAGGAGGTGGACCTCTAGAGTTTCATAATCAGATGTTTCCATTGGGTTTAAGCCTCGACCAATGGAAAGGTCATGGCTTTCTTAAACCGGATGGTGTTCATGGAAGTGGGAAACGTTTCCAAGATGATGTTGTTGATAATCGATGTTCCTCCATGAAACCTGTAAGTTTCTTGAAATCTTCAGTTCTTGTTTTTCTATGTTTGTGTTAAAGTAAAAATTAGATCTTTAGGTTAATTGTTGCTTCAAACTGCTCAAATGGGTTATAGCGAAAGTTGTTTTGAAGCTATTCATTCTTTTGTGTGTTTGTTGAAAGGTTTTCCATGGGCAGCCAATGTCACAGCCAGCTCCACCAATGCCGCATCAACAATCTTCAATCCGACCTAGAGTTAGGGCTAGGCGAGGTCAGGCCACTGATCCTCATAGCATTGCTGAGCGGGTAAAATGTTTATTATCTTCTGGTTTCTTTTGCTAGTTCAATGTGATGATGTTCATATCTAATATTTGATCAAAGCCTTATAGAGGCCTAACTTACATACATTTGATTTGCAACAGCTGCGTAGGGAAAGAATAGCAGAACGGATCAGGGCGTTGCAGGAACTTGTACCTACTGTAAACAAGGTCTGTATCTTTTTGTCTGGAGCTTCAGCTGTTAGTATTCATTTCTAAGTTCAATTCTCATGTTACAGAGAGAGCTCAATGATAGAAAAAGTTTTGTAGTTGGCATATAGAAACTGCGGTATTCACAAGCTTTGGAATTGTAGATGATAAAGATTTCTGTTTACTTTGCTTTCCTTTGCAGACTGATAGAGCTGCTATGATCGATGAGATTGTCGACTATGTAAAGTTTCTCAGGCTCCAGGTTAAGGTATATAACCAGTCATTCTTCAGTTTTAGTTCTCTTGTTCTTCTTATTGATACCTCTCGCTCAAGGTAAGAGATCTTGAAAATACTTATCTTTAAAAGTTTCTAAGAGATTATTTAAGATCCCCAGATGGATTTGGTGGTGTATTAATCTTTGGTTCCCACCACCACTTACTCTCTTCAACAAAAAATCCAATCTGAATCAAAGATTATAATTGTTTAATCTGGTAATAGAGATTAATCAAAGATCACATGATTTTTGTGTGTTTTTGGCATTAGTCTCTTTCACTTTTTGCTTGCTTCATGTTCTTCCTATGGAGAATGATCACATATTAGGACTATTGTGATAATGCTAATGATGAGAACATTGAAAAATATCATGCAATGATGTCCTTTGAGAATACTTTTCATTCATAAGCTTTATATTTCTGGTCAACTATGACAGGTCTTGAGCATGAGTCGTCTTGGTGGAGCCGGTGCTGTTGCTCCACTAGTCACTGAAATGCCATTGTCTTCATCAATTGAGGTTAGACTAAATACAGAGAGAGAACATTGTCAATGGAACTGAATAAAAGGAGAGAACTTTGGTAATGGGTTTTTTCACATTAACTCTGGTTTTAAAATCTTTCTACAGGATGAGACGCAAGCTGTGTGGGAGAAATGGTCAAACGATGGGACTGAGCAGCAAGTGGCTAAGCTGATGGAAGAAAACGTTGGAGCAGCGATGCAGCTTTTGCAATCAAAGGCTCTTTGCATAATGCCAATCTCATTGGCAATGGCGATTTACCATTCTCAGCCACCGGATACATCTTCTTCAGTTGTGAAACCGGAGATGAATCCTCCGCAGTAGATCTTGCATCCAACAGTCCTCAGTAGGATTTGTGCAGTAAGAAGTTAAAAATGTGATTTGTTGAAGGAAGGAAAGGGCTCTCAGTTATCTGGCTTATATTTTTACCATTTTGATGAAAGTAACACGTGGCTTTGAATGTAGTAGACTAGTTCTAGTAGTACTGTAGTATTGTTTGTAATGAAAGATGTCTAACGTTACATATAAGAATTTTCCTCTTGTTATTTTTGATCAAATGATATAATTGGAGCAGGGTATCGAGTGCATTAAGTGATTTCTAGCCTTTGGGTTTGTCTAAAGGACGAGGCCGAAGCAAAGGAAGAACAAGTGTGAGGAAACGTACAAGCAAAACAATGTATTAGAGTGTTTATCTCTGATTTGAGTCTCATTCTCTTTTATTCAGAGTGTTGGCTTCTGATTTTTAACATGTATTAGAGTTTTTATCTCTGATTTCCTAACACACATTTCAGATGTTCATGCATAAGTGTTAAATTCTAACATTGTTAAAGTTTTAGATTACTGTCTTTCTATTTTTTTTGTGTTTTCAGGGATGGACTTTTAGTCCGCTATCTTATGGCATTTTTTTTTTTTGCTACCATCTCAGCTATCGTGTGTTGATAGTCGACTATACTATTTTATGGTTGTATTTGAACTATATATTCAATCTTTGTAATGAAATAAAAAGATACTTTGAATATTCTTCAAGAAACCGGAGTTGTATATAAACATTTTAAAGACTTAGTATTTAGTCATTTTATATGATATTCAAGAATTTCTTGTTTTTGGTTACAAATCAAATTATTTATTTTTATGTTTATGTATCTATTGATAAGTTTTCAAACTGTCTAGTGCTCAGTTTATGTGCCATCACTTGATCATTTTGTTAGCCTCTAGTGAGTAGTCAAGTAGCTTATAAACCGGTTAAATCCGAATCTAGTATCATGAAATGGTTTATCAATGTCTATCTTAGTTAACAGTCATGTGTGACCCTCGCATATAAACAAGCGGCCCTTCGAGTTTCCATGGAGCCAATTTATACTTTATATATACCGCAAGGATCTTGAGATATATACGAATGATGAACAAGGAAAGAATTTAAGTTTGTTTCAATGTATATAAATGTGTAAATTCTTTCAATGTATGTGAGAGATACGTGGCTTATCTTGGTCTTGCCTTCGTGGAATATTAAACAGCTTACAAGTGCCTTTACATTTCTCCGCATATACGCATAATTTCATGGATATTATTTCATACATATTTTACTATTTTAATAAGTACAAATAGAAATACATATAAATTAAATACATTTCAGAAAATCTAAGAGAACAAGAAAAGCAAGTTGGGTCCGGTCCATATCTAATCTCTTCTTCATATATCGAATATGTTCTTGGTAATATACGCGTTCTATCTCTGTTGTTTGTATCATCCAATGATAGTCTATCTATTAGGGCCGACTACTTTTACTGATGAATTATAACCAAGATAAATTTGATTATCTAGGTTTTACTTGATTCTTGTTGTTGTTTTATTTCCATTTTAGCTTTAAAACTACAAAAGAATCATTCTTATCATTTATGTCTGATCAAGATTTATGAGTAATATCTAATACATCGACCCCCAAGAAAAATGTTGTTACGAAATTTCGATATGGTTTAAAAGAGTTTTGGTTACAATAAAAAAGGTATGAATTAACAAATGAAAATATATTTAAGTGGGATCAGAAACTGTTATGTATTAATGATTAAGCTGAAACCAAACAATTAACATGATTACGAGGTGGGAGTCTGTCGATCGACGTGTTCCCTAAAATTTATTCGGACTCGTCAATTTATAAACGTAGTTCAGAGCTTTCGTAAGTTACAATATGTATAAAATAAACAATGAATAAACTATTTATAATATATAAAAAAAAAAAATCTAACTTTTTGTTGACTCTTGGCATGCTTTTTTAATTTTGAGACTGAAATGTTTTTGATGAAGTGACATATTTCAATAAAATATGAATGAGTGCTAAATTTTATATCCAACAAAAATGAACTGCGTTACGACTTTCAACTCAAGCTATTTTAATTTGGCGATTCGAAGTCCTCGTAGGTTAGATGATCGTACGAAAGTATAATCATCACTTGAAGTACATATACTACGAAGTGATGAACCAAACCATTTTTAGGGCAAAGTTCATATAGATATGTGAAAGATAGAATATTGAAATACATCAACTTGCATGGAACAAGTACGTACGAATCATGCATTTACGTTTTGTGATACGCAAAAGAATATAAGTTGTGAATCTTGCAACTGATAACATACCTAGCGGAACGATGAATCCCGCAAAACCGCATTGGATATGAGTGTCCGATATCAACGTTAAGATATCGTACGTATGAATTATGTTTGTTGTAGTCATGCAGGCGTAAGAGCATTAATTGTAAAACAATCAACGGAAACCATTAGACTAAGAGCAAAAACAATGGTGTTACTCACCAAGAGTTTCTTGAAAATTTTTTTTTTTTTTTTTTTTTCTCGAAAAACTAAAAAAAAAAAAAAAAAAAAAAAAATTGACCAATCCCGGCTCGACACGTCACGTGAACAGTGAAGAGCCGGGTTCTTAGCTAAGGATTTACAAGAAACTTTGGGGGGGTGGGGTTCTTAATTCCGTCTAGGAATCCGCGCTAAGAACCCCTTAAAAAACCCCCATTGGACATGGTCTAATCTAATATATAATGAGAAACCATTTCTCTCCTCCTTGTGCCACGTGTCCTCTTTCTTTTATAAAACGTAATGGGCTTTAATTTTTTTCTTATCGTCATCAGCCCATAAACACATTTTGTCCACAAACTTTTCTCAAACCCAAAATCTTAGTTTCACGATGACTTATCACCTTCCCCATCTGACCTTCTTCATTCCATCTTCAGATTCGGATGACGACCCACCTTCTCTTTCATGGATGAATACGCACCCTGTTCTCTCTGATCCTGCTGCACCAGCCATTAAATCAAGACTCCGATTATCTTTACCTTCAGGAAGATTCATAATGAATTCGAGGAAGAAGATCGCTAAGCTCGACGATGTTAGATCCAATGGTTGGTTGGACGCAATGATTTCATCGTCCCCACCCCGTAAAACACTGGTCAAGGATTTTAACATCGGAATTGCTCCTGAGGATGACTTTGCTCGCCCGGCTTGGATGCTAAAAAATTAATGTCTCATAGTCTCATTCACAAATGTTTTTCTCAGTTCTCACCACTTTCATTCTTATAATCTGGACAGCTCAAGTATCCTTCAGCTATGACCACTAAATTCTCCAGATTTTTAGGGGCGAATCACCCAGAAAAGCACGATTCAGATTCTTTTGATACAAGCCCTAATGTAAAAGGGAAAATGGCGATGCTTCAAGCGAATCTTGGCTTCGTTAAATCTCCGACATTTCTGTTTTCTTCTTCTTTGTGTCTGAAGCTTTCAGCCAAATCAACCTCATTTTGTTTGGGCTTCAGCTATCGTTCCTCAAGCAATTTTTTATACCCTTTTGTTCCGATTTAAAACCAATAAATCTCCCGTTGTGGTAGGAGATTTTAATTGTTTCAAATGTTGTTTCAGTTAAAAAACTGAACATTTCAAAAAGGGTTAGTCGAAGCTCCATAAGAGATATTGTATTACACTCAGGCAAATGTTCTTCGTAGGCTGAGTTCGATAATGTAAGTTCAAATTTGGAATCAACTCAATTTTGAAGCGTCTTCTCTCTATTTTAATTTGAATTTATTTCCCTTTTTTTGGTTTTCATCCAGAGCAATACCGTTGTGAAGGAGAAAAGTGTCTATGTGCTTCTTTTAGCTGGAGGGCAAGGGAAGAGAATGAAAGTAAGCTATTTGTGTCTATTAATGTTTCAAACTTTAAGTTGAAGTTTAATTGTTTGTTCTGTTGAGTTTCTTCAAGCTTGAGTTGTAGTTAATCTCGATTTTCCATCACTTTTCTGGGTAGATGACCAAGCCAAAACAGTATATACCACTCCTGGGTCAGCCAGTTGCTTTGTACAGGTATCAAAACTTTACTTAAAACCAGTTACTTTGTAAAGTCTTCCATGTTTTTTGAATCCGTATCGCGGTAATGAGGCGTCTGAGAGCTAACGACAAAATCATAAGTTGGATTTTTTCATCTACAAGCCGTAAGAATGATTGGATATTTGGATAAGGGATATACTTTTATGCCTTATTGTTTGCAGATTCTTTACGTTTTCACATATGCCTGAAGTGAAGGAAATTGTAGTGCGATCCATTTTCCCGAGATATTTTCGACCGTAAACGTCTCACGCTTACCTTGCCGGTACTGTCTCTCTAATCATTATATGTTCATTGCTTGGACTGTCCAAGGAACTAGAAACTTAGGGTTGTGTTATGAACTTAGGGTTGCATGCTCATGTTCTGTTGGATTTTAGGTTAGAACTTTGTTATTGTGCTTCTCCTACAAGTGCAAAAAGGTGTTAAACAACTTGGGAGGACTTGGTCTTGGAACAATGTGTTCCAAATCTAAAAACAAGACAGTGTTAGTAGTTTTGTTAGCATTGTTGAATATGACACATCCCTAGAAACGTTGCTTTGTTTTCTTATGTCTGAAAGCTCTTTCCATGTTCTGCAGCTCTTTTAGGTGTCGCAGTAGCTTGTACCTGATGATTCGAGCTTATGATTTGGTTTTCAGATGAACATCTCACACGTTGGTTTAAAACGAGTCCTTTCCAGTGAGGGGATTTCACTGTAATTAAGGGAAGCTCAAACAGTCTCTCTTTTCCCCTCCAATCGAAGAGTCACTCCCACTGTAGATATTAAAGAAGGAAATTGTTATGGTCATCTCTAGGATCTGCGTGTGTGCCATTGTCTCCCATACAAATCAGTGGATCAGCTTCATTGTTGGTTTTAGGACTCAAAAAGTAGATTCCCAAATCAAGACTTCTTACGTATCCGATGAGACAATCCAATAACTTCCCCAAAAAATGCTGTGATAAAGCTCACACGTATAAGCATCATCAATGAGAGTGAGACAAGTAAAAGAGCAGAGTGGAGAACGAAACCACAGTTGGAATGGGTTTAGCTCGAAGAACAGGCGAAAGTTGAAGGCAATAAATTGAAACCAGTGGGGATACGGAAAGTGGTGCCTTTTATTGAAGTGTATACAGACAGATGGAGCAGTTTGATCTCTAATATTTCATTCACTAAGTTAATAAAATAATAAAGCAAACAAATTTGACCCAAAAAAAAGAAAAAAAGCAAACAAATAATTATTCAAAATAAACCGTGCAAAAACTCATTAAACTCATTTTGCTTTCCATTTAGAGTCACTTATTTATTTTCTAAAAAACTATCAATACTAGAACTCATCAAATCTGAAAATCACTAAATAAAATTTATAAAAAAACTTACAAGTGAATATAAAAAAAAAGATCTACAAGAAAAAGAAAGATATATCTAGATATGGATCCGGAAAAACATTTCATCACCACAAATAAAACATAATGAATCTAATATTTATGTCAAAAAAATAATTATAGTTACGCTCTAAATAGAAAGTTAAAAAAATAGTAATATATAACCAAATCGATATAACAAAATCAGTACAATTTAAATTACAAACGAACCTAATCGTTTATATGATACAATTCTCACCACCCTACTCACCATCCACTTCACATATACGACAGATCAAAGAAAAGAAAAAAAGGAGACAAAGTTCAGCTTATATGGGAGACATGATAAAAAACCGACAAAAAACAATCGTTAATAGTACAAACAAAAGTTAGACCCAATAAACCCTTAAAATGAGAAGAAATAAGATTTTAAACATTTACAACCAAAACCAACATTAGAAATGTTACGGTACCAAACCAAATATTAAAAAAAAAATTAACTTATGTTGGAAAACAAAAAAACTTGAAAAAGATAACTAACTAAGACTGAGAAAAGAAAAAAACAGATCGATGTTATATTTATGAAGAAACTCATACAAATACAAACCAACAAAGTGTTATTAAACTAAAACTAAAAACATAACAATAAAGAGACAACATCTCGAACGGAAACAAACCTCACATTCATGGATCAACCAAACGGGAAAGGCATCCTTAATTAAAAAAAAAAAAATAGAGACTAAAAAAATATATAAAACATCAACATACGACAACCGAAGACGCAAGAAGACCTCCGCGCGTGCGCGGAGGTGGAAAGTCACCTAGTAAGCACATAATGACAAACGTCCATAAGTATTAACTATTAGTCATATATTGTTTATATATTTGCGATTGTTCGGATAGTATATTGATTAATCAGTTCTCTTTTCTTGTCGGTCGAATAATCCGAGCGTACAGAGGTAGCAGCATCTTCCTCTCGTGATCCAGCTTGTACGGTTTAAACGACAATGGCTCTTTCCGTGGTCTTTGCTAGTATAATTCCATTGACAATGTATTGAGATTCTTTCTTCCAATAATTAATATGAATTTCTTGAAATCAAAAGCAAATGAGATAGAATATTTGTTGATTGTGATTCTGTAGTCCTTCAACCTTTTCCCTCGTTATGTCATTTCAATAATCTGTTTTTGTATAATAGTCCGGGAAAATCTAAAAGTTTACTATAAACCCCAAGTTTCATTAATGTCATAATATACCCCACCAAGTGTTTCATTATGTAAAACTATAGGAAAATGATCCTTAGCTACACAAAAGAGATATACCACTATATAGTCACACATCTGGACAATACTAATATATATGAAACTACATAAACTATATTATTCATATGATAACATATATGAATAAAATGTTGTTATATCGCTAACATCACAATTTAATTTTCGATGACCAAAATATTGTACTAGACACCGAATTATTAACTCAATAATAAAACAAACCAATTATTAAATCATATCCGATAATAAAAATTCAACCCAACTCATATGATCTTAAATAAAACAACTAAAACCAAACTTTTGTTTAGGATTATTTACTTTGATTAAAAAATTTATTACCGAATTTGGTTTAATAATTGCGTTGTTTTATTATTAGGTTAATAATATGACTTTTGATACACGATTATGGTTGTTGGAAATTCGGTTGTGATGTTAACAATATAATTAAACCATTTAATTTATATATGTTATCATGTGAACCATATAGTTTGTGTAGTTTTGTATATATTAGTATTGTTCAGATGTATATGTACTGATGTCTCTGTCGTGTATCTATCAATCATTTTTCCAAAACTATACACCCAATTCGGAAACAAAAACTAAATTAGTCTCATATAAATTTGATTTGATCTCACATGTATAGGTATATGTTATATGTGAGGTTAAATTATACATCAATATGAACAAAATCAAAAGTATAAAGCAATTTGAAAACAATATTGGGTTCAATGAGTAAATCCAGTTAAGTATAAGGAGCTCCCGGTAATCTTCCGGAAATAAAAATCCTCTATATATACAAATGACTTTCCTTGGACCAGAATCAAACCAAATCTCCCCATTACTCACACCAATACACAGAAACTTACTTACACCAACACACTTACACGCACACAAACATTCAGATAATATATAATATCAATGGAGAAGATATCAAATTTGCTAGAAGACAAACCAGTGGTGATATTCAGCAGGACTTCATGTTGTATGAGCCACACGATCAAGTCGCTTATATCTGGCTACGGTGCGAATCCAACGGTATACGAACTAGATGAGATGTCTAATGAACCGGAGATCGAACGAGCACTGGTTGAGCTTGGGTGCCAGCCGACCGTGCCTACTGTCTTTATAGGGCAACAGCTCATAGGTGGTGCAAATCAGCTTATGTCTCTTCAAGTCAAGAACCAACTAGGTTCGTTGCTCAGAAGAGCTGGAGCCATATGGATTTAAGAGGCCTTAATCATAATTAATCACGTAATGTTTTTACTTATATATATATTTTCTAGTATAGAGTGTGATCAGCGTTTTAAGCATAATATATATAGTATTACAAGAAAAATATTAGTTTCGCTTTTATAAAAAATAAAGCGATTCGATTTAATTTCGCTTGTGTAATGCAATCACATTTGTTAAGAAATAAGATCGTATTTGCATAATAAGTATTTACCTGAGAACATATAATTAATTGCTTTCAGTTTATATAACTTTATTATGATTATTATGCCTTGTGTATTTGTGCTATTTTTATAACTACAAATCTACAATGAGAACATATACTTAACTGGCAAACATACAATTAAGTCTAAAACATATAATTAAGTGGTCTCTGATCACATTTCTTGTGATCAGAGTTTAAACCTCCGTTAATACTAAAAAGTGTTTTTAAATCAGAATATTTAAAGACGGATTCCAAACTCATGGAAAATTATATGCATAAGGCCCGGAACTTTTCGGGTTTTAAAAACATATATAAGCAGTATTAGCTCACATTTCTTGTGCTCCGAGTTTAAACCTCCGTTAGCACGGAAGAATGTTCTTTAAGTCGGAATATTTAAAGACGAATTCTGAACTCATGAAAAATTATATGCATAAGGCTGGAAACTTCTAGGGTTTTAAAAACATATAATTAAGTAGTATCAACTCACATTTCACAAAACACAACTATATAAAGCTATACATACACACCCAATCACAAAATCAAACTCCCCAATCAAAATATTGAAATTTAAAGACTTGTTTTTTCTTTCTTTTAAAATCAAGAAACAGAATGTCGTCTTTTTCTCTGAAACAAGAAACGGCTCTCAGAACTTGACTTGCCACTCAAGGAAGGCTTAAGACTACTGAAGCTGAAAAGAGAATTGAGTTTGCTTATCTTTTTAGCAAATGACTTGAAAAGCTTAGTCCCTGGATTAGATTTAACGAGTTCTTGTTTAATCGAGATATGATCTTTCTCTAGATCCGTTAATCTCATCCTCATCCTCGCAACTTCAAGCTTTAGCTCTCTGTTTTCTCTCCTCACTGATGCATAGTTGTCTCTTGGAGATATAGCTCCACTTCCTTGTGATCCAAGCCATACAAACAAACAACCATAAATTAGCTCAAACGAATAACAGCTAAACCGAAAGAATGACTTTAGTTTCAATGGTTTCTTACTATTTATAGAACAGTATGCGTGGGACTTTTAACCGAACCGAACTTGCCAAACCGAACGGAATCAAAAAAATTTGGTTCGGTTAGTTTAGTCCGGTTACTTCGGGTTTTGAAAATTATTTTCGGTTTTTGGTTATGTTCGGTTCGAACGATTAACCGAAGTTTTTTTATTAACCAAAATAAACTATTTTAACCAAATATATTAAAATAACTGAATCGAACTGATCCGAACTGATCCGAAATAACCGAATATATCCAAAATTAACCGAAATTATTAGAACCGAACCAATTTGAATAACAAGATATACCCAAAAGTAACCAAACTAACTGAAGTAACCGAGATTAACTGAATTTATCCGAAATTTTGGTTTATTTTGGTAAAAAATATAATAACCATAAAAAACGAAAACCGAACCGGACCGAAAAAGTTCGGTTAGTTTTGGCAAAAAAAATCAAAACCAGAAAACTAAACCGAAACCGAACCGAAATCCGAGACCTAAATAAGACTACAGTTATACAATCTACAAGGGTAATGAACTAAAATTACCTGCTCCACTTCCTCCACGTTGAGGAAACTGATGACAGTTACTACTGAATAGAAACTGGTTAGGACTAATGCCACTGCTCATAGCGTTTCTGAGTCTGATCTGCTCAAAGTACAACACTTGTACCGCCATTTGCACAGGTAATCTCTCGTTCTGCGCTGCGTGGCTACAAGCTTCTTGTGATAGTTTCTGTGAATCTATCGTCTTACAGAGACGATAACGCTCTGAATCCTTTATATTCGGATGAACCTGTGGAAAATAATAAACGTATATGAGTAATTGAGATGGTTGAAAGTAGACATGGGACTTCGGTTCTTCGCTTCGATTTCGGTTCGATTTTCCGGTTTTTCAGATTTTTAGTTTTTTTTTTTTTTTTTTTTTTCCTCGGAAACTAACCGAAATAAATTTCGGTCCAGTTCGGTTTTCGTTTTTTCCGGTTATTGATTTTTTTGCCGAAACTAACCAAAATTTTCGGAAAAAACCGGTTAATTTCGATTACTTCGGTTTATTCGATTGATTTTGGGTATATTCGGTTATTCGGATCGGTATGGGTAATTTCGATTAATTTTGTATATATTCGGTTATTCGGGTCGGTTTGGTTTAGTTTCATTCGAAAATTTTAATATATTTGGTTAAAATCGGTTTATTTTGGTTTATATAAAAAAAATTCGGTTAACCGAACGGTTTGTCGAACCGAACCGAAAACTGAATATAGTTTTAAAAATCACCGAACTAACCGAACAAAATTAACCGAACCGAACGGTTAAAAGTCCCAGGGCTACTTAAAAGTGATAGAAAGATTCAAGAGTTCTTACTTTGAGGTAAATGTCAACGGCTCGATAAAGACCATCACTGACGATACGAGCATGATCTGGTAAGAGCTCAGCTAAAGCTATGAACTTTGATGTAGTTAGATTCGTATCCAAAGCTATCTCAGCTAGATAGTTATCCATTAGCTTCGATACTTTCAAGATCGAGCTCTGTTTTGGAGATCCAGGACTGTCAAAATCGAAAATCATCTCTGTTTCATCTCCAAACCGGTGACGATGATGTTGATCTTCTTCTTCATCGTCTTCATCAAGATTCAGGAATATAGAGAAGATTCTCAAGATTGAATCGATATCATACATCGTGTTGTTGACTCCATTGGGATTTATCGGGATCAGGACATTTTCCAGGATGGCCTGGTCTAGTTGAAGACCAATCCTTCGTTCTAAATCTGATCTACATGAACCTGAAGAGGCCGGTGATGATGTTGCGATAACCATTTTGAGAAGACTTGAAAGAAACGCCATTGGAACAGAGCTTCTTCTTCCTTGTGTAGGAAGTAACCTCACTATTGTTTCTACAATCAATCTCTGTTTCTTCTTTGATTCCGAATCAATAACCCTTTCTTTCTCAAGCTTTGGATCCCTAACAATCAGCCCTTGAAGAGACTTATTTGTGTAACTGATCAGTATCTTGCTGATCACGTCTTGTCTCAACCCTTTAGACTTAACCGCAGAGACAACTCTCTGGAAGAAATCAAGATTCAAAACAGCTAGCGACTTCCCCCACCAGTTTAATGGAGTTTCCGGTTCGATATTGGCCCCGGAAAACGTATAATCGAGCTTTAACAAACCGGATGTTAGCTGTTCTTTGCAAGCATTATTGGCGATAGATATAACTAACCGGTTCACCAAGTTGAGATCTTCAGAGACTGGGATTAGGGTTTCACAATGATGAAGAACGAGGATGGAGTTTGAAATACTTGGGAGGATAGTTTCTTTGAAGAAATGCTCTGTTTTGATAACGAGATTATCCTCTGAGAAATCCTCTGTCATCTCTAGGTAATGAGATGCACAACGAAGCTTAGCTATGTTGAGAAGGTTTATTTCAATGTTGATTCCGTAACAGAACTTAGCTGCGAGCTCAAAAGCTTCAGATCCTCCGGGAACAGTTGAGAGACAGATGTTAGAGGTTTTTGAATCTGTAAGAAGCTTCCGGATCTTTCCACTCCGAGACACAAGAGGAAACTAAGAACATCAAAACAACAAACAAAAGTTTAAGAACTTCAATATAACTTAAGAACAGAGGATCCTCTGTTTTAGGGTTCTTGTTACCTTATGAAGACAGAAACTTGAAGATCCAACTTGAACTGTAAGATCACTGGATACATCAGATATCGGCCTGCAAGAATAGATAAAACCCATTAAGGTTCTGAGATTTTTCAATAAGAAAAAGGATTTCAGAATAGTGTGGACTTGAATTTGATGATCATATAAGAACTGCTTCTGTATTCCATGACTCCAATACTAAGATTCTAGGATAAGGAAACAGTAAGTTTATCATCGAAACTAGTGTGTGTTTTTTCTTGGTTTTGAAGACATTTGAGGTTCATTTTAACAGGTTATGTCAACATCAAACTTTTCAAATGAAGACAGAACCAGATGAAGTGTTCATGTACGGATATGTTCCACATAGATACAAAACAATATGAACAGTAAGACTTTGACAATAAATGACTTGTGGCTACAGATTCAGATCACATACAAAGATTTTAAATTTTGCATAAGAAAGAACAAATCTTTTATTCGTTTTCTGACAGGTTTTAGAAACCAAATCTGTGTCAAAAATCCAAGATGTGAATGCAAACAAAACAAGAAACTTGTTTTGAAACAGAGTATCTATATATATAGTACTATTACCATTCAGAGGCATGTCTGATGGTTGAATTCAGACGAAACCCTCTCTTTCCTGTGAAAGTTGGCTTCAGTTCTCCGACTGTAGCAAGTCCCATCTCTCTCCTCTTTCTCTCTCTATTCAATGAAGAAGAAGAAGAGCTCTTGCGGTTGTAATGGCAGTGAATGTACGTAGTTAATGATGCAAAAAGGGTTTTGATAACTGAGGTTAATTAATCTGTTAATTACGTGTAAAGAGCTGAGGTCATTATTATCATAGATGAGATTAAGTTAGTGAAATAAAAAAAAAAGTTTAGCCAAGACACAAAGTTAAGTGAATATAAATGCATGTACCTACATTAATTGCGAGTGTCCTTTGAGTTATTTTGGTGTCATTATTATGGGGCCAATGTATCTATAGTATTTTTTTTTTCTTGTTTGATCCTATGGTAATCCTTAATGATGACTTCTAATTTCATGATTATGTCCACTCTTGTTTGCCTAATTCCCTTCAATTAGTCGAATCAAAATGCAAAATTTTATTTATAAATCTAAATATATAAATATATAGATAATGTCAAAAACATTATGGAACCAATATCAAATATATAAAGAAAGAACCTAACATATTGTTAATATTAACCTATAAAACTTGATAAAAATATGGTTATTCTCTATTTTTTTCATCGAAATTGTTTTAATTTTATTTATTTGTTTTAACTGTTGTTATTAAATATTTTTATATCTTGTAATTTTTTTTTTAATATTAATATATTGATTTGTCGAAAAAATTGTAGTAGGAATATATTTGTGTCATACTGTCATGTGGTTTTTTTGGTCAGAGTGACCAAGCTTTAAGCTAACTCCATGCTTTAATTTTTTGAATATGTATTGTTTACGTGTGGTCCAAACAAATTAAGGGCTTTGATTAAGAGAATAAAATAAAGAATTAGGAAAGCTGTGGTGATTCCTAGTGATTACACTCAATGAGATTTATACATTAGCTTTAAGGCTGTTCATGTAATGATGTTAGGCTGATCGATAATCTCGAGCCCCTCGAAACCTAATAATTTTATATTTTATGGTAATTATGACAAGTTAATCTATGTTGGATTGATACATTACATATGAGAAGCTTTTTGTGTGTTTGATTGTGTAAGGTTAACCAAAAAATTAAGTGGAATTATAAACTAGTTCAGATATATTGTTTCTAATTCAATTTTTTTGGCAATTTGGGTTTTTTAAATGGTAGAGTGAAAGGTTGGTTCTGAACCGGGATGTATAATAAATAGTCTGTATAAAATGTAATTTCACAAAAGATTTGGACTCAAATGCAATATGTCAGCGAGTCACATTTCCCAGTATCAGCTGATCCTCTTCCACCTCGGTTCTCGTCTTCAACGGAGCTTGAAGCTTCTAATGGAAAATTAGGGTTCTTAGTTTACGTGTTTGCTTATCTGGGTTTCGATTTGATTCCATTACGATGGTGGAGAGACGGAATCCTCTGGTTCTATCATCCACTAGAGCTACTCTCCGTTCAGTACTAAATTCACTACAACCCATCGGTGCCGGCGGCGACCAAGCTCTGATTAGCGACATGAGTATTAGGCTGTCGGCGGGAATTCTCCGGTTGCAACGGGACGGAGTAAATGTTTCCGATGCAAAGTTGGACTCTTTAGATGACTCCGCACTGGTTGGACTCTCGACTCAGTTGCTCAAGAGACTATCCATCAACTCTGGTTCATTGGTAAGTCCTCATCTTCTTCAGTCACTTACTTACATAACAGAAACTGAAAAAATGGATGCTTTACTGGAAATTTGTTGTGAGTTTTGATGTTAACATTGAGTATTCATAATGCAAGGTTGTCATCAACAACGTAGAGGTAGGCATTCAACGGATTGCGCAAGTTATTGTACTTGATCCTCCCAAGACGACGGTGGAAGATGCATCTCTCACTAGCTTACCCGTTTCGGACTCTCTTCATCATACAATGCTTGTCTTTCCAACTTATGATTTGATGACCCAACAATTACTAGATCAAGAGGTTGCTTACTTGTCACCAATGTTAGCTTTTAATCTTAGCTTACACACATCTTGCCTGAAATCTCTCGTCCATCGAGGGAACAAGGTCTTAGAGAAGTATTTTGTTGCTAAATTTGATGAGGAGTTAGACGGAAAACCTGCAGCGGATGCATCAAAGATTGGTTTGGATTTGGAACCTGTGTCTGAAGTTCCAGGCTATGCATTACATCTGAGGGTTTCTTTCGTTAAGATCCCAGAGTGTGGTACCATTCAGTCCATGAGAGTCAATTCGTCTTTTGAAGCAGAAGAGCGACAAGGGTTAATAGATTCCACATTGCATAAGTATTTTGGAACTGATAGACAGCTGTCAAGAGGCGATGTATTTCGCGTTTACATTGATTGGAACTGTAGTTCAAGCAATTGTATTCCATGTAGTCAAAGGTTATGTCCCAACAGTGAGGACTTCATCTATTTCAAGGTAAAATACTGTTTGTTTACCTGAAAAACTAATTCTGGCTAGAATTTACTGAATATAGTGTCTATGCTCAGGTCATCGCGATGGAACCTTCTAATGAGAGGTTTCTTCGAGTCAATCACTTCCAAACCGCTCTTGTACTTGGAGGAACAGTCTCTTCTGGTCTTCCACCAGATTTGATGGTATCTAGATCAAAGGTTCCTATGCCTTTGCATGAGGACACAATAAATATTTTGGCTTCGGTGCTTTCCCCACCTCTCTGCCCATCACCACTCTCCTCAAAACTCAGGGTTGCTGTTTTACTGCATGGTCTGCCAGGTACATTTTTTTATGTTTGACCGAATAAAATTCTTCACTTTAATATCTTGTCCGCAACTGCTAGGACTTTTTCTGGAAAACAAATGTTAAGGAAAAAGACTACTAAGAGACTGTTTTTGTTTGTGTTCCCAATTATGGTGATTTAGGGAAGCCACTGTTCATACATTTTATGCCTTTTGCATACAGAAGAATCGCGTGCTAATAGCTTTTTGTCTCTAATGCTTGTTTCAAGGGTGCGGGAAGAGAACTGTTGTTAACTATGTTGCTAGGAGGTTGGGCCTGCATGTAGTTGAATATAGTTGCCACAGTTTATTAGCATCATCTGAAAGGAAAACATCTACTGCTTTGGCCCAGACTTTTAATATGGCGCGAAGGTAAACCAGAACAGTCTTTTCATCTATTTCTATCAGATATTCATTATTTGTGCTATAGCTAGCAACATGCTATCTGTTCTGCATTCTCTTAATAACTGTATTTTGTAATGTTTATACCTTCATAAAATATTGGTAATCACTAAGCTCTTCTCTCTGGAAACGTAGTTTTATCCACCTTGGCGAATTCCTTGTTTTCATTGTCACAGGTATACACCAACGATACTTCTACTCCGCCATTTCGAGGTTTTTAAAAATCTGGGATCTCAGGATGGTTCACAGGGTGATCGAGTTGGCGTGGCCTCTGAGATTGCATCGGTTATTAGGGAACTCACTGAGCCAGTTTCTAATGGTGAATACAGTTCCATGGAGGAAAAATCGAATAGCAACTCCGTAAGATATGCATTTCTTTCCTTGGTTCTCCGTTTCACTTAATTTCTGTTTACTAAACTGTTGGCATATAATCCATTGAAGCTAACCCACAAACAACTCCTAATAATTTTAGAAATCTCACCCAATAAAACATTTCTATTCCTGATAAGCAGAAAAAAAAAATTGTGTAACAACTAAAGTAAAGATTATTGAATTCACGAATCCATCCTCTACTGATGCCGTATCTGTATTTCTGCTAATGCAGTCTGCAGATGAAGTTGGGAAGTTTTGGGGACACCAGGTGCTGTTAATCGCTTCTGCTGAAAGCACTGAAGGCCTCTCTCCAACAATCAGGCGTTGCTTTAGCCATGAGATACGGATGGGTTCTCTAAATGACGAACAGAGATCTGAGATGCTGTCTCAGTCACTTCAAGGTGTTTCTCAACTCCTTAATGTATGTGAGTACTATAAGTTTATTTGTAATGATATCGTTTGAACTAAATTAAATTACTTCACACTGAAGTCTAAGAATATACCAATCAAACTTAAATCGTCAATTTATTCTTCTATCGTCAAACGATAGTTAAGTTGATGCATAGATAAATGTCATTTTTTTGTAGACCAGCTCAGATGAATTTGTGAAAGGACTGGTTGGACAGACTTCTGGTTTCCTACCTCGGGATTTGCGTGCTCTTGTAGCTGATGCTGGTGCCAACTTATTCATCAGTAAAGAGTCAGAGACTAAGAAGATGAATTCTATGTCGGGTGAACTTCTTGGAGTTGATGTAGACCAGTCAAGTCAATTAGGTAACAGCAGTGAGACACTAACATCTAAAGATGACTTCACTAAAGCTTTGGACCGATCAAAGAAGAGAAATGCATCAGCCCTTGGTGCTCCTAAGGTAACATTACCAATATTTTTCTGTGGTGTTATATTTCTTTGCTTTCTTGTTTATGAGACAGCTTTGCATTCTTAAAAGAGTTAATTGCATTCTTAGGTTCCGAATGTGAAATGGGATGATGTTGGTGGGCTTGAGGATGTGAAGACTTCAATATTGGACACAGTTCAGTTACCTCTCCTGCATAAAGATTTATTTTCATCTGGACTACGTAAACGTTCTGGTGTGCTTCTCTATGGCCCTCCAGGAACAGGGAAAGTGAGTAACCTGTTTTGTCTTCTGGCTTTTAGCTACTGTTAATATGTCTGTTTCTGGCAGTTATATGTATCGCTTCTTTATTTAAATCTGTAGACTTTACTGGCAAAAGCTGTGGCGACAGAGTGTTCCTTAAATTTCCTCAGTGTAAAAGGTCCAGAGTTAATCAACATGTATATTGGCGAGTCAGAGAAAAATGTTCGAGATATATTCGAAAAGGTATTTAATATTTTTCCTTCCCAAAAAGGAGCCTTTGGAATCTATGGTCCCGATTGTTAATTGAACTGGACTTGGCAGGCGAGATCAGCACGGCCGTGTGTGATCTTCTTTGATGAGCTTGATTCTCTTGCTCCTGCTCGAGGTGCTTCTGGTGATTCTGGAGGAGTCATGGATCGAGTGGTCTCTCAGATGCTTGCCGAGATTGATGGACTCAGCGATTCTTCCCAGGATCTGTTTATTATAGGAGCAAGCAACAGACCTGACCTGATTGATCCAGCTCTTCTACGACCTGGCAGATTCGACAAACTTCTTTATGTTGGAGTCAACGCTGATGCGTCTTACAGAGAAAGGTTTCACCATCTAAACAATCAAAACCTTGACTTTAGTCCAGTAATAAAAACAAAAGTTTTAAAATTCTCTGATCCTTGTTTTTACAGGGTCCTAAAAGCACTGACTCGGAAATTTAAGCTAAGCGAAGATGTATCACTTTATTCAGTAGCAAAGAAGTGTCCCTCTACGTTCACTGGCGCTGATATGTATGCATTGTGTGCTGATGCTTGGTTTCAGGCAGCTAAGCGAAAGGTGAGTAAGAGAAGGTTAACACTTTCAAGACTATATAAGCCTCTAATCTTATTCTATCTCTGCTTCCTTGGTATATTTCTACAGGTCTTGAATTCAGATTCAGGGGATTCTCTTCCAGAAGACGATCCAGATTCTGTTGTTGTAGAGTATGTGGATTTTATAAAGGTACAAGCTTTTTCCTCGTCTACTCTAAAAGAGGTTGAGAATGAGTTTTGAACACGTTAGTTAATGTTGAAAATCCAGTCTCTAGCAATGCATCAAAACAAAGATCTGGTTTTCTGCATCTTGAGAAATCTCTACTTGTCTTTGTAGGCAATGGATCAGCTTTCGCCATCACTCTCCATAACTGAACTTAAGAAGTATGAGGCTCTTAGAGACCAATTCGAAGGCCGTTCCAGCTAAAACTCCTCAGTAATAATAGCAACAAAATAAAGTAAAAAAAATAGCATACAAATTTTACAGAGCTGAAACTTTTATATATATGTTATGGACACAATAAGAAACCCATCAGCCTGTTATAGGTCTATAAACTCAAATTTCTTATGAATAAATTAGTAGTTGTGTTATATAAATGGGGTTTGTTTACATATCTGTATGATGCATGCTAGTGTTATTTCTAATTATTGCAGAATATTTTTTTCTAGACACTCAAGACTCATGCTTTGAATGATAGCCGCAGTCCGAGAGGATTAATCTGCAAACGGTCAATACCGTATTTTGTACTATTTATAATTTTTGGTCTACTACATCGCAAATAAAAAAAGTCAAAGAAAGATATTGCAGACCAATTGCCTACCATTTTTTATAAAGAAAGAAATTTTATCTTCAGCGGTTTATAGTAATATTTTAGTCCGCACTCAAAATAAAATGTTTTAGTCCACGCTTTATTTAATTCATTGCGATCGCAATACTCATTCAAATGTCAGTTCCCTTAATTTGATTAGTCATTGCACAAGTGATCTTCTATGTAACTAATGAACCTTTGATTTGGTGAGAATCCAATTCCAAATGGTAAAGATTTTGTTTTTTAATCACCATAAACAGCATATCCATTTTATAAAAAGGAGATTAATAAGACAAATCCTAATTAATTTGCAGAAAGTACCGGACTTGACCACTTTAAACGCTGACATCATCAAATCACGTGTAGGTTTGCCTCGTCTGTGCGAGCTGGTCCGAAATCGTTTTGAGCTTGCCTTTTTTTCTAAGTAAATTTGTTTATTTTTTCGTTTGTTGGAGAAACTAGCGACCAGAAGAATCAGAAAAAAGGAAAATTTGAATTTCCAACGTGAGGAATCTCGTTTCGATCTTACAAGTTTTATGCTTTGCATCTCCAAATTCTTCAGGTGAGCTCCAATTTTGGTTAGATTCTAACCACTTCTAACGAAAATTCACCGACCACTTTTTTCCCGGTCCCATCTCGATCTGTGTTTCTGAGAAATTTGTAAACTTTTTGCTTCTGCTGCGATTGGGTCGGATATAGATAGCATAAAGTTTGGGTCTTTAGATGATTTCTGTGAGCAACAGCGAGATAGGGTTTGGTGGAATTGAGCAAGAAATGATGATGGAGGAAGAGAGCGACGTTGAGGAAGAAAGCACACATTCTTATGTTTCTTGCGTTGACCCTGATGTTGCTCTCTCTTATATTGTAAACCTTCCTCTAACCTCAACATATATTTATGTTTTCTTGACTTCAACTACTTACAAAGATACCATTTTTATTGTCTTTAAAGGATGAGAAGCTTGAGAATGTATTGGGACATTTTCAGAAGGATTTTGAAGGTGGAGTTTCAGCTGAGAATTTGGGTAAGTTAAAGTTAGTACCTTTCATGTATCTTTTAAGAGCTTCTCTCATTTATGAATTGAATGTGTATAGGTGCAAAGTTTGGTGGCTATGGTTCGTTTTTGGCTATGTATCAAAGATCTCCTGTTTGTAAGAGTCCACCAGAGGTTAATATCACTCAAATCTTCTAATATTTAGTGAATGCAAAACTTTTTCTAAGAGTCAGCTTATTTTATAGGTGGGTCAATCTAAGTGCTCAGCTTCATCAGCTGTACCTCAAGTATCAGTATCTGGTTCCACTTCAAAAGCTCCTCCTGCTTCTGATGTTTTGTCCAAACTGAAAAAGTTGGTCAAATCAACTAATATAGGGACACCTGATAGCAAACAAAAAGCTGTCACTAAACCTTCTTCTGCATCTGCTCCATCGAATCATAAGACACTCAGACTCCGTATAAAAGTTGGTTCAAGTGACCTCTCCTCACTCAAAAACGTTTCAACCTGTAGTAGTAAACAAGGCCTCAATATGCCACCTTCAACGTCGCGGGTGAATTGCCTCTCAGAAGTTGAAGAAGGGTTAGTGAATGGGATTCATGATTCGCCGAGTAGAATTCTTATGGTGAATATTTATCTTTTTATGTTTCTTTGTTCTCCATGAAGATTGAACAGTAATGACTATGAGTTTGTTCTTGACGCATTCCTTTGTGTAGGCTATGGTGTCATTCCCTTTGCATAAAGATCAGCTGTTATCACCTCTCTCTGATGATCTTATTCAGTTGGGGGAAAAAGAAAAGATCGTGAAAGATGCTGGATATGTTTCTGTCAATTCTGATGCACAAAAGTGTGCTGGTAAGTTTTCCAATGCGAAGAAAGAAAAGTTAAAGGAGAGTGTAAAGTATATGCCACCGTCAAACAGGCTTGATGGGAATCATATTGTATCTGATACTGAAAAAGAGGCTGATAAACAGTCATGCGAGGAGCTTGTTTCTAAGACTCTGAAGCTTCCTCTTTTGTCCTGTCTATCACCGTCATATATCCAACCGGCAAAAGAGATTGATAAGACAGTAGATTCTGGTGTGGAGCTCGTTGAGGGTACATTAAGAGGGATGAACAACACTGACCTAGATGCAGCTTTGATGGGTTCAAAGCTTGAACTGGAAGATAATGTAGTGGCTTTTCCAGATGGAAGTGTTAATGGAACGCTGAACTCGTTGGAAAATAAAACAAAGCGAGAGAAAGCTACAGGTTTTGAACATGTAGATCATTTTTCAGTAGTTAAGGTTAGTAAGAGTGAGACAAGGAATGAAGAGCAGATTTTGAAGTCAAAACTTCCTAAAGCACAGAAGTCACAAAAAAGTTCAAGAAGGAATAGTTTGAGAGGCAATGATGCTGCTGTAAATATAAGTAATACGAATGTACCAGATACATTGCACGGAGATATTGGAGGATCCGAAGATGTGCATGAGGGACGCTTTGGTGATTCAGGAGAATCAAAAGAACAAGAACAAAGTAGTCTGGTTCTTAAAGATAAGAAAGACAAACTTTCTGAAGAAAATGCATTGAGGGAGAGTTCCAACAGTGTTAGAAATGATGAAGAGGCATGTAAGCATCTTCATTTGGTATGTGAACCAGATTTGAAACATCCTATCAAGTCGAGTGACTGGAATGAAGAACGGCACAACACTAAGCAGAGTGTACTGGAAGTGAAAAATAAACACTCTGTTGAAGGTATATTTTTTGAAGTATATTGGTTTTCCCTATTATATATTCTGTCTATTCAAACTATCTGATGCGTTTGATAAATATGCTTGTAGGAGGAATGGAGAGTTCAGGAATGGAACCTGAAAGAGAACTTTCTGGGACTTGTAAGAAACCAAAGACAGGAAAATCTCGATTTTCTGCTGTAGATCAGCCTGGATCCAACAAAACTATGATTACTCAAGCGTCGGTCCAAAAAGTGAAGGATATTGGTAAGGCTTCCTCGCAAGATGGACATGAAGATAGAAAGAGGAAACAGAAGGAAAGGAAAGAAAATGGAGATTGTATGAGACTTGGAGAGGCCGCAGTAGTGGAGTCAAGTGGAGAGAAAGTTAGAAAGAAAAAGAGGCTTAAGGGTTCAAGTTGTGATGGAAAGGAGTTGTCTTTCAGTAGTGAAAGTTGTGATAGGGACAGAGGAGTTAGTCAGGAAAATGGTAGAGATAGTGCTTCTCATCTACCTGCTACGGCGTCCTCTCCAAGTTTACTATGTAAGGATTTGGGCTCTGAAGTTATCAAAACTAATGTCCACGAAGCCAAAGGTTCGCTAGTTGACTCACTAGCTCCTTCAGCCCTAGACCCACGTGAGATTAAATCAGGAAGAAACTCAGAGAGGGATGAACACCATGATACTGACTCTAGCACTGGTGATAAGTTAAAAAGATGCCGAGATGGTGAAGGTTATAGCACTATGGATAAACAAAGGACAACAAAGAAGGCTGCAGAAAGGTCCAAGGATAATACAAGGCAAGAAAGAGCATACAGTGAGAATTGTTCGATTGACAAATATAAACCAAAGAAGTCAGGGAGATATTCTGTTGACAGTTGCACAGAGAGTGAACCACAACGAAAGAATAGAGAAGGGGGGTCATCTGCACCGTCGAAAGAGAATCACAGGGCTGATCTTGGTGCTACTGTCGAAGTAAAAACAAAAGAAAGCAGAAACAAGAAAAGACCTGCTAGAAAAGGGTCTATGGAGAGTAATAAAGAGGACTCGAGAGAACATCAAGATCATATTACTAAGCTAGATATAAATGGTAATCATATATCTTCGCCACAGAAATCTGATAGAGCAAAACTTTTTCGTGGGAAAAGTAACCACTTGGAAGTGACCGCTGAGAAACTAGAGAATAAAGCAGCTCCACCAGTTGGCTGCACAGATCAAGTTGAAGTCTTGAACCTCGCCAGTGAGATATCAACTACAAAGATAAAGACAATGAGAAATGATAATCATAGTGTGGCCCACGATGTGGGTTTACGAAATCCAAAGCAAAACGGAAGTACGCATAAGGATCATGTTGGCTCAAGCCCTTTGAAAAAGGAATCCACGAGTCAGGCTATCTCCAACTCAATCAAAGAGGCTACAGACTTGAAACACATGGCTGATCGTCTTAAGGTTTGGCAAATTGTTGCAGTGGTTACGTCTGCTGTCTCTCCCCTGGCTTAACATAGACAAAATCCTTTTGCAGAAAGCTGGTTCCAATCACGAGAGCATTGGTGTTTACTTTCAGGCAGCGCTTAAGTTTCTTCTTGGTGCCTCTCTTTTGGAGTCCTCTGGCACTGAGCATGCCACTCACAAGAGCATTGCCAGATCCAAGCATATTTATGACAGCACAGCAAAACTTTGCGAGTAAGTTTGGCATTTAGCAAGATCTGACTTTTTGACTTTCATCTTCTTGATTAGTTGTGCGTTTGATAGTCACACAACTTAGTCCTCCATTTTACTAGCATGTCAAGATGTGAAAATGTTTTATTGAACTGTATGCTCATGTTATGAAATTTATACTGTTCATGTAACAGGTTCTGTGCTCATGAATATGAGAAGAACAAAGATATGGGGGCTGCTGCTCTGGCTTATAAATGTATGGAAGTAGCGTATCTAAGGATAACTTATTCCTCCCATGGAAACATAAGCAGATACAGATCTGAGTTGCAAGCAGCTCTGCAAGTGATTCCTTCAGGTATTTAGAAAAGGAAAGAAGCTATAGTTTAGATGTTTTGGTCTGGGAAATTTATCACAGTTTAGAAAAACTCTTGGATGGTTGTGTTTACAACAAATGGCCATCTGTGAACCATATGAAGACAGAAACAAGAATGAATTTAATATGTTGTTCCTATTTTCTTGTGAGCATGATTCTGATGAATTGATTTCCATCTTGTTGGTGTTTCAAACAGGTGAATCTCCTTCTATTGCTTCTGATGGTGAAAATCCAAACCAGACATTGGCAGCAGAGAAGGTTGCCTTGTCCAACACTGTAAGGGCATCCCCTGGAGTAACCGGAAATCATGTTCTCTCTTCAGGAAACAATTCCTCTCTTTCACAGCTTTTGGCATTTGTAAGTTCAGTTATGTTACTTCTGTGATCTGGTGCCGTAAGAAATATATAACTTCGTCTAGATGTACAGAACCATGTAGCTACTCTAGTTAGTCTTGGGAATATCAACAGGATTTTAGTACGTAGTTGAGATAGTTTCTTGGTTGAGACTTTAGCAATATGAACTGGAATCATCTTCAAGTATAGCATACCATCATCATAAAAATAGTGTTACTGTGTGTCAAGATCATCAGATGTTTGTGTAAGTAATCTTGCCTCATATCCCAGTTGCGCTGTTGGGCGTGTTTCTTAAATACATATATATTGGTCTTGCAGTCACAAAACGTAAGCTTTGCTATGGATGCATCAAGAAAAGCACAGATCGCATTCACAGTTGCTAAGGGAAAATCATCTGACAGCAGATACAGTAGTAATGGCATAACATCCATCAAAAGGGCTCTTGATTTCAATTTTCAAGACATGGAGAAATTGTTGCATGTGGTGAGGCTTGCAATGGAATCCATAAACAGGTGATTATGAGTTATGATCTCATCATGTAAAAGTAAGTATAATATCACAGGCCATACTCAGAGTGGAGAAGAGAAAGGAAAGCTACCTTTGAGTTTTACTTGGAAAATTGAAGACTAAACTTGTTTCACTACTCAAGTGTATAGTGTTAGGACCATTATTTGAAGTTATCATCATGTGTTGTTCATATATATACATATAGTATAGGAAGAGGTTAACAATATTATACAATATTCTTGAATTAAGTGGGTTCTTTTATTCGTTTAATCCATTTTTTTAACGTCTGGTGGGTTATATATTAGAAAACAATCAGTGATTACAATAGAGCCAGATTCACCGGAAACTAAACCCGAACGGACACCAGACAGTTAAGACGCTAAAGAACACACTCCCGCAGTCTAGAACCTACAAACGGACAACAAAATCCACTTTAAACTGAAATCACTAGATAAAAGCTCTTAAGAAGATGGAAAAGCCACAAAGAAGAACAGACGCGGTACACTACACCTCCTAAGACAAAAAGAAACGGAGATCACCGGAACCCAGAGACAACCACCGCAAAGGCACACTGCAAAACTTTATAATCATAAATTTCGACTAAACGATATTTTATGAGACAATATGATCAAATATTTTTGAAAAAAAATCCATCCAATTGTCAGACAAAATGAAAGTAAAAGACTTATTACAAGACAGAAAACTATAACACTTTTTTCTGTCTAAGCCACATATTTAAAAGTATTGGGATTTTCATTATCCCTCTCCAAGTAATCTCTGCTAATCAAATCTTCAATCCGTTTCTTAATCATCTTTATATCAGGCTGCAAATAAACACAAAAACCAATAAGAATCTTAAAATCTACAAATATGAAACCAATGTGTCTGTATACTTTTGTGTTTTACCTTGAACATACGGCTAAGATGCTCAACACATTCAGAGACTAACTGTTGATGCGGCAACACTTTTCTGCTCTTCATGATCCTCACAAGAGAAGCATCAATCGCAAAACGTCTATCTTTATCAACATCTTCAACTATCTTCTTCCTTTCATCCATTGGTGGAAGAGGGACCTAATGAAAAAAAGAACATCAGTAGCTAGTCTTTCTAAAACAACACAATGCTCTCTCTTATTGCATACCCTGATTCTCCGCATTTTATCGGTGAACTTGGAGTTGAATTCGAAAGCATCGGTTTTAGAGATGGTTTTTGAGACTGGTTCCTTGTTAAGAATCTTGTACTTTGAGCATGACAGTGAATGAAGCAGCCTGACAAGATCTTCATTGCTAAGGTTAAGTTGTTCAATGATCTCTTGGTAGGTTAATCTCTCTGCGTCGTTGAAAAGCAAAAGCACAGCAGCCTGAAAGAAAAATAGAAAATCTCATATTAATGTATTCAAGTAATAAATGTGCCAAATATATTTACCTGGTAGGTAGTAACGATTAACTCGATTGGTTTTGAATCGAATCTTCCATTAACATGACATGTTCCCAGAGAATATATCCACATAAGTCTCCTACTCTTGGTTTTTGTTTCATAGTATGCCTTGAAAGCTTCAATACAGTTGACCATTTCATTAGGTAGATTGAAGTCAGATGTTTTGTAACTTGGCCAATAACCAGTGGTGAGAACAGTGACTGTCAAATCAATCCCCCCTGGTTTTGCGGTTTTACTTTCCTGGAAGCCCTTCTGGAGTTCTTTTGTCAATGTTATATCCGTCACCATGCCCTCCATCTTAGAAGTAAACTGCCCACCGAATTGACCTTTGAGCTTTGCAAGTATACTTCTTTCATGGTCGTCACTACCACTGCGATCAAATAAGAGCCTACGGGCTTGCTTCTTCCTGCAGATTTAGAAAATGATCTCGTTACTCATTCCGAGTTAAAGCCATTCCAAATACTATCTTGAATAAGATTGGAGGCAGAGAGATGTGTACCTATAAAACTCGGCGAAAAGATCCTTGTCACTTACATAACCAAGCAACTTAACAACCTGTGATCATTAAGAAAAGAAAAATTTTAGCATCAACCCATGAATGATATTGAAAGTATTAAGAAAAGAAATCTACATTGTCAAGCGTTTCTTCAACAGCTTCATCACTCAGCTTGACACTTCCTCCTCCTTTCTTGAGAAGATTGTCACAAAAAGTTGCAAGTAATTCAGCACTTGAACTTCCAGCCACTTTTTTGTTACAGAAGACTTCAAAAGCTTCTTTCAACGCCTTATGGAAGAGGCTGTGGCACTGAAAACACTCGGTAACATAGACCATGTATTTAATGTGTAGGTCAATTATTTTCCTGACAAGCACCTGTTCCTCCACGCTACCAGTAGTAGCTGCGTCTTCAGCTTGTTTGATAAGGGCATTCCCTTCTGTAGTAACATGAAGCTTGAATACGTCTGCAACAGGTTCTAACCCTTTGGGAATTGCATGATAAAGCCTGTACATCCTGGAGAGATCATCCATCTTGTCATCTCTTAGCAATGCAGGGCAACCTGAGTTCTCTTTTTCTAGAAGCTGTTTTGCAACCGAAACCAACAACTCATTCTGCACAGTCTCAACTAGTTTGGGCTCAGTGCTTGAATGAAGGTAGTGAGTGACTCTCTCCTTCTCCTTTTTCAGAGACTCCTCAGACTTAATCATGTATTCAGGGCAAGAATCCTCCTCAATCCAGCTTGAAGCCTTGCGGGAGTAGTAAGATGCCGTCTCTTGAAGAAAGAACGTCTCAAAATCCTCCTCATATCTTACCAGAGAATCCATCCCACTCTGAACAAAGATATCTAATACGTTTTTCACTAGTGCCCTATCAATCTGTTCGCCCTCTCGCTCTTTATGAATCTAGAAAATACAAATCATCGTGTTATACAACGCGAACCAGAATTACTCAGACTAGTTTCATCACAGAGTCTATCATCTACTTACCATTGCCAGTACGATTTCTTTGGCCTTGAGTTGCATCTCCAGGTAAACTAGGTCGCGGAAGACTGTCATGCCAACTTCATCTAGTGTTGGAAGGGATTGCCGCGAAACGTAGTAACGATCAATGTAGGCGAAGAAGCGGGATAACCACCTAACCATGACTTTATTATTATCCCACCTCAGAGAAAGCTCTCTCAGCATGTATTCATCATGCTTCTGCTGAATACAAGGCAACACCTAACCATAACCACACATAAACAAAAATAAGAAGGGGGAAAAAGTGAACCCTAATAAAGAGAAGTTGATACTCACCGTTTGCTTCGCATAGTCTTGAAGTACCTCATGGTACTTACCATAAAGCTTCTCAGAGTGTTGATGAGGGGGTTGCTGGGTGCACATATTGAAGATTGTTGTGTAAAGACTGATATGTTCTACAGAATCAAAAGGTGGCTCAGGCTCTCCTTCTAGAATCCTTTTCAGCTTGGAAACACCAGTCTCCATGAGAGGCCATCCTTGCTCAAACTCAATAATCGCTTGCATTCTGAATCAAATCCTACAATCAAGTAATAGATAACGAGAATTGCAGCCTGAATCAAATCCTACAATCAAGTAATCTTATATATCACAATCGAGAACAAAAAAAACGATCACGATATTTTACGCCGATAAACTACGAAATTGAAAACCTAACAGACCAAATCGTGTACATAAACTAGAGAACCAGAAGAAATCGATCTACGAAAGACTAGAGACGAGTATATGAAATCTAGAGAGGCGAAAACCCTAATTAAGATCGTCACGTACCCGAAGATTCGAAGCTGTATTGAATCGGATTTCACTGGGGGTTTGAGAGAGTTGTGAGAATTGAGAAATGAATGGGGTTTAGGAGAGACCTATTTATAGTCTGAGAAGCAGAAGGCGGGCAGTGAAGAGCTACACAGCTGTCAGTTTTTTTTTTTTTTTTGAATTATAGAAAACACTTATCAATTAAGAATTTTTAAGGAAATAAAAATCTGAAAACTTTTTTTTTGGTCTACAATCTGGATGTTTTTTTATTTATTATTAATCCTATAGGATTGTGAAATCTATTGAATTTAAATGTAAAAAACTAATTAATATTGACAGAAAATATATAACTAAATTATAAATTGGAATCACTACTTTTGGAATTAGAGAATTAACAATCTATAAAAAATATAACTTATTAATCCTATAGGATTACGAAATCTATTGAATTTAAATGTAAATAACTAAATTAATATTGACAGAAAAATATAACTAAATTATATATTGGAATCACTACTTTCGAAATTAGAGAATTAACCTCTATAAAAATTGAAGACAGAGCCTAAACTTGTTTCACTGCTCAAGTGTATAGTGTGTTAAGACCAATATTTGAAGTTATCATCATGTGTTGTGCAGTATATACATATAGTATAGGAAGAGGTTAACAATATTATTCAATATTCTTGAATTGAGGTGGTTCTTTATGAGACAGTTGTGATCAAATATTTTTGAAAATCCATCCAATTGTCAAAAAATGCAGTGTTCTAAAAAGCGTTCTAGATGGTTGTGGTGATTAGCTTTTAATCCGTCTAAAAATCATAATATTATAATAAAAATATATAATATTTATTATTTATAAATTAATATAATTCATATATTATATTATAAAATATTGTGATAATAAATTAACATGAATTTTATTATTTATAAATCATGATGTTTCATATATTTATGATATATATTCAATATATTATCTAATTTTATAAATCTTTAAACAACTTAATTACAATTTAGGCATTCGATTAAGCGCCTAGACATTCTTGAACACTGGAAAGACTTATTAACAAGAGTTGGCAAAGCCGTTCGCCCTAGGAGAAACTCTCTCTGGCGCCAAGACCGAAGACCCTTTGCAGCCGCCAATGACCTTCTCCGACGTCTCTGTTGCTCGCGCCTTTGTCTGACTCCACCTCCCCTCACCCCATTCCTCCAGTCCTCAGTCCCTCTTCCCCACCATGCTCGCCGTTGATCCGCCCGAGTCCGACCTTTCCAAACCTCCAGACCATCCACCTCCACTGCTCGTTTTGTCCTCCTTGCCTCAGCTTTTGCGCGCTCCACCACTGGACCTTTCCTTGCCTTCGTCCTTACCATATGAGCTGCCTGTAGAGCCTCCGTCGTTGCTGCGTATTGTAGAGTCTTCGTCGATACTTCAAGCCTGATGTTCTTATCGGCCGTTGCTCTTATTAGTTCCACCTCTTGCCGCTTCTCCGCCTTGCACCACCTCTCGTCGTGATTCTTGCTCCTTGCCGCTTCTCCGCCGTTTTGGTTCGTCCCAGATCTACTCATGGTTGTGGTCTCCTTCTAATTGTACGATTGCTTTGCAAGGTTTGGTTTCAGACTCTCACCGTCGAGGATATTCCCGGGCTCCGCCTCCAGTGGTTCGTTTGGCTTCGTCATCTTGGACGGCTCCTTGGACAAGAGCTCCTCCTATGGTGCTCGTTAGTCAGCCTCTACCGGTTGCTCCGCCTCTGTCCCTGACCGCTTCATCTAGCGTCACCGTCGAGTCTCACTTGCTGTTGGCAACCTTGCTCATCGTTCTTCCCCAGTCCGGGTACAAGGAATTATCGTTGTTGTGGGTTTTAAAGTTTGTGGATCTGTTAATCATGATTTGATCTATATTGAACTGATGCTCGTGTTCTATGGTGATGCTTATTACGCTTGTTGGAGAATATTTACTGCTCTATGCAGATTTTTATCCCATCATCACAGTATTCACACCTCGAGTTATCAGCTTCTCCCACTTTCCGGGGAACCTTTGTTTCTTAAATGAGGGCTGGTTTCTACTCTCCTCGCTTCTGATTTGGCGACAAATAATTCGTGGTATTCTATCCAAGTCTGGTGGTGTCTTCTCATGGTTCATCCTCCCTTGCCGCTGTTGGGAGGCACCGGCGGGTTGGGACTCCCAACCCGCCGGATTCCAAACATATATACCTTTCAGGTTTTATCTTGTTTATTCTTTGGAATGATTGGGAATTGATTGGTTTCTGTCTTATTGCAAGACTTATCCCTAGGGTTATATTTCAGTTATTTATGTTACCTCTTAATGAGGCTGCTAGACTTATGTTTAGTTCTTTCTCCTTGCCTCTTTATGAGAATGTGACCCGATCTCATTTTGAGGTCCCTTTGCCTCTTTATAAGGATGTTACTCGACCTCAATTTGAGGTCTCTTTGTGTCTTTATAAGGATGTTACACGATCTGAATTGAGGTCTCTTTGCCTCTTTATGAGGATGTTATTGTACCTTTGACTTGGACTCTTTTAGTCTCACTGCCTCCATACGAAAGTTCATTTCTCCTTTGGATTCACCATTTGTTTTAAATGGTTGGGATACAAAGGAGTGTCATCAAATGCTCTTTTGATAGGTCTTTATTCGCCTTTATAGCCATTCTGGAGATAGAAATCTGTGCACTTGTTGTTGTTCTATTCTCGGGTGTTCGATCCAGTACCCAAAACTTCAACTTACTTAACAATTCCATCGTTGATGAAATCCGAGGACTTCTCCGCTACTTTAAATTGTTTAAGTGCTTTATAGTCATTATCTTTTTAAGCTTTGATGTTTATCGTATTGTTTCTTCTACTTTTTATGCTTTATGGTGGTGTATTATGTCTACAAAACCAAAAATTATTGAAAAAAACTGTTGAAAAAAAAGGAAAGACTTATTACAAAACCGAAAATTGTTGAAAAAAAAGGAAAGACTTATTACAAAACCGAAAATTATAACACTTTGTTCTGTCTAAGCCACATACTTAAAAGTGTTGGGATTTTCGTTATCCCTCTCCAAGTAATCTCTGCTAATCAAATCTTCAATCCGTTTCTTAATCATCTTTATATCAGGCTGCAAATAAACACAAAAGCCAATAAGAAATTTTCTTAAGCCTACAAATATGAAACAAATGTGACTATACTTTTGTGTGTTTTATAATATACCTTGAACATACGGCTAAGATGCTCAACGCATTCAGAGACCAACTGTTGATGCGGCAACACTTTTCTGCTCTTCATGATCCTCACAAGAGAAGCATCAATCGCAAAACGTCTATCTTTATCAACATCTTCAACTATCTTCTTCCTTTCATCCATTGGTGGAAGAGGGACCTAAGGGAACATAAATAAATAAATCATTAGTAGCTAATCTTTCTAGAACAACACAATGCTATGTCTTATTATATACCCTGATTCTCCGCATTTTATCGGTAAACTTGGAGTTGAATTCGAAAGCATCGGTTTTAGAGATGCTTTTTGAGACTGGTTCCTTGTTAAGAATCTTGTACTTTGAGCATGACAGTGAATGAAGCAGCCTGACAAGATCTTCATTGCTAAGGTTAAGTTGTTCAATGATCTCTTGGTAGGTTAATCTTTCTGCGTCGTTGAAAAGCAAAAGCACAGCAGCCTGAAAGAAAAATAGAAATTCTCAAATTTATGTATTCAAGTAATCAATGTGCCAAATATATATTTACCTGGTAGGTAGTAACGATTAACTCGATTGGTTTTGAATCGAATCTTCCATTAACATGACATGTTCCCAGAGAATATATCCACATAAGTCTCCTACTCTTGGTTTTTGTTTCATAGTATGCCTTGAAAGCTTCAATACAGTTGACCATTTCATTAGGTAGATTGAAGTCAGATGTTTTGTAACTTGGCCAATAACCGGTGGTGAGGACAGTGACTGTCAAATCAATCCCCCCTGGTTTTGCGGTTGGATGATCCTGGAAGTCCTTCTGGTGTCCTTTTGACAATGCCATATCCGTCACCATGCCCTCCATCTTAGAAGTAAACTGCCCACCGAATTGACCTTTGAGCTTTGCAAGTATACTTCTTTCATGGTCGTCATTGCCACTGCGATCAAATAAGAGCCTACGGGCTTGCTTCTTCCTGCAGATTTAGAAAAAGGATTTGAGTTAAAGCCATTCCAAATACTACCTTGAATAAGATTGGAGGCAGAGATGTGTACCTATAAAACTCGGCGAAAAGATCCTTGTCACTTACATAACCAAGCAGCTTAACAACCTATGATCATTAAGAAAAGAAAACTTTTAGCATCAACCCAAGAATGATATTGAAAGTATGAAGAAAAGAAATCTACATTTTCAAGCGTAGCTTCAACAGCTTCATCACTCAGTTTGCTATTTCCTCCTCCTTTCTTGAGAAGATTGTCGCAAAAAGTAGCAAGTAATTCTGCACTTGAACTTCCAGCCACTTTTTTGTTACAGAAAACTTCAAAAGCTTCTTTCAACGCCTTATGGAAAAGGCTGTGGCTCTGAAAACACTCGGTGACATACACCATGTATTTAATGTGTAGGTCAATTATTTTCCTGACAAGCACCTGTTCCTCCACGCCACCAGTAGTAGCTGCATCTTCAGCTTGTTTGATAAGGGCATTCCCTTCTGTAGTAACATGAAGCTTGAATACGTCTGCAACAGGTTCCAACCCTTTGGGAATTGCATGATAAAGCCTGTACATCCTGGAGAGATCATCCATCTTGTCATCTCTTAGCAATGCAGGGCATCCTGAGTTCTCTTTTTCTAGAAGCTGTTTTGCAACCAAAACCAACAACTCATTCTGCACAGTCTCAACTAGTTTGGGCTCAGTGCTTGAATGAAGGTAGTGAGTGACTCTCTCCTTCTCCTTTTTCAGAGACTCCTCAGACTTTATCATGTATTCAGGGCAAGAATCCTCCTCAATCCAGCTTGAAGCCTTGCGGGAATAGTAAGATGCCGTCTCTTGAATAAAGAACGTCTCAAAATCCTCCTCATATCTTACCAGAGAATCCATCCCACTCTGAACAAAGATATCTAATATGTTTTTCACTAGTGCCCTATCAATCTGTTCGCCCTCTCGCTCTTTATGAATCTGGAAAATACAAATCATGTTATACAACGCGAACCAGAATTACTCAGACTAGTTTCATCACAGATTCTATCATCTACTTACCATTGCCAGAACAATTTCTTTGGCCTTGAGTTGAATCTCAAGGTAAACTAGGTCGCGGAAGACCGTCATGCCAACTTCAATTAGTGTTGGAAGGGATCTCCGCGGAGTGTAGAAACGGTCAAGATAGCAGAAGAAGTGGTATAACCACCTAACCATGACTTTATTATTATCCCATCTCAGAGAAAGCTCTCTCAGCATGTATTCATCATGCTTCTGCTGAATACAAGGCACCACCTAACCATAAACAAAAATATAAAGTCAACATCAAGGTTATAAGAAGGTGAAAAAAAGTGAACCCTAACAAAGAGCAGTTGATACTCACCGTTTGCTTTGCATAGTCTTCAAATACCTCACGGTATTTACCATAAATCTTCTCAGAGTGTTCATAAGGGGGTTTCTGGGTGCACATATTGTAGATTGTTGTGTAAAGACTCATATATTCGTCAGATATAAAGCGTGGCTCAGTGTCTCCTTCTAGAATCCTTTCCAGCTTGGAAACACCAGTCTCCATGCGAGACCATCCTTGCTCAAACTCAATAATTGCTTGCATTCTGAATCAAATCCTATAATAAAGTAATAGATAACGAGAATTGAAGAACAACGACGATATATTACGCGTCTATGGCCAAAGAATCGCCGAAAAACTACAAAATTGAAAACCTAACAGGCAAATTAATCAATAATCCACGGAACAAATCGTGTACATAAACGAGAAAACCAGAAGAAATCGATCTACGAAAGACTAGAGACGAGTATATGAAATCTAGAGAGGCGAAAACCCTAATTAAGATCGTCACGTACCCGAAGATTCTAAGCTGGATCGAATCAGATTTCACTGGGGTTTGAGAGGGTCGTGAGAATTGAGAAGAATGGGGTTTAGGAGACGTATTTATAGTCCGAGAAGCAGAAGGCGGGCGGTGAAGAGCTACACAGCTGTCAATTTTTTTATATATATTTTGAAATATAGAAAACCCTTATCAATTAAGATTTGAAGGAAATAAAAATCTGGAAACTTATTATTATTAATCCTAGTAAGATTATGAAATCTATTGAATTTAAATGTAAACTAGTATGATTTAAATGTAAACTAGTATAATTTATTATGAAATCTATAAGACACAAATTTTGTAATATAATATATTAATTTTTTTATATAAATTTATATTAAAGCAATTATTTTATATATCTTTTTAATTTTAATATTTACAATAGTTGTTTAATTCATTATATAAAATTATTTTTGTATAACAAACATGTATATAGTTATATTTTAAAATTAAGTAGCATATATATTATATTAATAACTATCTGATATTTATTTTTGTATTTATGAGATTATGTATATTTTTAAATATAATAAAATATTTTTAATTTAATATAAAAATAATAAAATTTAATTTAAATTAAATTTAACATAGTAAAAAATCTAATTTATTAATAATAAATTAGTAGTCAACCAAAATGAATAAGAATTCAAAAATACTTCCAACTTAATATAAAGATAACTATAAAATTTTTATAAAGATAACTATAAAAAAAAAAAAATTTGGTCAACAGAAATAGATAACTATAAAGTTTATAATATAAAGATAACTATTTGAGAAAAAAAAAAAAAAAAAAAGATAACTATAAATTGGAATAGCTAATTTTGGAAATCGAGAATTAGCTTCTAGCACAATCAACTACTATATATTATAAACTTTTTTCTCTCTGATAAAGTAATCAACAGTGAATCTAGTTATATATTGGGCCTCCAAGCCAGATCTCATTTACCGGGCCTTACGATAAGGTTACACAGAACAAAAGAATGGGCTAGATACAGACCCACTCCAGAAACAGAGCCGGTTAAATTTATAAATGAGTACCCTCTGATCATTGGTACCATAATTTACAAAATTTAGTTTCTCAACATCAACCTCGAATCCTATCGAACATAGGATGCTCTATCAATTCTCTAGCAGAAGGACGACGGGTTGGATCACGATCCATCATTGTCTGTTTCAAAAACATGTTAGAAATTCTGCAATGTTCCATGAAAACACAGAGATAACAAAGCAAATAAACATACCTTAAGCAGTTGCTGCAACTGTAAAGAATGGCCAGGAAGGAGAGGAAGTTTGCCTTCTTTGATATTGAGGGATTGGTTTCTTGGTTCTGTAAGAGGATATCCTCTAATCAGCTCGTAAACCGTAACACCTAAAGAGAAGATATCGACTTTATCAAGATGCTCGTAGTTTTCGTTGAGTATTTCTTGAGGCATGTAACGTGCATCTCCTTCTTCTATTGGTAAGCTTTTGTCTAACCGTGTTGCACAACCGAAGTCACCGAGTTTGCAGACACCGTTCTTGATGTAAATATTGTCGGGTTTTACATCTAAATGAGCTATTCCTTTCTCATGGATAAACTGTAACGCCTTAGCGATCTGCTAACAGATAATGGTTAGTATAAGAATTCTCAGGAATCAAGAAACTCTTTATACTCAAGATTTTGTATGAAAGTGTGTACCTGATGCATAATCACCAAAATCTCTCTCTCTGAGATCTTAAGAGAAGATTTCTTGGACAAGCTGTGATCACAAAGTTCCAGTTGAATGTATAACTGCTCGTTTTCAAACCACGAGCAATAGTATCCTACTACATTTTCATGGAATCCTACAGACAAAAGAAGATAGAAACTAGATAAGGCCATGCCGTTCATAGCTTCTAAAGAGCGAAAAAACGAAAAATGTTATAAGAAGCCGAAACAAGGGCCTTTACCGACCTAGAGCAGCAAGAGCTTGAACTTCCATCATAGCTTTAAGCCTGCAGTAAACTCAGGTATGATTTCTTAAATAAATTGAACTATTTAAATACACTAAAATCATTCCTTTACCAAGAAAACTAGTGGAGAAATCTACCTCTCTGAATCTAGATACAGCTTTCTTGTGCTGTGTTTCACAGCATACAAGCAACCATCAATTCTCTTCAAAACTTTAAATACACGACTGAAATTCCCAGCACCTATTTGCTGGAGAAACCAAACCAATATATGTTAGAAAGAAGCAGAAATATAGTTCCATCACATTGGTAGGGTTTTGTTCAAGTTAAGATTTAAAAGACCTTCTCTAAATTACCTGAATTTCATGAAAGTCTGTGAGATATCTTGACAAGCCATCCCCACTTATACTTGCAGGGAGAAAACCTGCATTACAGCCATTTAAAGTATCTTTACAAACCTTTCAGAATATTCTTTAACAGCAGCAAAGTGAGGGAAGAAATAACTCACTAGCACATTTTGACCTCTGATATCCTAAAGGGTCAGTAGCTGTCTCGGACTCATTCATCACATATGGATTCTTGAGGCAGGGTGGTGGCATAACCCGACAACGCAGAGCAACTGCAGTCTGTGAAACATATCCAGTCCTCTCTGTTTGATTGGCTTGGAGTTTATCCACCATGATCTCATCTGTGACAATATCATCATTTTCTTGCTCATCTACTCTATGCTTTGAAGACCAAGTCGAATTTGAAGTTTTCAATGAGAAAATATCTGCATTAAACATAGAAAATTTTCAATCAACAAATCACCAAACTATCCAGATAATACTTGAGTGAATCTTAAAGTCAACATAGATATAAATGTTGGAAAATCGTTGAACAGGAGAATCAAACAGAACTATTGTACCACAAAACAGTCAAATCAAATTTCTTTCTCAAACCTATATCTTCGTCCCATCTGAAGATCATTTTATATTACACACAAATCTCAATCCAGACACAACGTCGATGACAAGAAAGAGTTGACTTGATACTCCATGAAAAGAAAATGGCTACTCATGCTCGACAAAAAGAAGAAAACTTTGGGATAAAACAGTGAAACGAAGCTTACCCTGCCGGCATCTCTTGCTCTTAATTGTATTTAGTTTAACAGGAGACCTAGGACAAGGAGAATGATCCTAAAAAAAACCAAAGGAGACAAACTTATAAACTGGACATAAATAAAAACAAGGATAAAATGAACAGCTTGTCTCTCAGTTTACCTCGCTGATGTCTAAACTGCTCATCAAGTTCTGATTGTCTGGAGTTATATAGTCAGGTGTGCTGTAAGAATCAATCGCAAATCAGTAGCTGAGATATTACAAATCACAGATATTGATCTCGAGCATCATTCAATCAATAACTCAGAAGCAATTTAATACCTAAACATAAAGATTGAACCAACCATAGTCTGAACAGTAAGATAACGATAGATCTCAACACAGCTAAGAAATGACTCAAATTTTACCAGAAAAAGTCTTGGCTGAGAATGAATTCCTTCTCTCCGTAAGCGGCATCAACGGAACCCAACTCATTCCGGAGCTCCGACGGCTCCGGATCCAGGAGACCCTGAAACCCCGATGACGCAACACTCGAGGGCGGAATTTTCGACAATTGTCCGAATTGAAGCAGAGAGTGTCGCTCCAAAGTCCCTTCCACCTTCCGACTCTTCTTCATTCTTCTCGTCTGGACAGTCCCTAGGGTTTTCCTCTTCGCCAACAGTGTTCTTCCTTTCTTCTCGAACATGACGAAAGAATTTTACTTGATGATTTTTTGGGGTGGAGGTAAAGAGATTAAATGAAAATTATAAATAAAATTTAAAATTTGCGCGCTCTCAAGCTTTAATTTAGGAATAATCAGTTGCAGCAATGACTACGGTGTACTTTGCATCTTATCAATTTTTGACCGTCCGATATGCCGTGTAGTAGCTTTCATCGGAGATAAGGTAGAGAGTGCAGTGGATGTTTTGTGCAGCGTGTCATGTAAGCTTTGGGTTCTAAATAAATGAATATTTTATTCTAAAATAGCGATGTCAAAAACCAATTTTTTCATTAATTAACTTTAAAAAGTTGCATTTCCTTTGGTCAACAAATTTAAATAGCTATCTAAATTTTTTTTTCCTGACTAAGGAAGACTTTACTAAGGTAAACTTATTTATTTGTAATTAAATAATTACTTAACTACTAATAGAATAATTACACGGGGTTAAACTGAGGAATTGTGCTATGGATTTCTAATTAATTCCAAAAATATGGGATCAAAAACAAATTATAAATTGTAGGGGAGTTTTAATAAATTGGGCCAAAAAGGCCAATGATAAATACTATCAAAGCCCAATTAAAAGTCCATGCATACATGGATGAACTCTTTGTAGGTTTGATTCTTTTCTTGAGCTTTGACTAATCTCAAGATAAAATATGATTATAGTTTGTGCTAACCTCACGAACTTTTAAAGGTTAGTATTCTGTCTTTGTATTAGTTTAGCACTTATATAATGAAACGTAAAGGATGATTAATGAACGGGTAGACTTATAATAATGTTCATTCTCTTTCAAATTAAGTAGTTTTAGAAGTTTTCATACAGATTAACCAATATAATTCTATCATTGGAACAATTCATCCCTTGATACACAAGAAAGGTGGGAAAGCAAAATATTCCACACTTTTATATTGCAAAATAATGACATAGAACTTTTAACTTAGTGTATAAATAGATGTATAATTATAATCATTAGGTATTAGATGAGCTATACAAGTCTCTCCATGGACTGCATGAAGATGGTGTTCAAGCTTATGCCAAACTGGAAGCGTGAAGCAGAAGTAAAAAAGCTCGGTAAGATACATTATATTTAGGTTTATATATGATTTAACATTTTCTGAATTTTATTTCTATGATTATTATTATTTAAACTAATGTGAGAATGATTAATATGGAATATTTATTAAAAGTTGCAGGTTATAAGCTTTATGGTAATCCTTTCTCCACCAGCACAAGGCGTGTGCTCGCTGTTCTCCTTGAGAAAGCGCTCTGTTACGAGCCCATTACCATCGATTTAAAAGCTGGTGAACACAAAAAGGAATCTTTCCTCTCTCTCAACGTAAGTTAGTAGCTTCAGAGTGAGATTACATATCTGTAGATCACTAGTAGACAGATTACTTTTCACTCAAGGCATGTTAGTTCTAGTTTAAGTTCTCATTTGTGTCAACTTGATGTTTATGCTACACTTTCTTGTTCTAAGTTTGACCTAGATCAGTAGTAGACTGGTTACTTTTTAGTTAAGGCATGTTAGTTCTCATCTGTGTTAACTTGATGTTTATGCTACTGTCATGTGATAAGTTTGACCTAGATCAGTAGTAGGTTAGTTACTTCTCACTCAAGGCGTGTTAGTTCTAGTTTAAGTTCTGATATGTGTTAGCTTGATGTTTATGCTACACTCTCATGTTCTAAATTTGACCTAAATCAGTAGTAGACTGGTTACTTTTCACTCAAGGCATGTTAGTTCTAGTTTAAGTTCTCATATGTGTTAGCTTGATGTTTATGCTACACTGTCATTTTCTAATTATGACCTAGATCGGTAGTAGACTGGTTACTTTCCACTCAAGGCATGTTAATTAGTTCTAGTTTAAGTTCTCAGATGTGTTAGCTTGATTGTTTATGCTACACTCTCATGTTATAAGTTTGACCTAGATCAGTAGCAGACTGGTTACTTCTCACTCAAGGCATGTTAGTTCTATTTTAAGTTCTCATATGTGTTAGCTTGATGTTTATGCTACACTCTCATGTTCAAAGTTTGACTTAGATCAGTAGTAGACTAGTTACTTTTCACTCAAGACATGTTCGTTATAGTTTAAGTTCTCATTTGTGTTAACTTGATGTTTATGCTACACTCATGTTCTGAGTTTCAACCTAGTTATTATTGATCCACCTGTTTGATCAGGTTTATAGATCGACTTTGTGGCGATCTGTATATAGACACGTTAATTTGTTAAATATAGGATCAAAATCTTTGATACTCACTTAGTAATTAGTTACTTGTAACTCAAGGAATTCAAGTTTTGATAATGTGTTATTGATGCAGCCCTTTGGTCAAATTCCAGTTTTTGTAGATGGAAACATTAAGCTGTCTGGTGAGTTCATTTAAATTACACATTAATTAACAACTTATCATGATAAATACTCCTAAATACTCATTCTATTTTAAAATGATTGATGTTTTAAGATTTATATATATATATATATATATATATATATATATATATATATATATATATTAACGGTAATTTTCACATATATTAAGAAAACAAATTAAAAACATGTTTATAAATACATTTTTGTTATTTACAATTTCCTATAATTTTAAACCAACAATTCAATAAATTTAATTATATTTCTTGAAGTTTACAATTCATCATCAATAATTAATAAAAATATATAAAAACATAAAACATTAATTTTTATGAAACAAAAATAAAATCTAGAAAATCATTTTTTAGGAAAGGGTGGAGTATTTGTTTATATCTAATAGATTTTTTGGACTCATTCCAATCTCCATTTCTTTTGCTTCTAGAGTCTCGAGCCATCACACAATACATCGCATATGTTCATAGCTCAAGAGGCACACAACTTCTGAATCTTCAAAGCCACGAGACAATGGCAATACTAACAGTGTGGTTAGAAATCGAAGCTCACCAGTTCGATCCATGTGCATCCAAACTCAATTGGGAGCAAGTCTTTAAGCCTATGTACGGTCTAGTGACTGACCACACGATCGTCAAAGAAAACGAGGCTAATCTAGAGAAGGTTCTAAATGTCTATGAGAAACGACTGGGAGAATCTAAATTCTTGGCTTGTAATACCTTTACTTTGGTTGATCTTCATCACTTACCCAATATACAATACCTTTTGGGAACTCCATCAAAGAGATTGTTCGAAGCACGACCAAAAGTGCGTAAGTGGGTTGATGAGATTACGGGTAGAGAGGCTTGGAAGATGGCTTGTGATCAAGACAAGGCTTGGATTGGTAAGCAGGTGAAATAAATGAAAGCAAATGAAAACTTTGTGTGGGAAATGTGACTGCATGTGTGTTGTGTTTGGGTCTTTGTTTGTAAGCTTGTGTTGTTTGTTGTGTGCTGAATCTTATAAGATTCGTTGTGTTTGGGTTATGTGTGTGTGAATAACAATTTATGTGTGAATAATAATTTATGTGTTTAGCTTATGCATGTCTAATGCATGTGTGAATAATATTAATTTAAACTAATTAGAGATAATTATTAATAGTTCATCCATTCATGCATTTCTTGTTGTTGCAATATGATTTTGTAATTTTTCTAGTAAATTGCATTACTTTAAAACTACATATATTCACTCATGACATCTCATATGTTGTTCCTAAACATATATCTTAGATTTTATTTAGATATATTTTTAATAATCTAAAACCCCCATTAAAATTTTAAAATACAGTTTCAACTTTCAGTGAAATTTTTTTTTTTTTTTTGTATAGACAATACTTATTCTTGAAATGAATATTAAAGTTTGTTAGCATACTGCTCGATTAGACTAGCCTCCTCATTAACAATCAATCCATATGTATCTGAAAATCTTTTAAACTATAAAAACCAATAAACCTTCTCTAAGATATCTATGTTTTGCAGAAATATATAGCAAAATTAGATTATTATTAAATCTTTTCCATATTGTATAAGCTTATTGCATTAGCTATTTTACTCTAACTTTTCTCCCACAGTATTCCTCTACTGTTTTAAATAGAGTAACAAATTATAATATAATTAGTCTAGCTTTGGACTTATTTGGTGGACCAGTAAAATTTAGATAAATACAAATTCACTTTAAATGATGAATTTATAGAATAATAAAAAGGAATAGTCAGTTACACTCGTTGTTTCCCTCTAATGTGTCAGCCATTTGCATGTTTAGACCAAGCATTTATAGTCAAACATAGAAATCCATATATATAATAAGAAGACAAAAAACTGCGAAGGAAAGAAATCTACAATTTTCTATATCTCTAAGAAATCTAAAATTTAGATATGTAATAATTCACTTAAAAATGATGAATTTATATAACATACAAAGGAATAGTCAATTCCACTCATTGTTTCCCTTTAATATATCAGCCAATTGCATTTTTAGACTAAACTTTTTATAGTAAAATGTGTGCTTATGAATGATAAACATGAAAAGTCCATATTTAGTAAGGAAAGAAATATACAATTTCATGTAAATAATAAATCCAGCTAATTGTTGAGACGGTATATTTATTTCCTTCACCAGTTCACCTTTGTCTCTTAATTATAAATACATAGCTCTGATGAGTAAGGACCAATTTCTATCTCTAAGAAAAAATAATTGAGTGCATAGAGAGGGTAACAAAAAATGAGTTCATCAAGATTGTTGGTATCGTTTGTGCTCACCACTATGATTGCCATTTCCTATGAACCATTCCCATGTAATAATTTTGATTATTTATGTTTTATTATTTTGCTTATATACAAAAATTATTCATAGTTGAATGGCTTGAGTCACAGGGATGGGCGGAAACGCGAGCGATGTACCTACGAGTTGTAACCAGACGTTGGAGAAAGGGTACAAGCTTTATGGCTATCCTTACTCGACCAACACTAGGCGCGTCCTGGCCGTCCTCCACGAGAAAGGTCTCTCTTTTGATCGCATCATCGTCGACTTGAAGGCCGGTGACCAGAAGAAGCCACATTTTCTCTCTATCAATGTAAGTTTCACATCTAGTTAGATGGTTAGGTCTAATTTAGGTCTAAACGACCGCGTTCAGATCCAACCTTCTTTTTTTACTGATTCTCCTAGTTCTAGGACTTTTAACCGAGCCGAATTTGTCGAACCGTTCGGTTAATCGGAAGTTTTTTTATAAATTAAAATAAACCAGTTTTAACTAAAATATATTAATTTTTTGAATGAAACCGAACGAAAACCAAAATAACCAAAGATATCCAAAATTAACCAAAATTATCTGAACCGAACCAATTGGAATAACCGATTATACCCAAAATTAACCGAATAAACCGAAATTACTGAAATTAATCGATTTTCAAAAATTTGGTTAGTTTCGGTAAACAAAAAATCAATAACCAAAAAAAACAAAAACCGAACCAAAATAGTTTCTGCGGAAAAAAACCCGAAAAACCGAAACCGAACTGAAAAACCGAAATCACATGCCTAAATTCATTCACCTATTTGATCGACCTTATAAATTAACATAGCAAGGAATCATCGACCTGCTGTATGTACATAACATATTGACATGTTATAACTAGGGTTTATGGGCTAGAGATCAGTTATGCTACATCTTAAGTTTGACATTCTGTATATTCATGCAGCCATTTGGTCTAGTCCCAGTCTTCCTAGACGGACATCTTAAGTTGTTTGGTAAGTTTCAATTTTTTTGTCAACTAATTCATTTCTATTAAATCAAAGCTGATCGGACATTTCGGTTCTTTTTTTGTTGAATTCCGAATTTCGATGGTTATATAAATAACTTGATTCGTGTTCTCGCCCTTGCAAAAGTGTCAACATGGACATTTTCATTACGAGTTTTCGATTTTTGTTATTTTGATAGAAATTTATTTTCTTCAGAATCCCGAGCCATATCACAATACATCGAGACTGTTCATAAATCAAGAGGCACAAAGCTCCTGAATCACAAAAGTTACAAGAAAATGGCAATACAAACAATGTGGATGGCTATCGAATCTTTCGAGTTCAATCCACCTGCTTCGACACTTACTTACGAGCAATATTTCAAGCCAAAGAGTGGTCTAAATTACTTGGCTGGTAAGAGCTTCACATTAGCTGACCTTTATCACCTTCCTAATATAGAATACCTTATGAACACAACTACAAAGAATTTGTTTGAAAACCGGCCTAGCGTGCACCGTTGGGTGGCTAAGATTATGGCTAGACCAGCTTGGAAGAAGGCTTGTGACGTGAATGCTTGGTACCATAAGAAGGATAATTAATGAGAAGGAATAACTATGTGTGCAATTAGTGTGTGTGTGTTGTGAACTTAATAAAAGTTTTGGTTTGTTTAACTTTGATGTTATGAATGAAGGCCAAAACTTATATCAGAAATAAGGTTCAATCAATTTTGTTGTTATTAGATCCAAAATTCCCTAATTAAAAACCAAATTCCCAATGGGGAAAAAAATTCAAATTAATGGTGGCAAATTCTAAAGAATAATCTAAACTTCAATATAAGATTTTTCTGTGAAAATTTTCCAAACATTTATAAATGTGTGGTAACCTAGTATTAACATAAATAAATTAGTTTTTTTGTACGCTGAGTTCAAAATCCTTGTAGTATAAAAAAATATTTTTCAATCGGAATATATAAAAATTAATTATAAACCGGTGGAAATTATAGATATAAGACCGGAAACTTCCACGGTACTAAAATGTATATGAACATATCTTTCACAAGAGAAAATACATTGTAATGTCAAAGTGGTTATAATGGGCATTTTTGTGGACGTCAAAAACGTACAAATATTTTTGTTCTCTCGATCGGATGTTTATTTAAAAATTGTATTTTATGAATTTTGCAATGTATTTATACAAAACTATGGTTAGTTATATAGTTCATCCATCGTTCCAACAAGGATGATACTTTGTTCACATAATCACACCCAACTTAGTGTACCAAATTGTCAAGATGTGTAACCGTCCGAAAGTCTATTCGTTGTTCTGTTTTTTTTTTTTTGTTTGTTTGTTCTATCACTACTTTTATTTTATTTCACTGAAATACCGGTTAAACTTTGACTAGTAGATAGTAAAAGGATTATAGTGGTCATTACCATGCGGTGGTTGGTCATTTCTCTGATTTTAATGTTTTTATATTAACTTCATTGTATAAATACACCACCATTTGTGTCTTTATTTTATAAACCTCTCTCACCTTCACTCACACTCGAGATTAGTGTAAGAAAAAAACCCCATAATAATCAATGGGAGGAATCAAAGTTATTGGCCACTCTGCTTCTACAGCCACGAGAGGAGTTCTCATCGCTCTGCATGAGAAAGGACTCGAGTTCGAGTTATCTCATGTCAAGCTCAAAGATGGTGAACAAAAGATCGAGATGCTCCACGTCGAGCCTTTCCTCTTAGGACAAGTAATATTATGTTTTCAAGAAGATTGTTTTAGTTAAATAGTAGTGATTCTTGGTCTTGAAATCTTGAAAATTGTTTTGCAGACTTCTGGTACAGCCTTTGAACGTGGAAACCTCAATCTTTCCCGTAATTACTACAACTCTTAAATTTTTATGTCTTGTCGTTTGAATCTTTGGTTCGGTTTGATTCAAACCGGTTCAATTTATTTTTGCAGAATCAAGAGGAATCACTCAATACATAGCTGATACATACTCTGACAAAGGAAACCAACTTCTACCGATTGGCTCAAAGAACACAGCATTCGTGGACGGGGCTATGGAACTAAAATATAATCAGTTTAATTCAGCAGCTTTAAAGCTTGTTTGGGAACAAATCTTCAAGCCACGTTCTGGTTCGCCCATAGACCAAGACGTTGTTAAAGAAGAAGAGGTTAAGTTAGCCAAAGTTCTTGACAGCTATGAAGCTAGGCTTGGTGAGTCTAAGTATATGGTTTGTGATCACTTCACTTTGGTTGATCTTCACCATATCCCTGAGATTAAATACTTGCTCGGTACGCCAACTATGAAGCTCTTTGATGAACGTCCACATGTCAATGCTTGGGTTGCTGACATCACTTCTAGACCTTCTTCTAAGATGATCCTCCTCCTTAAAGATGATTTTAACCAGAGAGATTGAATAAAAATGGTGATTTAAACTCTGTTTTCGCTTTGTGTGTGTGTTTCCTCTGTCTTTTATGTTTTCTTGTGTGTTCTGTTTTAGTTTCTATTGGATGTAATCTTTAACTAGAAGTCTTGATATATAATAATTGTTTTTTATTTAACAAACCTATATTAAAGTTAGACTATGGACATCTTTTAAAATTCAACTTAATTATTGAAAATTAAAACTTTATGCTTCTTTAAAAAATTTGTAATTCCTATTGAAAAGACTAACTAGTCAATATTTAATCTCAAAATTCATCTCAGAGTAACAGAGTAATCTGTTTCTTGCTTCTGCATCTAGATAATGTTGTTAGTAGGCATGGGCATTTACCTGAAATCCGAAATCCGAATTCGAACTCGTTCCGAAAAATCCGATCTCGATCCTAACCGATTTTATAAAAAATATCCGAATGGGGTTTAATTCTAGGTATTTCGTGTATTGGGTAATATTCGAACCCGAACCGAACCCGAATGAGTACCCGAATTAACCCAAAGTTTTATCTAATAAGTAATTTTACTATTTTCGAGTAATTTTAGGTAGTTTGAATAGTTCTTTTATCGATTTTTTTTGGCATCACAAATATTTTTCGTGTATTTTTGGATATTTTTAGGTGGTTTAGATATATATATTTTTACTAGATTTTCGAGTATTTTCAGATTTTTTTGTATTTTTTTGAGTTTTCGAGAAAAAAAATTGGTGGTTTCAAGTACCCGAACCTGGCCCGAACTCAATAAGTTCCGAACCAAATCTGACCCGATATATAGAATTGTCGGAACGAAGCCTATAATACTAAACCGAAAAATCCAAAAATCCGAAAATCCCGACCCCAACCCGAATAAGAAAGACATTGGTTTGGTTGGGCTCTAATTCAATCTAGGTTCGGTTTGTTCGATAGAATAAGAAAGACATTGATCGGTTGATAAGTTCAATTGTGGTTTGATTTTGGCTCGGTTTACTGGCCGGATTAGAAGAAAAGAAAAAGAAAAGTGGAAGCGTTTTGAAGATAAAAGTTTTTTTTTTTTTTTTTCGGGAAGCGGAGAAGAGAAATTGAATGGCTGTGGCTACCGTTCCGTCGCTCAACCGCCATTTCCTACGCCGCGTCTCAAGCCCTTTATCGAGAGTGAAGCAACGACGGCCATGGCTACTACCAAGGGACGTGACCCTTTTCGATTCTCGCCGGAATTGGGATTCTCATCTCCTTGTTTTCGCTTCCTCTTCTTCTCCGTCTCCGTCTTCAAATTCTCCTCCAACGGATGCTCTCACTGCAGAGTCTTGCGTCAATACTGGCCTCGATCTCTTTAAGAGAGGACGGGTGAGTTCTTTGTGATTGTAATTGAAAATGTTCAGTCGATTTTGGTTTTCTATAGCTTGCTTTGAAGCTTGTCTAAAAGCTTGTAACTTTGTTAGTGATTCTGTGAATTGGGTTCAACATAAATTCGATGAAAGTTAAATACTTTCACCACTAAATTCATAATCTCCACCGGTTTAAGGCTATGGCATATAAGTTCGTACAAATGTGATCTTAATCCAGGCTGAAACGGATTCAGTTGATTTGCTTTGTTGGATTTCTTTCAGGTCAAAGATGCCCTTGTCCAGTTTGAAACAGCACTGAGTTTAGATCCAAATCCTATAGAGTCACAAGCTGCTTACTATAACAAAGCATGTTGCCATGCTTACCGGTAAGAACCTTGAACCATACACCGGTGAAACTGGTAAGAACCACCCATGTGGAAGGTCCTAATTAGATTCTGATTGTTTATCCTATCGAGGTAGGGGTGAAGGAAAAAAAGCTGCTGACTGCTTGAGAATCGCTTTGAGGGATTATAATCTCAAGTTTGCCACAATCCTTAATGATCCTGATCTAGCATCCTTTCGAGCATTACCTGAGTTTAAGGAGCTGCAAGAAGAGGTCTTGTAATAACCTTCTTACTCACTTGTTCTTATCCTCACGAAGAACATTCTCATTGAAGTTCTTCTAATTTTCTGCAGGCTAGGTTAGGTGGAGAAGATATTGGTGATAGTTTCCGAAGAGACCTGAAACTCATCAGTGAAGTACGAGCACCGTTTCGTGGGTTTAGAAAATTCTTCTATTTTGCATTTGCAGCAGCAGCTGGTATCTCAACGTTCTTTACCGTACCAAGACTGATTCTGGCTGTTAGAGGCGGTGATGGAGCTCCAGATCTTCTGGAAACTACGGGAAATGCTGCAGTAAACATTGGAGGTGAGTCCATAGACACAGTTTGAAACTAAATTTTCATTTTATGTGACTAAGCTTTCGGAACAGCAATGTACAGGTATTGTTGTTCTTGTTGCATTGTTCATTTGGGAAAACAAGAAAGAGGAAGAACAAATGGTTCAGATAACTCGAGACGAAACTCTTTCCCGGTTGCCTCTACGCTTGTCAACCAACCGTGTTGTTGAACTTGTGCAGCTAAGGGATACAGTTAGACCTGTGAGTCTTTTTATCCCACTTTGTTACTGCCTTTCAGTTTCTGAATAGGTTAAGTGATTGACGTTGTTGTTAGGTTATTCTAGCTGGAAAGAAAGAGACTGTGACACTCGCGATGCAGAAGGCAGATAGGTTCAGAACCGAGCTTCTCAGACGAGGTGTTCTCTTAGTTCCTGTTGTATGGGGTGAACGTAAAACACCGGAAATCGAGAAGAAGAAGGGCTTTGGAGCTTCTTCAAAGACAGCTACATCTCTTCCATCAATTGGGGTAGCGGAAAGATTCTATCTTGGGAATGAGTAGAAACATTCATTTTCCATTCTTGTTTTGCAAAGCAGTGATTTTTCTTTACTTGGTAGGAAGATTTCGATACACGGGCTCAATCGGTAGTTGCTCAATCAAAGCTGAAAGGTGAAATCAGGTTCAAGTCTGAGATTGTTTCACCTGGTGAATGGGAAAGGTTGAAACTTTCATCGCGTTATCAAAGTTTGATAGAACAGAGCTGGAAACTTTGCTTTTGAGTTTTGAAGATGCCTTTGGGTTTGTTTGTTTCAGGTGGATAAGAGATCAACAGATAGCTGAAGGAGTTGTCCCGGGCGAGGACGTCTACATCATACTGCGGTTAGATGGTCGAGTCCGCAGATCGGGTAAAGTAAGTTTCATCTAGAATCCTTTCCTCTCTGGCTTCTCTCATGTTTAATGCAAAAATGGATCCTTTAGGTTGACTGGAGAACAGTTTTGGTTATTGTATCGGTTGTTAATGCGGTTTTGTGTATACTCTGTTTTTCAGGGGATGCCAGATTGGGCTGAGATCTCTAAGGAGTTGCCGCCGTTGGATGACGTGCTCAGCAAGTTAGAAAGATGAAACTGTGAAGCTTACTTACATAAATGTGTCTTCACAAAATCTCACAAGAGACTAGAGAGAGCTCAAACTGTGTTCTTTGTTTATGTTCACAAGTCCATGAGAATGATACTTTTATTTTCAAAAAAGAAATTAATTTTGTATTAATATCGGTGACTATTTAGTATCATCAATTAATGTTTTGATTATGTGACAGATTCATGGATCTAAAGATGTTACATGAATGCTGCTAGGTATGAGACGCGTTTTGAATCTTTTTGATTCGGTGAGAAATACAATTTTAAAGAGGATTGTATTATTTTTAAAACATGATTTATTAGAAAGTGCTTAGTAGTTTAGATTAGTTAAAGAGAGGTTAGGTTTTGTTGTCTTTGTGTTTACTTGAGATAACGATGGCCCAACTCGTTTCATAGTCGTTGGGGAAGACAAAACTAATCATGGTTTTTGAGTTGAAAAAGTAATTAGCCACTTAATGTATCTAAAAACCAAGTGGGAAATTCTTGTAGTGTAATGTAGATTCAGAACATTAAGAAGATATGATAATGTTGATCTTAAGAAATTCAAATGGATAATGAAAATACACTTGACCGCTCAAAATATAATAAATCGTTTTGGTTACATTTCGTGTCGGCTCTAACAAATATTCAACCACTCCCAACAATTCTTCATTAATAAATCATTTCATCTACATAGTCCACGCACTCGCCATGTATCTATATAAACATTAGCTTAAGCAACAATAATAACACAATAGAAACCCAAAAATATGGCCAAGTCTTTACCTCTGTTTCCAACCCTTATGATACTCATCTTCTTCTTCTTCATCATCTCTTCACCTCTGATTCAAGCTGGCTTCACTAATGACCTCGACAGTCTAGAATGGACCACTAAGGGAGTCCATGGCTCAGGCTGCACCGGTTCAATAGCAGATTGTATCGGGACAGAGGAAGAGGAAATGGACTCAGAGATCAACAGAAGAATATTGGCGACAACAAAGTACATAAGTTATCAATCTTTGAAGCGGAATGTTGGTGGTCCTTCCTAGTGGAGGCAACATTATGGGGACTTAATTATCATTAGGCCCCATGTAAATAATCTTTTTTTTCTGTGTGTAATAAGTGTGTTTTTCACTCTTTATTGTTTGCAAGTCGTGCACAAGAAAAAAAAACAGAAGTGGAGAGAGAGCAAAAAGAAGGAGAAGAAAAGGGTGAAGAAAACAGTTTTCGTTCATCTTGGTCAAGCTGACGATCGGACCATCAAACGAGTCCTGATCTTGATGAAACTTTGGGGAAAGCTTCATGACTCAGTGATCTTCAGATTCAACGGTGGGTTTTGTGTTTCAACGGTTGGTTTGTTGTGAATCGGAGTTTTAGTGGAGCTGTTCTGTTTTGAAGCGAGCTGAGACCAGTCTTCAGTGTTTGGGAAATCCAACGGTGAGATCTTCTCTTCTTGAGCTGAAATTTCGCAGAGGTGTTCTTGACTCGTTTATCTAGGATTTGTACGGTGGAGATTGGATTTAGTGACCGGAATCCTAGTGAACGTAGAGTCGTTTGAGGCTGCATATTTCTGAGCTTTGTATAGCTCTCTTGTTGATTCTTTGTTGTGTTGGAGATTGCTCTTGTTGAGCCTTACTCTCTGGTATTGTTCTTTGGAACAGAGAGGACGTGGTTGTACTCACTCTATTTGATATAGTGGATTTGGAGTGGACTACGGTCCCGTGGTTTTTCCTTCTCACATCGAGGAGGTTTTCCACGTAAAAATTGTGGTGTCTCGTTTACTTTGCGTTTTAGATTGTCTCTGCCACCATTACATATATTTTTCTCACAGACTCACACAAGTGCGGGAAACAATATTCCGCTGCGCCTTATCGCGTTTCCGTGTTTCCCCAACAGAGTGGTATCAGAGCTTGAGGTTGTGAGCTTTGGATTTCGGTAACTTTGGTTATTGGTTTTGCTTGTGTGAGCGATGGAAAATATGAGCAGGATGATCAGTTTGAATGGTGCTAATTATCATACATGGAAAGGCAAGATGGAAGATTTGCTTTTCGTGAAGGAATTCCACGTACCGGTTTTTCAGGAGAAGAAACCTGATGAGAAAACGGATGATGAGTGGAAGTTGCTGCATCGACAAGTCTGTGGTCAGATAAGGCAGTGGATAGATGATAATGTTCTGCATCATGTTGAAACAGAGACTAATGCTCGTTCTTTGTGGTTGAAGCTGGAGCAGTTGTATGCTCGGAAGACCGGGAATAATAAGATGTTCATGATCAAGAAGTTGATTGAGTTGAGGTATCAGGATGGTACTCCGATGACAGATCACTTGAATGCGTTTCAGGGATTAATCAACAAGCTTTCTGACATGGGTATTCATTTTGAAGATGAGATTCACGGTTTGTGGCTTCTTGGTACATTACCAGATTCTTGGGAAGTGTTCACGATGTCTCTTTGTAACTCCGCAGCGAATGGTGCTATTTCGATGGACTTAGTGAAGAACAGTGTTTTGAATGAGGAAACGAGAAGGCAGTCAAATCCTAGTTCCTCGCGTTCAGATGTTATGGTTACTGAGTCAAGGGGGAGGAGTTCACATCGTGAGTCCAAGAAGGAGAAGAACAGGAGCAGAAGCAAATCTAATAGATTTGCGAATTTGGAGTGCCACTACTGTCATAAGAAAGGGCACTCGAAGAAAGATTGCTGGAAGTTGAAAAAGGACAGCAAGCAAGGAAATCGTCAAGGAGATGGTGAAGATCGGGTGACTGTCACCGAGGATCAGTTTCTTATTCTTGACGAGGGTGATGCCATTAATGTTGCATGCCAGGACACCAGTTGGGTTGTTGATAGTGGAGCTACTACTCATGCTACATCGCAGCGGGATTTGTTCACTACCTATACTCCAGGTAGTTATGGTTCAGTGAAGATGGGTAATGATGGTTTGGCTCAGGTTGTTGGCATTGGTGATATTTGCTTGGAGACGAGTCTTGGTACAAGACTTATGCTTAAGGGAGTTAAGCATGTCCCAGATGTTCGGTTGAATCTGATTTCTACGGGAAGACTTGATGATGAGGGTTTCTATAGTTTATTCGGTGGTGGTAAATGGAAGCTCTCACGTGGTTCTATGGTTATGGCTCGAGGTGAGAAGTCTTCATCTTTCTATTGGATGCAGGCTAAGGTCTCCAAAGACATTGTTAATGCAGTGGAGAATGATGATGCCATGGAGTTATGGCATAAGAGACTCGGCCACATAAGTGAGAAAGGATTGTCTGTGTTGTCAAAGAAGGAGGCCATTCCAGGGATCTCCGGTATGCACTTACAGAAGTGTGAGCATTGTTTTGCTGGGAAACAACACAGAGTTTCATTTAAGTCTTCTGCACCTTCGAGGAAACCCGAGATACTTGACTTGGTGCATTCAGATGTGTGTGGTCCAATGAAGACAAAATCTCTTGGTGGTGCATCATATTTTGTCACATTCATTGATGATCATTCGAGGAAGTTGTGGGTTTTCACTATGAAGACGAAGGATCAGGTTTTGGGATACTTCAAGCATTTTGTGGCATTGGTTGAGAGACAGACGGGAAAGAAGTTGAAGTGTATCCGCAGTGATAATGGTGGAGAGTATTCTGGACCATTTGATGCTTATTGCAGGGAACATGGTATTAGGCATCAGTTCACGCCGCCTATGACTCCACAGTTGAATGGGATGGCAGAGAGGATGAACAGAACGATTGTCGAGAGGATGAGATGTTTGATTTCGCAGTCAGGCTTACCGATGACTTTCTGGGGTGAAGCTTTGAGTTCAGTTGTTCACGTGCTGAATTTGTCACCAAGTGCTCCATTAGATGGTGACATTCCAGAGAGAGTTTGGACCGGCAAGAATGTTTCTTACGGTCATTTAAGGGTCTTTGGGTGCAAGGCTTTCGTGCACATTCCTAAAGACGAAAGGTCGAAGCTTGAGATGAAGTCGCGACAATGTGTGTTCATTGGTTATGGTCAGGATGAGTTTGGGTACAGATTTTATGATCCCGTTGAGAAGAAGCTCATAAGGAGCAGAGATGTTGTGTTCATGGAAGATCAAACGATTAAGGACATTGAAAAGTCCGAAAAACCAGCTCAGAGAAATGAAGGTTTGATTGATTCAGCGGTTTTTCCTTCTACATCAGTCCACGGTCATAATGAGGGTGAGGTTCATGTTGATACACCTGGTGCAGATGATGCTCCCGCACATGATGATGACGGTATTGGTGATCATGGTGACGATCATGGTGAGACACCAACTACCGAGAACCTACCTACTGTTAGAAGATCCGAGAGAGGTCCAACACCGTCGACAAGGTATAAACCTAGTGAGTATGTGTTACTTACTGATGGGGGAGAACCAGAAAGCTTTGGTGAAGCTTTAGAGGATGAACACAAAGAGAAGTGGTTAGAAGCCATGGGAGAGGAGATGGGTTCTTTTGATGAGAACAACACATATGAGTTGGTGAAGTTGCCTAAGGGTAAAAAGGCGTTGCTTAATAAGTGGGTGTATAGGATTAAGCATGAAGATACCAGTTTGCTACCTCGATACAAGGCTAGATTGGTTGTGAAAGGGTTCAGCCAAAAGAAGGGGATTGATTATGATGAAATCTTTTCTCCTGTTGTGAAGATGTCATCCATTCGGGTTGTACTTGGATTGGCAGCGAGCCTTGATCTAGAGGTTGAGCAGATGGATGTAAAGACGGCTTTCCTTCATGGTGATTTGGAGGAAGAGATTTACATGGTACAACCAGAAGGCTTTGTGGAAAAGGGCAAAGAGGATTTAGTTTGTCGCTTGAAGAAAAGCCTTTACGGATTGAAGCAAGCACCGAGGCAGTGGTACATGAAGTTTAAGTCGGTTATGGGGGAGCATGGTTATAAGGAGACTACTTCAGATCATTGTGTATTTGTACAGGTGTTTGGTGATGATGATTTTATCATCTTGTTGCTGTATGTTGACGACATGTTGATTGTGGGCAGGAACTTGAGCAGAATTCAAGAGTTGAAGAAGCAGCTTAGCAAGTCCTTTGCCATGAAAGATTTGGGTCCAGCGAAACAGATTCTTGGTATAAGAATTGTTCGAGATAGAGGTGAGAAGCTGATTCACTTGTCTCAGGAGAAGTATATTGAGAAGGTACTTCAAAGGTTTCACATGGACAAGTCTAAAGTTGTAAGCACTCCTCTTGCTACACACTTTAGATTAACCGGTCAACAGAGTCCGAAAACAGATGCAGAGAAGGAAGATATGGCGAGGGTTCCATATGCTTCTGCAGTTGGTAGCTTGATGTATGCTATGGTTTGTACACGACCAGATATAGCTCATGCAGTTGGAACAGTAAGTCGTTTTCTTTCGAAACCAGGAAGAGAACATTGGAATGCTGTGAAGTGGATTTTGAGATATCTTCGGGGGACTTCTAGTTTGAAGCTTACCTTTGGAGGTGATAAGCCATTACTTGTGTGTTACACAGATGCTGATATGGCTGGGGATGTTGATTCCAGTAAGTCTACTTCAGGTTACTTGGTAACATTTGCAGGAGGAGCTGTGGCATGGCAGTCAAGGTTACAAAAGTGTGTTGCACTTTCTACCACTGAAGCTGAGTTTATAGCCGCAACAGAAGCTTGTAAGGAGTTGTTGTGGATGAAGAATTTCCTTGATGAGATCGGTTTCAAGCAGGAGAAGTATGAGTTGCTTTGTGACAGTCAAAGCGCTATTTGTCTCGGGAAGAACTCGACATTTCATTCGCGTTCGAAACACATCAACAAGAGGTATCATTGGATACGTGATGTGGTTGCTTCTAAGGAAGTGGAACTTGTGAAAGTTCATACGGATGATAATGGAGCTGATATGATGACCAAGTCATTACCGAGATGGAAGCTTGAGGTTTGCCGAGAGATAGCCGGTATGGCTGTTTCCTCCACCTAGTCGGAGGGGGAGTTTGTTGGTGGTCCTTCCTAGTGGAGGCAACATTATGGGGACTTAATTATCATTAGGCCCCATGTAAATAATCTTTTTTCTGTGTGTAATAAGTGTGTTTTTCACTCTTTATTGTTTGCAAGTCGTGCACAAGAAAAAAAAACAGAAGTGGAGAGAGAGCAAAAAGAAGGAGAAGAAAAGGGTGAAGAAAACAGTTTTCGTTCATCTTGGTCAAGCTGACGATCGGACCATCAAACGAGTCCTGATCTTGATGAAACTTTGGGGAAAGCTTCATGACTCAGTGATCTTCAGATTCAACGGTGGGTTTTGTGTTTCAACGGTTGGTTTGTTGTGAATCGGAGTTTTAGTGGAGCTGTTCTGTTTTGAAGCGAGCTGAGACCAGTCTTCAGTGTTTGGGAAATCCAACGGTGAGATCTTCTCTTCTTGAGCTGAAATTTCGCAGAGGTGTTCTTGACTCGTTTATCTAGGATTTGTACGGTGGAGATTGGATTTAGTGACCGGAATCCTAGTGAACGTAGAGTCGTTTGAGGCTGCATATTTCTGAGCTTTGTATAGCTCTCTTGTTGATTCTTTGTTGTGTTGGAGATTGCTCTTGTTGAGCCTTACTCTCTGGTATTGTTCTTTGGAACAGAGAGGACGTGGTTGTACTCACTCTATTTGATATAGTGGATTTGGAGTGGACTACGGTCCCGTGGTTTTTCCTTCTCACATCGAGGAGGTTTTCCACGTAAAAATTGTCGGTCTCGTTTCATTTCGTTTTTGATATTGTTTCTGCCATCATCATTTATATTTTTCTCACAGACTCACACAAGTGCGGGAAACCATATTCCGCTGCGCCGCTGTCGCGTTCCGTGTTTCCCCAACACGGAACAGTGTGCCTTGTTCGAGAAGAGGAGCGTCTTATTACAATTGTCAGAACGGAGCTCAGGCTAATCCTTATAGCCGTGGTTGCAGTTCAATTGCTCGGTGCAGGAGTTAGGTCAAGAAAGAAGCTCTCCTCTGTTCTCTTCTCTTCTTTATGTTTTTCTTGAACTATACGGTACCCATATAAGTTGGATTTGGATGTGATGTGAATAATCATGGGTTATGTGATCCAAGAAGTGTTTAATTTTGCTTTAAGCTTTCAATATTTCATGTCTAATGGACAATAATAGTAAAAGGCTTATGTTTGATCTAAACCAAATTTGGTTTGGTTTGGTCCTAACCGCTTTCAAAAGTTGGATTGAGTAACCGGTTGTTAAGTAACCAGGAGCTCGTATTCTAGTGGTAATGAGTAGTGGTAGTACCCTTCCGTCATTTATGTTTGAATCCTCCTGGCCACCTAACCGCGCTTTAAATTTGGAATAAATTTCCAAACGCGTACCCGGATGCAAGGTATGTGCGATTAGTCTTTGAGATTAGAAAACCTTTGGGAATCATACGGTTATGAAAAAAAAAAAAACCGGTTGTTAGGTTGCTCAAATTGTTTGGATACATGCTCAAGCTGTAACACGTAAAGCGACCAACTCTCAACCTAAAACCCTAACAGCTATGTAAATATATCGACTTTGAGTTGCTTCTTTGACTTGTTATGAAATTGTTTTGGGCTTAATGGACCGAGAAGGCAAAACACAGTAATGGGTCTTAACCCAATTACATTTTCCAGTCAACAGCTTTGATTTTAGTTAGTCACTGTCCATATAATGGCGGGATGATGCCACGTGCCTAATACAACATTCGGTTCGGTTCTAACTGCCAAGTGCCAAGTAGTTTGGTGGTTACATCTCATTACACTACAAATTGAATATTTTTTTTAGGTTTCAAATTCATTTTCTCCATTTTTTCAAAGTTGCATTGAATTTATCAATTTAATCTAAATTATATTTCACTAGCGCCAATTAGTATGACTATATCAAATCTTTTAAACTCTGTGAGAATCTAAAAACATGCAACTTGAAAAAACATAAATAATGCAATGTATAAACAACGATCAAGTGGGATTTGCTGTAAGCTTGTAAGTATATGTTACTTCAAGTGCAATAAAACGCATGTCAAGTTGTCAACACATTTTAAACCCAAAATTGACGATGAACAGGCCTAACCTTAGCAACATGCAGAATATTCGATAGGTCTTTTTTAAAAACCATTGATAATTTGATATCTCGATAAATTATTGGTCTCTCTAAATCTCTTTTTTTTTTTGTGGCAAAATCAATTATTGAGTGTTGGACTTTAGATTTTGTTGTTATAATTAAAATCAATACACTAATAGAGCTAGTGCCTCACAAGGTGTTGCCACCTCAGTCCCCTTAAGCCCTCTGGTATTGACATGTCAATAAATGAAAAAATTTGATGACCCAATCAAATTATAACATAGCTCCACGTGTGTATCTACCTGTGTTTTCCATCTCTCTCCGTTTAATTTGATTTTTGTCTGAATTGGGATCTATCACTCATGGTTGCACCCAGAAAACTTTTGTGTTCGTAAACGCTCCTCTGCCAAAATAAGAGATAGATAATCGGAGGAACTCCGTATCATATAAGAAGCAATCTAATTAGGGCTAATTTTTCCGAATTCTGAAGAAATGTCCGAGAGAGAGAGAGAGAGAGAGAGAGAGAGAGAGAGAGAGAGAGAGAGGCTTCGATGGCGAAGCTGGGATTGGGAGCACGGGAGGGAAGAACGGGGCAGGGAAATTCTCCATGGCGACGTTGCTGGTCTTGGGTTTGAGACTAATCAAACTATGGACGAGCTTTTTGAGTGATTTGCTTTGCGGCGGATGTTTTTTTCAATTTGTGAATTGGGTATGTTGTTCATGGTTCTTCGTGACCCTCTGTTTGTTAATACCTCTGGCTCACTTTTACAATAATTATGATTGACTATTCACGTTTTCTCCTTCCTTTTTCTAATTGGTTATATCAAACTGACTGATTCATAATGATTGTTGGAGAGACTTCACAGCTTATGCAGATACTTGCTTCAAGGAGTTTGGAGATAGAGTGTCTCATTGGACTACAATAAACGAGGGTATGACGAGGGATTGACACCGCTTGGTCGATACTCTCTTCCATTTGGACTTAATTTTTCCAAAGGACCTTACATTGTCGTACACAATATGTTGCTCGCACAAGAGGTTCTTCTTCTCTTCTCTTCTCTTTCTTCCATATGAATCACTGTATTTAGATCAGCCAGTATCTCCACTTCATTACACAGCACAAGCGAAACACAGATTGGTAGGCATATAGATTGAATGACTTCTTTATCAGTTTGTAAGTCAAGGAATCCAATGTTGAAGAATCTACTGTATTTTGATCACTGAGTTTCTTAATTTGGTTTTATTTGTAAAAGGTCTTACATACATCCGCTGGTGTTTGGAGATTATCCTGAGATGATGAAGACCATAGTTGGGTCTAGATTGACTGCTTTTACAGAGGATGAGTCATAACAGATTAAGGGTCGATCAATTTCATAGGTGTGATAAATTACATGGCACTTTTACGTCAACGATAAACCTTCCTCTCTGAAACAAAATCTCCATGAATTCAACATAGACATGGTTGTGGAACTGGCCCATAATTTATATGATACCATCGAAGATTAAAGCTAAAGATGTGGCTCACTGATTACTCCAATTTGCTTTGCAGTGTTTGGAAATACATCGTTCAAGAGAGAGATAGAGAGAGTCTAATGTTTGATGATTTTTCTCTCTTTCAGTATAAATACACCATGGAGTCTGCAACAAGTGCTGCTATATATCAAAGAAACTTACGACAACCATCATATCGACATCGCTGAAAACGGTATCTCTCTTTGTACTACATCTCAGATTTCAGTTCGGTTCACGTCAAGCAAATGTATCTTCTGAAGTTTCGGATGGTACTACCACCGAAGATTGTCAAGCAAATGGAGATGCAGCTATAGCATATTTTGCAGTGTCACTGAGAGTTTCTTGCTTGCCAGATATTGATATGGTATGCTTCACCTTGTAGTTTTTGATAATTTCAGATGGATATATATCGTATTGGTAAAACTGATGTCGCTTTTCAACAGACCAAACCACTGAAGGACTTGCCAATGTGACGAAAGAAATGTGACGAAAGAAGAAGACAAGTGAGCTTTGTTGTATGAAGCTAAGAGCAGACTCAGCTTTATCAGCAAAGAGGATCCAAAGGCTTTCATGTACGATTGATTGATGAGGATTCCGTGAACCAAGAAACATTCTTTCTGGATCCGACTAAAAAATAATAGAATTTGATTTTCACATTTTTTCAAATGATATTCTTGTATACGACTGTTATTTATTTTTTTCTACTTCCACTACTGTCAAAAAGATATATAATTTTTGTTTTTTCCAAATATTTGATCATTTGTTTATTGGCTTGGGCCATTGGGCAATGAGAACACGACATTTTGATATTGTCAATGATATTTAGTTTTACACGTTAAAAAATGAATTAATTATTAACACAATAAAATAAAATAAAAAACTATTAGCATATATTCAGTATCCAATCGTTATCAAACTATTATTCGGTTCAGTTCGATAGGTTTTCGAGTTCTAAAAATAAATTTATCTGAGATCAAATTATATTTTTTCTAGATTTTTTTTAAAGGGAAAAATTACTAATTAACAAAAAGTATAAAGTATAATTTAAAATAGCTTTAAAATATTTTTGATCACTTTAGATCCATTTTTACATAGTTTTATTTGGTTCAATTTGAAATTGGTTAATTTAGTATACAAATATGGATTTTTTATTTATAATTTTGGTTTGGTTTGGGTTTAAAAATTCGAATCGTAAAACGTTTATATAATATATCAATCATGATGCAAATAATTTTGTTCAATTCGGTTTGCATTTCTTGGGTTTAAGGTTTTTCGAGTTCTAAAAATAAATTTCATTTGTAATCAAATTATATTATATTTAAGATTTTTTAACAAAATAGTAATAAAATATATAATTTACTAAGATTTTTCATATTATAGATTTAATATAATTTCTATATTTATAGTTAAAATATTAGTTTTAAATGAATCATGGCCAATTTGATTTTTATATAGTTTGGTTTAGTTCAAGATACAATAATTTATTAAATAAACTTTATTCTATTTGGGTTTTATTATAATTTATTTTGGTTTAAGTTTGTAAAATTTGGTTCAAAGTCGGGAGTTCTGGATCAACTAATGAACTTTGCAAAGTCGTAATCAAATTTTAGATATTTTAGTTTTGTTTTAAAAATCAAAGAAAATTGAAATTTGCAGCAATGGCAATAACTAAAATCCTCAATTAGCTATGATAACAACAACTCAAACAATAAAAAGAAGGGAAAAAATGATCAAATATGAGATAAGATGTATTGTGAAGTATAAATAATATTATTAGAAGGAAAAATAATAATTATAATAAATTTTTGTATTGGGCCAATGTTTTGACAAGAATCAAGGGATCTGAGAAATTATCTAATTATTTTGTACTAAATGTTATCCCAAAATATACAAATTACATAGTATTTGACTGAGTAGTGAGGCAAAAAATTATTCATTGGTCTGATAGAATTTTGGAGAATGGTATTAAGTAAAAGAATATAGATAAAATAAATTCAAGAACATCGACAAAATAATAAATTTGGATGAGGTAAGTCAATTCATTATAATAAGTATAAAAAATACATAATATACATGAGAAGATTTTAAAATGACAAATTACATGACTTGAAAGAAAACAATAACATTTTTTTTGTAAAGATAACGGTTATACACAAATTAGACTAACCATAAAATTTGAAATGACATGAAAAATAATAAAACATGTACTTGATCGTCTTATTAAAACAAATAATTATTTTTATTTATGTTATAATTTTATCTATTTTTAAATAGTTTTGATCAAAATTTAAATACCACACCATGAATATTTATTTTTATCGGTTTTATTCCATAATATATGATTAGTAATAATTAAAAATAGAAGATATAAAAGATCAAATATTTTAGTAAGTATACTATATCATAAAATATTTTTTTTATATAAAACAACACCTGGAAATATTTAACTAAGAAAAGAAAACCAGAAGACAACAAAAAATGACATAAATAGAGAAAAAGGGGTACAAAGAAAAAAGAAAATGATATTTGGATGAGATTTATACTTTTATTATATATTTTTAAATAAAATAGTTGACAATATTAGTTTAATTTTTAGTTTTAATATATTCTACTCATCCGAAAATTTTTCTTGTCAAATATTTTACAAAATTATTTTTGGTAGTCATAATTATAATCGTTCTACAATACCTATTAAAATATGATAATAACCAAAATTTATTTTGTAAACACATTTTTAAAAGGAATATTCATGATAAATTCGCGGCGTAGCGCGGGTACCTATCTAGTAAATATAAACAAGATATGCAACTTATCAATTCCAAAAATTCATTTATAAGTTGGTTTTATAATTGGTCTTTCCTTTGACAATAAAGATAAATAATTGGTCTCTCAATATCTCTTTTTTTTTTGTGGCAAAATCAATTATTGAATGTTGGACTTTAGATTTTGTTTTTATAAATAAAATAAATATAAGAAAATATGCAACTTATAAATACAAAAATCATTTAAACTATATTAAAAAGAATATCAAGGAATGAACAATTTTTTTAAAAAAATTTCATGTGAAAAAATAAAAAGTTACAAATAAAATAGTTAAGAGATTTCTAAAAAAATGTAAAAATAAAAATATATTATTATTAAAAAAACTACTTATAAAATATAGTATAAATTAAAATAATAATAAAATTTTAAAATACAAAACAAAGATCGGATGAACAAGTATAAGAGAGAATCTACTTCCCTCAAATATCTAAACTAATTAGCTGCTTCTTTTGGTCAAAACCACAAGTGGAGCTGAAGTTGTTTCCAATTATATTTTTGTCGTTTTTTTAAAACATTTAATTATAGAATAAAATACTTTCTTAAAGCTAAAAGAAAATATTCAACAATTGTTTTTTAAAGAAATATGACAAAAAATAATTTGGTATATATATGACACGTGCTCACTTACGATAAAAGGAAGTCGCAGTTCTCAAAAAAAAAAAAAAAAAAGATAAACTGACTCTGCAGTAAAATCGTTCATTCCTTCGGAAATCTCTCTGATATCTCTCTCTCGAAGCGTCTCTTATTTAGGATCAAGCGGCGGCGGCGGCGAAGAAGAGAATTTCGGTTAGATATGGTGGAGACAAGGCGTAGCTCTTCAGCTTCAAAGCGGTTATGTTCATCTTCTCCTGAAACTTCATCGTCACGGCCTACCAAACGATCCAAGGTTAAGATCGGAGACCAAACTTACTGCTTCAATTCTCATATGTGCGGAATGATTCCCGTTTCAATTGAGTAGGAGAGATTCTTTCTCGTGTTTTGGATTCGAAATCTGGGTTTTTGATTTTCGATTCTGTTTTCCTTTTTCTTGATTTTGAGTTTTTTTTTTTTTTTTTGCTGGAAAACCCTAGGCGACGGCGACGGAACCAGCAGGGTCTTCATCGGCGAGTGAGCCGAGTCAAAATCCTGTTTCGGAGCCTGGATCGGAATCTAGAGAGTCTGAGCTGAGAAATTCTTCTGATCCGCAAACTAATGATGCGGAAAGGCCAGTTACAACAACCGATGCCGATGCGCCGGCGATGGAAAAATGTCCTGATACAGACATAAATCAACAAGTCGAAGGCTTTGTGACGCCTACCCCTGCAGGTTTTGCATGTTGCATGTTACCCTTTTACGAGTTTATTGTTAATCATGAAAACTATTTATCTTTTTCCTCATATGTTTTGACTGTTCTTGGAATTGGATTGGGTTGAAGTTGTGACTGAAGCTAAGAAGTCGAAATCCGGGAAGAAGCGGACTAAGACTAAGACTCCTTGGGCGAAGCTTCTTTCTCAGTATCCAGAGGTGTGTGTGTGACTGGTTTCATATGTTGTATGCATGTTTCACATTAGGATGTGCGGTGGTTCTTTGAGTCTACAGGGGTTTAGCTGACAATGTACATTAGCTGACGATTCATTGTGTTGTTTCTGACTGTCCTGATTTGCGATTTCAGAACCCTCATCATGTCATGAAAGGCTCTGTGTTTACTGTTGGACGGAAAGGATGCGATTTAACTATCAAAGAAAAATACATGCCCAACCTTCTATGTGAAGTGAGGCAGACTGAGGTATGAACGTCTATCAGTTTAGTTAAGTTTTTTTTTACTTCTCTAAAGGACTCAAAACCTTTTTACTTATAATGTTTTGTTTTTGTTTTTGGCAGCACGGAGGTACTTCAGTTTTCTCCCTGGAGATAATAGGGAATGGAGTTCTTGTTCTGGTCAATGGCAAGATTTACCAAAGGAGTACTTGTGTTCATCTGCGGGGTGGCGATGAGGTTGCCTTCAACACCACTGGGAAACATGCTTATGTATCCTTTTAAGAGTGTCCACATTATGTAATTAGGGATCATATAATTTTTTCTTTGATCTACTATCTATGATGTTGTTGCTATATATTTTGTTTCCATGACATAGTGTTCAGATATTTCAGCCTCTTAAAGATGAAAATCTAGCTAAACCAGGTAGACCTTCTTCATTGAGCATTTTTGAAGCGCAGAGTGCCCCTCTGAAAGGGCTTCATGTTGAGACAAGAGCAGGAGACTCTTCATCTGTTCACGGGTCCTCTTTATTGGCGTCTTTAACCAAGCTACATAATGCTCCTTTTCTACCACCTACTGCTAAAAATGTCAAAAGGAAGCAAAATTCAGAGGTTTCTGTGCTACCTTCTAGTTGTGATGATTGCATTCCGGATGTTGATATGAATGATGCAGATAGTAACAATGATCATGATGCTATTGCTTCGATGGATAAAACTGTTCCTTCAGCCTCTTTTGATGCCAACGATGACCAGAATACAGATGGAAATGGAATGGATCCTTTTCAAGAAGCTGACGAAGGTGGAAGTATTCCTAGTTCTGGTTATGAATTTAGACCAATTTTGCGCCTACTTGGAGACCCTTCTGAATTTGATTCAAGGGATAGCATTTCCAAAAAAATGGTGGATGATCGAAGGGAAGTGAAGGAAATGCCTAAAGAACATGACAGTTCATCAGTCTCTGTATCAACTAGACGCCAAGCACATAAAGATTGTCTGCGAGCAGGAGTACTAAACCCTCAGGACATAGAAGTTTCTTTTGATAACTTCCCATATTTCTTAAGGTTATAACTTATTTTTTATATTAAATTCTGTTATACAAACTATGACAAGATGGACAACACGTGTTGTGGTCCTCTAAGTTTTGATAAACAACTCTCTGAATTGTCACAGTGGCCCAACTAAGGATGTTTTGATAACATCAACATATGTCCCTATGAACTGTGGAAGCAAGTTTGCAAAGTATGCATCAGATCTGTCGACAATGTGCCCCCGTATCTTGCTCTCTGGACCAGCTGGTATGAAAGAAACTCTGTACTATTCTTTATTATTAGTATTTTGTTTCTCATTTTCATTTTCCTAACAAAATTTTCATATGGAATATTTGAAGGCTCTGAAATATATCAGGAAGTGTTAGTAAAAGCGCTTGCAAAAAAATTTGGGGCCAAATTGATGATTGTTGACACTCTCTTATTACCTGGGGTAAAACTCCACTTACCCTTTATATTCCTTTTATCATTCGAGTGTTTGATTGTGTGCATATTCATATCAATTTTCATTTTCTAATTTAGAATTGCGAGCATATTGGTATTAAATTGGCACACTTGAATATTGGTTCCAAATGCCTCAGAAGCTATACTTGTCCCGTCCCGGCAATCTCTTAATTTATTTGGATTTAGACAGTACTGCTAGTATTGATTCTCTACTTTAATAACGGCTTCAGGGATCAACAGCCAAGGAAGCAGATTCTACCAAAGAAAGTTCTAGGCGTGAAAGATTGTCTGTACTTGCCGTACATGCTGCCGTTTTGCAGCATAAGAAACCAACCGTTTTGCAGCCTAAGAAACCAACCGTTGTGCAGCATAAGAAACCAACTTCAAGTGTTGAGGCTGATATAACAGGTGGATCAACATTAAGTTCTCAGGCTGTTCTAAGGCAAGAAGTGTCAACTGCAACCTCTAAAAGTTACACCTTTAAAACTGGTATGGTCGCTTATTTTTCATTTTCGGTTATGTGCCACTTCTGTCTTACTTATCAGGTACTTCTGTATTTCTTAGGTGATCGAGTGAAGTTTGTAGGCACTTCAACCCCTTCACTTGCTTCTTTCCATACTCCTCTTAGGTATTGCTTGTTGTTTTTTTTCCGTCTCATCTTCAACATCATGTAGATAGTTTTATCAGAATACAATTTCATTTGGTTTGTTATTGCTATTCTATCTAGGGGACCGACAATAGGTTTCCAAGGAAAAGTACTACTTGCATTTGAAGACAATGTATCTTCGAAAATTGGGGTTAGATTTGATAAGCCGATAGCAGATGGCAATGATCTTGGTGGTCTATGTGAAAACGACCGTGGTTTCTTTTGTACTGGTATTTTTCCTTATAATATCGACACATTTGCGTTAAAAATTTATTGTACTAATAGCATTCTTTCTGTTCAGCGAGTTCACTTCGGTTAGATAGTACTTCCAGTGACGATGCTGATAAACTTGCCATCAATGAAATCTTTGAGGTAGTTTTTACCACTTTTTTTACCTCTCTGTTTAATTTGAAGAGTACTACTTAGTCCTTGTAGCTACAAGAACCCTTTAATATCTTTTGAATGATGATGTAGGTGGCTTCTAATGAGAGTGAAAAAGGGTCATTGATATTGTTCCTGAAAGATATTGAGAAATCTGTGTCGGGGAGCACTGATGTGTATGTAACTCTGAAGAGCAAGCTTGAGAGTTTACCGGAGAAGATTGTTGTCATAGCCTCACAAACCCAATTGGACAGCCGAAAGGAGAAAGTAGGATTTCTATTTAATCTCTCTTTTTGTATGCTTTTACCTTAGTTATTCTCATGTTCTTCTCAAATGGTTATTCTGATTTTTTTTTTTTTCATTTCAGTCCCACCCTGGAGGTTTCTTGTTCACAAAATTTGGTAGCAACCAGACAGCATTGCTGGATCTTGCATTTCCAGTATGATAATTCGACTCATCTAGTTTTTAGTTTTATTTTCCATGAGTTGTAACTCATAAGTGACGATGCTGCCTATATGCATATGCCAAAAAAAAAAAAAGTCTCTCTCTTTGATATGTTGGAAGTTATTTTTCATGTCATCTGCAGGATAGCTTTGGTAGTAGACTGCAGGATAGGAACAAAGAAATGTCTAAATCAGTGAAACAACTCACTAGGTTATTTCCTAACAAAGTGACCATCCAGTTACCTGAGGTCTGAGCCTTTCCTCTTTTTTCTTTTATCTTGTCTGGAGTCATTTGTTTATTTTTATCTAATTTTCTTTTCTAAAACATAACAGGGCGAAGCTTTGATATTGGACTGGAAGGAAAAACTCGAACGTGATACAGAGATTCTGAAGGCTCAAGCTAATATTACCAGCATTCGTGCGGTGAGCATCTTTCAATGAAATCCCATGTCTATTTAAATGTCGATGGTTTTTCTTGTTTTGTGTTTAACTTATGTCTTTGTTAATGATTCTTGCAGGTCCTTACCAAAAACCGTCTGGACTGCCCTGACCTTGAAACCTTGTGCATCAAAGATCAGTCCCTTCCGTCTGATAGTGGGCATCTTTCACTCTGCCTTTTGTCTTTATTCCTTGAGCGTATGGTTAGCTGTCTAACACAGAACTTTATGATTAATAGGCGTGGAGAAAGTGGTTGGCTGGGCTTTGAGTCACCATATTATGTGCTGCTCAGAGCCAATGGTCAAAGACAACAAGCTTATCATCTCTTCCGAAAGGTGAGCTTCTTTGAATAAGAAATCTGAATTATGGATCTTGCAGTATAACTTGGATTGTTCTTGTGATATATTTTGAAAATAACCTTTTGGCATGTGTTGCAGCATCACATATGGCCTGCAGATGTTGCATGGGATTCAAAACGAAAACAAGAGCACAAAGAAATCTCTAAAAGTAATCTTCACAACCCTTCCTTTTGCCTCCTAAGCTAAACCTAGTTTTCTTCTGGATTTTTAACAATTCCAATGCTATTTCAGGATGTTGTTACTGAGAATGATTTCGAGAAAAAACTCCTATCAGACGTCATTCCTCCAAGTGATATCGGTGTTTCGTTTGATGATATTGGAGCTTTGGAAAATGTGAAAGACACCTTGAAGGAGTTGGTGATGCTTCCTCTTCAAAGACCTGAATTGTTTGGCAAAGGCCAGCTTACAAAGGTACTTCTCACTTTCAAGTGCTTGTTTCACTCCCCTCTTGTTTGGAAACTGAACTATAACTGTTTTCATGCAGCCTACAAAGGGTATACTGTTGTTTGGACCGCCTGGTACGGGGAAGACGATGCTGGCAAAGGCAGTGGCAACAGAGGCTGGTGCAAACTTCATCAATATTTCATTGTCCAGCATTACTTCGAAGGTATATATTTCTGAAAACTGTGATCTAACTCAGTAATGTTTCCTTTGATATTGGATTTGACATTTAAGGTTTTTCTTGCAGTGGTTTGGTGAGGGAGAGAAGTATGTAAAAGCTGTTTTCTCTTTAGCAAGTAAGATAGCTCCAAGCGTTATTTTTGTTGATGAGGTATGTTGCAAGACTTTAAAAACAGCTCTTCTCTGCTTTCAGTTTCTATGCCTTCTGAGTATGTTTGGAATGGAAACAAAATTATATAGGTTGATAGCATGTTGGGAAGACGCGAGAATCCAGGAGAACATGAAGCTATGCGTAAGATGAAGAACGAGTTCATGATAAACTGGGACGGATTACGCACGAAGGATAAAGAAAGAGTTTTAGTACTAGCTGCTACCAACAGACCATTCGACCTTGACGAAGCAGTAATTAGAAGGCTTCCCCGAAGGTAGATAAACCTTCAATAATTCCTCTGTTTTATGTATCATTGTCATCTTCGAAGCATCGCTTAGGAGTAGATCTTCTCTGCAGGTTGATGGTTAATCTGCCGGATTCAGCAAACAGATCAAAGATCTTGAGCGTAATTTTGGCGAAAGAAGAGATGGCAGAGGACGTAGATTTAGAAGCTATAGCAAGTATGACAGATGGGTACTCAGGGAGTGACTTAAAGGTCTGTGATTTCCTCCATCTTCTAGATCAAAGCCCATTTCTTAAAAACCGTTTGCTAAACAAACAAATTTGGTTTGCAGAATCTTTGTGTGACCGCAGCACATCTTCCTATCCGAGAGATACTGGAAAAAGAAAAGAAGGTTTGTGGCTATGACATTTGTGGGTTTCCTTCTTTGAAACCATAACTCAATGCTTTGTTTGACTCGCAGGAGAGAAGTGTGGCTCAAGCCGAAAGCCGACCAATGCCCCAGTTATATAACAGTACAGACATTAGACCCTTGAACATGAATGATTTCAAGACCGCACATGAACAGGTTTGAGAGACTGAAACATACACATTTTGGTAGTCCAAGTGTTGGGATTGAATGGAATGTTTTTGTTGTAGGTATGTGCGAGTGTGTCGTCTGACTCATCAAACATGAACGAGCTTCAGCAATGGAACGAGCTATATGGAGAAGGTGGATCAAGGAAGAAGAAATCACTCAGCTACTTTATGTAAAGAGAAACAGAGAGAGAACAGAGACTCTGTTTTTTACCTTTTGATCTATAAAGAAAGTCTCTCTTTGATCCTTTAATTTATATAATTTTGTTATGTACAGAGTGATGGAGAAGAATCCTCGTGAATGGTCTAAAATATTTTCTTCATAAACAATCAATCCCTAAAAAAATCATAATCTTGAGGCACAAGTTATCCAGGGTTTCATTTCTCTGTGTTGCCGCTGATCTCATGGAAGCTGTCAATAATACTTTTTTTTTGTTGCAAGCTCTTTTTATAAGAAGAAGAGTATTTGGGCCAAAGTATATAATATGGGCCGAGGTATTGAGTAATATAGGCCAATGTATTGAATTTGGGCCATAAAGTAGTTCCGTGGTTCTATCTAAAACCAACCGTATATCTGAACCGTTAAACTGTTAACCTTTACCAAGCTTACAGCCGTTGATTGTTTTATGATTAGACCTAACTTTCTGTACAGTAGCACTATCACCAAAACCACCCGGTGGACTATAAACACAGTCTGAAGAAACTAGTCGGAGCTCTTCTCGATCGAAAGAAGATTCTTTTACTTAGTCATCGTTGTTGTTCTATCCTTCTAGTGTTACCCAAGTTCTTTCTTTCTTCCAGTAAACTATGAGGTAATCTTTTATACTAATGGTGGATTTGAGGATGATACGATTTCTTCTAGGTTGTGTTTGGTCTATAACTTTATTGTTGGCATCGATTGTGTATGAATGTAGGCTTGATGAACTCTTGTTTAATCTGTGGAGGAAGGAGTTGGGGGATCTGTGCTTTTGAGCTTTCAATCTGATTGTTTTTTCTGTGAATCTTTACAGTCACCATCCAGAAGTGAAGTGGGCTGAGAGAGAGGATAAGGTTTTCTTAACCGTGTTATTACCTGATGCTAAGGACCCAGATGTTAAACTTGATCCAGAGGGAGTTTTTAATTTCTCTGCTAAAGCTGGATCAGAAAACCAGCTTTATGAGCTTAAGCTTGAACTTAATGATAAGGTCAATGTAGAGGTGAGAGTACAAGACCTTGTCTCATCGCTTTTGGTTCTGTTTGTTTTCCTATTGAAGTTGTAATGTTCTCATGTTTTTTTTTTCAATTTCAGGAAAGCAAAATCAACATTGGATTAAGAAGCATATTCTGTATTTTGGAGAAAGCAGAGCCAAAATGGTGGAGTAAGTTATTGCGTGGAGGGAAACCGCCTCACTATGTTAAAGTTGATTGGGATAAGTGGGTAGATGAAGATGAAGATGTCCCAACTGGTTAGCACACTTCTTGACCATATGTCCATATCTATTCAATTTCACTCTCTGCACTTATATAAATTTGTAGGCATTATTAATTTTTTGTTACTTTTTATTTATATAGGTCCTGGAGAGATGGATATGGGTGGAATGGGAGGAATGGGTGGAATGGATTTCTCGGTATGGTTTTTAGCTTATAATTGACTATCTTCTGCTTTGTTTACTTAAGCTTTGAGCTCAAAATTTCATGTTTCTTGCTTCTTGTAGAACTTTGGTGGAATGGGAGGTATGGGTGGAATGGGGGGTATGGGAGGTCTTGAAGGGCTTGGTGGTATGGGTGGAATGGGCGGGCTTGAAGGGCTCGGTGGAATGGGCGGGATGGGTGGTATGGAAGAATTTGAAGATAGTGATGAAGAAGGTGAGATCTTTTTCAAAACTTTTTCTTGATTAAGTTTGAGATCAATATGTGTTTTCCGGTGTTTCATCGTGTAAATCCGTAACTCAGACAACCAAATGATTGTTGTGTTTGCAGGAGAAGAAACCAAGTCTGGAGAGAAAAAGGAGGAAGCTCAAGCACCTGCTCCTGCAACAGGGCAGGCCAAAACCGAAGAGCAAACAGCTGTTAAGAGTGATAAATGAGAAGACATTGTCATCAAACCGTATGGTATGATTAACCGGAGAAGAGTCTTTATGCGTTTATGAATACCATGGAAGTGGTTTACTCTTTTAAATCGTTCCCCTCTGCTTATTTTGCTTCTTGGATTGTTGACTTCCCGGTTTGGGTCTTATATGGTTTGCTTTTTTTCTTTAGTTGTTGGTGTTCTTGAACTTGCAATATTTTTGTTGGTTGTAGTGACTTAGAGTTTGTGAGAAGAAGCTCTTTATAATTTTGTTGATCTCCATAAGTATATTTGTAGTCGATAGGCTACGACCGGACCCAACTGTAGACTGTAGTTTATGTATGATTCTGAAACCTAACTTTCTAAGTTGTAACCAGAATGCTTAACAGAAACCATCTTAAGTGACTGCTTGCAAGTATTCATGTTCTTTAAAAGAAATGAATTTAGCCATTTAGGTTTAGACTTCCAACCATTTTAAAGTAATAGAAAATCAACTCTTACCAATCAATATTTGCTACAAGGTCATCAAAATCTATGAGAACTGGTAACTAGAAAGACTAACTGTTCGTTTGTCTGCTGTTGTCGGTGACGGTTGGCGATAACGACAGTTCGTTTATTTGTTATTATCGCCGGCGATAACCTCCAGCGTTCAGTCGCAATGTAATTGCTTATCGTTAATTTTTTCAGCGTCAAACGTAGAAATTGATAGCTGCGGCTGACGACAACAAATAAACGAATAATAACTTGTCGCCAACCGCCAACCACCAGCAGCAGACAAACGAAAGAGGGGGAGGCGTTATCAAACAAGGCTTTGATCTTGACAATGGGCCTGTAAATAAGGCTTTTGATCTTCATAATGAGCCTGTAAATAAGCCTTTTATAATTTAAAGATAGTAAACGACGTCCTCCAGCTACACTTACAAAACCCTTGTGCTTAAACCCATTCTCCGCCGCGAACTCCATCTCTCTGCTTCCTTCTTCATCCCGAAAAAAGAGACTTCTGTGAGAGGCAGAGATGGCGAGGTCAAGAAGAAAGTATAAGAACTCCAGAGCTAAAGTTCGTGTTGCTCTTCCCAAGAAGAACCCTAATATCTTTAAACCAGCTTTCAACTTCCCTCCCAAGCTCCGCGCTCTTATCGGGGACGATGTCCCCGAATGGGACGACCAAGCTAGCGTCATCGAGAACTACAAATCCTTCGGCGTCGTTTCTAACCCTAATTTGCTCGGTAGTGGATCTCGCTCCGACCATATGATTCAGGATGAATCCCTCAACATTCCTCCACCTCCTGAGCCTCCGACCGATGATCCTATTGCTAAGGAGTTTGAGCCTATCGATTCCGGAAGCGAACTCGAGGAAGACGGTACGTTTTTCCTTCTCTGTCGTTAATTCTTGTTGATTCATCATCGAGTTTGGTATTGAGGTAATTCGAAATTAGGGTTTGGGGGGGGGGGGGATTGAAAAATCTTAGCTTTCCATCACGAATTTGCTTCGTAGATTATCATCTATTGAGTATTATGCATCATCATCGTCAACAATAGTAGACAAAGATTCAGATAATCATGAACAGAATGTTGATACCATTGATGCAAACTACACAAGCTAAAACTGCAAATAAGCAAGGATCTGCTTCATTAGCTTCTCTATCTGATTAAAGCAATTTGCATAGTAATTCGAAATTAGGGCTGAAATTAGGGTTGGGAAATTGAAAAATCTTAGCTTTACAAACAAACTTCACGAATTTGCTTCTTAGATTATCATCTATGGAGTATTGTAGAAGACAAAGATTCAGATAATCATGAACAAAGTGTTGATACCATTGATGTAAACTACACAAGCTAAAACTGCAAATAAGCAAGGATCTGCTTCATTAGCTTCTCTATCTGGTTAAAGCAGTATACAGAGTAAATGAAAGTTTCCTTATTTAGTAACTAATTGTACCAAATGTTTTGTTGTGAGTTGTGTAGATCTTAAGACAGCATTAGGGAAGCAAAGAAAAGATGGAAAGAGTGCACCTTTACAGCCGCTTACAACTATGCAACGTACACATATAAGACGTTTGGTCGAGAAACATGGAGATGACATTGAGGTTAGTTATTTAGTTAGTTCTCTAAGAAACTACAGATTCAAAGTTTGATTCTTTATCCTGTTTGAGTGCTTCTCTTTCTAACTACTACTCGTTTGAACAGTCCATGTACCGAGACAGAAAGCTGAACTCGATGCAGCATTCGGTTGCAACACTACATAAGCTATGTACAAGATATCACATGTACAAGGATAAGAACCCGGTCTTAGTTCCATGCTGATGAATTATGTATGACATCTTTTTTGTCTTGTGTGCTCGTTTTTGTTATAAACTTACAACAACACTATGTTTATCAAGCTTTTATAAATCTAAAAATCTCCTTTTTCAGGAATTTTCTCTCGAGAGCTGTTAGTAGCATATGCAAACTTTTAAAATACCATATAATGCTTAAAGGGTGTTCAATTTTTCACAAACAAATGGTCACTCTGTGCAAGCAAGACCCACACTCAGAGTAAAGCAGATCACAATCAAGATTTGAGCTTTTTTGTATTAGCTTACAATCAATCAAAACCAAGAGTCTTTAAGCATTGATGTCCTCACTTGACAAGCCACAAATCAAGATGTTATATACCAGTGAAGCTTCGACTTTGATAATCCCAATACTCCTTGGCTTGCTTTAACCTCTCTGCTCTCTCTGTTTTACGCCTCTCTTCCCAATACTCTCGGCAGCTGCATGTATTACAGTAACTTAAAAGACAGGTTTCAAAGACTATAATAAGGAGATTGGTTGGATATTCATGTACCTTCGCTTAAGTAAGATACTGAGCTCGTCCAAGTGAACAGCACCTTTATAAACACAAACCTGATATCCAATCAGGGAGTAAGAACATGAACCATGCAAGATTAGTAGAACAATAAACCAGTGAGAATGTGTCTAACCTCACGGCAAAGCGGGCATTTTTCAGACGGGTCTGCAGTTTTCAAGCCATCAACTACGTTTACTGATGCAGCAGAACAAGCACACATGTAGCAATATATGTGACCGCAGGTTAAAGATATCGGATCAAACACCGTGTCCTGTTTCATACAAAAGATTCATTTTTCAGACAAGATTCTTTCAAAAAGACTTAGTCTTTGGAATGAGATCTGAAAGAGGAGAGTGGAACAGCACTTTGAGACAACAAACCTAAGACTTTATCATGATAGGCTGATACTTAGTTCTATATTTCAGATTCCAACGAAGTCAACTAATAGTTTGAGATTCTTTCAAGTCATTGCTTACCAGGCATATTGAACAAGTCAACTCAATGTCAACTTTTACAGAATCAGAGAGGTCACAGGAAAGTAAAGGCTTTCCATCATCAAACATCAAAGAGCAACCATCAAACAATGCAGGAGAAGCTAAAACAGCTTCAGAGTCCTTCTGAGTTTCTTTCAGATTGATGTGAAACGCCATAAGCTCGCAGAGCCATGGTGATTGAAGGATTTCTATTTTCATTTTGTGGACCTGTCTCTTAAACGCTTGTCCTTGGCTAGACTCATGAATCTGCAGGACAAAAGATGCAAATATTATATACTGAAAGTGTTGATAAGATTAGGCATAGGCATAAAAACCGAGAACCGAACAATCGAACCGAAATAACCGAAACTGATTTAAATTTCGTAAATATCCGAATGGTTCCTAAATTTTCATAATCAAAATAACCGAACTGAAACCGAACCGAGAACCGAATATTAACCGAAATATGACTTTTATACCTAAAAATATTAGTTTTATTTTTTAATTGAAATACCCGAAAATACCCGCTTTTTATCCGAACTATCCCAATTATCCAAATTTTTACTCGAATTAACCGATATTTTTGCCAAAATTACCGAATTTATACATAAATTACCCGAAATAACTGAACCGAAACTGAAACCGATTCGAAAATTTAGAATCAGAACCGAACCGAAAACCAAAAAAAAAAACTGAACCGTACCGACCCGAAGAACCGAACGGCCAGGCCTAGATAAAATCATCATAGATACAACCGGTTTAGATAACTAACCTTGTCATATTTCTTGAGGATTTTTCTAATGGCGACTGAATTGATGAGTGCATAGTTAACCAAGTCTTTGCCTTCTTGGATCAAACCAAGATGGTTCCTTTTTTTACTATCTCCTTTGAACCAAGCAAGACACTTTTTGAAACTTGAAGCTAAATGTAACTCAAGAAGCTTCTGAGCATTCTCGTTAAACCATCCCACAACATCCTCCATTTCCTTAAGAAGCTCCGGGAAAAAGGTTCCATCACAAACTACAAACAATTAAAACATTCTCTGGTGTTAGGATCTTGACATGATTGATTCACAAAAACCAAACAGGGGAGTTATGTCGAACAGTACCTGTGCATTCACGAGGACAGTTGTTTCCATGTTGTTGATTGGTTAAAGGAATCCGAGAAGGACGATGATGATCTCTTCTGCATTTTTTGAGAATCTTCTTGAGTTTCTTGAATCCAACACCAGGTAGATTCTTCTTCTCTTTTTGTCCTTGCATGTACTCCTCATACTTCTTACAGAACTTCATTTTCACAAAACGGAATCAATAATAAACACACAATAAAAAAGGTTATAACTTTAGATGATCATCAACAAATTCAGCCCTCAATCAAAGAGGATCAGATTTTAGATCTCTCTATCTTGCGTCTCGTGATGGTTTTATTATGATAAAAAGAACAGAGGTGTTTATTTATGAGCAGAGGAAGAAGAAAGAAGGTGGTGATGAGGTCGGCGGAAAACAACTTTAAAAGAGAAAGCAAAAGTCAAATGTTTTTTTTTTTTTTTGGGAACGTATTAAAAGGTGATATTTGTGTTTATTTGAGGGAGTTAAGGAAATATTTTATTCACTAAAAAGATTGACTATTGGTTGATTTTAGTTTCAGTTACTTCATTTAATTTGTTAACATTTTTGTATTGTATTTTTTTTTGTTAATCCAGGGAGGATCCCAGACCGTGGTCCAGACTAATCTCCCTGGGCCCAGTTAGGCCGCAGGCCAGCTTCACCTGGGAGGGTTTTCCCTGGGCCTTAGACCCAGTGCCCGCGTTATGAGCAGAGGAGGCATTTTTTGTTTCCGCCTGGAGTCGAACCCGGGTGGTGGTTGCCACCTCGAACCCTTCTACCATTTGGACTACCTCAACCGCTCATTTTTGTATTGTATTGACAGATACGTTACGATAAATTAAAGAAGTTTGTATATATTAGTATTGAGTATTGACCACATTTAATACGCATGACATTCGATCTATTTCTTGATGCCTCGTGGATGCAAATGTCTGGATTAAGGAGTTTATGTTCTTGATTGGTTGAAGTTGTAAGTCATAAATTTATGTTTGTATAACTTGGTCAGCATATGGTATGTTTAAAAAAAAAAAAGATATACTTCCTCTTTTCCATTTTATAAGAAACTTTGACAAATCACAAAATTTAAAAAATCATAAATTTTTTATTTTCTAAATAGAAAATTTCAAACTATTTTAACTGCTGGCAAAAAATACTAATTTAAATATTAAATGAAAATAAATTTATAAAGAAATTCAACAAAATAAATCAAGAAAGAACTTGTAAAACATTTTATATAATTGGACAAAGAGAATATAACAATAGTCTCATAGATATTTTACCTCTTTAAAAAGTATATTTTTGGACAAATAAAGAAGTATATTTAGATTTTTTGTTTTTACCTTAAAAAATGGGTGTCTTCTTGACTGTATATTCTACTGGTTATCTAGAATAAAAACTGAAAACTAATTGTAATTCTTTATAGAAATGATTAATTCCATGATACAAGAAGTTGACACAAAAATATACATGATATAACTCTATTAAGTATATATCAGTGAATATAGTATCCATGCACTGTGTAACATGGGATAAAGATGCCACCACAAACACAAAGGGCTTACACTTTGATGGTGTTTTCTTCTTGGTGGGGTTACTTTAGAAACTAAATGGTAATAAAAAGGATATAATACAATTTCTTGGAAGTTTAAATTGATTTGGATTTCGCCACTAAAACTTGCTTTTATCATTTTCAAGCCGCGCATTTTGATTATGTTAACTTTATGTCCCCTTGTATATATATATATACTATATGGTTTTACTATGTGACAATATTATTCCCTCACCAATCACCACTACCATTGTCCTTAAATAAAGAATGTGGTTCCTTTTTATCTTACAAACATAATTAGAGGGATATGCTCTTTTAGTTTTCAAAAGTTTCAAAGAAGATGCTCAAGTCAAGTGGCAGAGACTATATAACTTGAAACTTTAAGATACATCAATGAACGATGTATAATACACAATTAAGTACTCGGATGAATTTAGGATATATTCGAGGAGAAAACATTGTCACTTGCGTGATGGAAATGCAAAAAACACCTAGGAATCAAATAGGTACGTGTTAGTATGGCTTTTATACGAAAGTATAGTTACTTACTTTACACGCAACATTATAAAACTAGGTCATACACGCTACATCCAGCTCCAATGTTGATCCACTAAGATCAAGAGAGCTAATAAAGAAGACATAATTATTTGTAAGAACTAATCTACTTATATGCGTCCTAACGGACAAAAACACCAACAAAGTATCAATTTGTCTTAAGACAAATGTTGCTTCAGACGCAAGACACATGTCCACTGGACCCTAGGGGTTATTTTGAACATACAGGACATCACACATAGTCGTCGTTGAACATCAAATGATCAGAGAGCTGAAGATGAAGCATGCGATCGATGGTGAAGTGTTCCTCCGAGGAAGGAAGAGTACCAATGAGCAGAGAGTTTAGGGTATCTCTTGAGATGAGGATCCTTGAAGTCCACGTAATATAATCCATAACTCATGGTATACCCTCCAAATATCTCAAACAAATCCATCAACGACCATTGAAAATACCCTTTTACGTCCGATCCTTTCCTGCTTTTTGGATACTGAAACTTAGAATCTGACACATTCATGGAACTTGTGCTACTCACTAAGTTACCTGAGTGAATGAAGCACTGCTTCAATGTGTGAGCTAAGATACTTAATCCTCGTTGTGTCCTCAAGTGATGAGATTTGAGGAGTCATCTGACCTGTAAACGAAGACATCATTCATCGAAGAGAGAGCTAGAGATCACATGAACCCAACTGAAATATAAAAGAGAGTGAAAAGAGAGAGACCATTCTCTGCGATGTAGATAGGAGGGTTGCCATAAGTTTCTTTGATATACAACAATACTTGTTGCAGACTCCATGGTGTGTTTGCATACTGAAAGAAACAAAATCATCAATATATTTTGTCAACTATGCTTCTTAATCTAATTCAAAATAGGCCGGACATTTCGGTTTGTTTGTGGAATCCGAAATCCGACAGATTATGACTTATAAGCGAAAAGTCTCGACCATGTGCTCTAGCCCTTTTAGCAAGGGTGTCGGCACTCTCTCTTTCTTTTAAGTGATCACTTACAGAATATATTACAAACCTCATTCTTGGATGTATTTCCAAACACTGCAAGGAAAATAGGAGCAATCAGTGAGCCACATCTTTAGCTTTAATCTTTGATGGTATCATATAACTTACCGGTCATTTCCACAGCCATGTCCGTATCGAAATCATGGAGATTTTGTTTCAGAGAGGAAGAGTTATCCTTGACGTAAAGTGCCATGTAATTGATCACTCCTACGAAATCAATGGCACCCTTAACTTGTTCTGACTCATCCTCTGTAAAAGAAGGCAGTCTAGACCCAACTAAGGTCTTCATCGTCTCAGGATAATCCCCAAACACCAACGGATGTAACACCCTTACAAAGAATACCAAATTAAGAAACTCAGTGTATTAGGACATAGGCCCTGTTCGGTAGAAGATCGCTGCGATCACTTTTAATAATTAAAAATTAAACTTGAACATAGACAAAAGTAATGGCGGAGAATACACATAAGCTGTTGCTGCGACTATCTTTTACGAGTCGTTCGGGAGTTGTCTTTATCGCAGTAAAAATCAGCCACAAGTAAAACGATTGCTGCGACTACTTTTCATTGTAAAAACTGCAGCTTCCGGTGTTGCTTTCCACAAACTTAGACAAAAAGACACTTACATTTGAGGTCGCAATCGCTGATGCAGCGACTATGAAAAGAACATGCCCATAACGTCCCACATCGGAAGTTGGAAGGGATCTCAAATAATATATAAGGGATATGAGCCACTCCACTTATCACCATTTGGTTTTAGGTTGGAAGTCTACAGAACTTAACATGGTATCAGAGACATGTTATTTTGTATACTTACCAACCGATAAAGAAGTCATTCAGTCTAGCTGCTGCCTGCTTATCCTCTGCCGAGTTAGTCAAGGGGGCAGCACCATATGTGTATATGCTAATCCCTACCGACCCGTGTTGCTTGTGCTGTGTAATGAAGTGGAGATACTATCTGAGCTAAAGACCGTAGTGCATAGGGGAGACAGAGAAGAGAACAAGAACCTGGTACTGTTTCTTGTATAAGTTAGTCGCAGAAGCGTGTGCAAGCAACATATTGTGGACGACAATGTAAGGCTCAGTGGAAGAGTTTCCTTTGGAACAATTAAGTCCAAACGGAGGAGAGCATCGACCAGGCGGTGCTATTCCCGAGTCATATCCTCCAAGTGCAAACACGTTGATCTCGTTCATTGTAGTCCAATGTGACACTCTATCTCCAAACTCCTTGAAGCAAGTGTCTGCATAAGCTGTAAAGTCTCTCCTACAATCATTATTGAATCAGTCAGTTTGATGTCAGCAACTAGAAAGGAAGGTGAGAAGGAGAATAGTGAATCATACACGCTTTGTTTGCTGAGCCAACCTCCATACTCATCTTCTAATGCTTGTGGAAGATCAAAGTGGTGCAATGTAACGTGTGGCTGGATCCCTGCTTAGTCAAAAGAAAGTAAGAAACACCATTAGAATTGTTGTTTTAAGGTGACTTAAATCTCAAGGTACTTACAATGGGCCTGAGCTGAGGAATGACAGAAGAAGACATGCGAGGGCGAAGCCCACCCGCAAGACGGTATACTAAGGCGGTTTAGGTTTTCTTTTTATCGAGAGAATGAAAAGATTTAGTTAGGAGTATATTTTCTTATTGTATCGGGTTTGAGACGGGTTTAAGGGTCTGTAAATATTAACACTCACATAATATAGAAACCCTATACTAGAGCAAAAGAGTATTTGCCTAAATATCGTTTTCTTCTTCATATACGGTTTCACTTGGTTTATCCTAACAAGAATCTTATTCTTGTAGCTAATAAACAGGCTAGCTATACAAATTTACTAACCATGAGTGATCAATTCATCAATAAGATTGTTGTAGTATTGTAGTCCCTTTGGATTAACTGCCCCTCTTCCACCTGAAAAGAAAGTGTTCATATATTCTCACTCAATCCATTGAGAATGGTTCGTAATGAATTCATGGATACACAACCATACTTGGTAATAGCCTTGACCAAGATATGGAAAATCTGTAAGCTTCTAATCCAATGTCTACCATGAGCTTCACATCTTCCTGCAAACATCAACAGATCATGTTAATACCTGAAATGGTCGATGCAAATGTTATGATAAATGGGGAAAGGGACCTTGTACTTGTGATATTGGTCACATGCAACATCCCCTGTTGCTCTGCCATAGTGTCCTGCTATGAAAATTGTACACAATAAATTCTCTAGAGCAGCATCAAGCGAGGGGGATAATAGAAATCAAACCTGCATGAGCAAAAACATCCCATATGCTACGAGTTCTCCCGTCTTCTTCAGCAGCTCCTTCCACCTGTTTGTAGATCATGGACAAAAAAAAACACTGTTTTATCTGATAGTTTCTGATCTTTTTATGTAATGTTACAAACATCTAAGGTGTTCAGGAGAAAGAACCTGATAAGCTGATGTGCCAGAACCAAAGACAAAGCCTGGAGGGAAGTCATTTCTGCTGTACCGTTGAAGAGACAAGACTGCATTAAAATCCAAAACCAGTAAAAGAAAGAGAAAGAGACTGTTAATGTTTAATAGCTTCATCTCTCTGGTCCTGTTGCTGCAGTACAGAGAAGAAGATTAAAACCAGCAAAAACTTCGGTAACAAAGGATGGATACACATGCGAGTTCTTTTTTTTATGTTTGGTCGGTCCAGTGGAAGAATTTTGGTTTGTTTCTTCTAGAGTGGGTCCATTACGTTTGACAAGTCTAATGAAGAAGTAAAATTCAGACAAGATGTGGCTTTCTTTCAGAAGTGTTTGGAGTTTGGGCCGACAAGTTAGTTTAATAACATGTGGCTTGTTCAGAGGAAACACCACAGATGCAGTAAACACAACGGCGTTTTGAGGTAGGAGTGTTTTAAACAATTAACCAAACAACGTCCAAGATTTATTAACCAAGAAAAAGAGGCAAACATCCAATAAAACTGAAGGATTCTTAACACGAATAATGGCAAGAATATTACAAAACGATGATCATTTTGTGATAGTGTGAGTTACCACCAACATATAGACTTGAGAGTCACAGGAGAAGCCTCAAGATATGAGCAACTTTGAAAAGTAGATAGTTTTTTTTTCTGGAGAATTATAAATCCATAAGATTCTTTCTCCTTCTTTCCACCTGGGGAGCAGACATTTTACCTGTAAAAACAAGTGTTCAGAGTCAGATTTAAATAGAAGACAACAAACCAGACTGTTCTCTACAAAGTTTTGTATGTTTCATTTCTAAGAGAGAATATATACGGTATTGGACTCCTGCTCCTGCTGCGGATAGGACTCTTGGCTGAGATTGGCTTGCTAGGGCTCTTGCTAGCTTCCTTCTTAAGCTACAAATACAAAAGTTATTATCAAGATGTTATATATAACACTAAAAGAGGTAGATCTTGTTACTCACTGGTGGTAGAGGAGATCTTGATCTTGAACGAGATCTGCAATATTCAAGAAAACAAACCCAAATTCAAAATCGAAACATGTTCTGTGTAATATAGTGCCATCCTCTATGCCTCTTCCATCTCAAAGAGATCAAGAAGTTGCAACAAAAAATAAGTAACTTAAACCAAATCTATACTGCAACTTGGTCAAAACAGAGGACAAAGATTTTCTAAACCGTGTGGACAATCAACTGCTGTAGCAAAATGTGCCATGAATGTCCCAAGAGAACCACAGATTCCATATTGTCATCATCCATCGGTCCAATTTAGTTTTACCAATATCCCGACATAATATTGTGATCCAATGTCTCCATTGTTATCCATCTAACAGTAACACAAATCAGTGAATACTATATTATAAGCAAGTCAGGAAAAGTAAAGACTCGATTCCAAAATCTTTTCATACCTCTGAGTAGAAACACTTGTGAAAACCCATGAAATTCCATCCAGATAAATGCACGGACTAAGAAATGTTATCTGACGCATCTTCAAAAAGTAAGAAATTATAACCTTCTTGGGGACAGTGACCTTGACTTCGAGCGAGAGCCAGGAGATCTTGATGTAGATTTTTCAGGCGACCTACGTGAAGACTTTCCCTTTGGACTCCTGCTTCGGCTCAGGCTTCGACCACGGCTGCGGCTACGGCTACGACTCCTGGAATAGGATCTTCCCCTGCTAGGACTCCTAGAATCCTTCCTTGAATCATATTCTCTAACCTAAATAGACATGGGAAAATAAGTAAAAGGCAACAATGAAAAGTACACAATTCACAGGAAACTGAGCTCTAACTAACCCGAACATATCCATGAGAAAACGCATTACGAAACTCGGTGTCGTCAAGCTTTTTCACCGCATACTTCATGTCCTCATAGCAGGTGTAGTCCACAACTCCAGTTGTACCTACAAACAAAAATATTGTCAACTTAGTTTATATGCACAAGATTTACAAGCGAGTTAAGATGCATATCAGATATCTTTAGTAACATATACCTCTACCATCACGGTACACTTGCGAGAAACAGACATCCCCTCCTTTACGCATGTGATCCTACAGTGGAAGTGATTCGTGTTGGATGATATACGAAGGGAAAGTGAGGAATGTGTCTACCAATGTGTACTCACCTTGAGATCTTGCCAAGAAGCAGATGAAGGCAAGCCTGTCACCAGGACTGTGGTCCAAAATAAATCAATATTAGAGATTATTCCTACAACTTTGGACAGAGTTATGCTAATTAAATGACTACATACCACGAAACTCTGATTTCCTAGATGCTCCACGTCCACGACCACGACCACGGCCACCACTATTGTAACTACCCCGAGTATCATCAGTTGAACGCCTCCCACCATGTGCTAATTCCACCTAAAAAGCCAACATTCATTAAATCTTTATTAAAAACCAATCAATCTGAAAACGAGCTAAGTGATATTAACTAACCCGCAAACAATTCCCATCAAAGTCATAACCATCCCGGCCATGAATGGCATCTTCAGCATCCCGAGCATCATCAAACTAAACAGATTATACAAAAAAATTATAGTCTGATGGAAGCAGAACCTCGAAATTGAGTGCATGAGTCTTCCAAAACAGGAATAACAAGACAGAGCCTAACTGCAACATCAAGAACCATCACAATACAACAACATATGTTACTGCAAGAATAAGAAGAGCCTCAGTGTTGATTGGTTAGCTAGCTAACCTCTACGAACGCATAACCAGGAGGTCTTGGCGGGACCTTCAAATCAATTTGAACAACAGGTCCATACTACAAGAAAGGAAGAACAAATATGATGAAGGCCTTGGTTGGTTCATAACGATTGAGGAATATAAAATGTTCGATCATTTACCTTACTGAACAAATCTTCAACCTCTCTCTCGCGGATATCGCCAGGAAGGTTTCCAACGTACACAGTTCTACTCGAGCGGCTACTCATTCAATCCTATCAAATCAAAACAAAACTCCACAGTTTGAGAAACAAAACATAATTCGAACAATGGCTAAAACAGAGCGCGAGAATTAACCTCTTCGTCGATTTGAGATGTCCGCTTGAATGTGAGAAGCTCCGAGATTTGGGAATTAGGGTTTCTGAGCTGACGATAATAATAAGTTAATAGTGAGTGATACCAGCAAACACTAGCAGACAGCGTCACGTGACCGTGAGCTTTTTTTTTTTTTTTTTTTTTTTTTTTTTGCTTTTTTAGCACTACTAGTAATCCGAATCCAACCAGAAAAACATGATCTCGATCCGAACTGATTTTACAAAATATTGGAACAAAACTTAACTGTGTATTTTGGATATTGAGTAATAATTGAATCTGAACCAAACTTGAACGAGTATGTAATCCGCGGTTTTACATAATTTTAAATAATTTAATTTCTTAAGTAATTTGGATAGTTTGAGTAGTTTTTATCGGTTTTTTGAGTAACATGTATATTTTAGAGTATTTTCGGATACATTTGTAATAATTTAGATATAATTTTATGGAATTTTCGAATATTTTTAGATATGTAAATAATTGTTTGAGTTTAAAAAAAATTGGTAATTTCAGGTATCTAAACCGATTCGAATCCGATAATCCTGATTCGAACCCGACTCGATCTATAAAAATACTCAAACAAACTATAATCCAATCTAAAAAAAACCGATTCAAATCCGAACGGATATCTGAACGCATGCCACCTTTGTCCTTAGTCCTTACTCCTTACCATAAACATTTGTTTTGTTCTAAGCCCAACACAGTCCGAAAATAATAGTCCAACAATTGGGTTAAAGCCCATTGGGTCTTAAGTGTTTAATACGTCTCCACTAAATGAAAACCCTAGGGACGCCGTTTATATATTGTCTCAACTTTTCAACCTTTACGCCAGTTTTTTTCGCTCAGAGTTACAATTTGGTGTAGAGAGATGGCTCGAGGAGTAGCAGCGAAGTCGAGTGCGAAGAATAAGAAAGGAGTGGCGTACGTTATTGACTGCACCAAACCAGTCGATGATGAACTCATGGAGATAGCTACGTTTGAGAAGTTTCTTCAGGAACGAATCAAGGTCGGAGGTAAACCCGGTGCTCTTGGTGACTCTGTTTCTATTACTCTAGACAAGGGAAAGATCACCGTCACCGCCGATTCCAACTTCTCCAAACGGTACATACATATAATATAATTAGAAGTTGCAGCTACCATAAACCCTAACTTGCTCTAAAAGCAATCGTTTTCTTTATTGGCATGCTTTGATATGTGTGTTTTGGATGTTAAATCAGGTACTTGAAGTATCTGACCAAGAAGTATCTCAAGAAGTTTGGTCTCCGTGATTGGCTTCGTGTGATTGCGGCGAACAAAGATAAAAACGTGTATGAGCTGAGGTACTTCAACATCGAAGACGAGGCAGCTGATGAGGATGAAGATTAAGGCACTCTTCTTCATTTCTTTTCATACTTATTAATTATTATTAGTACTACATTAGTCAAAAAAATCCCTGCTTGGAACGGATAATTTAATTGTTCTTATAAGATCTTGTTGCCATTTTTAATCATCTACCATAAACGAAACCATTTTATTGCTTGCAAGTACAATACATTGGTTGATGAATCAAAGAACCCTATTGTCAAATGATTGGACAAAGAACAAAAGAGCCACACGAGTCAGATTCTGTAAGAAAGCCTCCTCATTTGCATAAATTACAAGTGATTAAAAATCAGTCCAGGGATTAAAATCATTTTATTATAGTTTTTTCAATACGGAAACTACAATTTATTTCAGTCCAAGGATTAAAAATTATATTATTGTAGCTTTTTCAATACAAATACTACAGTTTATTCAGCCATTAGTCCAGGTATTAAAAATCATATTATCATAATTTTTTCAATATGAATACTACAATTTATTTCAGTTCAGGGATTAAAAATCATATTGTTATATTTTTCAATATGAATACTACAATTTATTCAGCCATCAGTCTAAGGATAATACTACAATTTATTCAGCCATCAATTCATGGATAAAAAATCATATTATTATAGTTTTTTCAATACAGATACTACAATTTATTCGGCCATTAATGGGATTAAAAATCATATTATTATATTTTTTCAATTGGAATACTCCAATTTATTCAGCCATCACAAACCTCTCGAATTTTTGGTTATTCAGTGGGTATATATAGATAAGTGTTTTGTTATGTGCTTTAAGACGAAAACACGAGACCACGACAATAAAACCCACAAACACATTGAGGGCTCCTCTCAAAATGACGCACCGAGTATTCCTCCGAAGCAACACCAACAGAGAGTTCAAGATCATCTCCATAACGAGTCACCTCCTCGATGTTGAGCCAAAAGAAAAGCACTTTGACGCTTACACCCATAAGTCTAGTGACCCGTCCGTTTCTTATGAACCCGGAGACTGTGGGTTGGTACTTAAGCTTGTATGTGCTGATGGGGAACTGACACGAGTTGTTGAAGTAGACTTTGAAGTAGCCTGTTTTGGGGTTTAGGTCGTAGTCGGCAACACCTTTTGGTAATATTCCTCGTGGTAACTTGTATTTTTGGACAACCTCGTAAGCTGTTAGGTTTTGGCCGGAAACGTAGAAAGAAGTGGCGAAAATGAAGAGTGAGACGATGATCATGGACATTGTTTCTGTGTTTCTTGTTTTTATCGTAAGTCTTGTTCTTGAATATCTTTAGAAGTTGGTTTTGGGATGTCTTTGTGTTTTATTTATAGGCAGAGAACGGTGAGGAGGTACGGATCGTGAAGGAAAGAACGGTCGAGATTGACTGGATTAGTTGTGAAGTGTAACACAGTGATCGAACGACGTCGTTTCATTCAGTACAAAATGAAATATGATGCTAAATAATATTTCATTTTCGCATTAATCGGGTTTAGGCTCTACATTTCTTTCGCGTTGAGCTTGGTTTTCGGTTTGTTATAGTTCCAACAAAAAGAATGCAGTTTCTTTCATGTTAAATAAATAAATAAAGAGTGTGCAAAAAAAAAATTATGGAATTAAACCGCTGGTGTAAGGCACGCCGGTCTTCCAAATCCAATTATCTTCGAGAAATAAACCAGTGACTGTGAAATTAGCTGCATCAGTGGAATTAATCACGTGATAACCGGGCCATGTAACTCGGTTTGTTGTGTTTGAACCAGGACCGGTATTGTTATACTCAGCGTAGTATAACGTACTCAATGCGAAGTCGCCGTTCCATTCTCTCCAACCAACCGGTTCAACAAAACCATCAATGTACGATTGCATGATAACCGCCCGTGAATACTCCTTCCACGGTCGACCCAAATACGTTCTAACAGTATAATTACTAGAAACAAGATCATCCGCCGGTTTAATCGTACAGTTATGGATCGATGTACCGGTATTCTGGTTTGGATCAGACCGGCCTTGTGCGGTGATTGCATTGAATTGATTCGGCAGCGGTTTTCTAGGATAAAGATTGCAATTCTGAAACACAACAGCTGCGTTTCCGAATATAAAATCGACTGTTCCATAGACATCGCATTCTCTATAAAACTGTCTTAGTGAATGCGTGTAGAGTGTATCTTGATAGGCCTCAAAACTACAGCTATAGAAGATTGAGAAATCTGCACCGCTCCGTAACGCAACCGCCTGATGTTTCTCTGGTCCGGCCGTGTTCCGGAATGTTATGTTCACCGCAACGAAGTTTGGTGCTGTCACAGCTGAAAAAATCATGTGCAATATAATTATCATTCGAACTAAAGATATAATATATGGTTGTAAATGCTATAATAAAAATGAAATGAGTGTTATTACACTCGATATTATTAATGCATCTTGTCTCCTATTCACAACTTTCAATCTAACTTTTTAACCTATAGTTGTAAATGTAATAATTAAAGGGAGCTATTGACGTACTCGAGATATTAAATAATTCATGATCTCGAGACATTATTATTAGTAACATGTGATGTGTCACGTACCAAAGGTGGCGGAATTGAAAGTTGTCCAACCGTCGACGACGCTTCTATTTCCCGTGACCACCGTCTGATTTATTCCGTCGCCGATCATCATCATGTACTTTTTGTTCTTTGCGATGGAAACGTATTCTTCGTAGATCCCTGCCGTCACGTAGATCAAAAAGAACCCGCCGCTTCCGTCTGTATTATTTGGAGCTGCCGCGACGGCCGCCGTAATATTAGTAAAATTTCCTGTTCCGTCTTGACTCACGGTGACGATATCGCTTATCAACACCATGCTTCCGTCGTCTCCGTCACCGTCACCGTCGGTGAGTTTTCTCCTGCTTAAAGATTCGTAAACGGCTTTCGTTCGTTCCGTCATTTTTAACGGGAGAGCTCCGTTACGGAAGAGACGGAACGGTTTAGTATGAGTGGATGAACCGGATCTCGGTTGAGCCCAAGCAAACCCGGTTCGTTTCTTCTTTTTTGGGACCCATCCTTTAGTGAAGAGAGCAAGTGATACGCTAAAGAGCTTCGTGTCATTGACCAGAGGCAGAGCGACGCCGTTTCGTACTGTCCACGTGGAAGAAGACTCGGCGGCGGTGGTGAGTCCCTCGAGACACGTCTGCTCGTTAGTTAAGGCCGCGGAAAGAAGCGTTTGGACATCTTCAGCTTTTGGAAACGACAACGTTTTGAAGGAGGATGAGTTGGCTGACGTGTCGTTAACGGTTTGGAACGACGTTAAGAGATAATCCATGGTTAGACCGGCTAAGAAACGGCAATCTTGGAGAGCTCTGGTAACGGCGGGTTGAGATAAATGGGCGTTGCGTTTAAGATATTTATCGATGGTACGTATGAATTTTCGCGATTGCGATAGTGATTTGCGGATTGAGAAACGGCTGTATTGTTGAACATTGCCTTGGCTGTGTGGGAAAACAGATTTGCAGTATTTTGGATCCGGTGTCGTTTTGCAGATGGTTGAAGAGTTTGATAGGTTGTGAGAAGTAACAAGGAGTGATTGAAGAAAGAATGATAGTGTGATGAGAATGAGCAATGGAGATTCCATTGTTACTGTGATTTTTTGTTTTGTTTAATGTGAATAACAACGTTGAGGTTTAGTGGTTTATATAGAATGTGTTGATGATGATGGATGCGGATGAAGTGGGTCCATTATTAAAATTACTATAAAGTTGATGGTTCGTGCTTTATATTTCGATTTATTGTTATGGCAAATGTATATTATAATATTGAATGCGATTGTTTTTCTAGGTCAACTTGTTTGGGAGTCTTAAAAACGCGTAGGTTGTTTCTGGACTATATAATTAATAATCATCGGAAACTCTGTCTGCATATTCAAACTCGCTTAGCTGTGAGTGCAGAACTATATAGTACGTTCACAATGTTGAATCTTATTAATAACTACAGGATATGATGTAGTATTTTTTTAATATGGATGTGTTTAGAATTATAAGAGCATGTCCATCGAAAGTTCTTAAAAAAAAAAGTTATTAAAATATTGTGGGTTCCACGTGAATAGTTAAGAACCGGGTTCTAAAAATCCTTATTTAAGAACCGGTTCTTACACTATTCATGGCACGTGACAGCTTGTCATTCGTCTATTTTTTTTTTTACACTTTCTCCAAAAAAAAAAAATTAAGAACCCCTATGGGGTTCATGGATGGAGATGCTCTAACGTTTTGGTCAGATATATGGAAAACGTTGAAATTAATTGTCATGAAACAATCTCAAGGCACAACGGTCCGAATGACAAACTCTGCAAAACATTAATATCCAAGTCGCATTTTTATATTACGTACTCTGTTTGGTTTGTGTGTGGTTTAGTGCATGAGCCATGACTAGATATCAACATACACTAGTATACTGAGTGCCACCAAAAGTCTTAATAAAGTGATTAGTCACTAAAAGTTACTATGGTTAATTCTGATTTTAAAACACATTCTTATTTTTTTTTAGCAAATGTATATGTATGAATATAGATTTTTTTTTTGTCAAGATGAACATAGTTAACACTTAACAGGAATCTGTCGAAAAATATATAAAGAAATGCTATGGTTAACAATGCTCAATCGGTTGTCAACAGGCCATCGAATGCTGGTATGGAACAATAATATTGATGCGAGTTGCAGTCTATGTACTGACCACATAGAGACTCGACAACATCTATTTTTTGAGTGTCAATACTCAGGGAATATCTGGAGTGGACTAGTGCGTTATCTTCTGGCGCAGGATTTCACAACTAATTGGAGAAACATTATTAATCTTCTCTCAACATCTGGGCTCAGCAAAACAAAAACATTCCTCTTGAAGTATGTTTTTCAGACCTCTATTCACTGCATTTGGAAAAAGAGAAATAACATGAGGCATGGCAAGGAACAACTACCTTATCAAAGCATACTCAAATTCATTGATAAGACTGTTAGAAATAAGCTCTCGGTCATTAGACAAGAGGGGAAACATGACTACGAAGACGGCTTCCGCATTTGGTTTGGAAGAAAAGCACCTGCAACATAAACGACTAGCAAGTTTTTTTCCTTGATTTTGCTACTAATTCTTTCATTCTTTGATCCCTCCTTTAGTTCTTATTCACAAGTTACAAAGGAAAACATATAGCATTAGATGTAAAAACGTTTTTTGGGTTGAATTAATTTTACATTCATTCAAAAAAATAATAATAATAAAATAACCCGCCAGACAACATGAATGGGCTAACTGCCAACTGGCCAAAATTTTGCTAGAATATCGGCCCAGGTATTATATTGGAGACGTCCAATCTCGTCGAGTACAAGCACACTACATAATAAAACCGAAGCCTGAAACCAACTGGTCCAATGGACGTGCGTGGATATTTAGAACTTTAGCATGTTTTATCGACTATAACACACCTTTTGAATGTGAAAACCTATATCTAAACACACACACACAAAAAATTCAACACAAAATTAATTACACAAGCTCTCGTGATTAATTGCCGATATGACTTTGATCCAGACGAAAGGTGTTAAACTAACATTTTTTTTTTTGAACAACGTTTTTCGTATTTAAAAGCAGAAGAATTAAAAAAGTTCCAAGCCCATGGCTCTAGTAGTGTTTTGACCCCCGTCAGTAGAATTGCTTAAATAGATCAAAACCCAATAGAAGCCCAGTTAAAGAAAAAAAGGATTAGCCCAGTTGAAGCCCTCTTTTGGAAGTTGTAGCATTCAATGTTGACATAACTCTACCACCCAAACGCTGCTCGATGAATCAACTACTCAAACCCAGAATTCTTGATCGTGTCCCAATCCAGACTGTACGCAGACAAAGTAGAAGATTGAAATCGATCATTAACCTAGAGAAGGGGATGACATCCATCCCAGTTCCATCAGACTCAGCCGGAGAAGATGTCTTCACATCGTCAACACAGAGCTTTACAACTTCCGGCTATTCTTCAAGGCTTACTTGGGAAGACATTAGACAGCGTGAAGAAAAGAAAGGTTGGTATCGGCTATCTGGTTTAAAGTCTCTATACCTCGTTTTTCTTTCTTCATGTGGACGGCTCAGCTTGATCGGCTCCCAACGAAGAAAAGGCTCGCAACATGGGGAATTGGAAGCTCCTCCTCATGCACCTTCTGCTCTATCGCTGATGAAAGCCGAGATCACCTCCTTTTGCAGTGTGATTTCTCAGCGGAGATCTGGTCCTTTGTTCTCAACAAGTTAGGGCATACTCCATTCCTATTTCGTTATTGGACAACACTTATAGCGTGGGTGAAACAGCGATCATCAAGAGCCCCTTCAACTCTTCGTAAGCTTGCCTCCCAAACGGCTCTATACCACATATGGACTGAACGTAATAGCAGAATCTTCTCTAACTCTCACAAGTCGGCGGCCCAGCTAATGCAGGACATTGACAAGCAAGTGAGAATATCGATATTAGCTCGTAGACACCGCAAGAGCTATCGAAATATGATGCAATTGTGGTTAAGTTGATCTCAGTTTTACTGTTTTCTTATATTGGCTTCCTTGTTTTTCCCTCTTTTTTTGCCAAAAAAAAATATGTACCTTGGGATTTTCATTGAAATTCTCACTTTTCATCTAATGAAAATTAACTGTTTCGCAAAAAAAACACTAACCTAATCTGTAGACAACATGAAAGGGCCAACTGGCCGAGTTTTGCTAGAATACCGGCCCAAGTATTATATTGGGCATAAATGCAATCCAAGAAATTTTCCAAAAGAAAATCTACGTCCAATGGACTTGTGGATAATTAGAACTAATCATTGTTTTGTCGACTATTAACACATTTTAATGTATAAGCTTATATCTAAACACAAACACACACGCAACCAAAAGTTCAACACAAAATTAACTACACAAGTTATCGTTGTTAAATGCAGATATGACTGATCCAAGTGAAAGGTGTTAAAACTAACATTTTCCATGAAAAAATGAATAAATGACGGTAAATTGTGAGAAGGAACAACAATTTCCCCAATAAGACATATAATTATTATGGAGAGCAAGCATAATCCCAAAACGTGGAAAAAGACAAGCCGGTCAAACGGCCCTGTTTTAAGACAAGCCGGTCAAGCATAAGATATCACATCCACGCAGCATGTACTACATCTCCATAACTTGTGTGTTTTATCGTTGCGAATGAAATTGTTGGCTTTTTTTTTGCGTGGCAAAAATGTTTTGATAATGAAAAAAAGTAACGTACATGCAATGCATCAATAATGTTAACACACAAAACATGTTAATAAGTGAAGCCATTGCTGATCCACTTTATAAGTTTGGGCCCTCAACATTTAGCCCATTCCCAAGGAATCGAGTGTACGGACAATGACAAATTTCTCAAATATTTATTAGAAAATCCCTCCATATTTGTATGTTTCACGTTATCCACCAATATTTGTTCTGGTTCTGACAAGCATATGCATATCTCATTACTGTTTTATTGGTCATACATACCACGTAAAATTGACTGGTCGATTCGAATTCATTTTTTCTTCTTTTTTCATTTCACCTTATTAATAACAATTAAATGTTTTGACTGAAATTCAGTATGGATGAATGATTACAAAGCTTTTACAATTTCGAGACTGTGTTAACAACAAGCAAGCAAATTTATTTATATATCCTTCAAACTAAACGTCTTTTTGGATTTTGAATGTTGGTAGCGGTTATTACGGACTAACTATGTGTGAACTGAACCACACTGTTTTTAGAGCGGATTGAGTTCGTTACGCACCAAATTTTATATTCACAAAATGGTCTGCACTTGGTACGAGCGGATTTCTTTTATTTTCATTTTTCAAATTACTATGGACTAAAAATAATGAACAGTAAATAAAAATGGTTTAGATTGACTAGTCCACTGCTATCATTCAAAATCTTAACTAAACGAATTTCAAACCACGTGTTTACTCACTAAACCTTCAAACTAATCGGCATTAAAGTTAATTTAATATTGAGTGATGACATTTAAAATTTTAAAGTTTCCGTTTCGGAAAAAGAGAAAAAGGTTCGGTTCAACTAACTAACTGACCCGGTTTAGCTAGGATAAAAAGAAGGTGGAGAGTGTAAACCAATCTTCTCTATATAAGAAGAGCTTAGTTCTTCTCTGTTCATCCATATCAGCAAGCTTCTTCTTCTAGATTCATTATCATGTTTCTGTTTTTCATTTTGCTTCTTTCCAATGGCTTCTCCTCATCCTCTTCATCTTCTTCTCTGCGTAGCTCCCACCATCGTCATTACCTTGACAACAACCATAATTACAAAGACGCTCTCACCAAATCCATTCTCTTCTTCGAAGGTCAAAGATCCGGAAAGCTTCCTCCTAACCAGAGGATGACTTGGAGAAGTAACTCTGGCCTCTCTGATGGCTCTGCCCTCAACGTAAATTACACTACTTTCTTTGATTTTATTACCTTTTTGGAAAGTGCGACGTGGGTTTGTTTCCTTTTTCCATGACTGTTATCTTGATTTGACCAACATAAATAAGAAACATATTAAAAACATCAAAATTTAAAACCGAGAAAATAAAAATCCCATGTTTTGTTTTGAAATTTTCTTGATTTTCTTGAATTTTCTTCATCAAAAGATTCAACCTTTATTATGGGTTTGGTGCATAAAACAGAGGAAAAATATCATTTATCTTTGAAAATTTATTATTGTTTAAAACATAGGTTAGATATATATTAAAAATCATCAAAATTTAAAACAGAGAAAAAATAATCCTTCTTTATAGCTTTTTATTTCTTGTTTTCTCGTATTTTTTTCTGAAAAGAAAAAGTTTTTTAAAAAATAATAAATGTAAAAAAAAGTTCTCTGGTAAATAATCCCTGAAATTTTCTTGGAATTTCTTCATATTCAACCTTTATGGGTTTGATACATAATTTGAAAATTTATTATTGTCATTGGGTTTTCTAGGTTTAATTTCTCCATAAAAAAATACAACCTTTATGAGGTTTGATGTATAAAACAGAGGAACAAAAGTTGCAGATTTGAACCTACTAATATTGGTTTAATGGGATTTGATTATGTAGGTGGACTTGGTGGGAGGATATTACGATGCAGGGGACAATATGAAGTTTGGGTTACCAATGGCATTCACTACCACAATGCTCTCATGGAGTTTAATAGAGTTTGGTGGTCTCATGGATTCTGAGTTGCAAAACGCTAAAGACGCAGTTCGTTGGGGCACTGACTTTCTCCTCAAAGCCACTTCAAATCCAGACACCATATATGTTCAGGTTTCTTAATTTAGATTCACTCTGAATTTTTTTTTTCAAACTTTGGGAAACAGAAGTGGTTTATGTTAATGTTTTATATAGGTTGGTGATCCTAACATGGACCATGCTTGTTGGGAGAGACCAGAAGACATGGATACACCAAGAAGTGTGTTTAAAGTAGACAAGAACAATCCTGGTTCTGATATTTCCGGTGAAATCGCTGCCGCTCTTGCCGCCGCTTCGATTGTTTTCAAGAATTGTGATCCTTCCTACTCCAATCTCCTCCTCCAACGAGCCATTACGGTAACAAACAAAAAGTTTACGGAATAAGCTTCGAAAACTTCAAGTCCAATCTCTAATAAGTATCTTTAACAAGTCGGTTGAGATAATATAAATTAAACAAACAAAGTCACACATCCAAAATTTAGAGAAGTAGTGTATAATATATATAAATAATATCTAATTCTGATTAGTATGATGTATTTTGGTAATGAGCTCAAAAATAAATTCATGCGAACTTTTGTGTTTAGACCCATAGTTGGACATGGGCTAAAAAAAAAAGCCAACAAAGTTTTAATGTTTTGTCATTAGCTAAAATACTTTTACATTTATTAATCATATGACATAAAAATGCCATTTCAAAATGTTATAAATTTGAGCATTAATTAAGTTGTGTTTGTGGGTTTTTAAGGTTTTTGGATTTGCGGACAAATACAGAGGACCCTACAGTGCAGGTCTGAAACCAGAAGTTTGTCCATTCTACTGTTCTTACTCTGGATATCAGGTTCAAAAAGTTTTAAACTTTGTCTTTATATTGAGTCTAAATTGTTTCTAATAATCTTGAAAAACTTAATTGATGGGCTTTTTGTGTGGCCAGGATGAATTGTTATGGGGAGCTGCTTGGTTACACAAAGCAACAAATAACCCAACATATCTCAGTTATGTCAAAGTTAATGGGAGAAACCTTGGAGCTGATGAGTTTGATAACATGTTTAGTTGGGATAATAAGCATGTTGGTGCCAGAATTCTTCTCTCCAAGGTGGTTTATGATTCAAAATATTAACCATTGATTCTTGATTTTCATAATAAAAGCTGGATTGAAACCTTTTTGTGTGTGTTTTTTTTCATTTCCCAAGGAGTTTCTGATTCAGAAAGTGAAGACACTAGAAGAGTACAAGGAGCATGCTGATAATTTCATTTGCTCTGTTATCCCTGGAGCTCCATACTCATCTTCCCAATACACCCCAGGTTTATTATAAATTAGCCCTCTATTTTCCCATTTATTTATATCTGTCCACAACATTTTTGTATGTCCTATTCGAATCTAACACACTATTTGATATAATTAAAGTTTTAAACTTTATTCAATATATGTAGTGAAAAAATATATTTAAAATATGCCCTCTATTTTTTTTTAAAAAAAATATCTATTATGAATAATATATTTAGAAACGTTTTTCTAATTTTTTTTTAATATATATTAACAAAAATATATAAAATGTTATTTTTAGCCAGATGTCCTAAACTTTCGCTTACTTGGCTTATGTTTGAAGCAGGCTTTTGTGTGTATTTGTTTTCATTTCATTAACTATGATGACTTTAACAACTAAGAATGTAGTTGTTTCTTTTATAATGCTTAGTTTGTATTTGTGTTCAAATTTATTGAAGAGTGTATTGTGTTTGCTTGTATGTATATAGGTGGGCTGTTGTTCAAGTTGGGTGAGAGCAACATGCAATACGTAACATCAACCTCGTTCTTGCTCTTGACCTACGCCAAATACTTGTCCTCCGCTCGCACCGTCGCTTACTGTGGTGGCTCCGTCGTCACCCCCGCCCGCCTCCGCTCCATCGCCAAGAAACAGGTGGACTATTTACTTGGAGACAACCCATTGAAAATGTCGTACATGGTTGGTTATGGTCCGAAATATCCACGTCGGATTCACCACCGTGGCTCTTCCCTCCCCTCAGTTGCAGCACACCCGACCAAGATCCCATGTCACGACGGCTTCTCCATGTTTAACTCTCAATCTCCTAATCCCAACGATCTAGTCGGTGCAGTCGTTGGTGGTCCGGACCAGAACGACCAATTCCCTGACGAACGGTCTGACTACCAAAGGTCCGAGCCAGCCACTTACATTAATGCCCCACTTGTTGGAGCTTTGGCTTATCTCTCTAGCTCATTTGGCCAAGTCTAATTAAGCTTGATCGTAATCAATTAACTGTTGTTTTTATCTACCTTTGAATGTAAGGATGTTAAATATAATTGAATGGCCAAGATGATCTGATCCGACTGATGTGTTTAGACGATGCTTTACTAATTACTATCTATGGCCTTTTTATATCATAGAGTAATTAAAAATATATATGCACTAGAAAATATTTATTTGTAAGAGTAGAAAATAATATTAAAAATGACGAAGGATGATAAATATTTTTCGTGGGAAACGAGCAATTGAAAAGATAGAGAGAGATGGGTCGATTAAAGCTGTCACTATCTCTGTTATGGCAGATTCAATTCTGCATATACCTTATTTAAAGTTTAATGGATCAAAGAAAGAATGTTTTCACAATCCACAGTTTTATTAATGCCAACCATGGCTTTGATATAAAGACCCTACAATGGTGATATGGACCATATGGTGGATAATAATAAAACTGCATGGAATGAAATTATGGATTTATCAAGTTATAATTATTTTGTTTCTGTGAGTGAAAAGTAAAAATAAATAAATGTTATTACTAAAAAAAGATCTATGACTAGTTTATTCGGTTATTGCTTACTAATTTTACATAATTATATGATGAATTTATGGAAATATAATTCCATAAATTTTATCATTCTGTGGATTACCGATCATATGCAAGTATGCAACACACAACTTATTTAATCGTGTTTTATGTTTTATAACGTGTTGACAACAAAATTTATGTTTAAACTTCAAAATGAGAACTTACATAAATATAATTTCGCAAGTTACCAATCAAAAGTCAAAACTATATTAGCGCATATATACAAGATTTAATAACAACTTTAAACAATATGAAATACTGAATTTAATATATTCTGAGGATTAGTTTGGATTTCAATCTTTAAAAAAAATTAGTTAACAAAAAACACAAAATTTTGTTATTTACACAGAAGTTGGAGCTAGGATGAAATGGAAATCACATACAAGTAGTAGTAATTGGTGCAGTTTTAGATTGTTAATTAATCAGAGATCACATACAAGTAGTAGTAATTGGTGCAGTTTTAGATTGTTAATTAATCAGAGTAATGCTGATCATTCTCAACCAACTAATCTATAATTTTGGTTTGTTGTTATATATAAAAATAACCGTGAATTCAGATAGTTATTACCTAACATTGGGTGGTCAACACATCCGCAAAAGAAGATGGAATCACACACATTCTGATATTTAAAAACAAAATTAAAATCCATAAATAGCATACAAACCAACCCTATAAAAATCATGAATTCTCCAACGATCAAATCACTTTTAAATTTGTGTTACACTTTTTTAAAAGAATAAAAAAGCAAAAAAAAATAAAGATATTATCACCATGGGTAACGCAAGAAGGTTGGCCGCTAAGGCAAATGATACTAATGTAGGTTCATTAATTCTAATGGCCTTAGTGTTTGGTTCTTGCGTTGCTAATGGTGAATATCTCGGTGGCCGCCGTGGCCTTGCCGCTAATTCCGGCAACCCGACGGTCTTTGATATTACTAAGTTTGGTGCCGTGGGAAATGGTGCCACCGATTCTTTCAAGGTAATTAAGAGTTCTTGAATTCTAGGGATTAGTTTGAGTTTAAAAAAAATATAAATATATTAAAACCGATTTTTAATCGAAGATCAACCGAGTTTACAACGAACCGAACAATAGTGAAATTACCAACACTAAATAATCAAAAGAAACTATTAAACCGGCTACAAGAAAAAACCAAATCCGGCCGCCGGATGTTACCGTCGATCTTCATCGTCGCCCTACATTGCCCTCGTCGATTAGTTTGAGTTTCACCTTATAATCTTTTGGTTATTGTTATATTTCTTGTGACAACAAACATTGATCCAATAATAAAATTTGGATGACATGCAATAATATGCAGGCGTTTTTGAACACATGGATCCAAGTGTGCAATAGTCCTGTGCCAGCAACGCTACTGATCCCTAAAGGAGAATTCTTGGCTGGTCCAGTTATTTTCGCCGGTCCATGCAAGAGCCAAGTGACCGTCGATGTTCAAGGTACGGTCATCGCTACAACAAGCGGATTCGCGAACCCCGAATGGATCTTATTCGAGCATGTCGACAATGTTCTCGTCACTGGACCCGGTACATTCCACGGTAAAGGTGAAGCCGTATGGAAAACAGATGGTTGTCGCAAAAAGGGCCAATGCAATCTTCCTCCAACGGTAAGAATAAGTTATTTTTTTGTCAACAAACTCCATATATTAAATCAAAGTTATCCGGATCGGTTTGTCATCCCGATGAACGAACCGATCCGGCCTGTTATGACTTATATGTGAAAGAATAAGTTCATCTATATATATATATATATATATATAATATATCGTGTTAAATATTTTGTACCAATAACTCGTACCTACGTATCCATGCAGTCTCTAAAATTCAGAAACATGAGAAATCTCGAAATCAACGGCATCAGCTCGGTCAACGCAAAGGCCTTCCACATGTTCTTGGTGAAAATCGAGAACGTCAAGATCCACAACATTAAGCTTATCGCGCCTGCTGAGAGTCCCAACACCGATGGTATCCATTTGAGCAATGCTGACCACGTTAGCATCGTCGACAGTGTAATAGCAACAGGAGACGACTGTGTTTCGGTCGGTCGTGGTTCCAACAATGTAACCGTCGAACGTGTGGTTTGTGGTCCAGGACACGGTTTAAGTGTTGGTAGTCTTGGTAAGTACCCGAACGAGGAGGACGTTAGCGGCATTCACTTTAAAAACTGTACGATGAAAGATACCGACAATGGTCTTAGAATTAAGTCTTGGGGAGGTTCGAGTCCAAGCAAGGCTGCCGACATTAAGTTTGAAGATATTGTCATGCAAAATGTCAAGAACCCAATCATCATTGACCAAAACTATGGTTCAAGAGGCGGAGTAAGTATATTTAACCTAGAAAAATTCATATAAAAACTATATATTATATCACTCTCATATTTTGTTTTCTTGTGTGTTTGTTTGTAGGATTCTAAAGTTGCGATAAGCGATGTGTTGTTCAAGAACGTAAGAGGAACAACAATTACAAAAGATGTTGTTCAGATCATGTGCAGCAAATCAGTACCGTGCTCCGGAGTCAACGTCGTTGATGTGAACTTGAACTTCGTAGGCAATCAAGGAGGAAGACCTTCGTCGTCAGGTGGTTTGGTCGGATCACTCTGTAACAACGCCAATGTTGTTTTTGGTGGAAAACTTAGCTTCCCTACGTGTGCCAAATAAGCTTTTTGATATAAACAATTTAATATTTAAAAGAAAAAAATGATCAAAAGTTTCCACAAACATTTGTGTTGTTTGTGAGTTAGTTTGGGAATTTCTCAACAACATATAATCATTGGAATATTTGACTTTTGATAATGTTTTTTTCCTAACTTTTTTTATTGTTTTTGTTCTTAATTTTTTTTTCCATATCAATATTAAATTTATTAAATGAAAAAAAACAGTTTAACGACTTACAAACAAAGAAAACTTAACGAAATTTACATTGTCTTCCACCTATATGCTATCACCTAGAGCCAAATCAAATTTTGAAGTGAGTCAATTATCTTCGAACTGGATATGCTAATAGAGATGACTTGTTTCGCACCATCCTATTTATCGCTTTCACCATCTTATCTGAAGAAAGAGGGGTCTCACTATGTTGTCTTTTATTCCTCTCCAGCCATAAGGCGTGAAGAAAGCATTAAAACACATACCTTGCAAAAAACATAGTGGTGTTTGGGAGAGAATTTCCATTCACCAACCGTTGTAACTCCGACCAACCCGATGTGTACTGACCTTGAAGCAGGTTGCGAGAAAGTTTTTCCCAAATCCGTGATGAATAAAAACACTCATAAAACAAATGATCTCGAGATTCCATCGGGCCATGACAGAAAACACACTACGTGTTTATGCCTTGTCCCCAACGATTCATACGGTCTTCCGTTATAAGGCGATTAAAAGTTACTAGTCAAATGAAAAAGCATATTTCGGGGTGGCTTTGGGAAATCAAACACCTACCAGTCCACTTCGTCTCTAATCACTTCCCAAATTTGTTTTGTGGTAAAATTGTGCTTATACAACCCACTATCATTCTTCCATAGATGAATGTCCTCACCCATTACCGTATCTATAATTCAACTCTTCAACTGGTACAACAAACGAACCTTCACGTGGTTGCTTTAAAAGTTCCTGGTTAGAAATTTTGTCCGTGAATCCGCCGGTTTAACAACCTTTTATAAACTAACAGAGATATTCCGTAAATCCATCAGTTTATAATTTTAGTTTTATTTGGTCGTTTTTTCAAATTTCAGTTCAGTTTGATTAATAACCGATAACCATAGTTTTCCAAAACAATATTGAATCGGTTATTTACGTATGGATACCAACCAAAAATACGGAAAGGCTATTGTTATGATTTATAGGCTTATAATGGGCTTTCAGAAATCTTGTTTTTATTAACTAAAGACCAATGGGCTTCTCGAAGAGAAGAAACCCTACAGAACAATATATATAAGCTCTTTCTCCTGCTCCGTAAGCAGCTCTCCGCCACTAACACCAATCTCCAGCAAGGGGGAGAAGCAAAAATGGTTTCTCTAAAGATCCAGAAGCGCCTCGCCGCATCGGTGATGAAGTGCGGGAAGGGGAAAGTTTGGCTCGATCCGAATGAATCCCATGACATCTCCCTGGCCAATTCACGTATGTTTTCATTGTTTTTTTGCTTCACTCGTGTTCATTTTGTCCCGTCGGCGATGCGTTAGCTGTGTTGAATCACTGTATCCTTTCCCGATCTGCAAATTTAGAGCTCGTAATTGTAATTCTAAGCTTCGTAGAGCTGTGATTAGGTAGTGATAGTGGTTTCTGTATCATGAAATTCTTCTCTCGAATCGAAGGAGCTATGTATTGGTCTTGTGAGTATTGTATATCACCGTCTGTTTATGTTAAGAGACTGTTGCTTGGTTTTGAAATGTTGTTCTCCGATCTGCAAATTTAGAGCTCGTAATTGTTGTTTAGCTTAAGTTTTTTTAGTTCTAAGCTTCGTAGAGCTGTGATTAGGTAGTGATAGTGATATGTATCGTGAAATTCTTCTCTTGAATCGAAGGAGTTATGCAGTGGTCTTGTTAGTATTATATGAAGAGACTGTTGCTTGGTTTTGAAAATTTGTAGGCCAAAACATCAGGAAGCTTGTGAAGGATGGTTTCATCATCAGGAAACCAACTAAGATCCACTCTCGTTCCAGAGCACGTCGTATGAAGATTGCCAAAATGAAGGGACGTCATTCTGGATATGGTAAGAGAAAGGGTACCCGTGAAGCTAGGTTGCCAACAAAGGTACTGTGGATGCGTAGGATGCGTGTGCTAAGGCGTCTTCTGAAGAAATACAGAGAGACGAAGAAGATTGACAAGCACATGTACCATGAGATGTACATGAAAGTCAAGGGTAACGTCTTCAAGAACAAGCGTGTGTTGATGGAGAGCATCCACAAGACTAAGGCTGAGAAATCCAGAGAGAAGACTTTGTCTGATCAGTTTGAGGCTAAGAGAGCTAAGAACAAGGCTAGCCGAGAAAGGAAGCATGCTAGAAGAGAGGAGCGTTTAGCTAAGGTAAAATCTAAACATCATACCTTATTAAAAACATGTCGTTGAATTTGATTTAAGGATTCTTAAATATGGGTTTGTGTTTTTTAGGGTCCTGGAGGAGATGTTGCCCCTGCAACTGCACCACCAGCTGCTGCTGCTGCTACTACTACTGCTCAAACTGCAGAGTAAGTCTGATTTCAATGTTGATATCAAATTGAGTTTTGTTTCAATTTGGTTAACATTCATTTATGGGTTGCTGTTGCTTTTTGTAGGGTACCGAAGAAGAAGTCTAAGAAGTGAAGAGGATATAGTTGATCAAGCTATACAAATCATTTCACTTGGAAGTTTTTGAATGTTTTATGAATTTGGGTTTTTTAAAACACTTTCTTTGCGCAGAAAACATAAATTATGTCAGTTAAACTGCTATGCTTTCAGATTTATAGTTTTTTGTTCGTCGTTATAAGTGTCAAATCAAATCCACCCCAAGTTGCATCAATATTTGTCAAATTTGTAACCTGATCTCTTCCAAAGAATCAATACATTGGTGAGAACTAAATCTTAATGGCATAATCTACCAAAGAGTTTTGAACCACGTATAATTTGTTTTCACTCGTCCTTCTCGCACTGGTAGGATTTGGGTACCGGCCGGTAAGGTTTTAGCGAGAGCCATATAAACCTAGTTGCCTTTATAGAAACCCCTTTAACAAGAAGAAGAACAGCACATTGGCTTATATATTTTGAGACTAAATCTAATGTCTGACAAGCAGATAAATAGAACTGAATAAAATTACAACAATGCTAATGACCTGCCTTTGACATTACAGGCTTCTTCACATCTTTATTTTGCTTTTTATTCTCAGAAGAAGTCACATTCATCATCAAACATGGCTGATGACAATAGTCCCTGTACAAACTCACACTTCTTTGCTTTCTCCAGTTGTTCTGTATCTGATAAAGGCGTTGAGGATGTCTTGTCTTTTATTGTTGAAGAATCCTTGATCAAATTCTTGTCTTCTACACTTGAACCAAATTGTTCAGGCTTGGTTTGATATGGCAATGGTGAATTGGTGAGGAAAGATAAAAACTGATCGGAAACAACGGTTTTAGAAGTATGATGATGATGATTCAAGTCATCGTGAAAAGATTTATCTGATGAATATGGATCTTCCATGTAAGATGTCTGCTTCTGCTCACTGTAAAGTTTTCGTCAAGGAAACCTCAAATACATTGCATTCATTCATTATAGAGACGTTTTTGAAAAGAATAAAAAAGGATATCTTCAAGACATCTCTATGATGTGTGGTTATATGATCCACCATATTCATCTTCACCCTTCTGCTACAAACCGGACATACCTAAAAATTCACAAACAATCACACAACTATACATTCATCTCCTGGAATCTTGAAACATACCAATGCTTCAACTCAATATTGGTAGAATAGAAGATCCCAACTGTAGCTAACCACAATTGCAATCAGGTTCCCGAATAGTATCAATCTAAACAGTCCACCGATTGAGGGGACCTGTTTCTCATAATCCGACCCTCTAAAGCAAGTATGTAAAGCCAAAAAAATGTTCCATCACACAATGTTCATTTCCTGATATCCTTAACCAATCAAAGCTTCTAACGGTGAGTTATCTCAGCTCAAAGAGTAGTCGAAAATCAAGTGCTATGTTTCTTATTTGAAACCATTCACAACTTCAATCAGATTCCACAGCATCAATCTAAATTCTGCTAATTAAATCGAAGACTGAAGGGCCTTGTTTCTCACAATCCTACCCTCTAAAGCAAGTTTGCAAGGCTCTATAAAGTAGAAACCTTTCAATCAATGTCTATACTACATCATGTGAAGCTTCAATGTCAAATAGTAATAGCGGTGAATAATATGGAGATAAGATGTGAATTTCACATACCCCATGAGTAGCTTCAAGATGATGTTCTTCGTCAATATGGTGACACAACTCGACTAAATCATAATCATCCGAGCAAAACGGACATGGATAATCCACTTCTACATCATCATCTTCTTCAAAATCTCCCGAATCCAGATAAAAACCTGAAATTTTCGCCATTAATCAAAACCAAATTAACTCCTCGAGCAAAAGCAACGTAAAGCCACCATTTTTCTTAGCAACAAAGTACACAAAGAGACTCTGGAGATAGCTAAAGCACACAACTTTCAATCAAGTACAAATCAGATAAACCGAAACCCAATTCAGCAGACCCATCTTATATCATGAATCCTAAAGCCGAATCAAATTAGAAATTAAGGGGATTTGGATAATAACCAGATTGATACTTAGCAGTTGTTGCTGATCGATGGCTCCTAGAAGAACCAGAAGAGGACACTGCCCACATATCGTCTTCCATCTTCGATTCTGAATCTCCACAAAATCAGCAACTTTTAATTAGGTAACTATACCTCGTCGTCGTGTGGTTTACTTGCACATGTCAGCTTAGAAGCTTGAGACTCTTGTGGGAGAGAAAATGTGAAGACAATAAAAAAACACTCAAAAGAGAGAATCTTTAATTGGGAAGTAATCTTGGTCCTCATTATCTTTAATAAAATTATATTTTTATTATGTTGAATTTATTTTATATTAATTTTTATTGATTTACTACATTAATATAAATATTAATTTCCTTATATTTTAGATATATATATATATATAATTCTGATAACATATTAAAAATAATAAATATAAAAATATTTTTGAAATATAAATTTGATATATCAATAAAATCTATTATTGTAGATAACATAATTTTATTTAGTAAATTCATAATTATTTATAAATTTTAAATTTAGATAAATATAAATGATAAAATATTTTTTTAATAAAAAGTTTACATAATATTCATATATGTATATAATTATAATTATAATAACTAATATAAAAAATTTGTAACAAAGTAAATTTATATACATTTTAAATATAACTAGATTTTGACCCGCACTTAAAAAGTGCGGGTTTAATTTTTTTACAAATTTTACTTTTTATTCATTTTGTTAATAGTAGTTTAGATTTTTAATTATATAATCTAATTTTGATTATAATTGTTTAACAAACATTATAAACAGTGAGTTAGCAATTTAGTTTTTTTTTTAAATGAATTATGTGTTATTTGGAGGAGATATATCGTAAGGATTAAGAGATTAAAATAACGATTTCGCATTATATATTTTAATATGTGTTGTATCGTAAGATTGAAAAAAAAAATATGTGAAAACACATATTGTAAAAGTTATGTGGTATATGTTTAATTGTTATTATATTTATCTAAAATATTATTTTATAAAATACATGTTGTAGTCGTACATATAATTTGCAAATTTGATGGAACTATCCGTTAAAAACTTCATTCAAACATAAAGCATAATTTGACGCTTCAAATATTTGAATAATATAAGTATGAAATCATTTTATTATTTTTATTAAGTTTAAAATATATTTACTGAAATTATTTACTATATGCGAAATTTTTTATTGAAAATTTATAATTGAGATTGGCTAATTAATTTTTCAACCCGTTTAATTAATTAAATATTTTTCAGTTTGATGAAAAAACTTGCTAAAAAGTACAATCGTAAAAACATCAATCGTAATATGTATATATATATATAAATATATATTTGAAAAAAGATATTAAAATATATTATGAATATATTTTGAATTAAATCATAAATTAGAGAATCTTAATTTATATATAATAGTTGATGTATAAATTATTAATAATATTTATCAATTAATTTGTTTTGATTTTAATTAATTAGGAAAGTGGGACCTATTATAATTTGGTTGTTTGGCTACATGTTTAATAATTGTCTTGTTTGGAAACATGGATTGTAGAGATAATGTTATATTCCCTAATTACTTTTAATAAAATTTAATTAAATCATTAATATACATTGTTTTACAGTTTTACCCTTAATGAAGGTTACAAATCCTAATAATATCAAGGGCAAATTCCGGGAACAACATTTATGTACCATGGCAAACCTTCCTGTTTTAATAGAATAGATTTATTTTGTTGCTATTTGTTTTAAAAATATATTAATAACTATATATATATATTTAGTTATTATTATTTTATTAACAATGTATGCTTAATTAGTTAATAACTTAGACAAGGGGCCATGCAAACATATCAGACTGCTAAAATGAGGCCTGATTTGAAACCGTTCTATATGGGCTTGATTAAAGGCCTAAACATAAAAGCCCATTAGTCAAAGAAATTTGATATTCTCATCCCTCGCGTCGATTGAAAAATTCCTTATTTTCCCGGAACATTTCAACAAAAACCCTCCTCCGAGATTCGACGAATTTGAGATTGTTGGTCGCTTAAACACACTCTCTTCACCCTTCGTCCTTTATTCTCCACCATGGGAAGCCCTAATCCCACCGCGTTAAAGGATGATTCCGCCACCGAGACAGATCCTACACGACGGGATTCTGGCTCAGCCACAGAGTCTAATACCGATTGCGACGGAGACAACATGCATACTCCTGCGGAATTGAGCCAATTCGAAGAAGGAGAAATAGTTTTAGCCAAGCACAGTGATGCCTTCTACGAAGCCAAGGTGCCATCTTTATAATTTTTTTGAATTTGAGTGTTGTTCTCTGCTTGTGATTTTGTGTGTAAGTGTGTTTTTTTTGTTTTCCAGGTTGTTAAAGTTGCTTATGAAGTGAATGAATGGATATATTTCGTGCATTACGTTGTAAGTAAGATTTTGTTTGAAGTTTTAAATTTATTTTTAAGCACAAACAAGTAAACAAATTTAATGTTTTGCTTATTAATGCTGCCTTAACTATATTGTCGTTTATAAAATGTAATTTTGATTCTTGGTTTTGGCAGGGTTGGAGCAAAACGTTAGTAAGCTTCTTCTTATTCAATCATCGGTCTGAAAAATCATTCTGGTGTTCGTAAATATCTTATATATAAGGGAACTCAGATGGTGATTTACTGATGGTTGAGTCGAATGTTTGCCAATATTTCAGTTTTGGTTTCTAATGTTCAAGGTCTGACTATTTTATCTCTTTATATAATGATAGTTTTTTTCCACTGTGTTGTCTTGACAGTTGGGATGAGTGGAAAGGTGTGGATTGTGTGTTGAAACATACAGATGAGAATGTTGAGAAGCTGCGGGAACTCGGTTTGAAGCAAGGACTAAAAAGTTCTATGGCTTGGAGAGTATCAAAGATGAAACCTAGAAGCCCTAATGGTGATGGCTTTCTCTTTATGGATTTCTTCTTTGTTTATGTTTCATACTCTTTCGCGGTGGAGTTCTTGAGTCTGTTTCAGGGAGTCTCTTTTGGTATTGCATGCTTTATAGATCAAACTAGACATATGCATCTTTTGCTGTTAATAATATTGTAATGAAGCTGATTCCATATACATATCAGACATTAAAATTGCATCAGCTGATCATTTTTTCTCTTTAATTTTTGCAGTTGCTAGAGGAAGAAAGCGGAAGCACGATTCTGTTGATACAGTAGTCACTCCAACGGTGGATCTTTCAGCTTTCCTATATCCAAGTTTATTTCATTGTTTTCTGATCGGTAGATAGTTTTTACCTGAAGTTTTATTGTTTGCTGAATACAGGAGGAGAATGTGGTTCCTTCTGAGAACCTTATAACTCTCAATATCCCGCCAGCGTTGAGGAAGCAACTAATTGACGATTGTGAATTTGTTACTCAGATGCAGAAGGTAGTCTTCATTCATGTGCTAATATGTAAATAAATAACACTTTTAACTTTCTAAATCAGCCCGTTTTCTTAGTTTCTTTCTTCAATTAAACGAACCGGATGGTCTTCTCTTGCAGCCGCATGAATATAATGTGCTTTTCTTAGGTCCATATATCAACGAACTGATCGTAGCCATTTTTGGTTATTGTGTGAACAGCTTGTGCAACTTCCTCGCTCTCCTAATGTGGATGACATCTTGAAGAGGTACACTGACAGCAAAATGAAGAAACATGGCAGGTAAGCTCCTTCTTTGTTGCTATTGTTAATATCATATCCAACAGTTTCACTCTTCAACCTCCTTGGTTGCTACTTGCTATTCCCATATACTCCAAGAGTTAGTCCAGGGTTGTGATATATCTATTACTTTCTTTGGTGAGTCTATATAGGGTAACTGAATCAGTAGAGGAAATCCTGAAAGGTTTGCGTTGCTACTTTGACAATGCTTTGCCGGTTATGTTACTTTACAAAAACGAAAGGAAACAGTATGAGGAGACCATATCTGCGGATGTCTCTCCTTCAACAGTGTATGGAGCAGAACATCTGTTACGACTCTTTGGTATGACAGTATGACTCTTTATGTGTGGTTAAGCTCTTATGAAACCTATGGAAATACAAACCAAGACAAGACCTTTTGTGCTTATTGTCTTCGTATCAAATCCTAATTGAGTTTTTGCAGTGAAATTGCCAGAGTTGTTGAGCCATGTGAAAATGGCAGAAGAGACATCGAAGGAACTGCAAGACAATATTGCTGATATTCTCAGGTTTATTTTCTTAGTTTCTTTCTTCAAACTTGCACATTACAAGTATTAAAGTTTTTTCTTGTTCTTATAAACTAATGATGCGCAGGTTCTTGAAGAAAAACCAGAGCTCGTTTTTTGCAGCAACATACAATGCAGTTGCAGAAATGGAGAACAAAGAAACTTAGGATCTCATATCTGAACGATGTCATGTTTTTGTTGCAACTTGCAAGTACGTGCACTGATCATAACCTGTTTTGTGTAGTATGTAATGTAACGGGAGCTTGCCCTAAGTTTCTAACTATAGATTCGGTCTCCATTATGGAAATGATTAACATCGTTATCACAATAACTTCTCTTAAATTTCTAAATTTGTTATAACTTCTACTAATATAACTAATATAGACATAATACATTAGCTAATACTCCCGTTTTATAATAACCGTCGTTCTTACATTTTATACACAAATTAAAAAAATATTAAAAATTCAATTATATCTTTATTAACTATCTTAAAAATTGCATCGAAAATTTAAAATAATATTTATTTTGAAACGGAAAAATAAATTTTAAACTATATTTATTGCGAAACAGAAAAATAGTATATTGCATGAATTCAAATCATTTGGTGTTAATCATGCAAGTTTGTGTTATACATAAAACTACCATTGTATTTTAAGAAATGATTATCTACTTGAGCAGTATTATAAATTATTAAATCACATGGAATTATAAAAGCATATAATATTTTTTTCAGCTCAAATATAAATTATTTGACCGTTACTAAAAAGAGAGAAACAAAACCCCTTTCCCTTTCTTTATTCCGTTTATTTGACTTTTTTCTTTTTCTTTTATAGATCGTATTGGGACCACATAGTTTTTCAAACTTGCCGTTTAGATTAGATAAGCACCGTCCGATCTCACAGTTGCAACGTGAACCAATCAACGGTTCAGATGTGTCGACCGTTCATGCTATCCTTTAAATCGCTCTGTCTCTAGTTTCTAAAATTAAAATGCTCTGCTTCCAAGTAGCTCTTCAGCTTCATCTTCTTCCTTAGATTTCAAAATTCAATTTTCCGATTCTCTGATTTCAGTTTGAGATCTACTCTTTCCATCTGGATCCTTGATTTTTTTTGTTCTTCACTCTCAGTTCACAGCTATTGTGAACCGACAATGGTGAAATCAGCAGCTCAGTCATCATCTCCGGTGACTATAACGGTGACACCATGTAAAGGATCCGGCAGCAGAAGCCTCGGGTTAACGAGTCCCATCCCACGCGCCTCCGTCTCCAACAACCAAAACTCTCCTCTAAGCTCAAGAGGCCCACGTCGCAGCTCCCTCAGCGGCGGAAACCTAAGATCTAGTGGTGAAGGAAGATACTGTTCAATGTCGGTGGAAGATCTAACGGCTGAGACAAATTCCGAGTGCGTCGTGAGCTACACTGTTCAAATTCCACCTACGCCGGATCACCAGACGGTCTTCGCTTCACAAGAAAGTAACATCGGTGAAGAAGAAGATGAGATGTTGAAAGGAAATTCACAGAACAAAAGTTTCCTTTCTGGGACGATTTTCACCGGCGGGTTTAAATCGGTGACTCGTGGTCATGTAATCGATTGCTCGATGGAACAAGCTGATTCCGGGAAGAAATCAGGTCAGATCTGTTGGTTAAAAGGTTGTGATGAGAAAGTTGTTCATGGGAGATGTGAATGTGGTTTCAAAATCTGTAGAGATTGTTACTTTGATTGTATCACAAGTGGTGGTGGGAAGTGTCCTGGATGTAAAGAGGCTTACAAAGATATCAACGATGATGATCAGGACACTGAGGAGGAAGAGGATGATGAAGATGAGGCGAAACCTCTGCCTCAGATGGCGGATTCGAAGCTTGACAAGAGGCTTTCGGTTGTTAAGTCGTTTAAAGCTCAGAACCAAACTGGGGATTTTGATCACACGCGGTGGTTGTTTGAGACTAAAGGAACTTATGGGTATGGTAACGCTGTTTGGCCTAAAGATGGGTATGGAATCGGGTCGGGTGGTAGTAATGGTAACGGGTATGAACAGCCACCGGAGTTTGGAGAGAGGAGTAAGAGACCTTTGACTAGGAAAGTCAACGTCTCTGCTGCAATCATCAGTCCTTACAGGTAACAACTTGTTTGATCTGTTTCTAGCTTTTTGTTTGGTAATATGTTACTGATGGATCTGTGTTTGTTCATACAGATTACTCATTGCGTTACGTTTGGTGGCTCTTGGTTTGTTCCTGACATGGAGGGTTCGCCATCCAAATCGAGAGGCAATGTGGTTGTGGGGAAGCTCAACAGTCTGTGAGCTTTGGTTTGCATTGTCTTGGCTTTTAGATCAGCTTCCAAAGCTCTGTCCGGTTAACAGACTGACAGATTTAGATGTTCTGAAAGAACGCTTTGAATCTCCCAACCTTAGAAATCCAAAAGGAAGGTCTGATCTTCCTGGTATTGATGTGTTTGTCTCAACTGCAGACCCTGAGAAAGAACCGCCTCTGGTCACAGCCAACACCATCCTCTCCATTCTAGCCGTTGATTATCCTGTGGAAAAGGTTGCTTGTTACTTATCAGACGATGGAGGAGCTTTGCTAACATTCGAGGCTTTGGCTCAAACAGCTAGCTTTGCAAGCACTTGGGTGCCGTTTTGCAGGAAACACAATATAGAGCCGAGGAACCCTGAGGCTTACTTTGGCCAGAAGCGTAACTTTCTCAAGAACAAAGTGAGGTTGGATTTTGTGAGGGAAAGGAGGAGAGTGAAGAGAGAGTATGATGAGTTTAAAGTGAGGATTAACTCATTGCCTGAGGCTATAAGGAGGAGGTCTGATGCTTATAACGTGCATGAAGAGCTAAGGGCTAAGAAGAAACAGATGGAGATATTGATGGGAAGCAGTCCTGAAGAAACTGTTAAAGTTCCAAAGGCTACTTGGATGTCAGATGGGTCTCACTGGCCTGGGACTTGGTCCTCTGGAGAAACCGATAACTCTCGAGGAGATCATGCTGGAATCATCCAGGTAAGATTGTTTGCTAATAAGATGGTTTGGTTTGTGTTAGTATGTTCTAACACTTTGTGGTTTGCTGTAGGCAATGTTAGCTCCACCAAATGCAGAACCAGTTTATGGATCAGAAGCAGATTCTGAGAACTTAATCGACACAACAGAAGTTGACATCAGGCTTCCAATGCTAGTCTATGTGTCTAGAGAGAAGCGGCCTGGATATGATCACAACAAGAAAGCTGGAGCCATGAATGCTTTAGTCAGAACCAGCGCAATCATGTCTAATGGACCATTCATCCTCAATCTTGATTGCGACCACTACATCTACAACTCCATGGCTTTAAGAGAAGGAATGTGCTTCATGCTTGATCGTGGTGGCGACAGAATCTGCTACGTTCAGTTCCCTCAGAGATTTGAAGGTATCGACCCAAATGATCGTTATGCAAACCACAACACTGTCTTCTTTGATGTTAGTATGAGAGCTTTAGATGGACTTCAAGGTCCAATGTATGTTGGAACTGGCTGCATCTTCCGTAGAACAGCTCTTTACGGTTTTAGCCCACCGAGAGCAACTGAGCATCATGGCTGGCTTGGAAGAAGAAAAGTGAAGCTATCTCTCAGGAAACCAAACGCTACTGTGAAGAAAGATGATGAGGTTTCATTGACTATGAATGAAGAAGACAACAACGATGATGGAGATATTGAATCTCTCCTTCTCCCAAAGAGATTCGGTAACTCAAACTCTTTCGTTGCTTCGATTCCTGTTGCTGAATACCAAGGGAGACTCTTACAGGACTTACAAGGCAAAGGCAAGAACAGTAGACCAGCTGGTTCACTAGCTGTCCCACGTGAGCCTCTCGATGCAGCTACTGTAGCTGAAGCAATCAGTGTTATCTCTTGCTTCTACGAGGATAAAACAGAGTGGGGGAAGCGAGTTGGATGGATCTATGGTTCTGTAACAGAAGATGTAGTCACTGGCTATAGAATGCACAACAGAGGATGGAGATCAATCTACTGCGTGACGAAACGAGACGCTTTCCGTGGAACAGCTCCTATCAATCTAACGGATAGGCTTCACCAGGTTCTGAGATGGGCAACAGGATCAGTCGAGATCTTTTTCTCAAGAAACAATGCTATCTTCTCAACTAGAAGGATGAAGTTCTTACAGAAGGTAGCTTACTTCAATGTCGGAATGTATCCATTCACTTCGTTGTTCCTCATCGTCTACTGCATTCTCCCAGCGGTTTCACTCTTCTCAGGACAGTTCATAGTCCAATCACTCGACATAACGTTTCTCATCTTCCTCCTCTCGATAACACTCACTCTCTGTATGTTATCACTCCTTGAGATCAAATGGTCAGGTGTTACACTCCATGAATGGTGGAGAAACGAGCAGTTTTGGGTTATTGGTGGAACAAGTGCACATCCTGCAGCTGTTCTTCAAGGTCTTCTCAAAGTTATTGCAGGAGTTGATATCTCATTTACCTTGACTTCCAAGTCATCTACACCTGAAGATGGAGATGACGAGTTTGCAGATCTATACCTTGTGAAATGGAGTTTTCTGATGGTTCCTCCGTTAACGATCATGATGGTGAACATGATTGCGATTGCGGTTGGGGTTGCTAGGACTTTGTACAGTCCGTTTCCGCAGTGGAGCAAGCTTGTGGGAGGAGTGTTCTTTAGCTTCTGGGTTCTTTGTCATCTGTATCCGTTTGCTAAAGGATTGATGGGGAGGAGAGGGAGAGTTCCGACGATTGTGTTTGTGTGGTCAGGTTTGTTGTCGATTATTGTGTCTTTGCTTTGGGTTTATATTAACCCTCCTGGTGGGAAACAACAAGACTTTATGCAGTTTCAGTTTCCTTAGGGTTTTTGTTTCTGTTGTTTGTGGTGCAAGGCATGAAAGTTCTTCTTTCTAGGCTTCATGTTTGTTGTAATCAGATTTTATGAATACAGTTTCTTAAGTAACTTGCCCCCAATTTCTTACTTGCTATTTGGTTCAATTATCATTTTTTTCTTCTGTTAAATGATTTTTATTGACAGATTAATGATTAAGAAAGTAATTAGACATGCAAGTTCTCTCTTCAAAACCAGATCTCCGGTTTGGTTGTCTTGACGACGATACAGTTGGTAACTGAAAACCGTTGGCTCTGGCCTAAAAAACTCCGCTAATCTTCGGTTTAGTCCTCATGGCTGGTTCAAAACAAACAAAACCGATTGACATTTGTTTCTGAACATCAGATACTTCAACACAAAAACAAAGAAGTGTCTTATACACAGCTTGTCCAGTGCAGAAACTAGGACAAGGATTCAAGATCCTTGTTGTACTCACTTACACTCATGTCCAAATCTCTAAAACCCTTTTGCCATTATAAACTAAATGCACTAAGACACTACAAACAAAAATAGCTAAACAACCAGTGAATCAGTGTGCTCATGGTGTTCCACAATGTATCAGGACTAAGAACTGTGCCCTACCACTAACCCAATACCACTATTACAATCTCCACCAACAATGTAGTATTAACCAATCAAGCAAACCCAAAATCTAGTTCCATATCAATTATTTACCAAATGAAATCATAAAGCTGCTATCTTTCTGTTAACTAGATTCATGGGTGCCAAAAATTGCCAGCCAACCACACAAACCCAAAGAGTGACTCTCCTAACTTATCAACATAGAATGAAACAAAAAGATTCATACTTTACAGTTCAACAAGTGATGAACAAGACATAAAAATCAAAACTTTTCTATGTAAAAACGACACTGCAATTGAACAGAGTTTACCGGTGAATATAGGTCGAATGAGCGTCAATGGGAATGTTTGTACAAGTCATAAGGTTCCCACAATGTATCTAAAGGACATGGATGCTTCGAATCAAGCCTAAACCAAGGCTTCCCACTACCTGACCAATGAAGCAAACTCACCGGACCAGCATGCAAATCACGACAACTACCTCTAACATTATCTCCACCAAGTCCATGTTGATTCCACCGATGTGAAATCGGAGCAACATGACCAGCAAACACCAGAAGATACGGAGGAAGAGAACCCAGCTCATAAATCCGATCAACCTTCTGAATCTCCATCCATTTCTCGATTGTTTTCGTGTACCCAAACCGTCTCCATTTCTTCAAATCAATCACCATTACTCCTGTGTTGAAGTAACAAGGATTCCTCCCTTTAAACGTCTCGTTATACTTCTGATTGAACCAGAAGGTTCCGGTGAAGTAGCTCGTGAAATTCGCGTGACAGTATTCCGGAGCTCCGATTGTTCTCGGACCTAAACCCGTTTTCCATAGCTTAGCGATATCGTCAATGACGATGAGATCCGAATCCAAGTAGATGACCCGGTTGACACATGGCTCGAGTAGATCCGCTAGGTAATTTCTGGCGTAATTTAGCGGCTGTTCTAGGGCTTGTCTAACGGAAGATGAAATCAAAGACTGGACAGTCTCAGGGGCAAAATAGTAAACTTTGAGATTCAATTTGGGGAAAGTCGATCGGATTAGGGATTCTAGGTTTATCTCGGATTCGGAGACGAGGAAGTGGAAGAAGATGGTTTCAGGACAAACTGAGTGTTGGAGGATGGAATTGACGGCGGCGATTGAGCCGCGAAGGTATTCGACGTCGAGAGTGATGGCGACGTGGATGAGAGAAGGGTTGCAGACGCTGGAATCGGCTCCGGAGAATCGGCATTCGTCGGCATTGCGGAATATTGGAGATTCTTTGAATGAGAGGGAGTGATCGAAGGATAATGGTCTGAAGTAGGCGTCGAGATGTGATGATCGGATTGCCGCCGCCGGAGAGAAGGACTGAAGTGAAGGAGAGAGGAGAATCATCGCTAAAGCAGCGGAAAAGAAGCCGGAAAATTCAGTAATCCAAAGCATCGCGAAATACTTCCTCTCTTAACCGGAGAGGCACAGTGCAAAGATTGGGTGCCCTCTCTTCTCTTCTCGCAGCTGAAGCTCTCTGTCTCCTTTAGTTGAAGTAGAAGACGAGGAGAGGAGGAAGACAAGTGAAGTGATAGTTAATTGTTTTATTTATACACATTTCATAATGATGTTTTGATTAATGATTTCATAATTGACCCCAAAAAATGTTTTGATTAATGACTTCATATATCTAAGATTTAATCTTTGATTTATGTCCCAATTTAACATTTTAATTATGATATTTTGATTTGTTATACTAAAAAACTAGTATTATTAAATCTAATTATGGTTTCATAATCTGATTATAATATCTAACTAGTGATTTTATATTGAAGAGATATTAGTGATTTCATATTTTAAATAAATTAAGATCATATAAAATATTTAGTCTTTTAATTTGACTAATATTATAAAATCTAATAGAAATATAAAGAGAAGTGAAAGGCAATGTTTTCATTTATGATAGTGGAATAGTGATTTTTTTTTTTTTGTTGTCTGAAGGATGAAAACATCCAAAGTTCGAAAGTACAGAATCCAAAACAAGAAACAAAGCAAAAAACTGAAACAAAAGGGAGAGATACCAATATCCTAAAGAAGGATCAATGGTGATCTACTAAGCTTCCTGACGCAGTCTATCATGTAGCCATGCTGAGCCTCCTAAGGCTAAATAGTGGAATAGTGATTTAAATATTGAATAATAAATGGGTTATTTAATGCAGATATTAACAAGTGGACTTGTGAAATTAAGATGAGTGAAAACCAGATGTCACTCTCTGCTTCTTTTTTTAGAAGTGAACTGTTGTTCTTATATGTATTCAAGAAGATTAGATAAAAATTACTTTTAAATTTGATTTCTTTGTATAATGTTAATAATGTAAGTCATACTAAAGTATAAGTTCTAATTATTGTCTAGGTTTAAACATATGATATCAACAGACACATAAGTAAATGGATAATTTGATTAATACAAGTACAACCAAGCTTCTTCAAAAACCTTGTTTCAAATATATAGATTTTTCAGTACATAAAAGTCATAGATCTGTTACTGAAACTCAACAAAACCAAACTGAAAACTAAAATGAATTAGCTTAACAATTTCATCCTTGTCTTAAGATACTTTTTCTTAGTGATTGTAGATGATCGCTAAAATATTATTGAAGCAGAGAAGAGACGAGAAAGGCGAGAGCAGTTACAAAGCTTATAGAAGCAGAAACGACCCGTGACGCTGCTGCGGCGGTGATAATGATCAGCGGTTTCGGCTTATTCGGAACGCATTCATTGCAAATCGGCGGACGCGGTGGTGGAAGCGGTTGTGTGCAGTGCGTACACGGTGGTGGTGGCGAAGGAGGCGGTGGAGGAGGAGAAGGTGGTGGCGGACAGAAAATCACTAGCGGCGGAGGTGGCGGACATAAAATCTCTAGAGGTGGAGGTGGTGGAAGCGGTGGAGGACAGAGTATCTCTAACGGCGGTGGTGGTGGAGGCGGTGAAGGCGATGGAGGTGGTGGCTGATCACATGGATTCTCACATTCTAAGCACATTTCACAATCAACCTGCGTATTCTCTGTTACATTCAATTTAACAGATTGTGATATCAAAAGCAGAGTGAAGAAATAGAGGAACCTCATTCTTAAGGAGGACGAGAGAAGTTTTTTTCAATGGGATTTTAAAGAAGAACTTGACTTTCTTTAAGAACATTTTAAAGCAAAAAACTTTTGGAATCTGATACCGATAAAATTTTACAGATTTGATTGGAGAACATAAAGCTTTTGGACCATGCAATCCACAACCAGAGGAACCAATTCTCTTGTTCAATAGTATCAAAGTTTTTTTCCAGGTTTGGAAGAACCATTGAAGATAGATTGAAAAAGTTTATTTACAGTTTCAACATTTATTCAGTCTTTTTAGTTTAGAACCACTCGTAAATTTGGACCATATCCCGAGATTCCAGATGATGATGAAGAATCCGCCGTCGTGAAAACCTCAACAGCCCCTGATAATTTGTAATTTGTTAGGTTGACACGAGCTTTCCATTGACATCAACTTTCCAGATTTGTTCTCGCCATCGGGAGGAAGATGAAGATGAAGAATTAGGGTAAGGGTTTTAGGGAATTCTTATATAATTTTTGGGTAATTAGAGCGGCCCAAAAAGTTTGTTCGGCCTATACATTATAAAATGGGCCCATATAAATTTAATAAAATTGGGCTCTAAAAACCGCGTTTAGCACGCGGGTTTAACACGGTTTGGCACGCAAATCGAGGTCATTTTATGTCGGTTTACATGCCAAACCGTGTTTAATCCGTGTCCGACCCAAGTGTGAACCGTGTCCGACCCGTGTACTTTTTTAAAACGCTGCGTTTCATGCCTGTATTAGTTTCGACTCAATCCTCTTCATTTGTTCCCGTCGTCTTCCTCCACACTCCGACTTGGTAAATCCATCTGTCTTCATCTCTCCTTATTGCTTTTGATTTACCAGAAATTTCTAGGTTAATGAGGATTCTTCTTCTTCTTCTTCTTATAGATTTCTTATTTAGATGATTCTGATCGATTCCTCTTCTTATTGCGGCGATCTAATGGATCCAGATTTCCTTGCGGGAATTTTGGTTAGCTTGATGAGATTTTAGCTATGCTTCTCATGAAAATTTTATCATTTTAGAGTGAAAGAAATGGTTGAAGGATGTAAATCTGGATCCCTTCCGGGTTTCACTAATCAGTTATTGCCTCAACAAGGAAGATCCAGAGAAAATTGATCTAAAGTGTTCATTTGTATAATAGTATCTATCATGTTTGATCTTTGGGTTCTACGACGTCGTATTATGATGATTAACAAAAGAGTGTTCAATTTTTCATTTATATTTTTTGGCCTATATACACACAATAACTGTTGATTGTAAATTTAAATTCCATTCCACTTGGTGATAATCTGTTTTACAGTCTTGACTCTTGAGTTCAAAAGCTACACCACTGACTAACTTGGGAAGATAAAAACATAAGCTTTAGTGATAGAAAGAAGGATGAATCAATCGAGTGAAGTGATCTTCTCTTCATCAACATCAAAAGCTTTACGAGCTTGTTTCAACTCTTCTTGCATTGCCAAGAGTTCCCTACACCGGTTAAGTTTTGGCAAATCCTGCATTAAACCATATACACAGTCACACAACACCGTAGCCAGCCTCAGAGTGTTTCGTTTGAGTTAAGTTACCTTGCGGATTAGATACAAGAAGTCATCAACTAGTAGCCTTCTTCGCTTTGTGCCAATATCTTGAGCCTTGTGTGTCTTTAACATTAACAAAAACTCTTTGTTACCACATTTATCTCTACTTGAAATGTACTAAGAAGATGAGAGAAACTAAATACCAAATCTGTGACGTATTCAACAACAATATCTTCTACAAGCGCCACAGTCTCTGGATGCGGCTAAAAGAGAGAGAGAGGAGGAGGCGTGAATCGCTGCATTAGTTTCATAACTCTTGCAAGAATCAACAAGAAGTTTGGATAGATATGCATCATGGGTAAATACTTGTACATGCATCTATGAGTGATTCACTTAGTATGAAACCAAAGAAGAAAGCTTACGTTTTGCTCATCGCCAAATCCATACATCATATGCTGCACTGGAAATCATTAAAAGCAGAAAGTAAACACCCATTGTTGTTACCACAATGTTTCTGTTTCTGTAGCCTTAAAAAAGATCACTTTACATTCTTTTTGGAAGAGGGGTTTGCGCTTTTCCGGTGCCTGAGCTTTCGATTTAGACGATGACGCCGTCGTTGCTGGTGTGTTACTCATCTTCTTCTTCCAAATTTCAAAAAGAAGACAAATTTAGCTCAATCCCTAACCGGGAAAGTCCGATTCAGTTCTAAATTCAATTAGACAAGAGAATTCCAGAGTCCAGATTCTTAATTCCGATAAACCAGAGAGCTAAAGCAGAGAAATCGTCCATGTTCATTAATTCGCCATAATCGCCGTAATTGATAAGGAATGAAGATTGAAAGTGAGAACAGAGGAGCTCACCGAAGATGAACAGATGGGGATTAGCTTCTGCCGGCAAAAGTTCGAGGCAAATCGCCGACGATGACGAAAGGGGAGTATAGCCACAAGCAAATTTCATTATATACATAAATACTCTGTTTTGGGCTTATGAAAGGCCCATATGTGACCAAAAGAAAGGCCCATATATTAACCTTTGACTGTAAAAAAGAAACAAGAAAAGAAGACTAAATAGCTCTTAGTTTCGTGCAAGTATTTCGGATTTCATTTTGGACATTACCTCTCGAAGAAGCAACAGTAAAAGACAAAGCGCATGAGCATTCTGATCACGCCACGTGGTCAGTTGGATAGAACCCAAAATCTTGGAACACGTCACATGGTTTGTCCACCTATATCCATTTACACACTACTCATATCTGACGTGGCCGTATTCCAACTTGTCTTGGTGGTCCCACGTGGATAATCTAGGAAACTTCTATTTAGAACTTTATAACTTGTTTGACAAAGAAACCTTGTTACAAAAAAAAAAAACTTGTTTGACAAAGAAAAGAGCTTTATAACTTGTACTCCCTCCGTTTCACAATAATTGTCGTTTTAGAATTGTTTTTTCTTTTCAAAATAAGTATCGTTTTAAATTTCCAATGCATCTTTTAACATAAATTACTTACTTTAATCTCAATATTAACCAATGAAAAAAAAGATATCAAAATCAAATTATTTATTAAGAGTATAATAGAAAATTTAATGGGTTTCTTAATTTATGTGAAAAGTGTCATTTTGACACTTATTATAAAATGGAGGGAGTAATATTTTCGTGTTATTTTTTTTTGACAAATATATTTTTATGTAATTTTTATTAGATAATGCTAACTATTCAATGAAGAACTACTTAAATTTTCGATTATAAATAAAAAAATTCAATAGCTTGATATATTTTTTTTCCATCATTGAAAAATATATTAGTAGTTTTGAATTTCCTTTCACAAGTCGGCAAATTTTCTGAACCAACTCGACTACCCCTTGGCTTGGCTTGATGGGCCATGCGTGGGGTAAACCGTGTTGGGTGGATAACTCACGCGTATTACACGTATGCATGTTTAAACTAAACGACACCGTTCAACAATTAGGCGGGTCAAAAGAAAGAAAAAAAAAACAAATATCGCAAAACGAAAAAAGGTCTTGTTTTCTATTTAAAAGAAAAACGAAAATATAGCATAAAAAGATCTCTCACACAGAAGTTTTCTCATCGGCGATCTGTTCGGCTGATAAACAATTTGTGCATCCATTCTAAATTTTCTCAATTCTAAATCTTTCTGTGGAATAGAATTTACATTCCAATTTATTTCTAAAGATCGTTAATTATTTTTTGACTGGGAATAAGAACCCAATAGTTGTTCCCATTGGAACAGAAATTTAAAAGCTTTTTTTAATAAGAAGAAAAAGATGGATAGTTTGTGTTTGAATACCGGCTTACACGGCGTAATTCCAGCGATCAAAGCGGTTGGAAGCGGCGTAAGCGGTTGTGGTGGTGTTGTTGAAGTAAGAGCCACCGCATCGGCACCATCGCAAAAAAGAGGACCTTTTGGATTCTCTTTCAAGTACCCATTGACGCCGTTTTGGTCTCGCGGTGGAGGAATCGCGTCGAGAAGACGAAGCGGATTAGCTTTGGATGACGCCGTTTTGGTGGATTCTGGCGATTCGAGAAAGCCAATCGCGGAGGAGACGTCGACGGTGGAAATGGAGACGGAGAGGCGAAATGGGAGCTGGGTTTTGAAGATCTTGGATGTCCAATCTCTGTGGAGAGACGGAGGGCTAGAAGAAGACGATGATGAAGACGATGAAGATGAAGAGGATGAATTAAACGACGCCGTATTACCTGAAGACGATAATGGATGCGATGTATGTTCTTTGGAAGATGATGGTGACAAAGAAAACAAATTTCATCTCGACAGAGAATCATTCTCGAGATTGCTGAAGAGGGTTTCGTTACCTGAATCAAAACTATATGCTCAAATGTCATATCTGGGAAACTTAGCTTACTCCATTTCAAAAATAAAGGTTCGAACTTTAACCATTATGTCTCTCTTCTCTCTAAATGGATTGGAAATTAAATCATCTCTTGTTTGTAATTTCCTTCAGCCTGCGAATCTCTCCAAGTATTACGGCCTTAGATTTGTAACTTCATCAGCTGAGAAAACAGAGTTAGCTTTAAAAGCTGAAGATAGCCAAGTTTCAGGTGAGACCAAACCAAAGGAAGAAGAAGAAGGTCGCAAGATTAGTGCTTCTGCTGCATATGAGATTGTTGCATCAGCTGCTTCTTATCTTCATTCTCGGACCAACAACATACTTCCTTTCAGTTCTTCATCGAAAAATTCAGACAAAAGTGTGGAATCATCATCAGAGATTCCTTCGTCTTTAACTAACTCTGTTACCTCTGTTGTTGCTGCTGAAGAAGATGTGAAACAAGCAGTTGCAGACGATTTGAAATCAACGATCTCGTCTCCTTGTGATTGGTTTATATGTGATGATGATCAAACTCAAACCAGATTCGTTGTGATTCAGGTAAGAAAAGAAAATATTCAACTCAAGTTTTGTTCTTTTCGAGATTTCATTCTAATGTTGTGAAATTGTTTGTAGGGATCTGAATCTCTAGCTTCTTGGCAAGCAAACCTACTCTTCGAACCAATTGAATTTGAGGTATTATCTCCCGACAATTCTGGAAACAAAAATGGCCTATTCGTTTCGTAATCGCTACTCTGTGTTGTTCGTTTTAGAGTCACTGTCACCGAGTTTTATTCTTTAAATCGCTACTAAAATGAACGAATGAGTTTTGAGTCGCTAATATTTATTTTAGAGTCTGTCAAACGAACATGTTTGGAGTCGTTGTCGCTGACTGTCAAACGAACAAGGCCAATGTGTCTGATTTAGAACTTACAAAGACCTGTTTTTCAATCCATTAGGAACTCGGTGCGATTGTTCACAGAGGAATATACGAAGCTGCAAAAGGAATGTATGAACAAATGCTACCTGAAGTTAAATCCCACATCAAAACCCACGGCAACCGAGCTAAATTCCGGTTCACAGGACATTCATTAGGCGGAAGCTTATCGTTATTACTAAACCTCATGTTACTGGTTCGAGGAGAAGTACCTGCTTCTTCTTTACTCCCTGTTATAACATTTGGTGCACCGTTTGTATTATGTGGAGGTGACCGTCTTCTTAAGAAACTTGGATTGCCTAAAAGCCATGTTCAAGCTATCATAATGCATAGGGACATTGTCCCAAGAGCTTTCTCTTGTAACTATCCGTACCATGTTGCAGAGCTTCTCAAAGCTGTTAATGGCAACTTCCGTAGCCATCCTTGTCTTAACAAGCAGGTATGGCTGGCTACAATCCGTTCATAATTGTCTTCTTGATCTGATCAGACGAGTTAACGGGTTTCTTGATTCTGCAGAGTATGTTGTATTCTCCGATGGGTGAGCTTCTAATCCTTCAACCGGATGAGTCATTCTCTCCCGGACACGATCTACTTCCACCGGGAAGTGGTTTATATCTTCTAACCGGTGGTTTTGAATCGCTGGATAGTGAAGAAGAACGGTTGAGAGCTGCGCAGACGGTTTTCTTGAACACGCCGCATCCTTTAGATATTCTAAGCGACCGGTCTGCTTACGGGTCGACCGGAACCATACAAAGGGACCATGACATGAACTCATATCTGAAATCAGTTAGGAGTGTGATAAGAAAAGAAGTGAATCAGATAAGGAGAGTTAAGAGGGAGCATCGCCGGAGTCTCTGGTGGCCGATACTGGTGGCTAGAGAGAGCGGAAGCTCAGGGATTGCGATCGGAAACGGACAAATGAACGGTCAAGATTTCTCTGGGATGATGAAGACAGGAAGAAAGTCTTTGCAGAGATTTAGCCGCCTTGTGGCGTCTCAACACATGCCTTTGATCGTTGTTCTGTTGTTTCCGGTTAAGTTGATGTTTCTTGGAGCTTTCAACGTCTTTAGTTTCCGTTGAATTGGTTTATTTTTGGCGGGTTAAGGTCGTTTGCTTATACCGGTTTAGACCGGGTTTTGGTCATGACCAGGTTTAGATCATTATTTATTCATATTATATATTGTTTGTTTGTTTTTCTTGTTTGTTGGGCCCACTGGAAGCCTTTTCTTGTTAGATACATTGGTTTCATGCATAAAGATTTGTGGAAAAGGAACAAAAGGGACCATATACTAAAGTATTTTGTATAAAGTTTTTTTGGTTTTTTTTTTTTTTTTGAAGTGTAACAAGTGGGCAGAACAGCAGAACCAGTTTGATAAGTCGCGATTGGTCAGCAAATAGACTTTAAGAACTGCTATATACCCGAAAATCAGGTATTTGGGCATTTTGGATTCGAAGTAACCATAATGTAATAGAAGTAACCATAATATGTCCGAAGTAACCAATTGGTTCAGGTATTTTGTACCCAAAATAACCAAATTCTAACTGAAGTGTCCGATCGGTTCGAATATTTTGTATCTGAAATAACCAAATTCTAACCAATTTACATGAAATAACCGATTTATCCGAAATCATTCTATTAAAAAAATCTGATTTATCCGAAATGTATCTGATCTACCTGAAATAACCAAACTTATATAAAATATTTATTATATCTAACTATAAGTATGGTTACTTTGGGTATCCGTTCGGTTCTCCGTATTATCCGAACCAAACATATACCCGAGAGTATCTAGAGTCAAAACCCATTCGAGTGTTTTTTTTAGAATCCGAATCCGAATCGAATCGATTTTTCCGGATCAATTTCGGTTTAGTTCTTCGGGTCTGAATAAAGTGTCCAGAACTAGAACAAATATTTGATTGAATGATAATTACAGTTAGATCAGTGGTCAAAACTATTTTTTGTATTATTATATTTTGTAGTTCACATCAAAACCTACATAAATAAATTAAAAAAGTTCGTTGTAGATTAAATGCGGACTAGTTTTGTGAAGAAATAAATTTAATGCGCAGCAAACTATAATTCATCTCAAAAGTAAAATGGTTTAGTTCGTAGTTAATTTAGTGTTCTCTAACCACAAGAACCATTCAAAACTTTACTTAATTGAAAAAGACAATTTCTGAAATATGTTCTTTTGTCATTTGATGGCGCTTATTATCGGTCGACTTCAATTGCTTAGAAACTGGGAAGATATTTGTGAAACAATGACATGATTCGTATCATCGAATTATTGATGTGTCGTAGCAGATCATCAAATTTGGATTAGTCGCATCCTACTTTTTATAATTTCTTTGATTTTTTTTTTGTTACGTAAAGAGAAAACCAGTTGGGCGAGTTGTCGAGAAAGTGGCCCAATGCACGTTGCCACGAATGACTAATCATACACGCAGTGTAATTATACGACCATTAAAATCTAGCTGGATTGAGACTGTCAGTGTCTTAACTGGTCCTCACGCGCATGTTTTAACTCGTGAATTTCAATCGCTTTTGTTATGGAATTTTGCACGTGCGACAAAGGTTTAATTGTACGTTAAATATCATGCTGGTGGAACAATGGTTGCTTTGATTTGGGTTTGATCAATGATCTTATATTCTTATATACTACTCCCTCCGTTTCACAAAGATGCATGTTTTAGAAAAAAAATTTGTTTCACAAAGATATAATTTTTAGCTTTTCTATGCACACTTTATTAATTAATGATGATATTTTGAAAATTTTAAGAAGATTAATTAAATTTATTAAATTACTATTGGTTTAGAGATATTGGAAACTGTAAAGTAACAAAAATTGATGCATTTATGATTAAGTATTAATTGTTTTCTTAATATATGTGAAAACTCTAAAAATTGTATCTTTGTGAAACGGAGGGAGTATTCAACTGCCTAATTTGCTGCCATGGCGCCTTGCATCAGTAAAGCATTGATAATTCATATTAGGGCCCATGCATATTATACGTTAAGAACTTAAGATTAATATAAAGTTGATTCATATATTAATTTGTCGATATATAGACGTTTGAGAACCCTAGCCGCCGACTAATTTTTCCCCGATCTCCATCTCCGGCGCGCGTGGTTTCTCACCATCACCGGAGGAGGGACCCCTCTGTCTTCTTTCTTCTTAGGCTACTCTTGCGGTGGTTTTTCCCTCAAGGTCAGTGCTAGATCTAGGTTTGTATTAAGGTGCGATGGCTTTGGTCGAGTTTCAGAATCGGCGATGGTCCTTTGTCGGCGTGCGTATTGAGGCGTGCCTATTATTGTCTTATCTCCTCGGTTCAGCTTGCTCGAGGACGGCTCTGACCTAGGATATCAGCTTCTCTTGGGTTCTGCCTTGCCCTCTTTTTGGGTTTCTCCGGCGATTCGTGCGGTCACAGCTCTGGACGAGCTCTGTAGCTGCTTTGTTCTTCATTCTGTTGATTTAGAAATTGACAGCGTCATCCGATTTGATAAGCCGAGGACAACTCTTCAGTCGGGTATTTGCTTCTCTTTCCCTACAATCATGTTTTCTTGCTAGCAGCGGCGGCTCTCCTTTGGTCATAGTTTATTGTTTGTTCCCGTGTGGCGATTGTTTTCTCCTCCGTGGAACATAAACTCCCTCGCATCTGCTCGGCCTTCTATTATTGTCCTCTGCCTCCGGTTGAGTTTGTTGTTCCCCCTCTGTTATGTGTTTGTTTGTTCGGTATTGGGAGAAATCTCCGTTCAGTGGTCTTTGGGAAAGTTTGCCTTGGCTACGGTTCCTCTCCTCTATCTCATGTAGTTGCGCCTGCCCCCCCCCCCCCTCTAGCATCGAATGGAGTGGTGCTCTTCTTCCTCTTCTTGCACCTGGCGATTTGGCATCTATGTCGTATCAACCCGACTTTGAGATCGTGCTTCTTGTAGTCCTTCTTGGTGTGAAAAGATGTGGAGTTGTTGTCGGTTTTCCATTTTTTGTTGGAGCTCTACTCTCCCGGTTCTTCATGTCACGGTTGACCTGCAGTTTCTCTGATCATTTCCTCCTCTTGGGTCTGTAAGAGGTATTTCTGTTAGGAGTTGAAGCTCTGTTTCTGTTTCCACTACTTTGTATAGGAAAAGTATCATTGAGCTGAGAGTCCTAGAAGTTCAGTCATTTGGTTGTTGGTGCTTTGTGTTCGAGCTGGCCGGTATTCATTGTTCGTTGGCGTTTTTCGTTGATGTATCCTTTAGTATCCTTTTTGGCTCTCTTTTAGGCTCTTCATGGTTCTGTTTTTTCAGTATTGTTCTTCTTATGTTTGTATTTTCTAGCATTGTACATTGCTGCTATCAATAGAATACTTTTTTTTTTTTTTTTGAATGAATGTAAAATTAATTCAAACAAAAGATTATTTACATCAAGTGCTAAACCATTTGTGGTTGTAGTTTGTGAAAAGAAACAAAGTTAAACAAAGCAATCAAAAGTTGAGATGAGCTTTATTAGTTCGCCACTGGTTGAGCTCTAGAATACCTTTTATCAAAAAAAAAAAAATATAAAGTTGATTCATACATTTTATTCTCACGGTTTGTAACACCTGAGTATAATAAACACACTACCACAAATGAAACACAAAGAGAGATTGGAAACTCTGCAGGTTTAGTCCTAATTTGGGGTTTTAGTTTGTGTGAAAAATAACTTTCTTGCTAATGTTCAAAGTATGAAATGTGTCATTCAAAGTGGTCGGAGTCGGCTTCTCCGACTGCCCCAAAATGCTCTCATGCCGCCAGGAATGAATTGGTCCGTTTGTCGTATTCGAAGATCGTGTTAGTTCTTGGAAAAATGTAGGTGTTCTTTTCATGAGGTTTGAAAGTTGGTTTTCAAGGATGTTCGTGACAACTACGATGAAAATTTCAGTACTTATGAATTGTGGCAATACGGGGTTGTCCGTGCTTCAGCGTGTGATTGATGTCTTATGAAAATGGTTTTAAGGCAGCATTTATGGCTTTACTACTATATGTATTGATTGAATTTGAAGATAGTTATGATTCATGTTCATGTACCTTTTGAACTGTCATATATGAAATAGATATCCAGAAAGGTCGTCCTTTGCCAGTTTAATTTTCGTGTTAAATGTCTTCGATTAAAGCTATTTTATTTGTCATTTTGTGTCCACCATTTTTTTGTTTGTTTGTTGACATTTCAACTTTTCTTTTATTATCTTCTACAAAATTACTTTACTTGAAAATTAGTTATGAGAGCATTTACGTTTTTTTTGTTAACTACCAGATTAGGTGAAATGATAATGTTGACATTTACTAACGTTACTTAGTGTCAACTTTCGAGTTTATATTATTTGAAAAAGTTACTAGTAAACCATAACACAATTTTAAAAAATTGTCAGAAAAGAAAGATATGTAATGGTGATATTACCATATGTATGTATATGAGTAGGTAGATTATACAGATCTAAGCATTAGCTTTGAGAAAATAAAACTAAATCTAGCTATATTGTATATATTTACAACCTAAGTTGCATGCATGCATACTAAGGGTTTGAAATGGTGTGTGGATAGAGTAATATAATTAGAGGAACATCGGAACTAGATGAATTAAGTCTGTGAAATATAATAAGTGTATTGGTCAGAAGAAGAAATGAAATGAAACTAGCCATTTTTTTAAAAAAAGTGTTTATGCAGTTAATGAAATATAAGAAGAAATGCTATGGGTAACTATTGAATATCGATTTATGTTTCCTTTAGTTGTAGGTTTAGTAACCCTTTATGGGCTTATGTTTCCGGAGATATTTTGTTGTTCCGCCGGCTTAGTTTTTGGAGAAGAGTTTGTCTTCTGCCAGCTTTGTATTTCAAAAACGCATTCCTCTATGTTTAATGAAAAGTATCATTTCAGATGAAAAAAAAAGAAAGTAGCCAGTCATAGATTGGGTTTGGAAAGGTGAAAATAGTGAGAATATCTCTTACCTCTTGATGGTTATTTTAGGGTAGTTTGTAATAAGGTAATTGTATCCTTCCGCTTTGTGGTATATGCAGAGATGCTTAAAATAACTGATTTGATTATTTATATCACCAAAATGCATTAACAATTTTAGTCACTTGCGTAAAGAGAACTTTAGAATTAAATGTTGAGTTGCAGTTGAAGAATAACTGACACGCCCGGAAGTGATTCGTGGTTTTGTGCGAGCAATAACAAACCACATGGAACAGACGTGTGGTGATTGCAGAAATAGTAAACAAAGTCTTTAGAACTTCTCAAAAATAACAAACCGGTTGTCAGACGAGAATAGATCACGTACGGACTAAGTGAACGGGCGTGAAACCCACGAAAGATGGCGGTCATAACATTACAGTAATACTATATATCTATATACATAAAGGCCATCAAAAAAAATTATCAATCAGTGTTAGTTAAATATTTAGAAAAATTTCAATATTTATATATTATGAAAACTAAATCTCTTGAAGGTTGCAAGATTTATCTCATCAGCTAACAAAGGTTTATTATAAGAACAAACCTTTTTAAACGTTAATCTGATACAGTTTTATCTCTGTGTTTGGTGGGTATTATCATTTCCGTCCTTAGGATTACGACTAAAGCTTCGCTGCCATAGACACCGCATGGACTGCGAACCAGTGCTCATTGGTACTTCATAGTCAGCTCCACCATCATACTCTGCTGCCTCCTTTGCTGTAACAACACCTTAGGTTTGATCAACCTTTGTATTCGAATATGACAATATGGATGGTTGGTTTGATCAATATTTGATCAACATGTCCCTACTTAACTTTTTAGAATGGAACTATTGGCTAGCATATTATATTGGAATTAGAAAGAAAAAAAGAAGCCAGAAAGCCTAATTGATTGATTGTGAATAAAGCAAAGTGTTAGAAGCAAAGGAGGGGACTACAATGTCTTTGAAAACATAATATTAATAATGAAGTTTAACTGGATACTAAAGGGCAAAAGAACAGTTATACAACGCTAAACTTACCCACAACCACCATTTTCATATGATGAACATGGACACGAACACATAATAAAACCGAGCATATTTTTGGGGAAATAAACAAAATGATTTATATTGTGATAAGAATTGCACAAACTCAATAATAATAACAAAAAACTCTGTTTCGTTTTTATTAAAGATAAAATAACATAAAATAAAAAAAAAGCAAACGAAAAGATGACACATAATAGGCATTCTTGTTCTTCTCCAAATTACACTTGCATCATCTGAATCTAAACAGATGGACTTGGACGGGTTTTCTTAGACTTAGAGCTCCTTTTCCTTCTAGGTTCTCTAGGAGACCAATTCGCTGTTCCAGGTTCATAGGAATAATGAAAGAAAAGCTCTTCACCTTCTTTGATATCTTTACCCGCAAATAATCCCATTCTATGATCTCCTTTGACAATCATCAACTGCACACAAAACAATAAAATTGTAAGGTAACTAAGAAAGATCATCACTTCTAATTAGTTTCGAATGGTAACAGCTGTCAAGGTGGATTAATCCGCGAGTGATCAATACCGCTTTTGTTTACCATTCACAATAATTGTTTGCAAAAGTGCGGACAAAAAAAAATAAAAGCGGACTAAGTGCATACCGGTTTTATGAACAAATAAGTGCGATCCGCAACAGACTATTATCCACCCAAAAATGAAATGGTTTGGTCCGCACTTAAATTAGTCCACTGTGACCGCAATTACCATTCGAAACCTAAATTTCTTGGAATATATTTCAATATATATAACTAATTGTATATTAATTAGAACCAATCAACAACAAGTAAGTTGATCATACAAACATGATTAAACTATCTAGTCAATTAATGAATGTATCAATACTGTTCTAGGGTTTCCGAGATAAAAGTACAATGATTTAGTACCTTGGCGTAGCAGTTAGGGTTTTTTGAGTGATTGAGAAATTTAAACTTGTTTCCTATACGGCGAGAATCAATAATGTACTGTAAAATATTACTTTGATTAATTAGTGAGAAGAAATTTGTAATAAAACATGTAAGAATGTATTTGGAGAAGAGAAGGTCGGAGACTAAAGTTACCCTATCATTCAAGGTAAAGAGGTAGGAATACCCAAGTTTTTTTTCTACTCTCCCACGTTCATCTCCTTCATCATGAGAGATCAATTCGCCGGTATATTCTCCGATAAACTCATCTTTTTTAAGAGAGTGCTGATAAATCAACTCAGATGATATCATTAATTAATTGTCTAAAGTTTGAAACTTTGTGACACAAAGAGATGAAAAGGAAAATATATAAAATATGTTAATTCTAATATAGGGGATGGTAGTAGGACCAATCTGGTTTGAATCTAAAACAAAACTTTATTTTATATATATATATATATATATATATATATATATATATATATTAATATGAATGCTTACCCGTGTAAAGACACCCCATCCATGAACATCCGATCTTGCAAGGAGAATCTAGTGAATAGTAGAAAATATAGAAATTAATAATTTGTATAAAACTTTGATGTTGTTTTGACATTGATGATAACCTTTTTATGTTTTCTTTGGAGGAATCTCATGTTTTGGCAGTGACTTGTCTGGGATGTTTCACCAAGAGAGTTATCTCCACAACTATATAAAACACAAAATATTATTAGAGTTTTTATTTTATTTTATTTTGAAAATTAACCACGGAGTTTGATATTAAGCTGAAAATGTTACCCAAGCCAACAATGCCGACAATAATCTGGATCACATTCACGAGAAGCAGCAAAGCAAGCACATTTTCGTTTTATGCATTGACCCGTTTTACATGTACATCCTCCAAAACGATTGTTGCATGTCTCTGATGAACACCTAAATACAAAATATAAACTTATGATCTAAATAAACTTTAGCCTATTGGTTTATGAAACTGTAACTGATTCAAACTTTTATTACTGATTAGTTGTTGGGAAAAATGCTGAATAATCCCTCCATTGTAATGAGTTTATAAGACTTCAAGAATGTTTTTGATTGAGAATATGAAGAGTTAATGAGACGTACCCACAATATTTCTCACAGCAAATTCCTTTAGCTAAACAAGGGCATTGATCTCCACATATCGGCTCGCAAGTGCATGGTGTGTACTGATTATAATCCAACTTAGTTTTTCCCTTCTCTAAGTTTTTCATAGCAGCCGGATAATAAGCATATTTTTGGAGTAGTTTGGCTTTTTTCCTAGGTCTTTTGGATGTCTCTTCATCAGCCTGTAATGAAAATCATCAATATGAAACTGTTTTTTTTTCTTTTTTTAAACATAAATGTCATGAAAATTTATTTTAATTTACCTGATTGTTTCTTTCTGAAGTTTCACCATCTTCTTGTAATTGATTTTTATCACACATGTAATTGTAAACCTCTGAACATGTCTTCAATCCGGAAAGTATGCATCTAGTAATAAGACAACTGCGGCAAGAACATGGATAATAAACCCAATCAAGTTAAGATAGAAGAAAAACCTTATGTATAGAGAAAAATAATGCAGCTACCATTACGATGTATTTATATCAAACCTAGCTATTATATCATATAATTCTACGGAATATCTACTTTTTAGTTAATAAACTAAACTTCAACTCATCCGTGCGGATCGTCTTGCTAAATTAAAGACGCAAGAACACGTAACAAACTTTTTAGTTATGTTTCTGTTGAAGAACCGGCTTGGTTAACTTTTGATGCTTACTTGCGTAATAAAATTTTCTTTTGATGTCAAAAAAAAACTAAGCTTCAACTAAAACATGACAACTCTGATTTTTAAATGATAATTGCGACAACATCTAGGAAAAATTGTTAGGTTTAGGTTTTTGTATATTAATACTATGATTTTGTTTTACATTTCTTACCTGTTTTTCCCAAACATTTGGACTCCTTTCAAGTAAAGATCCTCCTCTATAGGCGTCCACTCATTGTATGCTTGGGACATATCTGAAATATCTTTTATTAGTCCTCTATATGAGCAGTTAATACACAATCTCCAGTTTTTGTGTTTGTACCTGTAACCACATTTTTCCCTTTGTTGTTTGATATAGAGGTATCATTAGACACCACATTATCAGCTTCTGTGACAGTACTCCTTGGCTGTTAAACCAGTAATAAACATAATTAAGATATGAACAAATGTTGTGAGAGAGAGAGAGAGAGAGAGAGAGAGAGAGAGAGAGAGAGAGAGAGAGAGAGAGAGAGAGAGAGAGAGAGAGAGAGAGAGAGAGAGAGAGAGAGAGAGAGAGAGAGAGAGAGAGAGAGAGAGAGAGAGAGAGAGAGAGAGAGAGAGAGACCTTAAGGTAACAATCGTTACTACATTGGTTTCTAACATCTTCCTCCTCAAACGAATCAGATTCTCTATGTCCCTGACAAGCCAAAGTCATCTAATTAAGTTAATCACTTAAGCTTATAAAACTTATGCTATCAAAACAATAATTAAATAAATAAATTAAAGCTTACAATATAACTTGCAGGCTGCTGATATTCTTCATGCATATGACAATCGAAGTCCTGTAAAAGATTAAAAAAACTTAACAAAGCCTAATATATACATCATATACCATATGTTACATCATATATATGTTCTTTTTTGGGATGGCAAAAAATAAAGATTAAAAAACTTACAAAGCAACGAAGGCAAAAATGCCTATTAATTTTCTCTGGAAAAGAAGTAATAATTAATATATTTTTATCAGAAACTTCACCAACATTCTTAGGCTTTACGAGCTCATTGTATCTCTCCTACAAACATGGAGATTATATATTATTGATTCATCGTTAACACACACAAAATGATTATTATTGATGAATATTTGATTCCATTGTTACCAAAATATCTGAAACATCTACTTCGAGGTCTTTGGCGAGAGCTCTCTGCACCACCAGGTCCTCATGCAAATTATATTCATGTCCAATCTCCCTACAAAATTATTGGCTACGTTATTAACAAACTATTGTGAAGAACAATAGAGGTCTAAATTCATATACACATTTACAAAAATTTCGTTAAATAATTTTAGAATCAAAAGTTATTTAATTCGGGTTCCAACTCAAAACCAATTGATAATGAGTGGATTGACCCTCACCCTATATATATATATTAGTTAATTATTTCTCCAACTATCGATGTGTGACTTAGTTCATCAACACCCTCAACACCATGTTAAATTCGGACTTATTATAGGCTTCCAACTCAAAACCAATTAGTAATAAATGGATTGACACTTACCCTATATTAGTTAATTATTTTTCCAACTATTGATGTGTGACTTAGTTTCATCAACAAAATTTTTATGAATGTGCTACTTGTATGCACATATAAATGATCGCTTGATAATCAATAACATATATAACACAAAGACTAACCTTATTAACTGATCTGCATCTTCAGAATATTCCAGTTTTTCTTCTTCGTCTTGTATGTCTCTGCTGCTCAGTTCCTCTGGCTGACCATCTTTATAATAGATTTGTATCTTCCCAATCACAGAATCACTTTCAGCCATTAGCTGGTTTCTACAATGTTAATGAAATATATGCATATATAATTAATACCAGTCATATATATTGTAATATGATTGATTACTGAAATTAATATGAAATGAAAACAAACACACCTATCCGTGAAAACCCATGTCACTGATCGAGGTAACTGTTCAACAAATGGTAACTTGAGATATTCTTTACCAGGACCTCCAAATGTGACTTGTTGAACAGGACTATCATCATCCAAAGGGCCATTGAAAAGATCTAATGGTGTTTTCATTCTTAAAGATAACATACAGTTGTCATTATCCACTCTTCCATGATGTGAATCAGGAACATACACATTTGGTATGCATTTTTTAGACTTGATTCCTTCCTGTTAACCCAAATAAAATACGTAAATTGTTTTTGAAAAAATGTCAAACGGAATATAATTTTTTTATATATATAAGTTGAGTAATTTTTTATGAATTTATAATCAAGCCTTGATTTAGCATTATGTATTGTTCGATGTGAATCAATTTGTAATCTTCATAGACGAGTCTTATATAATATATTAGTATATTGTATAATATTTTTTTAAATCATTTGTAAAAGTTAATTTCATAAAAAAATAACTAGTATTTTTTAATTTAATAATCTAATCTTATATTGAATTTTATTTTATATTTGTGTTTTTTTGTTGGTTATTTTTTTAAACGGATATCTAAAAACATGTTGGTTCTGTATATTTGGGATTTAGTAAATTTAGATATACTTATAGTTTTACGATCTTTTAACTGATCTAAAGTATCTGGTCCGAAACTAAACTAGTCACATTTTTCTATTATTATTTTTTAGGGTTTCAAAATCCTATCTTTTTTTTAGTTTTTAAGATTCTGATACAACAAAAATAATTATTTGATTTTTATCTTATCATCAAATTGAAACACCTAATTTATAACCATACCCTTGAAAAGTCTTTGATTAATCTTCTCATCATTTTATCAATATAATTAAGATATGTATTTTAAAAATAAAAATTAAAGAAGAAATCAAAAAATTTCTTACTTGAATATGCATAGATCTTTTTTCTTCGATTTTCTGTTTGATCTGATTCAATTTGGTAAGCAAATCCTCATATTCACAATTTTCCTGAATAAAAGAAGATAAAATCACAAAATTAACATTATATTGGATATGGCTTTTCTGCAATTTTATAGACCATGAGACGAATAACATAAAATCTATTAGAATAAAAATCCAACATGAAATGCTATGTAGTTCGACTCATCATCACAACCGACTAATATTAAATTTAAATTTGTTTTGTATATATATTTATTAAGGACATGAATATCAAATTGTTTTACTGATTATCAAAAGACATCCAACTTCACGTAAAACAAGTTATATATTGAAAAGAAAAAACTTGTATATATACCTTCTCCATTATCATTTTGTCTCTCGTTTTCATGTGTTTTGTGATGTTGTTGAAAGCCAACATATCATTTAAATAAGAGGCGTGAGTAAAAGATTAACAAAAAACCTAGTCTAGAAAATACATAAATAAAAGGCAATGGTTTAAAAGGATAGAAATATCAAAATTCTTAGAAGTTTGAATTCAGATATAATACTTAATATTGTTGACTCTCAATTAAATAGTATCTTATATTTGCAAGTTTTTTTAATTTGAATTCATATTTTGGAATAACTTGGATTAGAACTGTGACAATAAATGTGCATATATTCTCTCTTTTTTTGGATAAAAATATGCATATATTGGAATGCCTTCCGTGGCAAAGATGATTTTTTTGTTTAACTAAAAAGATGAATTTCATTAACCTATTTAATCTTATATATGTCTTTTGGAAGTTATAAAATTTAAAAAATGATAGAACTTTTATTAACTTTTAAACTGGTTGATTACTAGATTATTCTTAATGACAATAGATATTTTACTATATTAATTTATTTTAAATTTATTATATTGATTTAAATAATTATTATACTATATTTAGTAGATATACATAATTTTGATAATATTTTTCTTTTAAATGTTATATATTTTATGTTATGTATTTTCTATTTTATTTTAAGATATTACTAAGTATATTTTTACAGATAAAATAAATTTATATTATGAATTTTACAATTATTGTTAATATTATATGTGAAATATAAAATAAATTGTTAATAATTTAATATATAAATATAAATATTTATATTTTTATATATTTAGTAAATATACATAATTTCGATACTAAAAAATAAAATATCAGATATTTTATAAAATATTTGCTGTTTGATTTTAAAATATTACTATATATGTTTGTTATAGAAAAATCAATTTGTATATGAATTTTACTATTATTAATATTAAATTTTTAATATAATTTCTTTTAATCTATAACTTAGATGAAAAAATTAAATATTAACACTAAAATTTTTGTACATGCACATGGTATAGATGAATTATAATACTGGTTAAATTCATCACAGTTATTAGAGGAAAAGAATGGAGTAAGAGTCAAATGTCTTACACATGATCATGCATTCATGATCATAAATAACAGCATAAGATTCACATCCTTGACCTTTGAATGGTGGAAATTAACATATTCACAAAATAGAAAAACCATCTAAAAATATTGACCATACCACTGATGTAATACATCCACCAGTTCACAAAAATCAGAACCATCCAAACGAATCAGAAGGTTACGTTTAACCTCTGAAACCACCACCAAGCTTTCTACTTCATCTCTTAGCCTCCACCACCACATTAGGCCAAAAGTCACAGCCACGACCGCTCTCTCCAACCATCTCTCCTCCTCCAAGCAAACCCCAAAAACAGTGTCGTCGCCCACCGGCTTACCACCACTCTAAACCACATCTGCATCACTTCGTATAGACTCAAAAAGAACATAGCCCTAACCAAAACCCACATTTCTTGAGATGCAAGAAAATAGATTTTGTCTGGATTGGTTGACATGGGCGTGCTCATGGTTCCTTTGATTCCGAAGGTCGACGGGAACTGATGAGAGAGAGAGAAACGTGAAAGGAAGAGGACATAGAGAGGGAATGGAGACCATTTGAAATGGTCGAACCAATGACCAGCTACTTGCGTTGATACAAAGAAATATAAATGGGCTTGTAATTCGATTATAAAAGGGTAAATTGTTATCCAATCAAACATCATAGCAAGAAACTTTACTTTGTTCTTCAATTATGTATCAGCTACAGATTTTTGATCCCATACAAATTTCATTCTCCTTAGAAAATAAAAAGACACATTTAATGGAAAATCTCAGTTCATAAAAGGCCAAAGAAAAAGTTGCTAGGAATGAACCACCACTACCTTCAGGCGATTAAGCTGCTGCAAGTGGCTGGAGAGCTTTAAGAGGGTTCATGATGACACCGTCGATAAGCCCATACTCTTTGGCTTCTTTAGCACTCATGAAGAAATCCCGATCTGTGTCCTGGTTTATCTTTTCTAAGCTTTGACCAGTGTGGTACGCGAGGTAACCGTTTAGGTTTGCCTTGTGATGCAGCATTTCATTTGCCTGGTTTCAGACCATCAACTTGCCAGGTTAGGTCATACTCAAACTCAATCTAGTCCCTCACACAGACTTAAGCATAATTTCAAAATATAATGGGCGCTGATGAATGACCTGAATGTCGATATCGGTTTGTCCACCTTGAGCTCCACCAAGCGGCTGATGGATCATTATCCTTGAGTTTGGTAGACTATATCTTTTTCCTACAGTTATAAGAAATAAAGCTAAGCTCAGCATCGCAAAATCGAGAAGAATAGAATTAACTAAAGCTTTTTACTCTGAATGAAAGGATTAAGAGACTACCTTTGGTTCCAGCACTAAGCAGAAAAGCTCCCATACTGTTCATTATGATTAACAAAACACATAAGAGAGGAAGGTATTACAATCCATACAAACTATCAATTTACCAAGGACAATAAGAACTGATCAGAGTTATTAAAGGATGGTGAAAGTTTTACCTAGCAGCTAGACCAACACAAACAGTGGAGACATCAGGTCGGATATGCCTCATAGTATCGAATATAGCCATACCTGAGGAAATTGAGAGATACAAGAGTCATTATCAGTGAAAACCGAAACAAGTAAAAGCTAGCAAAGTGTTCTTATTACCAGCTGTAACTGATCCACCAGGAGAATTCACATACATGACAATATCCTATCCAACATAAATAAGCACTATCAGAATCCTAACCAAAACATTCTGAATCAAGGAATATGAGTTTTACAATATTTGACCTTAGTAGGATCAACAGCATCAAGGTAAAGAAGCTGAGCTACGATTATGTTAGCCATATCATCATCCACAGCACCACCACAACGAATAATCCTCTAACCATCAAAATCACAAGACACCAATTCATCAACAGTAAGAGCAAGCTCGAAACTTTTTGATAATCTTAAACAAAGAGAGTTTTACATATTGGAAGAGCTGGCTTATGATACTCTGGAAACGTTCTTGCACCATAGGAGGTGGTCCTTGTCCTTTAGCGTACACAGGAAAATATGGAGAAGAAGGGACTTGCAAATCATCTCTGCAAAGCAACATAGTTCCAGATTAAACCATCAAAAAAGTAGAGCTCAAACTCAAAAAGTTTCACCTTATGGACCAAACTCCTTGAGGAGAAGGAATCTCCGGTGTCCAGAGATTGCCGGAATATACAGCCATCGGAGCTGAGTTCTTCAAAATCCTTCTCTCGCTAACTAGCTTCTTCGTCTTTCTGCAAACAATAATCCGTCCAGTCTCTAAAATTAACCCTCAGATTCCGTAACCTCGAGAGAAATCGCAGTGAAGAAGATAGGAAATTGCTCTTACCTTGAACGAAGGGGCTCGAAAGGGAGAGAGAGCTTCTGAGAATCGAATGAGGAGCCATTGGGACTTGCGGTGATGAATCCGGGTGTAAACCTGAGTGAAGAAGCCGATGTGGAGACGCAAGCATGAGCCATTTTCTTGTTTGATTTGGGATGAATGAAACCCTAATTCCGTCACCGGCGAGGAGCTTCCGGTCCTTATCCTTCCGAAGAGTAAAATGGTGACTATACTGACTACACAGTTGAGGCTCTAATTGATATGTTTTTGTATCGGGCCGGGTTATAACCCAATGGGGCGGGTCAATTTCTGGTCCGATAAAATTACACGCAAACGCATTTTGGTAGCTTTGGTACTTACAAAACGCGATTGTCACGGGTTGTTTTCAAGAGGAAAATATTATAAATTAGTCTTAAAACATAAATTAAATAGGGGTTATTTGTTTATACATTTTAGTTGATTTTTAAATCCAAACAAAATTATATGTTACTCATTATTGATTTTAAAATCTTTATCAAAATTATGTGCTATTGTTCAATGATTTTAGAATCTTAGTTAAAATTTTATGTTATTGATTCTATTATTTCAAAATCTGAATTAAAATCAAGTGTTATTTAATAGTAAATATTTATGTATGGATTTTATTTTATTATTAGATTTGAATGGATTTTGATAGATTTTTAAGTAAAAATACAAAGATTTAAATTCGAATGAAAACTTACCAATTTTTAAAAAATTAATAAAATCTATCTATTAAATTTTAAAATCAACAAATTTCCAAATACACACCAATAAGACCTTTTGATGCATAAAATCTGTATTTGATAAAAAGAAAATGCACAAAATCTATCAAATAAGAAGTTATGAGATCTTTTTATATATAGAGATTTTTTCTCTCTCGCTTCTCAAAACACTAAACAAAAAAATGTAAGTTTTCTTAATCCTCTATTAGTCATCATGTTTCTCTTGCAACCTAAGAACAAACACAGAAGGCAAATATGGGAGTGTATAGCTCGTTTGGTTTACGCATGGTTTAGTTCGATTATTAACTCAATAGATTTTTAATGACATAATTACTTGTATATAACAACAACAAAAATATGTTTTTTGTCTAAAGGATAATTATATTAAACATAAGGAAAACCATACAAACTGTGTCGGAAACACTGGAAACATAGTCCAAAAAATTACCGGAAACTAAAACAGACAAAGTTAAACAAACCTTTCGCAGAGTGAACAACAAAAATATGTTATAAAGAGCAAAACAAAACCTCTTATGCATAGCCTAGTTTTGACTCAAGTGACTCAAAACCAAAATTTTAAAACTCCCACAAACCAAAAAGAAATTATTATAAATATATCAATTAGAAGCCGTCATGTGAAGCTGCACAAGCGACGCATAAACCCCACCGTCGATTTTGATCAACGTTTCGTGAGTTCCTTTCTCAGCAATCACACCGTTCTTAACGACAGCGATAACGTCAGCATTTTTAATAGTCGATAACCGGTGAGCCACAACAACCGTGGTTCGGTTCACCATCACTCGGTCAAGTGCGTCTTGAACCACTCGTTCTGATTCCGCATCAAGAGCGCTCGTTGCTTCGTCCAAAAGCAATATCTTCGGCTCTTTTACAATGGCACGTGCTATAGCCACGCGCTGTTTCTGTCCTCCTGATAGTTGTATCCCTCTTTCTCCGACCACCGTGTCGTAACCCTATAAAAGTGTGTTGCTTGCATCGTAAGTAAACTTTGAAAAAAGCAGAATTTTTTTAAAAAAAATTCCCCCTAAGCTCTGGGATATAAAACCGACTGACCGAAGTTTTAATGAACCGAACCGAGCTAATTGGAAGAACAAAACCGATATGCAATTTTTTTAAAACCAAAAAAACCGAAAAATCGAGTGACCGAACCAAAAAACCGAAGTCATGGGCCTAAGATTCATTATTGTAGACTTGTACTTATCGATCGATTTTGGTTTTCATAAAAGTTTCATCTTCCAATATATATATATATAGGATATAAAATCAAATATAAATTATCGAACCGAACCGAGCCAAAGTTTTAACGAATTGAACCGAATTAATTGGAAGAACAAATACCGATCGGCAGTTTTTTTAAAAACAAAAAACCCAAAAAAACCGAATAACCAAACCGTAACCGAACCGAAAAACCGAAGTCCCACACCTAATTTTCCCCTTACCTGTTGTATACTAGAGATGAATTTGTGTGCATTGGCGAGTTCAGCAGCGGCTATGATTTCCGACTCGGTGGCCGCCTCTGTGCTTCCTTTACCATAAGCAATGTTGGCTCGGATCGTGTCGTTAAACAAGACAGGCTCTTGTCCAACGAGTCCCATTTGTTGTCTCAACCATTTCAACTGCAGCTTCTTGAGCTCAACTCCGTCTAGAGTTATATGACCGGAGTCCGGATCGTAGAATCTTTGTAACAACGAGATCACTGTCGATTTCCCCGACCCACTCTCTCCGACCAAAGCAACGGTCTGAGAACAAAGAGAGATAGAAACTTGAGTGATATAAAACTCTTACGAGGAATTAGGGTTTGGTCTAAAGATTGTTTTACCTTTCCTGCACGGATGGTTAAGCAAAGATCACGAAAGATCTGAATGTCTGGTCTTGCTGGATAAGTGAAGCTTAAGTGACGAAGCTCAATATCTCCCTTAACGTTCTCCAGTACCGTCCCTGACTCATCACTTGAATCTATCTTTGATTTTCTATCAATGATTCCAAAGATCGATGCAGCTGCAACCTTAGCCTTGCTAGAATCAGGAGCGAAAGTACTCGACTGAGAAATCCCAATCGCTGCCATTGTTAACGCAAAGAACACCTGCAAATATATAGATCAAGATCCATCCTTCTTCATTACTAGGTCATGGAGATTTTAGGACAACTACTTTACCTGGAAAACATCATTGAAAGTTGTCTTTCCGTCCTCAACTAATCTTGCACCAGCGTAGAAGCTTGTCGCGTAGACACAAAACAAAATGAAGAAGGAAACTCCAAACCCTAATCCACTGATGAAACCTTGCTTGATCCCGTCTTTTATCGGACCTTCGCATTGCTTCTTATACATCTGCATCACTTTCTCCTCGGCGCAGAAGGACGCGACTGTTCTTATACTCCCCACTGCATCGTTAGCTACCTGACTCGCATCCTCGTACTTTGTCTGCAAAGTTAACAAAACACATGTAAGTTTCTTGATTCACAAGGAAAAAAACAGAGGATGGAACTGACTGTATAAAACTGTAATAACCTTTGCGTCGGCCGTGAATCCTTTCATGAACTTGACTTGAATATAACCATTGATACCAATAAGAGGAAGCATAACCAAGATTATAAGCGCCAGTTCCCAACTCGCAGTGAACGCTATGATCAATCCAGACGCAGCAGACGCAGCGTTTTGAACCATTAGAGACAACGCATCGCCAACTAGAGCTCTAATCAAAGCTGCATCAGCCGATAGCCTTGCACCCATTGTACCGCTTGAGTTCTGTGGCTCATCAAACCAGCCAACCTCCATATGAACCGCTTTCTCAAAACACATTGATCGAATTCGTCGAATCAGTTTCCCTCCAGCTACTGAGAACAAATACATCTGAACCGGTGAGACAATCAACGCAGTTGCTCCAAGAACTACAAATATTATCGCCCAGAATCTTGAATCTTTCTTTAGTTGGTCAGGCGGTTTGAAAAACGCCTCGATAACTCTTGAGATTAGAATCCCGAAAAGCGGGAAAATCGCGCCGTTGATTGCTGCTGCTACGGTTCCTAGAAGGAGAACCGGGATCTCCGGTTTGTTTAGAGCCGCGATCCGGGTGAGAGATACTTTCGGGGCCGGTTCTTGACCGGCTGTTCCTGTTTCCTCCTGGCCTACTCTCTGACTTACACTACCGCCACCAAGGTCTAGTCCTGCGGTTAAACCAAGAACATTCAGAGAATGATGACGGCTGCTATTCCCGACCGAGGAAGTCCCTCCGCTAATAACCGATCCTTCCATTGATTTTTTAAGATTCGAGTTCCGAAAAGATGATCCCGATGTAATCTCTGATGTTTTCACATCATGATCCTTGTTTATCTCTTGTAACCGAATGAGCTGCGAATAAGCTCCCTCGGGATCTCTCAACAACTCAGAATGCGAACCTTTCTCCACCATCTTCCCGCGGTGAATGACCGCAATCATATCCGCATTTCTAACCGTGCTTAACCGATGTGCGACAATAACCGTAGTCCGGTTAACCATCACTCTGTCCAAAGCTTCTTGAACCACTCTTTCGGATTCCGCATCCAGCGCGCTGGTTGCTTCATCCAGAAGCAATATCCTCGGATCTTTAAGAATGGCTCTCGCAATCGCTATCCTCTGTTTCTGTCCTCCCGAGAGCTGCGTCCCGTGCTCTCCTACCATTGTATCTAACCCCTGAGGTAACTTATCTATAAACTTAGCCGCATTTGCTAGCTCCGTCGCCGCTTTAATCTCTTCTACCGTCGCATTTTCTTTCCCGTAGGCAATATTCTCCATGATGCTCGACGAAAACAGAACCGGTTCTTGGCTCACCAAACCGATTTTGCTTCTGATCCACTTCAATTGAAACTCCTTAAGATTAACACCGTCGATTAGTACTTCCCCGGATTTTGGATCATAAAACCTCTCAATCAAACTGATCACGGTTGATTTTCCGCTTCCACTTTCTCCTACTAATGCTGCTGTTGCACCACTGGGGATAAACAGAGAGAATCCGTCGAAAATCTCCTCGTCTGGCCTCGCTGGGTAACTGAAATGCACATCTTTAAGTTCAATGTCTCCTCGTATATCTTCAAGAACCTTTCCATTTACGTCGTATGCATCAATCAAAGGCTTTCTTTTAATCGTCTCAAACATCTTATACGCCGCAGCTTGACCCGCTGCAAATGCGGTTAGACATGGAGATGTTTGCCCAAGCGACCTAAAAGAATAAAAAACAGAACATAACTGTAAGGAATCTCACAATTGTTGGAGATGGGTTTAGCACCCTTCCATAAAAATCTATTCAGAGATTTAGGTCGGCCCAAAATAGAAAGATTTAGGTCAAGTCAGCATGATAAGTTCTCAGCTTTTTACTTACATTGAACCCGCGACCACAATGATGATCACGTTGATTACAGCTCCACCGGTATACCCTTTTTCAATTATCATCTTCCCACCAAACCAAATAGCCAAAGCATAGCTGCTAAAAAACACCATGAGCATTACTCCGATTCCTAAACCGGTCGAGAAGCCTTGTTGAGTGCTTTGTTTATAAGCCGAAGTTATGAACTTCTTGTAGCTGTTTATCGCTTCTTTCTCTCCCGTGAAGGAAGCAACCTTTAACACAAGGGAAAAAAAAATTGGTTAAGGTTGTTTCATATTAAACTTAAATCTGTTCGGTTACAATAGCAATCGAAAGAGAAGATACTGCTTCTTTAGCTAATCGATCACAAAGAGTTTTCAGAACTGAGGAATAACATGGAAAGATAGTAAAGAAAAAGATAATGTAAAGTTTCTAATATCTCAAAGAATGCTTGCAATTTCCGTGATCTCTTACCGCAAAAAAAAGGCAGTGATAAGTACATTCGAATCCGAGCAAACATAAAGAAAATTTTAGAAGAAATTTTTTTTTTTTGTTAAAGATTGTTTTGTGGCTTATGTAAGTTGAGATTTACCGTTCGGATAGACCCGATTGTCTGTTCAACAACAGTTGCTGCTTTAGCATAAGCGGCCTGTCCGCGGGAAGAAGCTCGAGTGACTATAATGGCCATGGCTGCACCAGCCATAGCCAGGAGAGGAATTGAAGATAACATAACCAATGTTAATAACCATCCTTTAGCAAAAGCTAAAGCAAATCCACCAACGAATGTAGCTACCAGCTGAATAAATTTCCCAACCTGCAAGATTCAAGAAAAAAAAAAATCATAAAACAGATCCCTTCATTATATATAAGCCTGATTTGTTTGCAAGTTTATGTGCTTGTTGTGTTACCTTCTCTCCCATGGCGTCTTGTATAAGAACAGTATCTCCAGACATTCTACCAACAACCTCCCCTGTGTTTGTTTCGACATCGAAGAATCCAATGTCTTGTCTCAGAATTGTTTTCAGATACATACTCCTTATCCTCGCGGCTTGTCTCTCTCCCGTGATCATCCAACAAGCCACCTCTACAATAACAACAACAACAACAACAAAAATCGAATTTTTTTCATCCTCCTCTCTAATCCTTAAGTAAAATGGAACGAAGAAACAAAAACAAAACTCTGTAATTATGTATCACATTCAGGACCGGTCTCGAGCATAAGTCAAGTATTAAATAAAGTTTGAAACTTTAAAAATAGCGCATACAAAAATGTTAGACCGACACTGATTACATAATAACTTACGAAGAAAGGCTGCTCCTAGTGTTCCAAGTCCAAGGTAGACGAATTTCAAACAAACCTATTAAAGAACAACATTATTAGTAACTATGATCTATAATAAGCCAAAACATATATCTCTAATATTATTGCAACGCTAGTTACCTTTGAGACAACATCAACAATGTCTTTGTTGTTCTGATTCTGTCCAAAGGAATCAATGAGATCACCAAACAACAATGTCATGAGAGGTAAACAAACACCGTTCCCCATAGCTCCAACTGAGCCACAGATCATCAAGAACACATCAAAGGAATCTGCAAATGCAAATAGCTTGTAGAACGGAACTGTCTTGATCTTTTCCTTGTTCTTCTCTTCGTCTTCTACCTCTTTGGGAGTTTTAGAAGTTGAAGGTTCTTGTGAAACAGAGTCGACTTCTCCCGCGCCGTCACGATTCATTTTCGGCGCTGGCAAAGAAACAAAAACTGAGTTGTTATAAATCTGACGATACCCAGATCAAGATCGACGGTATACAATAAACAGAAGACTCTTAAAGATTTTACAGAATTTAAATCCAAAGAGTTCCCAGAAATTATCACCAATGAAAACAGAGTCTGTTAAAGAAAAGGAGTCACATGTTTTGGAATATCCGAAAAAACAGAGATCAAATTTAAACGAAACATAAACAGAAATTAAAGATGTTAAAAGAGAACAGACCTGAAGATGCGAAGCTGCGTAAAGCGAAAGATTGGAAACAATAAAGACGTGAGAAGAAACTCTGTAGTTGTCTTGAACTTGTTTAACTCTTATTTTATTCAAGTTTCTTTATTTTTATCATAGGTTTATTCAACTTTCAAGATTCTATATGCAGAAATAATTAAGAGCACTTTGGCCTTTTTATATGCAATACTTGTTTTGGGTTTTGTGAATATTGCTTGAGAAGCAAGGGGAGTGGAATAAACTATTGTGATGGATAGGTCAAAAAGCAACATAACTATGGCATTGTAACAGCCGACAAAATTATTTGCGGGCTAAGATTTGAATAGTAACAGTAGTTAAAGCGGTTTAGTCTGCGAAATGATCAAAACCGTTTTTATTTACCATTCACAATAATTAATGTTTGAATGATTAATTGTGATCATAGTAAACTAATTTAAATGCGAACCAAACCATTTTATTTTTAGGGAGGACAATAGTCCGCTACAAACCGCATTTATTTGTTCAATAAAATTGGTATACATTTAGTATGCAGCAGATTGCATTTTTTTTTTGTCCGAAATGTTTTAAACCAATTATTGTGTATGGTAAATAAAAGTGGTTTGACCGTTCATGGACTAATCTCACCTTGACCACTGCTAAAACAGTGCGGACATAAAAATAAAAGTAGTCCGTTGTGGATTAAGTGTGGACCACTTTTAAGAACAAATAAATGTGGTATGCATCGGATAATTGTCCACTCCAAAAATCGAGTGGTTTGGTTCACGCTTAAACTAATCCATTGTAATTGCAGTTATCATTCAAACTCTAAACCACTATAATTTTGGAACGGACAACAGTCCACTGCGGACTACATTTATTTGTTCATAAAAATAGATTGCATTTGATCTGCAATGAACTGTTTTTTTTTTTTAATTTGTACCACTACATATTAAATAATATGAATGGGTAATAAAAGTGGTTTTGATCGCTTTCGGACTAATCCGCCTTAACCATTGTTATATATTTTGAAGTATTTTTTCCAAAATAATAATATTTTTTCTTTTTTTCCTACACCAAAAAACAAATCTTCTTTATTCAAACATATGCCTCTTATTAACATTATATATGTAATTATTGTGTAAGCTCAAAAATTATTTATTGAGTTATTTTTAACCTTATTTATTTATAGAGTTTTGACGCAAATTCGGTTATTGGATAAAAGTATAAACCAAAATGTTCTTTTAACGTTCTGCACACTAGTATTGACTGACTTTTATAGGAAATGTTAGATACGATAAAATTTACCACTATCAGACAGGATTTGTGGTTGGTTTTTCTTTTTTTCCGAACAATAAACATGATAATGTAAATATATATATATAATGTAAAACACATAAAATAATATGAATGGTAAATAAAAGCGGTCAATACCGCTTGCGGACTAATCCGCCCTAACTATTACTACGTATTTTATACTATTTTCAGAAATAATAAATCTTCTTATTTCCTACACCAAAAAAATAAATCTTCTTTATTCAAATATATGCCTCTTATTAACATTATATATATGTAATTATTGTGTAAGCTCAAAATTTATTTATAGAGTTTTTTTAACCTAATTTATTTATAGAGTTTTGACGTAAAATCCGTTACTGTATAAAAGTATAAACCAAAATGTTCTTTTAATGTTCTGCACACGAGTATTGACTGACTATTATAGGAAATGTTAGATAGGATAAAATTTACCACTATCAGACAGAATTCGTGGTTGATTTTTCTTTTTCCGAACAATACACATGATAATCTAATTTTTTTTTTAATAATATACTAGTGTCTGATCCGCGTTTAACACGGATTTATTCTTCTTTTTATTTAAATTTTTAGATTTAGTGGAACAATAATGTTAGAATATTTATTATTTTTTATTATATTACAATTTCTGTTGGCTGGGTTTAATTTTATTTTTTATTGTCATGTTATGAATTAATTTTTGTTTTGGTTTTTATGGTTTTTAACACTTTATATTGTTTTGTCAGTTTTTAGTGTTGTATTTTAGTTATTGAATTTATACCCGCACGCTAGTACAATATTATATACTGTTTTCTTATTTTAATAATAATTTATTAATTTTAATGATTATATAATTTATAAAATAATTATGTATTAAATTATATAATTATATATACCAATTGATTTAGTAACTTAATTATGCTTGATTTTATTTTTTAAGTTAAATTTTAGTTAAGAATAATTTATAATATTTATTTTAATATTAATTTCGAAATTAATTATTATTTTATTAAATTTTTGAAAAAGATTTTCGTTAGATATGATTAGGATAGAAAAAGGAAAACAAAAGATATTATAAGATATTATGAATAAATCAAATATAAATTGTTTTACCGTTTTACCCTTAATGAAGAATACAATTTCTAATAAAATCAAGGGCAAATTTCAGAAACAACATTTATGTACCATGGTCAATATCCTGTTTTAATAGTATAGATTATATTTATAATAGTAACCAAACCGATCTTTATATCGGTGATCAAACTGGGTACAACCGAAACAAAACCAGAGCAAAAAACCTAAGAAACCCTAATTAACCGGTCTGGAATCTTCGAAAACCAAGAGAGGAAATAACGAAGTCCGGCGCCGCCACACTCTAAGGTCGATGCCCGGATTCCGATAACGTCTCCGGCGGATGCGAGTTTGTGAGATTCGCGGTGCCAGGCAAACCTTTCACGCTCGGACAGGAGATCCGACCCACGCCGAGGATCCGGAGCCGCCGACCCCAGTCTCCTCTCACCTTCTCCCGTCGATGCGCCTTCCTCCGAGACCCTTCGGAGTCACCCGGTGGAGCCGCTCCCAGCAAGCTTCGATGGCGACTCTTCCTCCGCCTCCTCTTCCCGATTTGTAGACCTACCCATACCGATTGTCTCCGACTTCCTCCTCTTCCGTTCAAGAAAGATTCTATGTGGAGCCCGGCATGCAACGAGGCACGACCCAGCCAGGCTCCGCCGCAGTCACTTCAACGTGGCCACCGCCTCCGTGACTCCTCCTCGACGCTCCGCTCCCCTCCTACTCCCCGCCTAGACCACAAACTTCAGATCTCCCCGATTCTTCCCTCCCTGCACAGACGCCTAGCTCCATCGTTCTCGAGCAGAGACAAAGCTGTGACTTACTAGAACTCGCCGAGTCGAAGATTTCCGAAACCGGATCTACAGAACGAGGAGTTTCCTCACCTCGCGAAGCCGTCAAAGGAGGAAGCGAGACACTCTGGACAATTTTACGGCTACCGCGGATGCGAATAAGCCCGAGAAAGAAGCGAACCGCGGTTGTTTAGACCAACGGCGTCGGATGAAAGAGAAAAAGAGATGTCGGTGTGTTGAGAGAAAAAGGAGAGAAACAGTTAATGGTACGATTGACCTTTTCATGATAATCTAAAAATATATATATCATACTATGTAAGCACCAAAAAGAAAAATAATTTAAGAAAAAGAATACCGTATCTCGTAGGCATGTTATGCTAAGTGAAATCATATTGGATGTGATTGCACTTGGTTGCTATTCTTCTTCTTCTTCTTTTGTTATGTTTTTATTTTTAGCAAAGTTTGATAATTCATCTAAGTTTTATAACCAAATTCTATTAAACAGAAATCATTGACCATATACTCTTATTAAGGAACCACTTCCTGGACAGTTCGCCCTAAAGAAGAATTCCTAGACACGATTTACGAGATGCCGCGGTCCAATTTTTCCGGTTGAATCGCGTTTCTCCCTGGCCGTCAGAGCTCTTTGCTGGCACCGGGGAGGTTAGTCATGTGTGTAAAATGGCATAAATCTGAGCTCTCCTTCTCCGTTTATCTCTTCCATTGACGGCGTCAGATCCTCCGATCGAATCTCCGATGTCTTTTTTACGGTGGGCTTCTATGTGAGTGGTTATGTTGGCCGCCGTCTCTCTTTCGCCGGTGTGGTTGTGTGGTCGGATCGGTGGTTTGCTTTCAGTGTTCTGGTCATTTCTTCGTGGCTGTTGGCGTCTCGTCGTCTTTCGTGGGTGGCTTTGCGACTGGTCTCGGAGTGCAACTCTCTTCTCGGTGGTCTCTTGTCGAGGTTGTTGGAGCTCTGATTTGCTTTAGTCTCTGTTTTTTGGAGTTAAGTTAGAGGAGCTTGGTTAGTTTGGGTTTAGTTTATGGTCCTTGATTTAGGTTGTCTGGTCTAGGTTCTGGTTTAGTTGTGTAGTGTGGGTTGCCGTTAGATTGGGTTCTTGGGTTAGTCCTTGGATTGTGTTTTTGCAACGGTCATTGCCGGCTTTGATATGCTGAGGGTTCTGGCTCGTCTAGGCCTTTCTTGTAGCATTTATTTCGGCCCTACTGCTTCGTCTCCTTGTTCTTTGGCTCTCCGGGTTTGCTTAGGTTTCGCTCTGGAGTTTCGCTTTTCGGATGTGGGTTGCTGCAGATTCACCTACTATCTTGCTTTTAAAGCCTTATGACTTTGGTTGTAAGTTTATGGAATTGCAGTGGGTTAGTCTCCCTTGTCTTCTCTTGCGAGGAAGTGTCCGATCTTTGTCTGTAGGTGGTTTAGGCAGGATCGCTATGTCCGCGTGTAAGATGGAAAGTCCTGTTTGGCGTTTTTTCCCTGTCGATGTTCAAGGTTTGCCTTGTGCATATGCTCCTTTGGTGTGTCCGAGGTTCTCGGCAGTGGAGTTGGTGTTGGTTTCTGGTTCGTCTTCTCGCTTTGCTTCGGGTTTGTTCTTGCTTTATGCGGTTCTTGGTTGGGCTCGTGTTTGTCTATCTTGAGTGAGGCTTCTCAGCTCATGTCTCTCATCCCGCTTCCGGCGTATTGTGGTTTCTTTTAGTTTGGGTTTGGAAGCTTTTTGAGGAGTTGGTCTGAGTTCGAGTTATAGTGCTATAAGGATCTATCGGTGTTCCCTTCGGTCTCTTATCGTTTAAGAGATTTCATGGTTTGTGTTTTGTTTAGTGTCTCTTGTTCGGGCTTTTGGCTCCGGTATCGATGTTTGATATCCGGCTTTCGTATGTCATGTTTGTATCCGAACACTGTATTCGTTTTTGGTATATAAGAAAAATCCTTCAGTGAAAAAAAAAAAAAAAAAAAAGGAACCACTTTACAATCTTGAATGATCTCTTCCAATTATTATAACAGTATCAGAGTATGGGCAATATCCTTGGCAACGAAGCAAAAAAGTCAACTTTATATATTGCAGTAAAACTTATCTCCACACCCTTGAGAGTTGAGACAATTCATTTTCTTGGCCGCTAAGGCTATTTTTCTGATAAACCACAATGTCATAATGTTATGTATATTTTATAGTATTTTCTGTTCAAGCATTGACTTAAATTATACAATTAGTGAGTGATTATGATCTTTCGTCCGTTTATGTTGTCTTCTGTAATAAGGAACACATAACATGATGGTCCAATTATTATAAAATATAAATGATAATCATGTTCAATAAGCTTTTGTAACCAAACCAGCGTCATATACGTTACTTTTTATGTGCCCATAAAAGGAAAACAAGTTAAGTTTTATTGCTGTGACTACTCCTTATAAGATGATATAATATACTGTGAAATAGATATAAAATGTCAAATGGTTTGATACTTTGATCCAATAATTCAAAACTAATATCGGAAGTAAATCCCCAAGTCTTGAAAACAACTCGAACAAACAGTAGCGTCACTGCTTGCGTCACCATAAAAACACATCACAGATTCACGCATGAGGAATTTTTTTACTGTCTTGAAAATCAAAACTAATAAATTTAATTAATGCATATCCATTGTGGTCGTGGGGGCCGCAATTCCCATTTCCCCGCGAGATATGCGTTTTGCATTAACTGTCTGATTCCCTGAACGACGTCGTGTTTTTAAACCCAGAGATCATGTCTTTATTATTATTATTATATACAGGCTAAAACAATGCGGTGAGCATGGGCTGAATACGACGTAAATGGGCTCAGGTTGGAAATATAAGTAAGGTCCAATGGGCTGAATATGAAGGAACAAATAAAACAAAATAATGCGGTGAGCGTGGATCGAACACGCGACCTTCAGATCTTCAGTCTGACGCTCTCCCAACTGAGCTATCCCCGCTTTTACATTTAATATTTGAAATAAATTTATATTGACTCATTAAGTCTTTGATCAAAAATATACTTCTATTAAGGAATCACTGCAATCTTGATCAAAAATCCTTATAAACAGAAATAAATAATAATTTTTTTTCACGATGGAAAGTAATGGCATTCTCAGTGACAACTTTACCTCTCTCGGATCATCTCCTCCACCAAGCCATCAACAAAATTTCCAACCATCGTATAAAGATCGATCATCAAATTAGTGTTTATACTTTGCGTCTACTTAACTGTCGGGGTTTTAGTATGCACGTTACTTCGAAAACATTTATCCGAAACGCATACCAATCGATTCATCGACGACACGCTATATTTCTCCATCATCACTAGGTGCACACTCGTTTACGGCGACATTATCCCATCAACTTTAGAGACGAAGATCTTGACAATCATTTTGGTAACTATGGGATTGTGTCTCGATTTTCTGTTGAATATCATCGCTAAACACATTCTTGATCTTTAAGAAAATGTGTTTTTGGCTCGAATCAAAAAGCCTTCTTCAAGAAAAAGAGCGATTATAGATCACATGGTAGCCGTCGTCAATGGGAGGATACATGTAAAGTGGAAATTGTGTTTAGCGACTGTCTACGTCATCTTATGCATCATAGTTGGAGTTATGTTTCTTTACTTTTATGATAAATTGATTTTAGTAGAATTAGTTTACTTATCGGTTGTCTTTGTTGTGATAGTGGGTTACAAAGACAAAGCATTTAATACAAGTTTATGGAGGCTTTTCGTTGTGGTTTGGATTCTTTCATCAAGTCTTGATATGACCAGTTTGTTTTATTGTGTTGCGGAGAAGACAATCGATGGTTCAGTCAAAAAATTGCATATTAGATTATGTGTTTCTAATTCAAAATCAATTAATGATAATTAGATTGACTCATATTCCTTATATATTATATAAGATCTCTCCAACTTCCAATGTGAGACTTTATGTCCTAATATTGCCCACGAACATGAGGTAAACACAGTTTCTGAATTTTTTCCTGTTACTGGCATTATCGGGGTAATGACACTGGTCTTGTTTTTTCTTCGTTTTAGTGAGTAAAAAATGGGATTAGTAAATTAGAGTTCATTGTGTCGAATCTTAAAATCTGGGAAGATTAGTCAGGAAGACATAACGCATGTCCTAAACGAGTACGAGAATCTGGATGTCAACAATTTGCTTAGATAACAACTCCTTAGCTCTTGGGTGTTAAGTTATATGAAGTAGATATACCTTGATGAATGTATAAAAGAATATGTTGCAAATGGTGATGGTCACATTACTTTTTGAGACTTTGATCTCGTTTTTGATGATCACATTGGACTCTTTGTTCACCGACACCGAAAAAAGACTAACACTCACCAAATTGAAATAAGCCCAAGCAAAAAGATACATAACCAAAAATAGAAGAATAAAAGTGTTAGCATATTATTTGGTTTTTAGCATGAAAATAGAGACAAGGGGAAGTTAAAATTTAAGTTTGAGGTTTATCCCACTTTGAGTGGCTTGACGACTTCCCATGTGAAGTTAGGGCTGACCCTTCCCAAGTGTCTGTAAGTAGCCGTTTACAGTAGTGATGGAATTGAAACTGAAATCAATCTAATTTCAATATTGTTTTTTGTTTTGATCAGGAGATTCAAGAGTGAAGATGGAAGTAGAAGGTCCAGTATCTGTGTCGTATAACTCATACTTGGATCATGAATCTTTCCATAAATGGATGCCTTTCATTTCATCCATAGAGGTATACATTTGATTTCCCCAACTATATCCTTTTCATCAATCTCCGAAAGCTTCTTTGCTTTAGATTTTACTTAAATTGATTGTGTTGTGGTTGGGTGTTAACGGACAAGCATGATCCTCTCACGTCGGTCATTCAAGTGAAATGCTTTTGGCCAAGAGATTAAGTATTCTTAAAGCAGTAAATAAATCTTTCAAATCGATGCTTTTGTGTTTCTAGGCTTTTAAGAAATTCTCTTGGTATATAAGTGGTCCGAAACTCGAATATACCTCATGATTAGGGAGGGCTTCTCTACTGTGAGTTTTATATTCTTATAACTTACGATCTTTTTTCTCTCTCAGAATTTCTTGTTTAACCGACGAGAATTGACTCAGTTGGTAAAGGTTATCTAGTAGCTTTCCGCCAATCTGAGTTCGATTTTTGTGGGGAGAGGTCTTCTCTCCAAAAAAAATGAATTTAACATGGTTTGAATTTCACCAAAGAGGGACATACGGACCTACGAGTCCAGAACCACTTAATCATTTAAAAAAAAATTATTGTTTAGGTCACCAATAAAAAGAGACTCAAAAAACCAACTAGGCCGTGATTGAGTGGAACCCAAAAAGAACAAAACAAACCAAACAAGAAACTAAGTCACGCAAACAGAGTTTTTAATTGTCTAAACACGCCAACACACTTTGCGTGGAGTGTAATAACATTTAAACGAGGGAGATTGGTCCTGAAAAGTCTCTGTTCCTAATTTGTCTCTTTGGAAAAACAAAACTACTTCATAAAAATGTATGAGTACCCATTTGATTAGTTCCAAATCTCTTTCTCTCTAAGATCAAAAAAGATGTCATCAATAGCTTCTGGTACAGTTCCAACCACCAAATCCTCTGGTTGTTTCAGAAACATCCACAAGTCTTCAACTTATTCATCTTTGCTTCATCGATCTTCTTCCTCATCAACTACCTCTGCAAAACTCCTAAACTCTAACAATGGTTCCTCAATTTCTTCATCATCTTCCTCTTCATCTCCTAAACCCTTAAGACCCGTTATGCGCAGCAGAGAAGCTGATAGGCTTGAAGAACAAAGACTCCGCCACGGACAATGGCAAGACATCACGTAAATTTCTTGAGACGAACAAAAACTGTTTATATATTATAAAGTTTTATACTGTCTAGAGACATTTTATAAAGAAATTCTTTGGTTTGGATTAAAACAGGGTAAAGATGGTAGTTGATGCACCAACTTCCGTGGCTTACAAGTTATACGCTGATCGTGACTTATTCCCTAAGTGGATGCCATTTTTGTCATCTGTAGAGGTAACTGTTATTCTAAGGTGACTTAAATCTTAAGATAGTGCAAATGGACTTTTCTTGAGTAAGCAAAGGAACGAAAAGATTTCGTTGGGGTTTCTATTTGTCTATTATATCGGGTTTTGGAATAGTATATAAAGAGGTCCAATGGTTTGTAAATACTATCACTCACAAAATATAGAAACCATAGACTAAGGGTATTTACCTAAATATTGTTTTCCCTAAGTATTCCTAAAGACGTTTTTTCTTCTAGAGTTTACTCGGATTTTCACAACAGTAACTTTACTCTGAAAACAGAGTCTACTAGCTACTAGAATATTTCATTCTTATCCTTATAACAATCTTTTGCTTATGTTAGGCAGTGGAGGGCAGTCCAGATTTATCTCGTTATTTGGTGAAATTCGAGTCTTTTGGAAAAAATGTTGAATATCATTTTCTTGCCAAAAATTTACAGGTAAACCTTTACACCAAGTAGTTGATTAAAAGAATTTAAATATCTAACATATTTGATTGAATCTTGAATCATTTCAATAGCCAATTCGGGATCGAAAGCTGCATTGGAGATCTATAGAAGGCTTTGCAAATAGGTAAACTCAAATTGAATCTTGAATCATAACCATCATCTCAGTTTCACAGAGAAAAAAAAAGTAAATGTATTTTTCATTATTTATCAAACAGAGGCAGTGTTAGATTTTACCCTAGAGGCCCTTCTTCGTGCTTAGTAGAGGTTAGTAGTTGTATCTTGTCACTATTTTTTCTCACTTTCATTACATTTTTTTTTTGTCAAACCACTTTCATTACATATATGAATTTTTTTAGATGTTGAAGTATCATTTATTCAATACTTTTTGTTTCTCAGATTAATTTTTCATTTGAAGTTCCACATGCTTTAGCTCCAGTTGCATTTGTAAGTCTTTTCTCCATATTGTGAATCATGATGATGATGGATTATATTGTAATGTTAATGTATTTATTTATGTGTTTTTATCAACAATTTGTCTAACTAGCTATTTGTTTATGTTTATGTATGTATGATTAAAAAATTTCAGTTAATGAAACCTTTTATGGAGAAGCTTATTCATGGAGGATTGGAACACTTTGCTGCCTTCGTGAAGACCTCTTAAGGCAGAAATCAAGAATATTTCATTTGCCTTCATCCAAATAAATCATTCTTTATCTAGTTTTTTTATCTGTTAAAATGACCAAACATGTAATGTTGATCTTGTTAGTTTACTGAAAAGTAAATAGTCTAAAGTAAGAAATGTTTTAAAACAGAGTTTGTTCTCATGTAATATTTTTGTCTTAGTATGGTATTTATGCATTGTTTTTTGTTGTTGTATAACTAAGAAGGGTTAGGGCCTTCGGTCTTAGTCCCTCTCCAAGTTCGGTACCAACAGTTAGTAATACCAGATTAATGACGTAAACCATACCATAACCAGTGGGAATCGAACCTAAGTGGCAAAGGACTACTAGCACTTTTTTGGGCTAACTCCACTTGGTTGTATTTATGCATTGTTATTAACTTTCTATTATGTCTCCGTATCATTCCCATAGAGTCCTCCTATTTAAACACCCCTGAGCTTTTTATTTTTGCTAAAAAACCAACCCTAAGCAAAAAGATTTGAATGGTTCTTGATAGAGTAAGGGGATAGAGAGAGGGTGATAGATAGAGGGACTCAACTCTCAAAGCAACTGAGAAGTGGAATAAACAGTACGTGGGTGGGGTAAACTCATGCAGATGTATCACCCAAGAGTCTCCTTTAATCATTTCAAATTTAGCCGACATCTCCACTCTTGTGTGCATATATTGGCCCGTCCGTTTATACCGTTGGAATGTAGCCCATGGATACAAATGCACTACATACTATTTGTTTGGCTATTTTGGTACTTCTGTTTGTATGTTTTGTGGGATGCAAAAACTATATTTTGCATCTAGAAAATTTTAGATATTTTATATCAAACTGAAACTCTTGATACAAAATGGAATATGGTTTGATTAATGGCCAGATAAACAAACTGGAGAAGGAAAATAATTTCAAAATTGATCGGTTTTATTTTTTCCAAATATTAACTTTGCAACATATCTGTTTTATAAACTTTGTAAGTTCTTAGTCTTTGACCCATAATCTTCTCCGGTACGTGGAGTCAGCCGTTGATAGTACACAATTAAAGCGCGCCTGAATCACTCTTCCTAAATGGACTCGAGCTATTTTTCAAATGAACCACTAGAGAGAGCCACTTGGTAGTTAGTACAATTCAAAATTTAGAGAATGTTCTTTCTACCAAGTGGTGGTTCTTATCGCGGACCAGCTAAATTATAGGTCAACCAAATTAAAAAGAAAAATAAAAACCTAAGTATATTGTTAGCTCTTTCAAACATATTGTTCGATCTTAAAGATGGAAAATTGGTGGATAGATATTAGGAGATGGAGCAAAGTATGGACTATGGAGACGTGCACTGGAAATGAAGCAAAGTGTATCTCTGCCAAATCCTCTATTGGAGGGCAGAAATTTGAAGAGCCGCCACACTCCTATTCATACTCACAGTCACAATGTTATACACACGTGTGTATGTATCTTTTTCTTTGTGTGAAAGTTTATGTATGTTTGTAAAGATTATCACTTCTTTCATATTTAATATTCTATTTCACAAACGCACTATGTTATACCCACATACATATACATATGTATCTTTGTATAGAAGCATGCAACATCTTCCATACTCTTAAAGTAACCATAGACATGTTAATGTCTTATATAGTCTATAGGTATTATAAGCACTTAACATAGCCTCTTGTCTTATAAGGACCAACTTGTTCATATCAATCTCCATCTTAGATTGTGACTTTACCTTCCAGTTTCAACTCACTCATTCACAAATGTGACAAAGAAAATAAAATAAATGTAAAAAGTACTCCAGACTAACAGGTTTATTGTTATTAAAAAATAGTCATAACTATATATAACTGATAAGCAGATCACTCAATTATAATTTTACTTTTGCTTGTTTTTGGATATTACAGAAATTGAAAATTACATATATATATATATATATATATATATATATATTATAATTTAAATAAAATATATGGCTAATAAATTTAATTGGATAAACTATTCTGTCTTCTAACATATCTTTCTGGATACACAAACAATTCTTTGTTAAAATTCTTTTTTTTTTTCATTCGGTATACGTTATATAGACGCACACACAATGAGATTATTATATACTATACAGTACTGTATACAGACGCAATTTAATTTTATATATAGTGCACACACAGTTATATTATTATATACTATTCAGTGTATACACACACAATTTAATTATGATGCTTAATCTGATGTTGATACTTAAGCTACGAAATTCTTTTTGCAAATTCATTAGCTTTAGCATGTCGTATTGTAGCCGCCATTTTTGCGTGGAGGATGAGGTCACAAGATGCACTTATAATTTCATAATGCTCTTGTTGAGAAAGTAATAAAAATTAGCTAAATGAGATTATCAGTTATATTTTGATAATAATATATTTTAATAAAAACGAAAATAGTGTGATAAAGAAAAATAAACGTTTTTCAAAATTATGTTCATAATAAATAACATCACAGGATCCTTATAATCCATTGGATTAAATATAACTAAAATAAGGTGCTAAAAAGCATAAAATATTGCCAAATTTCTTTCTTTTGCGGGTCGTTTGCAATTGCTCACATCGGTTATATCTAGTCTTACTAACTTTTGGATCTCTGCGTATCGACTTCCTAATGGTTGTATTGATGAGATTGAGAGCATTTGTTCGGCGTTTTTATGGTCAGGCCCTGCACTTAATACCAAGAAAGCAAAAGTTGCTTGGAGTGATGTGTGTATCCCCAAGGAGGAGGGAGGGCTGGGGCTTAAGAATATAAGAGAGGCAAATGAGGTTTGTGTGCTTAAGCTCCTTTGGAGACTCTTAACAAAATCATCTCTATGGGGAAATTGGTTGAAAGCTAGATATTTTAATAGTCAGTCCATTTGGGCAATAAAGAACCCAACGTCTTCGTCCAAAGGTTCATGGATGTGGAAGCAAATTTTGAAAATCCGGGACAAAGCTAAGGAGTTCTTTAAGGTGGTAGTCAATAAAGGAACATCTACAAGCTTTTGGTTTGATAGGTGGACATCAATGGGAAGCTTGTTTGACCTCACGGGTTCAAGCGGTTTCATCGCTTTGGGAATTAACGCTAAAGCCACTGTGGCTCAGGCTTTGTTTTCAAGACGAAGGAGACTGCATCGATACCCGGTTTTCAATATCATTGAAGCTGAGCTGGAGAAGGTTCGTTTGATATACAATGCTCTGGATGAAGACATCACTCTATGGCGACATAAGACTGACACATACAGACCGCGATTTGATACCAAGGCAACTTGGAAACAACTTCGCCATGGTCGTCCAAAGGTGCCCTGGGAGAAAGTAATCTGGTTCAGCCACAACACTCCAAAATACGCTTTCAACGCATGGGTCGCGATGCTCAATCGTTTACCAACAGGAGATCGTATGCTAACTTGGAGTGAAAGAAATTATACTTCTTGTGTTTTTTGCCTTCACCCATTGGAGTCAAGGAACCACTTATTTTTTGAGTGCCCGTATACCAACACTATATGGGAGAACCTTGCTGCAGATGTGTTTGGTATGGCTTATACAACTGATTGGGATGAGATAATCGATTGTCTCACTCGTCCTAATCAAAGTCGCTTGCGGATATTCACAATGCGGTATGTCTTTCAAGCAACACTTTATCATGTTTGGTGTGAAAGGAATAGTCGCCGCCATGGCTCTGCTCATTCCACCTCACAACAGCTGATAAAGACGGTGGATAAAGTAATGAAAAACCGATTTAGCTCGCTTCGCCTTATGGGGGACACAAGATTCGAAGAAGGTCTTCGGTTTTGGATCGCTTCGCGGCTATCCCACTAAAGACTCTTTTGCTAAGATTGTGTATAGCTTTCTTTTCTTTGATAATGATAGCATCACTTTGATGTAAAAACGATTTTTTTGTTTGAATATAATTTAACATTTATTCAAAAAAAAAAGCATAAAATATTAAAATTTTGTTTTTAAGAAAAGTGAAAAAGGGGAAGAAAATGAGATGAGACCAAACATAATTGAGTTCCACCTAAAAGTGTAAAGAGGGGCGGTGAAATTGTCAAATATGATCAGACAATAGTGTTTCTGAGTATACAATCAATATGGTTGGTCGGTTATACAAATATACATATTTTAGTTTCTTGATAATTCAATAAATTATTCACATATTAAAAAGAATCATTTTTTTTTTTTTGTCAACTGATGGGATTATATTTATAGAACCGAAGTACAAGATTCTAACACAAGATCCTAAAGATAGGAAACTAAAGCCCAAACAACAGGCAACCACAGCCCAAACAACAGGCACCCATAACCCAAACAACAGGCAACTTAACCCAAACAAGGTTGCTAAAAACCTACAGTTAAAGGACATAAATAAAAACCAAGAGATAACAAAAGCAACTCAAACTTGGAAATTGTGGTAACCGCAAAAGAAAGAAGAGCGAGATAAATCGATGTAGCCCACGGCTCACCAAGCGATAACATCTACAACCTGAAGATTCACAGAGAGACACTCTCTCACCAACCCAGAACCCAGAAACAAGACTTCAAAATCCGATTAGATAGAACCTAAGAAAGTTCTCCTAAACCTCTCACGGAAGCGGTAAAGACGCACTCATAAACGTCTAATAAACCCTAGACAGAAGCCAACGACGAAACCAAATCTTCAACGAAGTCTAAACAATCCAAACCTGATCTAGAAAATAAACACCCGATTGAAAAGCACTCTAAAAGAAACCAAGTTAACCACAAAGATCCAAGTTGAGAAACTAAAGCAAACCAGATCCCATTTAGCCTATAAACAGAGGAAACCAGAATTAAACTTAACCAAACAAACCTAAACAAATCCAAGACTAATCCAAACAGCCGGAGAAACCGCTACCGCTGGACAAGCTAGGAAAGGATGGTTGGATCTGAGACGAGGAAGCAGAGCAGCCAAGGGAAAATCAGGTAGGAGACGAGTAACTCCATCGAAACCGCAGACCACCGGAGAAGACAAGAACCACCGGACGAGATCTCTGAACGCGACGTCACAGCCCAAGACATGGACGACCTCCTCATCAGACGACGAAGGAAGAGCGGAGCAGAGACATCTCGGGGAGAAGGAAGCAGAGACACCGCTGCGGAGACGACCGGAAGGAGCTCGAACGACCACACAAACCGCCGACGACCTCACACTACAGAAAAACAAACCACCTACGCCGAGAAAGGAAAACAAGGAAGAGGAAGAGGGAGGGACGACGCCGGCAAGCTTTAAGCCGCCGCACGCCGTCCGAATGCTCAGATCTCGAAGGTGTTTACGGCGGCTAGTAAAAAGAATCATTTGTACCTCACTTTTTCTATAAATATTAAATACTTGAAAATGAATTGGACCACTGAAGAAGCCGAAAAAAGTTAGATATAACCCACTCGTGGACATTCTCTTCTTGTTTTCTCTTTAAGAAAAAAAATTCGAAACTCTATATATCATTAAACGTATTTAACTTTCTCTCAATTATCTTTAGTGGAGAATAATTCTTTTTTTACATGTTATATGTTTTTTTTTTTTTTGAACAAGATTTTTCTTTACATGTTATATGTTTCGTCGTCGTGTATTGGATAAATTGTCGGAAAAATAATTATATACATATTCTCCGGAAAGTCTTTCAAAGTGGGGATAAACTAAAATAGAAAGGGGATGACAAATATTGTAAATCTTCATATTTTAAAGATATAGATTTATAAGTCGTTACTTAATATTGTACACTTTATAATAATAACATTCCAGTTTACACTTATTAGAGCATTTTTAATGGAGTTTCTCAATGGATTCTCAAAAGTAAAAAAAAAAATAATAATAATAGAAAAAGGAAAGGGAATGAGATGGATTTCTCAAATAAAAAACTTTTAAAACCCCTATGAGAAATCTATATGTAGTAAATGTCTTTTTTAATTCATATTTTTTCAACTAATTTTTTTTGGAAATGAGTTTAACATCCTTCTAAATAGTCCATTAAAACATAAAATTGATCCAAAATATAAAGCAAACATAAATTATCCCAATTAATAAAGGGATAATCATGACATTGGAAATAAACATAAAAAGAAATATCTATTTTTTTTAAAAGAAATATGACATTTTTCTGCCGACCTAAAATTTTACATAACAGAGTTAAAGCATTCAATGAAAATCATCTAGAAAATGCTCACAACTCCGAAAGAAGACATAATCTTCTCATCACGATTTCGTCACGGCTCTTCGACGATCTCCCTCAAAGAACTACAAAAAGGTACATAGGCAGTTTTTCACAAGGTTTAGCTATAATATTTAATTCTTCTGATTTCGCCGCTCATAATTACTAGAATCCTAATTTTGCCTTAATCTCATCATCTGTCAAATTAGGTTAAAAGATTATGAAGAATACCTAAATAAAACCGTAATTTTTTTTACTTTGTTTAGATATGCAGAATTAAGATTTTATAATTTTAATCAAAAAACTAAACTAGATATAAAATAATACTAATAGTTTATTAGTGAGAACCTCAATCAATGCATATGCTCTTATAGCACACGACCTTGCAGTATATAAAGGAACCAGACTTGTCTGCTTTTGGTGCATTAACATTCCCAAGAAAGCATTCTAAACTTAGTGAGTGCAACTATCTTCTTACACAACTTTTCTCCAACACTCACCAAAAAGAAAAACATTTCCAACTCAACAAAAATGTTGTTCTCTTCTTACACTCGCAACCAAATCCTCTGTTTCATCGCACTAATTATAACATTAACTTCTCTAACTGAATCTCGATACCATCACCACAAAGAGAAACACAAACACAATAACCATAACCATCACTCCTCAAAACCAGAGCCACCTTCTTCCTCAATCTCTCAGCCTCCTACTCCTCCTCCGGGCCCCCATGACTCATCACCTTCACCATCACTACCACCGTCACCTTCTGACGAGCCTGAAGAAGACAACAATGGAGTCTATAACGTGATAAAGTTCGGTGCGGTTGGAGATGGTGTCGCGGACGACACGGAAGCATTCAAAACGGCGTGGGACTCATCATGTAGCAATGGGAACGACACCGTTTCAGTTTTGTTTGTTCCTTATGGCTACACTTTTATGATCCAGTCTACTATTTTCACCGGTCCTTGCCGCTCTTACCAATTATTCCAAGTATTATTTCTCTTCAAGAAAATACTAAAACGTTTTCAACATACTATATAGTTAATGTTCAAAAAAAAATTACTATATAGTTAATTGGGTCAAATGAAACTTTGTTTATGATATCTTTTTTTTAATTGATATAGGTGGATGGGACCATTGTAACACCAGATGGACCAGAATCGTGGCCGAGCAATGTAAGTAAAAGACAATGGCTTGTCTTCTATAGAGTCAACGGAATGGCTTTGAAAGGAGCCGGAGTTATAGACGGCCGGGGACAAAAATGGTGGGATCTTCCCTGCAAACCTCACCGGGTAATAACTAATTAAGACATTTTAAAACCTTAATGTTGAAAAAGATATTTTAAACCAAAAGCTCGCATCCTAGTCAAAGGGAGTGATAGTAATCTCTCGCCATTCAAATTTGAATCCTTATGGCTACCGAGAAATTAAACTGAAGATATCGCTGGCTTTCAAAAAAAAATACGTGCGGCCGCCACCTAAAATAAGTGCATGACACTACTCGGGACCAATCTTGGTGGAATCCGGGTTATAAAAAAGACATTTTAAAACTTTGTAGTCTTAAATATTGTACTATTCATTCAGACTGTTATAACTTATAACCAAATTAGTTTGGTTAACTTTATTTTCAACTGAATATAAAAATCTCCGATAGAAAGTGAGTTAGAATTAAAATGACATATATACAGTATTTATAACGAATTATTTTATTATTTTTTTACAGACTGTCAACAAATCTGAAATTGTTGCTGGCCCATGCGACAGTCCCATTGTAAGCTCAACATACAATTTTCTTACTAGTTACGACCTTTTTATAAATTGATCTGGTAAATAATGAATTAAATGAATGCAGGCTTTGAGGTTCTTTATGAGCTCGAATCTAACTGTGGAAGGGCTAAAGATAAAAGACAGCCCTCAGTTTCACTTCAGATTCGACGGTTGTCAAGGAGTTCACGTTGAGTCCCTTCACATCACTGCCCCACCGTTAAGTCCCAACACTGACGGCATCCACATCGAAAACTCTAACTCTGTTACCATCTACAACTCTGCCATCTCCAACGGTAAACACAACTATACATGTTATCTATATATCTCAACTAGAAAAACAAACCGAAGGCCCACTTCTCAAAAAAAAAAAAAATCAAACCAAACCAAAAAGGTTCCAAAATGCGACAGCGATCGAAAACAATATAGTATTTTGTGATATAATAATCGGTTAATAAAAAAATTTGTTGGATTAAAAACATCTACATTGGGAGTTTTTATGGAAAACTATGGGTGGAAATTACAAAAATTTATACAAATTTTCTTAATATAATAATATTATTTATGTATAATATTAATATAAATGCTCTAATATAATATAATATTATAATATAGTATTATTTAATATAATATTATTTTTATTATAGTAAAAAAAACTTAATATAAATGCTCTAACGGGTCAAATCGGCTGTGTAATATATACATCGTTTGAACTTTACCCCAAAAATCCTTTAAAATTAAATATAAAAATATTCAACAAAAAAAACTAAGAATATAATATAGATTTCAACAAAAGTAAAGCAAAATGATTCTTGTCTGAGTAATTATATAAGGCCATGCTTCCATTTTGCAGGAGATGACTGCGTATCGATTGGTTCAGGATCCTACGATGTTGATATAAGGAATCTCACTTGTGGACCGGGTGGCCATGGAATTAGGTTTATTATCACAGTCTTTATTCTGATTAATTTAGTTAAAATAAGTATTATCACATAGTAAACCTAACCAATAATTCCATTATGTACCAAATTTTCAGTATTGGAAGTTTGGGCAATCACAACTCACATGCATGCGTCTCAAACATAACCGCTAGTGACTCGGTTATAAAATACTCCGACAACGGAGTTCGGATCAAAACATGGCAAGGTGGATCCGGTTCTGTCTCAGGCGTGACGTTCAACAACATTCACGTGGAGTCAGTCCGTAACCCAATAATCATTGACCAATACTATTGCATGACCAAAGATTGTGCTAATAAAACATCAGCGGTTTTTGTATCTGATATTGCATACCAAGACATCAAAGGAACTTACGATATTCGAAGTCCTCCAATGCATTTCGGATGCAGCGATGCAGTTCCATGCACGAACCTAACTCTTTCGGGCATCGAGTTGTTGCCGGCAAAAGGTGAAATCGTTTTGGATCCATTTTGTTGGAATGCTTATGGAATTGCGGAAGAGCTTTCTATTCCTCCGGTTTGGTGTCTCATGTCCGATCCTCCCACGGCCTTGCAAGGTGCTCTTGTTGACAAGTGTGGTTCATTGTGATGTGCATCATGAGATCAGTAATTGAGTTGACTATGTTCTAAACTTTTTACAAAATTTTAGAGGGAAATGTATATAGGTTTAAGGAGAATCATTTTCTTGATTCTTCGTTGAGGAGTGGTTATATTTTATTTGCCTCTCCAAATATTTTAAAATGGTGTTTAATTTTCATACGATGTTTGTTTAACTAATGATGCATGGACTGATCATTGTGTTTTATCTTCAATGTCATAAACCACTATGTTTTATCTTAAATCGGTGATAGAATGAAACATTGTTGTTTTGTCTATATCAGTTAGGTCTCTATATAATATTATATTATCTAAGCTAATTCTTTGGTGGCCAATTAAATTATGTGAGAAGATATATAAACTAGTGGATTATCTGAGTAGAAAGTCGAAAGAATATTCCAACTTTTGGATGTTTTTTTGGTAGGTCGAACAAATGATATTGTATATAACTGTTTTAATGCTTATATATTATACTAAATGCACTATGGTCATCGATCTCTCGACGTGTAGCTTTCGTTGTCAATAAATAATTACATAATGATGAACATCAAATGGCTGCAATTATACAGCAGAAGAAATCTATTAACTTTTTTCTGAGGTTAAGGAAAGCTGAAAAAGCTTACAAGGCCACTCGAAGATTCTAAGTTCTGATCACTCTCGTTTGTGTAAATATGAATTGATATATTATCTTACGTTAAAAGATTAGATAGTTTATTATAACAAAATGGAGAAGTTTGGTGGGTCGCAATTGGAATGTTAGATACACCCACCTCCGATTCTTCCCTTTTTCGGTGTGACCACGTAATCTCAGTTTAACGTATTTAAAGTTTAATATAACAATATATATGGTAAAGTTACCAGTAAATCTGTATGTGCTATTATTTAACTCGATATTCGATAATCTGAAAGCTACAAGGTACGTAAAGGAAAAAAAAGGATTGTCACAAGAAAAAAACTGATACATATTTTCACTGAGAATGTATGGACTAAATGAATCATGCTAATGTTAGATCCAGCCTTAACTAGCATGCTAATTGATCAAGTCGCAAATTGAACCTGCCAGAATTTTGTTTGTAATATGTGATAATCATCAGAGATATTGACTTAACAAACTTAATTAGTTTATTTGTATTTCTTATTACTTGGTTAGAAATTTTTTATTATTTTTAAAAAAGATCTTCCATATTTTAATGGTTTATACTCTTTAGTTAAGTTTATATGGTAACTTAACTTTTTAATTCAAAATGTTTAAAAACTATGATTTTTATTTTGATAAAAAAAACACTTGTATGGACAAGCACTCAATATATATAACAAATCAAACTTACAAACAAGCACTCAATATACAATATAGGTAAGTTTGTGTCATCACTATCTTTATCGTTTACATCAAAGGCTAAATGCTTGATAGAACTTAATGAAACCATGTGTTTTATGAACCATCATGATTCCTACAATAACAGAAATACCATATTCTAGTGGGAAATTGATTTTCTACTTTTAGTCATCCATTCCAAAATTTTATATTGATAAATATACGGTAAAACTTACAAAGAACTCGTCAAAAATATAAGTAAAATATAAGCAAAATATAAGTAAAATATAAATAAAAATACACGATAAAAAGGTTTGAGCAGATCGCAGTGCCGTCACCAACCGGGCGCCACCACCACGTCCCTTCCTTAGGAAAAACTTGTGAAAAGATACGTTATTACATTTTCAGTAAAAAAATCGCTGAAACTTGTTTATCGACTAAACAAACCGACGGAGCATGAGACGACATTACAGTTGGAGAGATGTTTGATGCTGGCGTAAAAGCGATAGTGGTTAGCGCGTCGATCCGGACGAAAGTCGTTATGGCCTTTAGAATCACGACGTGTGATTCCTTCATGAAATCTATTCAGATATTCATATGATTCTTAAAAGAATAAAGGAGAAATTAACACTCGGTATATATACATATGAACACGCACTTGATTGACAAAAAAAACAAAAACAAGCTTTCACTCCCGTTCTTTTTCTTCACGACTGATGATTAAAAGCTGGTTTGGGTTCGATATTTGGAAAGAAACAAATGTTTTTTTTTGTCAAAAGAAATAATTAGGGTGTGATTGGTTAACAATTTTAGAGAGAAGAAAGAAGAAAATAATTTAGCTCAATTATTTTGATATTTCACCAATTAAAAATAAAATAGAAGAAAAAAAATTCAGCTCAATTATTGGGTTCTTCGGTTGTGTTGGTTCAGTCGTGTTCTGAGTTTCCTTTGGTCGGGTGGTCTGTCGGTTAAGTTTCGGGTTAGGCTTAGGTTTGGTTTTGTGCTGTTTCCGGATCTTGGTGTTGTTATGTGTTGGGTTTAAATCTGTTTTAAATTTAGCAATCGTTGGTTTACGATGGTAATTGCTGAGTTGGTATTGAGTCATCTGAATTAGTTTAATTAAAGCTACCTCTGCGTAAAATTTACCCCTCACAAAATTGAAAATGAATAAAGGGATTACTGTGGATTTCTTTCTTCTCCTCCCTCTCTCTTCCACTTTTTATCTTTCTTCTTTTTCCCACTTTTTCTTTCCAATCACACTGTTAGTGTTAATTTACTAAAAATGACCAAATGAAACAAGTGAGTTGATATATTATAGCCTAGTTTTCTTGGTTAACGTATAAATTATATAATTTTGAGATTATCCTTCTTGCGCTTTCTACATGGTCTCCTCTACCTACGACTCTATCTATGCCCATCATACTCTCCCTAGGACATTCCCAATTCTAATTAGAATTGTCTCCTCCTAAATTATTTGTTTTGGCACTTTCTAGATCTAATAGTCTATACTCTATTTTGAATAATAAAAAGAAGTTTATGTAGTAATTTTCTTTTGTCATTACGGCAGAGGTTTTATTATCACATATTAACATGCCAATCAAAAATTATTATATAACTATTTTCATCATTTTTTATTTGTTTATTTATGTTGTGATTGAATGTATTACTAACTTGAGGCGTTATTTAACAAACTATTTTGTTTATTAAATTCAAATTTTTCTTATTCTTATTTATAACTCTATTTTGTGTAATCTATTTCTAACTCTATCATGTTTAACAATAGAATAATTCTAAAACTACTTCTTGCAAGGTTGCATTGTTTAATTTATATCATTGTCCGGACCAAAATATACTAACCTCAATAAATCCAATGTTTATGTTTTACTCCTCGAATATTTTGTTAGAAGTGATTCATACCTTTAGGCCCATTAGACTTCTTGACCATTTTGGATGACAACTATCTTAAGTGGCCCATGGATTTCTCAAATCTCGCATGTGATAAATGTGCTATCGGGAAAGAAGAAGAACAATCTTACTACGTTTAGGAGGTGTTATTGAATTGAGTAATTTAATGGAATTTGATGTATTTCAAATTCATGGTAAAATCCACTGTTATTCAATTGTGTATTTAATAGGAATTCTTTAAAATCCATTGAAAACACTTGTTATTCAATTTCTATTTCATTTTATTAGATTTAAGAGACTGTTTGCAATCTTGTGAACTTGTGGATCTTCCTGCTCGTGGAGTTAGGCTTACTTGGATCAACGGTAGACCGGATGACCCAATCTCTAGGAAGCTTGATAGAGCAATTGTTAATAACAGCTGGCTCGCGGAGTTCCCTGATTCCTTTGTGAGGTTTGACCCACCAGGAGATTCAGATCACTCACCGGGATGTATCATCACGCATCCAATGTCTGAGAGTTCTAAGAAGTCCTTCAAATACTTTTCCTTCTTGTCCTCTCACCCATCGTTCTCCACTAGGATCTTGGAAGCATGGAATCAACCAATCACAGTCGGTTCAAAACTGTTTTCCTTGGGACAGAAATTGAAGCTTTCAAAGATCTGTTGTAGAAGACTAAATAGGGAAGGTTTTGGTAATATACAACAGAAGACAAGGGATGCCCTAGCAGCTCTGGAAAGCATCCAAACAGAGCTTTTATCTCGGCCTACTGATTTGTTATTCAGAGAGGAGTTCATGGCAAGGAAGCAATGGAATTTCTTCGCAAGTGCTCAAGAATCTTTCTATAGGCAGAAGTCTAGAGTCCGGCACATAAGCTTGGGTGACGCTAATACCTCCTTCTTCCATAAGGTAGTAGTAGCTCATTATGCTCAAAACGCCATCAGATACCTCTCGGATATTCAGGGCAATAGAGTTGATGACACTACTCAGGTTAAAGCTATGACGGTGGATTATTTCCGGGACCTTCTGGGAACAGAGAACTTGGCAACAGTACCAGCTTCAGTCGAGCAGATTCAAAGCCTCCATGGTTTCAGGTGCTCGTCTGATCTAGCTGCAAAACTGACTGCCATTCCAACTGACTTGGAAATTGCTCAAACACTGTTTAAGATGCCCAGGAACAAGGCGCCAGGGCCCGATGGCTTCCCTATGGAGTTCTTTATTGAAGCGTGGGAGATTGTTGGATCGGATACGGTTGAAGCAGTGAAAGAATTCTTCACTTCAGGCTCGCTTCCTAGGAGATTCAATGCTACAGCAATTGTGTTGATTCCAAAAATACAGGGTGCGGATAAGCTTACTCAGTTCAGGCCTATTTCTCTCTGCTCTACAATTTACAAAGTGATAGCAAGGATTCTTAAAGGCAGAATCAAGTTATTTATAGCTGAAGCAGTCCAAGGTAATCAAACAGGATTTGTCCAAGGACGCCTCCTCTGCGAGAACGTGCTTTTAGCCTCGGAGTTAGTTAATGATTTTCATGTCCAAGGGTCAATTACCAGAGGCTGTCTTCAGGTTGATTTAGCAAAGGCTTATGATAATCTTAACTGGGAGTTTCTGCTTAACATCCTCAAAGCCTTAGAACTGCCGAGCATCTTCATCAAATGGATCACGGAATGCATAACAACACCCTCGTACAGTATTGCTTTTAATGGTGAGCTGATTGGGTTCTTTCAAGGCAAGAAAGGACTGAGACAGGGAGACCCAATCTCCTCGCTTCTCTTTGTTCTGGCCATGGATGTGCTGTCCAAGAAGCTTGATCGTGGGGCAATGGAAAGTCGATTCAGACCTCATCCGATGGCGGATGCTCCTCTAGTAACACACTTAAGTTTCGCAGATGATGTCCTGTTGTTTTTCGATGGTTCAGAGAGCTCGCTAACTGGACTTCTTGACATATTGGAGGATTTCAAAGTCTGCTCAGGATTGGGGATAAATAGACAGAAAACGGCTCTGTTTCTAGATGGAGGTAATTACCACCGTGTGAAGCAGATAGCAGAGAGCTTTAGTTTACAGGAATGCTCATTTCCAGTTAGATATCTCGGTGTGCCTCTTACATCCCGAAAGCTCCGGAAGCAAGATTATCAGCCCCTGTTGGACAGAATATCGCAGAGATTCTCCTCCTGGACTGTGCGGTTCTTGTCTTTTGCAGGTCGTTTACAATTAATCCAATCAGTCATTTACTCGACTGTATCATTCTGGGCTTCAATTTTCATTCTTCCTAAGAAGTGCTTAGAAGAGATTGAAAGGATGTGTAGTGGTTTTTTATGGAAGGGTGTGGCTAATTCAACTAGAGGAGCTAAAGTCAGCTGGAATTCCATTTGTTCTCCTAAGGCTAGTGGTGGGCTGGGTCTGAGGAAGTTGACTGACTGGAACATTGTTCTGATCTTGAAGCTTATTTGGTTGATCTTCAAGGAAAGTGGCTCTCTTTGGGTGTCTTGGGTTAGACGCAACCTAATAGGAGGCTCTAACTTCTGGGATATCGTTACTCCGAGCTCGGGATGCTGGATTTGGCGAAGTCTTTGCAAGCTTCGTCCTCTCGCTAGACCGTTTGTGATCTGTGATGTTGGCTCTGGAAACACTGCTAGCTTCTGGCTAGATAACTGGACTGGTCTGGGGCCGTTAATTGACATCACGGGTCAGGCAGGTCCTAGAGTTACAGGACTACAAAGATCAGCAGTAGTAGCAGAAGCATTGGTGGATAACAGGTGGTGGGTGGACAGGAGTAGAAGCATGCACCCTATCATCTCTCTCTTGCGTGGGTGCTTACCTGAGCCTTCGTTTATAGACCGGTCGGGTAATGATGATTCTTTCAAGTGGAAAATTGGCGATAAGCCTCCGGTAGATACATTCTCAACATCTCAAGTCTGGCATTTCCTCCATCCACCTGGTGACCCGGTAGATTGGCACAAGACGATTTGGTTCTCCGGTAGAATACCCAAACACGCGTTCATTTCTTGGCTTGCGGCAAGAGATAGACTCTCTACGCGGCATAGAATGAGGAGTTGGGGCATTGATGTTCCTTCAGCTTGTCTCTTATGCAACGCACATGATGAATCTAGGCAGCATCTATTCTTTAACTGTGATTTTAGCTCCGAGGTATGGTCTTTTTTCTACTCTCGTCTCTAACTATCTCCTCCTACTCAGTTTGAAAGTGGAATTAGTTGGATTAAAGACCAAAACATAGACAGAAATATTGCTCTGATTCTAAAGCTCTGTTATCAAGCTTCGTTGTACGGTATATGGCGAGAGAGGAACGCAAGAATTCATTCTCAGATCCTGCGTTCGGCTTCGTCTCTGATCACGGAGATAAAGCAGACTATACGGTACCGGCTCATTCCACTGTCTCGAGAACAAGAATCCACTTCAACGTCTCTATCCTATTTAGGAACTTGGTTGGCTTTATTTGATACTTGATGTAAGCGTTGGCTCTTGTAATGTTGCTGCAAAGTTAATAAAAAAAAGAAGTTTCGGAAAAAAAAAAAAAAAAAAAATTAGATTTCAGTTATTGTGGATTTTAATGTATTCTTTTAGTTAAGTCAAGTGTAAAACAAATCATAGACTTTTTCTCAGTATTTTGAAGTACTTTCGGATGAAAAAAAAAAAATTTGACAAAAAAAATATATGGACATTTACCCGAAAGAAACATTGTTAGACATTGCGACATGGTTTATGATTTTGTTATGAAACATTGTTATTTGTTAACATGGTTTCTGGGATTTACAGGCGATGAAATCACAAGAAAAAAAATCTTAAACTACTCATCAAATCCCTCGTAGGCTATTATGAACCAGTATTTAAAGATGAACAAGGTTGATTTTTGCCCTTTTTCAAAAAAAAAACAAGGTTGATTTTTTGTTTTTAAATGTGTGTTCTTAGTTAGTGACTTTTTAAAAAAATCTTTTGAAATTGGATTTAAAATGAGAGACGAATTCAATCATACGAACAACACATCTGTGTTTTCTGTATTTATGATTTTCCTCAAAAGCTTTTACTTTTCACAGGAGAGACGACATGAGAGACGACGATGACGATAAGTATGTATCGTCAATGTGGAGAGGAGCAGTTGATAATCATTCCATTAAAATCCATAATAATTAATCAAGTTATATTACAAACAAATCCATTAAAATCTACCGTGTATTTCCAAATCTATTAGAGAATTCAATCAAATCTAGTAAAATTCTTTTAATTCTAATTACATTAAATTTCATTGAACTCCACATTGAATAACACCCCCTTAGTCTTTTTTCATAGTACATACATTCGTCAAACTCTGAACCACTTTAAATTATGCGTTAGTTGTTGTTTTGTTTCCTTCTTCGTGTCAGGACAGTTTAGTCTTAATAAATTCAATTAAATTTTTGAACCCAAAAAACAATTAATTAGTTGTGGAAAACAGATATGAGGTCACTATTAAAGCCACAAACGGGAAGATGTATTGTTTTCCTTTATATGAACTGATAACTTGTTTATTTATACAAGTGGCCGACAACCATATAATTTGATTCGGCAACTCTTTTATAAAATTTCATCATTCGAATAGATTATAGCACGACGAGTATTTTCTTTTTCAATTAAAACCATAAATTAAATCAATCGGATTATTATTCCGTAGAATAAACTGATTCAACTATTTATAACTTACTTGGAAAAATTAATACCGCAACTATTTCGTCTCTTTTGGAAAAAATAATACCGCACTTATATTTGTATTTCTAGAAATCAAAGCTAAAATCAGATACATAAAAAAGAACTAAGAGATGTGGAGAGAGCCAACTCTATCATGAAGTCTGGCAAATCATAAGGATCGTTTGTCATAATGATTAGGTATGAGCAATTTGTCTTTGTGATCACATAGGTGATTCCTCCCCTCTATGAAACATGTCATTGCCTAAAGTAACTCATCCAACGCGGCATATAACGATGAAGGGCTTCGTCCACGGCCTTATGTTCATGTGTATCTCTAATCAGTTGAAATTGTGAGAAACCATTATAAACCACTGGTTGTATCAAGTTTCACCCACAAAACATCAATTTAACGCTTTAGAATTTTTTTTGGTAATGACGGAGGAATGGCGATCTCCTAGTAATCGCAAAAAACACTTCACTTTGTCTTCTTCTTTTTGTTGTTTGTTGTTTGCCTCTCTTCAAATTTCTGCTTATATAATTACTAATTGAAAAGTAAAATTTTCATTTTTTCGGAAATTTTAGTATTTTAAACTTTTTAAATATACCACAAAATTCATGGATAATTTTTTTTTGCAAAAAATGAAAATTATAGATAATAAAATACTCACTCTCCATCTCTAGATTCAAAAGTAGTTTCCAAGAAAGTTTATTGAACGGTTCAGAAAAGAGTATAGTACTGTAGGATCGATCCACTAGATCTCTCTTTCTCTCGCGACCTACCATGAGTAAAGTAAACGCATAAAGTCAAGGTTTTGATGATGAATCTTTTGTGATTTCAAAACATAATATATTCCAAAGTATAATGTGTCATAAAGATTACGTCACTACCGTGACGTGACATGAACTCGTCAGTCGTCACTGATTCATGTCGTTTTATCCACAAAAAATAATCATCTCTTACGTTTGTGCCCCTTTGTTTTCTTCCACAAAAATATGTATGATTTCAGTGTTTGAAGTATTTTTTGGTGGAATTAAAAATACAAACACCAAAATTCAAAGTTTCTAGAGATTGTATAAGTGAAATATATATAATACAGATTGTTATTTCTGATTTTGAAATAATATTTAAAATGTTAAAGAATAAAGTGAAATTAAAAGTTAAAAAAGACTAAAAGAGCTGAGGACCAGGACAGGGTGTTTTTTGTCACTTTTGCTAAGAAATTTCGTCACGTCTAATTCTTTCTTTATAAAAAGACAAAGGAATATTTGCCTATCTCTCTCACTCACTCTCCAAACTCATTTTTCATTTTGTAAATGTATCCCAAACATTTTAATTTACACGATAACCCCTCTAAATCCCCAAAGACCATGAGGAAGAAGAACAAGAAGGACCAAAACGTGGAGATCATGGAGACGAACAGGATCGATGATAGACAAAGAGAAGACGAAGATGAAGAAGAGAAGAAGATTGATAAGTTCTTTAAGCTTATCAAAACGTTTCAAGAAGCACGTAAACGAAGACGAGAAGAGTTAACTGGAAATTCCGGCGACGCTAGGAAGAGATCGAACGTCGGAGAGAGATCTAACGTTGTGGTGCCGGCGTTTCTTTCTGAAGATTTCTCTCAGTGTTGTACTGGTTTGAAGCCATTGATGGCTGTTGCGGATCACAAGGAAGATGATACCAAGGTGAAGGAAGAGGAAGAAGAAGAGAAGGGTTTAGATCTTAATCTTGCATTGTAGAAAATTAATCTCTTTTCTCTTTTTTATTTTATTTTATTTTATTTTTCATTTTCACTCAGGATTTGACTAATAAATATTTCAGTTTAACTTTCCGATCAAAAATAATCAAACCTAAAAATGTGGAATAAGCTCAAACATTGGTCTGATTCTTTTTTTTTTTTTTTTAACATCTATTTTATTTATATAAAATTCAAAATTACATGAAAATACAGAAAATAATAAAAATTACAATCAAATGCATAATTAAATTTTTGAAAGAACAATAAACCAAAGGAACTAAACGCTAAGAGAATATCATCTCTGTTAGTTTCCTTCTTTGTCTTCACATTTAATCTGATGTGATCTTGATCTTTGGATATCATCCACTTCTTATGTTGTATTACATTGACCAATTCCCAATTTGGATCTAAAGATTTTCTTCGATTAGGAATCTAATTTATTGATTTCATCGATAGAAATAATATTTGGGACTGCCAAATTTCAACGATTGTAAGAATATCGCCATACAACAAGAAGAATATATCAACGGTGCTTCCGAACTGTCTTCTTTTCCACGGTGGTTTCCATGGTGGTTCTTTCCAAAGCAAAGCGGTTAAGAGACGAACCCATAAACCACCAAATTTTTCATCGCAGTGGGCTAAAACTCCCACAACGGAGATAAATGATGCAGTAGCAGTACCGTCATGAATCCGCTCCACTCCAACATCGAATTTGGAATCAACAATCTTCATGAAGATGATGATGATCGGAAGTAATAATGAATAAGAAGTCATTTGGAAAATAGGAAAAAAACAAGCATATAAGAGGGAAACGTGATTGAAAATGAGATTTAGGAAGATGATTTTGTTTGTTGTCAAGAAGAAATCATCTTCTTAGCGATCGCAAAGGGAGACGGTTACGATCGCCCATCGAAGAGACGGCTTCGTTCGTGTTTTTTTCTCCTTATTTTCCAGAAACTGTAGAGTTAGAGCTATTTTTGTAGACTCCATTGGTCTGATTCTTTAACATTAGAAACTATTGTCTCATGAACACATTCTCTGTCTCTTAGCATCTTTATTCTTTAGTTATAAAGTAAAGGAAGAAAGAAAAAAAATCTTGAAATTGATTGCAGCAAGTCAACTCGTTGACTTTAATTGTGATCTCTCAGATACAGACTTAACACACACAACTCTTAAGCTTTGAACTAGTTGACTTTGAAACTAAAGAAGATACAACAAGGTTGGTTTACTTTCACACCAGCTTACAAGAAAAACAGACAAAACCAAACATTCATGATGGCTTTGGTCATTAAATTGCAGATGATACCGTTAGGAAACAATACTGTTAACAAGAATCAGGGCTGGTGTATGTAGTCGATAGCACGGACAGAGAGCGGATCGAAGAGGCAAAGAGTTTCCTTTACATGGTGATGGATTAGGTAACAAACCCTATCTTTAAAACATCAAGCAAGTTGTATATAATGCCAATGTTTGTAAATTTAGATACAAGGGAATGTACCGGACAATGTGCCTGTTCTTGTTTATGGAAACAAGCATGAGGTTTCTGGTGCCATGACTGCTTCTGAGATCAGTAACAAGCTTGATCTCACTTCTCTTCGTTAGAGAAGAAACTGGCAACCAAACTGGTAAGAAGATGATCAAAAAACTTCTCAAGCCTCTAAACCTGCAATTATGAACTTGAAACAACAAAATTAAATATATATTTCTCAGCTTCGTCTACTGCCAAATCACAAAGCAAATCCAAACAAATTAACTGGAAACAACAAAATTAAATATATATTTTATTTATAATTGGTTAATCAAAATTGAATATAGATATCAAAGTATTCATTGTGAAAAGGAAAATCCAAATTTAAGCGTTCCTTATCTTTCCTTTTTCAAGTTTAGAGATAAATTCAAGTCCAAAAAGAAAAGAAAAAAATTGTATTTTTCACACGTTGATATCAATAAAAAGAAAAAAATAATTTAAAGGAAACAAAGTAGAGACAAAGCGCGAGATTTTTAGCCGGATCCTTTGCTTCTCATACCATGCAAGTGTAGAACACTTTTGATAATATATCATAACAATATGAGATCGTATAGAATCATAACTATACAGATATCCTAACAACTTTGATAAGATTGTATCCTAACTAATATATCATAACTAACAAGAAAATCCAAAAAGGTAGGGATTAGATTTCTTAAAACCCTTATAAAAAGAAGGGTTGCAACATTCTCTCGTCTCATTCACATATCCATTAACATCAGCGAGTTTGAAATTTGCTTCCTAAATATTTCTCTTCCACCATATTTGTGATATTTTCTTGTTTGTCTTTAGGTGACAATATGGCGACAAGAACTAGAATCTTCTGTTTCGTGTTCGTGATGACAGTTCTCTTGGGTTGCTGCTCGGCCAAGATCTACAAAGTCGGAGACTCCAAGGGATGGACTGCTATGGAAGACGTCTATTACCACTGGGCCGATGTCGACTATAAAGAATTCCACGTGGGAGACTCTCTGGTCTTCGAATACGATCCCAACATCAACGACGTCACTCAAGTCTCTGGCTCTTTGGAATACATGTTCTGCGATATTTCTTCTCCAAAAACCGTCTACAACACAGGACACGATGTCGTGACCCTCACGGAACCAGGTTTTTACTACTTCATCACCTCAAATCAAGCTCAATGTTTATTGGGACAGAAGCTCGAAGTTCTTGTCACACATGACCCGTCACGTCCGGTTCCTCCACCACCACCGGCCAAGATCCTTCCTGACGGGAGAACCTACAAGGTCGGAGACTCGAAAGGGTGGAGCGTTTATAACAGTGACTTCTATAACAAGTGGAGCGAGGAGAAACAGTTTCATGTTGGAGATAATTTACTTTTCGAATACGACAACGAAGTCAACAACGTCTATGAAATCAACGGTGATCTTGAATTCATAACGTGCGATCAAACGTCTCCTGTAGCCGTGTACAAGACAGGATACGATGTCGTGACCCTCACGGAACCAGGAGTTCATTATTTTATAAGCTCAGAACCAGGTCATTGTGCGGCTGGGCTTAAGCTTCGAGTTGTGGTGGAACCAGTACCCGAAGCTATTACCTTCCCTAACTTTCCCAAGAACGTGGACTTGTCAGCTATGGACCGCCTCAACAACTGGTTACAGACTTTCAGACCTCAACCGCATCATTAATCATTCGTTTTCTTATTTGGTTTAGGGTTTAACTAATTTGGAGTTATTGTAATCTCTCTCGTTGGTTGTTTAATGGAAATAGTTTACTAATTACGTTGTAGAGTTGATTTGATCGAGCACTATTCAATAAAACATAAATTGAAATACAAAACAGAGAATTGCATAACAAAGAAACCTTCATCAAAATTCAACAAAAACAAATATAAGAGAATTTTCTAGAAAATTGAATTTAAAACATTAATATTGCAATTCTTTTTTTTTTTAATAAATTTGTCGTGTGGATTCTAGACAAATAATAACAAACAATTTTCCTAAAATGGAAATTTATTACTAAAACTAAGGGAGACTCTTCTTCTTGCTATGTTTCAACATTAGTTCTCTTAAAAATTACACTTTTTAATTGGTTTCTTGAACCGGAACAGAGTTTTTATTGTCGACCGAGTCTGTAGTATTTTCCTCGGACACTTTGAAGAAAGTGTAAGACAATATCAGGTTGTTGATTCCATCCATTCTTGGATCAGTTTCAAACTCAGGATCAATGTAGAAGAAGACCTGCAAAACCAAGTTTTAAAAAAATGTCTTAATGGGATCTTGATTTTCCTTAAGGAACATCAAAGAGAACCAAAAGGGTAGTCACCGGCATATCGATCTGTTCTCCAGGAAGAAGTCTCTGCTCCTCAAAGCAAAAACACTGAATCTTGTTGAAATAAACCCCTGCCTGAAAAACCAATAAGAGTTCGAAAATGTATTAAGGGCATTTGATACTTGACAGATATTCACTGAGGCTAATATATGTACCTTCATGGGAGTGACATTGTAAGTCGAAACTCCGGTTATTGGAGCTGAACTTTTGTTCTCAGCAGTGTAAAAAGCAAGCGCGCTTTCTCCTGGCTTTACTCTCACCTACCAAAACCAAAACAGATATCAGTTCAAAACACACAGATTAACAAGTCATAACACTCTTCTTGACTTAAAAAATCAAACCTCTCTTTGAGTTGGAGTGAACTTCCACTGCATCCCATCTGCAACATCAGCATTGAACTGCACCACAATCTCCCTATATTTACAAGACAAAACATGATAGAGTACGGTAAGAAAATATGACAGCTTACGAATGGTGTTAAGAGACAGAGGAATAAACAAACACCTTTCAGTGACGGTACCAGATTCTGAATGCCTAGCAATCTTCTCCTCAACAGTCTGTATTAGCATACGACCCAAAGAAACCAATGGAGCAGAGATTAAGAAAGAGACTACAAATAATCGAAACATCGGAGAAGCTCATCATCTATATACCTCTTTGCGTTGAACAGTACCTCCATATCCAGTAGCTTGGCAGAATGTTCTATACAATGGCACAGCGGCGTAAGTTAACCCAACCATGCCAAAGACAACAGCAGTGAGGTAATAAAGCATTTTCTTTGATTTGGTTTCTGTTATAGACTGAGTAGAATACTGGCGATGACCCGCAAGTAACATCGAAGATGAGCTTCCCCAAAGCTCTCTCTTGCTTCGGACATTATGCTGATTGCCTCTACAAGCTCCATGAGAGCACGGGACAAGAGGCACAGTCCTACATAAGGGTAGAACTTTCTTTGAGGAATATTAACGAACAGTTGATCTGCACATATCAGGGAGGATTCATTTTACCCCGTGGACTGAGATGTTCGATGAATGTTCTCTATATATGAAGAAATTCGAGTCCCTCTACATGCCTTCGACCACGACATGGCCGAAGAGGAAATGATTCTCAATCGATCGACACAGTGAGACACTACACAACACTAGTCTGCATAAGAAACACGAACCCAAAAGATATTACTTCAAAAAATCGATCGATTTAAGAGTGACCACCGTCACCAATAATCAGGTAAAGGAAAGGAATATACGTGAGGCCATGGACGATCGTGATCAAATCAGAGGCCAATAACGATGCCACGATTGGATAGTGTAACGCATCAAAAGAGAAAGAGAGAAAATCATAGAAGACTTACCGGTAAACCAACGGCGTTCTTGTGTCGTCGGCGGTAGAGATAATAAAGAGTCGTAGGAAATCAAAAAAAAAAAAAAAAACTATAAAAGACAAGAAGTCAAACAACGACTTGTGTTTGTCTGGTAAAGATTAGTCGGCTCTTTTGGATTTTTGTTCTTCACATGCATTAAATCGGAATTTAATTGTAAGCCCATGTTTTGAATATATGGCCCAATAAGGCTCAAATGAAAAGATTACAATTTAGGACAATATATATTCATTTATTGAGTTAGGTTCAAATCATGAATCTTCATATTATTTCCGTTTCACAAAAAGTATCGTTGTAGAAATTTATTTTTGTTTCATAAAGAATGTCATTTTATATTTTCAATGCAATATTTTTTTTAAAAAAATCAAATTTTAACCTCATTGCTCTAGTGTATTGATTAGGAAAAAAAATTATATAGTGTATTTATAAGGGGTAAAATAGAAATTTTAATAATTTTCTTAATATGTGTGAAAAGTTTTAGAATGACATTCTTTGTGAAACGGAGGGAGTAGTAAACTAGTATTGACTCGTAGGGAATACTTGTGTTTACAATTTAAATCAAATTTCACTTATATAAAAATTACATGAATACAATAACTTGAAAAACAACATTAAACATGATTTGCAAAGCAAGAAAAAAGGAAAATTCGACAAGAGGAACTACACGAGTATTTGGTTATTTAGTTGGTTATGACTTTTTTAAAAAAAATTCTTCAGGATGTTGAGTAGAGCAAGGGCAACTGATTCTCAAAATTTGTAGTCATCAAATTAAAGACGATATTTTGAGTTGCATAAGGATTTGAGAATCTTTCATGGAAGGGTTTTGTTTGAGAGCTTCTATCATTGATCACAAATCCTCATGAAGCTCATTTTTAACCTCACTTATTTCACAACGATTTGTTACAGCAATGACGATTCCACCTACAATGATAGATAAATTGATGCACATAAATGCAATACTGGTTTTCTCAAACATTGTGAAGAAGAATGCGGAAAGAGAAACGAAAATACAGACAATAGATGTTTCATCTAAGAACATCAAGTATTTATACTTGGGCCTCGAGACAACATCAATGAAAGAGAGTGAAGATAAAGCTAATCCTGCCCACCTAAAATAGTTACGAGTAGTCTTTTGTGTCTTGTTGTTGATGTAATCTGTTGAAGACATGATAAAATATAATAATATAATTGAGAGAAGACGAAATGCTATATCTTTGACTAATGTTGATGTCATGAGAATATTTGCCACAGAAAATAAAAAAAAAATGAAAATTTTATGGGAGTTTTGACAAAATTGAAAAGCGTAAAAAAGAGTGAAGAATATGATTCTTTTTGCATAAGTTATTAATAGATTCAAGCAACCAACCAAAATAATACATGTGCCAATATTTTTCTCAAAAGATTTGTATGTAAAAACAATTGTGTATTTCTTTGACCTCCTATAGGAGATTGTAGGGATAAAATTTTTGTAACATGGGCAATAATTGTTCATTTTAAATTCTTAAATTTTTATATTACATTCCCACTAATTCCTTTTATAGTTAAAGAAAAAAACAATTGTGTATTTCTTTCCAATAGACCATCCAACTTTAATTAAAAAGAGATTAGCCTATATATATTAGATGAGATATAATTCCAGATTTTTTTTATTTCACCAAATTCACATTGGTCACAAAGATAACTAACTTTGCAAAATTATATATATTATTTCATGTAGTTATTCACTCTTTGTTTTATAAAACAAAGATGAGGATAAGTTCGAAGTAATCTCTACCATTCATCTTAAATCTCATCCATCTGACTCTAGAGGATAATAATCATCCTCCCCATGAAACCCTTTGTACATATAAAACCAATCATTTGAATTTTGTTAATATTTTCAATTGGTCTTACCAAGAACAAAATAATAAATGTAATATAAGTGAGTCTAATTCTTATACAACTTCGCAATATATGCAGTGATTTTAATATGATGGCATATTAAGATGTACGTCCTCGTTCATATATCACATGACTCCATTTGATAAAGGTCACATGACCTAGCTTGGTCGAATATGTAATATTAAAATGAAAATAACAACAATGGATTATAAAAGGTCCTAAATTAAGAGTGGAAAAGAATTTAAAACCGTCACAAAATATCCAAAATCAATGGATTACATTCCAAGAGCGAGGAAGCAATGGGAGAGGAGGACGTGGAGGTCGTTGCTTGTTCAGCTAGTGAAGTGATGGATTCGCCGGTGTAATCTCTGCGGAAGGAAATGATGGATTCGCCGGTGTAATCTCGGCGGAAGGAAGTGATGGATTCGCCGTTGTATTCCCTGCAGAAGCAAGTGATGGATTCGCCGGTGTAATCTCTGTGGAAGGAAGTAATGGATTCGCCGGTGTATTCTCGGCGGGATGAGGTAATGATTGTCGGAGGTTACTTGCCATCTTGAATAGAAGTCTTTCTTTTTTGGTTTCTTGACAAGAGTGATGAGAATTAGAGAGGGAAGGTTACGTAGTTACGTACAGTGTCGTCCCTGCCTTAAGGCAAGGGAAACATAGGATTTAGACAACATTTTATAGAAAAAAATTGGGCCACATGTTCAAAGTTTGATGTAGCAAAAATGGCCAGCCTTAGTCTACACTTCCACCATGTCACGAGTTCGAACCGGTGAGTTTGAGAAACCTGAATTTTTTTTTATCAGTTTTTTTTTTATAACTCTACAAAATCACAATTTAAATCTTTTCTACTAAATATTAGTTTATTTTCCTTTGAGTTTCGAAAGAAATTGTTTTCTTTTCCCATGGTCCATGCGTTTAGAAACAAACGTCATCTGATTTCATAAAAAAAAAAACTAAATCCTCCTTGATCATTACCACCATAGATTATTTTTTACTGATCTTTAGCAATTAGCATCGCCTCTCTTCGTCTAACTCTTTTGACTACAATTTGGGTAAGTTAATGTTGAATTGAGTTTTGACTTTTGAATTTTGATAAATTGGGTAACTTGGATTAACTGATAATGGTGAATCAATGATAGAGACAATTTTGAATAGGGAATTAGCTATGATGAACTGATGAGATGAAACAATGATAGAGATCAGATCTTAATCTCAGAATTGGAGGCGTCACTTTTTGTCTCTTTTTATTGTTGTATACTTCATTTGTTGATAATCAATGATAGAAATGATGATGAATTGATTATCACTATTGCACGAGGAATATTGTAGTCGTGACTTGTCTCATGATGTTTATTATAATGTATTTTGCGTCTCTAACTTGTTCATATGTTGGATTCCCAACATAGCAAGAGACACAGAATTGCAGGCGTCACTTTTTGACACTTGTGAAATTCATTTGTTGATAATCAATGATAGAGAGGATGATGATCTGAATCAACTGATTATCACTATTGCATAAGGAAAATTGTAGACATGTAGTCTTGATTTTTGTCACTTTTTGTTCTTGTATAATTCATTTTTGTGTTGTTCTCTTCTTAGTTCTATAATTAATTAGTTTATAATTCTTCTATTGATAAAGTCTCTACAATTCTTTTGTTTGTAGTTCACTGCCTCAGGTAAGTACTAGAAAACATGTCCATGGTTCAGTTAAAAGAAAAAATGAAAAAGGATGAAAAAACATTTTTTGAAGGTCAAGCTGGTTCTTTGCTTCCTTTTGTTACAACCACAAAACGTGGAACTTCTTCTACGACTAACATGGATGTTGGTGATGAGATAAATGAAAATGAGACTAGTAAGAATGGTGAGAAAGAGGTGCTTGTCAATGAACAACATGGACATGTTGATGGAGATGAAAATATGGAAAGAGTGGAGATAAGAATCTCGAAAAAGTCAACCATGAACATGGAGCTGTTTTTGTAGCATTTTTCTAAGGGCCACATTTTTTCAAATGCTTTAAGTTTTAGGGCGGGACGGCACTGGTTACGTAGTTATATAAAAAAAAAATATATTTTTTTTTATTTCATTATCGGTATTTGCATATTATACGCTATATGGGCCAACATAAAAGCCCACAATAAGCTCAGTTTTTAGTGTACGTGAAGACTATGCTTAAACCGGTAAGTTGCTTTTCCATGGGTTTTTTTTGGAGTCGATTCATTGTATTCTAGTATTTCGGCCTACAATACTATATTTTAAAATAGTAGAAAGAACACAAACAATATAAAATATTATTTTTATTCATCACGGCAACAATTAAAGAGTACTTAGTAGTACTTAAACACTTTCATATATAATAGGTCTTCGCATGGAAACAATTGAGTTGTTTTTACCGCTTACAAGCACGCAAACATGAGAGCTGATGAGAGTCATAACGATCCCCACGAAACCGAATAAGCAAATATGAACTGCAATAAATCTACTCACCATTGCAACCCAATCTACATATAGATTCCATTTCGGTTTTTTGATCTTCATAAAAATCCCGGTGTACTTCATAATTAACGGGTAGGTGTACACCGCTAGAATTACAAACAATGGAATCACTGGAATATTGTGATAGTACTTCAGGATGCTCATGAATATGTAAGATATCAGAGCTAGAGACAGAGCGATGTCTGGAGACGAAGCTACTTCACTAAAAGCATATATACCAACAAAGTGACCGAGGGGCGTCCAAATGATGGTGTGAGCTGTTTTAACAAAATCTAGCCAGTTTTTCAATATCCTACAAAAAAAAAAAAATGAAAAAGAAATAGTATATAAAGAAGAAATCAAGCAAAAATTAGATACTGAAAGACAATTATCTAGAGGAGAAAGATATGAACCGTAGCAACGATTACGTATTGAAAAACGAATATATCACAACGAATATATCACGCTTTGATCATTAATAGATCATAGTAATGACAATGGATATGGATTATAACTTGATTACTAGTTTCTCAACATGTGTATATAATTGAGAGATGAACTATTTAATACGCTAAACATGAGATACTCACATATCTTTCGTTCTTGTTGTGCGGCCTTCCAGCATCTACAACACACAAAAAAAAACCATTCTAGTCACACCTTATTAGAAGAAGCTCCAGAGTGCGTTAATTTTTTTTTTTTTTTTGGCGTGAGTGCGTTAACTTTTATAAGGAACAATTTTGATATTTTGTAAAACAACAATTTTCTTGTAAAGTTTAGACGTTAAAAATGAAATCCAATAAAAGGAATATATGAGACTCTATTCTAAAGCGTCTCAAAAAGTTGATTATGTGCTTAGAGCTCGCTATCTAAAATACATGTCCATTGGGTCATACATTAATTGATAATGGGAAGCTGCCAAAAAAAATTATGCAAAATAATAGGTGAGGACAAGGTAGAAGTAATCTCTACCATTCATCCTGAATCTCATTCATTCATCCCCATGAAACCCATTGTACATATAAACTCAATCATTTGAATTTTGTGAATATTTTCAATTGGTCTTACTAAGAATAAAATAATCAATGTAATATTAGCGAGTCAAATTCTACATAACTTGACGATACATGCAATGATATTAATATGATGATATTAATATGATGGATGAGGTAATTTGCACGTCCGATGCGGCATGGAAGAAGGACAATCTAAAAGTAGGACTTGGATGGTGGTTTGAGAGTATATCTAAGGTCGAACTAGCACAAGGAAAATTGATCCGAGAGTTCAACGATTCACCAATCGTGGTCGAAGCTGCTGCAATCCGAGAAGCAATGATCGAAGCCCAGAAGATGAACTACAGAAAAGTGATCTTTGCATCAGGTTCGAAGGGGCTAATTGAAGCAATAAATGAGAAGAGTATGAAGCACGGATGTTTTGGATTAATCAACGACATAATCAATTTGTTAAAAACTTTTTTTTAGGTGCAGATTCACATTTGTACCCAGGAGTGAGAACAAGAGAGCTGATGAGCTTGCGAAAACAGCTCTCAGGCAATCTAAAATCACCCCTTTTGTAATGTTTGAACCTTAATCGAAATGAAACAAGTATGTTATGACCCAAAAAAAAAATCAAGAGGTACGTCCTAGTACGTATATCACATAGCTCCATTTGATAAAGGCCACTCTCTTAAACAGACCCAGCTTGGTCCAATATGTAAGATTTAAAAATGAAGATAACATCAAACTTAGAGATTTTGGGCTGTGGCCTGTGGTGGGTTTAGATTCATTTATTTATTTAAAATATGGATGAATTACCAAATATTTCTAGATTGAAGAAGCATTAAACAGAGTTAGGTGGGAAGATGACACAAACTCTCACCCCGCAATTATCGGCATGCGACCCATTCATATAACATTCAACTCCCATTTTTTAGACAATTAACTAATCCCAATAAAATTAAGATTGTTAGTTAACTACTACTATTACAAGGTTACGTGCTTAATCGTTAAGATCTTCCGACACTTTTTCTAATTGGTAATTCTATTTTGATGATAAAGTGGCCTTAAGAAATAATTTTTGTTTGGATGATATGTACTTTATAAAGATCGAGTATATAATACTAGTAACGTTTAAAATAGAGGATATTTGGCCTATGTAGTAATGTACATATATATGTATTGGTCATACAAAAAGATTCTTACATTATAGGGAAAAAAATCATATAAAAATATCAAGCATATTGGTCACACAAAGAAAAAAGCCCTAATTAATTTAGAGATAATGACGACAAAAAAATAGATAAAGATATATTGTAATGTACTCAAAATCATTTATTTTGGTTGACAACTCCATTATTACCGGCCAAGATCAAGTACTTATCTCTTCTCGTGATGTTGGTGCACTTGAACCCCAAGGCTTTCCCGATCTCATGTTGCACGTGATTAGCCACCCCGAACTTAGATTTACCTTCATCAGGATCTCGACACGTGGACGAGTCACCTCCAGAGACAGGATCAAGCAACCGGACGGTGTAGAAAGGGAAAGGATCCATGAGAAAGAAAATCGGATCAAAGGCCTTCAAACCACTAGCCGTCGTGCCATAGAAGAAAGTCACGTGAGAGTCAATAGCAACCGGTACGATGAGGTTACTAACCTCAGCGAACAGTGGACTAAACCGAAGCAAATAAGGCTCTCTACACGTAGTACCTTCGGGACAAACCACAAGATCTCCTTGGCTCAACAATCTTTCCATGGCTTGACCATCTTGGATGCGGTCACGAGTCAATCTAACGGTCTTGATCGGAGCTAAAAGCTCAGATAATCTGCTTAGACTATAGGTAACGGCTTTAATGTTTGTCTTTCTTAGAGCGTAAGAGATGTAAAGTGGGTCAAGTAACGTTCTATGGTTGCACACAAAGAGACATCCTTTTTCTTGGTCGGGAGAAACTAGGTCGTTGTTGACGGTGAGGGTGAGGCGGAGACCGGAGGCGGCGAGGAAAGGGATGGCTAAGAAGTAAGGGAGGTTTAGGCCACCGATGATTCTTGCGGCGGCTAAGGCGGCGGAGAATGGGGCCCACATGAATAGGGCTAGTGTGTTTATAGGAGTTGGCTTGATGGCTAAGCGACCATCGTGGAAAATCAATGGTTTAGGGTATTGACTTCGTGGTAAGGTTTGCCAACTTTTCTTGTCTGAATTTCTGACAAAGTAGATCTCCTGTTTATGAAAAAAAAAACTGTGAAGATTAAAGAATATTATTATAACAAATTAATATCAGTTGAAGTGGTCCAATAATATATGGAAAAATGTAAATTAATTATGGCAAATTATAGTCTATGGTTCGCATTAACTGCATCCAAACTTATCATTCAACTTTATGGCAAGTTATAGTCTATGATTATTATTTAAAAAAAAAACTTAATCATTCATTTTTTCCAATAGTCTATGGTTTGAATTTTGCATCATGAAGTATAATCCTTTTTAAAATTCCAAGAAAATCAATGCATCTCTCTGTCGTTCAAAGAGCCGCATTTAAAACCAACGAAATTCTATTGGGGACTTATACGAAGTAAAATTTATTACTAAGACATCGAAAAACCCAAAAAGAAAAACGTATTTTACGAAGTTAGAAGATAAACTTAAAAAATAAAAATAATAATAATAATAATGTTGGAACTTTAATTTTTTATTATCATGGATATTTTATCTACATAATAACTGAAAAACTAGAACATATTGTATTGAAAAACATAAAAAAAAACTTTCAAACTTGAAAAATAAACAAATACCTTAACATAAAGATTTGTATTTATCCATCTTCCAGAAAATACATTTATGTTACGTATGTTTAATATAGGACCCCTATTGGGTACTCCAAAACTTCATTTATAGTTACCAAAAAGTTCTAAAGAAAAACAACTATAGAACCTTAGATTATATGTATATAAACCCATCACGAAATATGATAATTTTTACCTGGCAGAATTGAGAAAATAGAGTTCGTTGACTTGGCAAATTAAAGGAAGTGAAGCCAATGACATGACCACTACTTATTTTTTCTTCATGAACCAGTTTATCAAAAGCAAACTCATGTTTCTTCTTATCCTCCAAGATGCCTAAGTAGTAGCCACCGATCATTTTCATCTCTCTCCCAATCACAACTTCAATCCCCAAGTAATCACTCAAGAACCCATCAATCATTACTTGTGGCAAATCACTCACACCAACTCTCTTGCCACCTCGCTTCAAAACCTCAAACATCTCGAGCCCAACATCTTCTAGAAAATACTTAGGTAAAACAGATTTCCCAACTCGGAAACTTTCTTTTTTAACCCCAAAGAAACTCAACATCACCATGGTCTTCATGCCCATTTCGTAGCTCATCAAGCTTATAAATGGATAGAGAATGAACAGGAGAAATGACCTTATTACCCCTCCGGCTTCAAAAGCTACTAACATGAAGTAAGGGAACAAGTTGTTTGATTTGAGTAGAGCTCCTTCAACGTTGAATATCAAGGTGTGATGTGATAAGTCGTGAGCTTGGTGAAGGCCGTGATGAGAAGGACATTTTTGGTGTTTTTGTTTAGGGTTACGATCATGATACCAACGCCGTAGAATAAAAAACCGGTAGAAGATTAAGACAAGACCTTGGAGATTTGAGATCTTATTACCGGACATGGTTTTGACTTTGTTCTTGCTTTACGCTGGATTCTAGACTCTGCATGTAGAGAGAAACAGAATGGGGTGACATTTATAGAATGGACCGATGACATAAATACCCTTGGAACGTGTTTGTATTTACATGGAATGCCATTGATGATGGTTCCACTTCTTCCATTCCCCGTACAGCTTGCATGATTACAATAAATGATGCGAATGATAATATCTGAAAAGTATTTCGTACGAAATTTAGTTGTTGTTTTTTCATAGCAGAATAGGAAGGATATTTTTTTAGGATGCAAACTGAATTATCTGAATATTAAATTTCAAATCTGACTTTTTTTCTTTCATTTGTATTGTTTTGGTCACTGGATAGATTCGTTACACCAAACTAGACAAGATCTCTAGGCTCTAGCCAACTGCCTCTCGTTAAATTGTCATCTATCCTGCTCAAATACTATTACCATTTCTATGGTCTCATTCAAAAATGTATTATCATCGTTAGATCACAGATAATATTTCCAAAAATGAGGCGTACATGGAAAACCTAAAAAGGAAAAACATATTTGATTTCACAAGAAATGTATTCATGAAGTGTATTTTGTAAGTTATATTTTTAGTATGTTTTTTTTTTTTTTCTAGAATGTATATATATGTATGGATGCAAATCTAGTAGCATGTGTCAAGTCAAATTTTATGTCTAAACTAAATTTACTTCGCAAACAGACAGGTCTTTTCATTTTAGACTTTTAGTTTTAGAGCCACTTAACGTTATTGATCACTTTTTCAAACAACAAAATAATAGTCAATCTTGATTAAGAGAACCTATTGATGGAGATCCGCTTAATGTTGCGAATTGTTCTCTTCAACTGGTTAAGTTTCTGGAAAAAAGAAATATATCAAGCTTTCGAATTAATATTGTTTGAAAACATGAAAATTACCTTTTAGTTTCTTGTTAGAAAAACAAAATGTTAATATTTTTTTGGGAAAAAAATAGTAATAATATTAAATATGGACGTTTAATGACACATTACATGAGAAAACAAGTTCACGATAAATCAGAGACCAAGCTTGAAAGTTGAAACCAAAATGAAAAGAAAAAATAGAGCCGTGCATATCTAAAAATTGTAGAAAATGTAGTAATCAAAAGCGTTAATGTTATGTCCAAAAAATATTAAAGATTCAATGATTATGACGTATACCTAATCTACATATGCGGTCTCAAAAATAATCACAAATTAACAAATAAGTGGATAGTGATATATATATATATATATATATATATTCACATGAGAATGTCGATCTTCTTAATAATAATAATGATAATTATCGATCCTTTCAAATTTGGAGATGAAGGTCATGGAAGGCTGGAATTGGGTTGATTTTTTCTTAACAGGATAACAGTAATGAAAATAAATGGGCTGAAAAATGGTAGTGAGTTTACTTTGACTAGTTGTGCGGTGGTGGATATCTCTCTCCTTAGTCGTTATATATAACTTACTTATTTTAGAAACTTGTCAAATGGTATATTCGACGCTGAGTACTTGTTTTTTTTTTTGTCAACTGATGGAATTATAATCATAAAAAGAGAGTTAATACACGATCCTACGCAGAGGAAACTAAAGCCCAAAAACAGGTAACCAAAGCCCAAAAAAAGGCAATCACAGCCCACAGAACAGGCAACATAAGCCCATAAAGGGTTACAAAACTTACAGCTAAAAGAAAAATAAATCGATAAATCTAAAATTTAACAATAGCAACTCAAACTCGGAGATTGTGGCAACCGCAAAAGAAGAAAGAGCGAGATAAGTCGTCGTAGCCCACGGCTCACCAAACGACAACATCAACAACCTGGAGACTCACAGCGAGACACTCTCGCACCAACCCAGAACCCATAAACAAGACTTCATAATCCGACAAGAAAGAACCTAAGAAAGTTCTCCTAAACCTCTCTCGGATGCGGTAAAGACGCACTCATAAACGTCTACAATAAACCTAGATAGAAGCCCTACACGACCCAAACCTCCAACGATGTCTAAACAATCCAAAAAATCGATCTATAAAAAACCGGATTGAACATCACTCTAAACGGAACCAAGTTAACCACAACGATCCAAGATGAGAAGCTAGAACCAAGATTAGACCACCAATTACCCTAATAGCAGAGGAAACCAAATACTACTACACCGATTAAGCCACATACCAAGACTAAGGCCACACTTTCATAAGCAAACAAACCGGACAGTAAACCAACATCTCTCCAATCCGTCAAAATCAAACCCTTACCCAACTACAGAAATGACTATGAGAGTCGGATAACACCAACGAACAAACGTCGGAGAAGTAGATCCGAGGTCAAGGCCAAACCCCAACACCGATCCACTCGTCATCCTGCAAACACCATCGCCATACTCACTCCATGCCAGAAATCTACGCCAAGAACCTCGCCGGAAAACACCAATGGAGGAGACGCAGCCACCCCCTAAACCGGGAAACCACCCCAGCCCAAGCACACACCTCACGGACCACCGTAAGCACCACCAGAAAGACAAAAGCCGCTTGAACCCCACACCGACATCGGAACCGGACCACCACTGAGACACCGGGAACACCGCAAGCCAAAAACCGTCGTAAAGGGAGGAGAGGCGGAGAGGAGCTCTGAGCCGGAATCGGATTTGAACGGAGAGAGACGCAGCAGAAGAGAGAGGCTACACCAAGGGACTCCCGGCGGCGGCGAGAGGCGCCGACCGCCGGAGAAACGAAGGAAACAAAACGATGTCGGCTCCTCGATTACCGTGTCAGAGAGAGTTATCGAATTAGGGCGAACCGCCACTGATGTTACGCTGAGTACTTGTCTTCAGTTATTATTTTGTTGGTATAATCCAATCAAAGTCCCATCATCATTATCAAGAGAGTCTTGTAACCGTAACATCTATCAAAAGAATGAAAATACCAACTAACAAACGAGAACACGTCGGTTGTAGCAAATAAATATCATTTCAAGTAGGGAGGGATTTCGGTTCTTCGGTTTAGTTACTCGGTTTTTTGATTTTTTAATTTTTTAAAAACTACCGATCCGTTTTTGTTCTTTCAATTAGTTTGGTTCGGTTCATTAAAACTTCGATTTGGTACAGTTCGATAATTTCGTTTGGTTTTATATCCCATAACTATATATATGGATGATTGAAACTTTTATGAAAATCAAAATTAATCGACAACTACAAGTTTACAATAATGAAGACATAGGACTTCGGTTCTTCGGTTTGGTTACTCGATTTTTCGGTTTTTTTGTTTTAAAAAAAACTGTAGATCGATTTTTGTTTTTCCAGTTAATTCGGTTTTGTTCATTAAAACTTTGGTTCGGTTCAGATCGATAATTTCGGTTTGGTTTTATATCGCATGGCTAATTTCAACAATGAGACAAAATGTTATGTTACCCAAATATGGATACATCCGATAGGCCTTCTAGGATACGATCCCACCGAGTATAAGTAGAAAGTCTTGAGCATTCCAACTTGTAGTTACAAATATTGTTTGAAAGTTCTAGAATTTTACTTTATATAGTTGTGTTGTTCCACTTCCATCAATACATCATAGAGGAGAAAACGATTTTTTGTCGGATATATTTATTGTTTTAGATGTATATATTATGTGTGTTATCGGACCGTATACGTTTTAGAATCCAATTGGCAGTGAAGTCATTTTCACTAATTTTGGCAATACATTATTTTAAAAAAATCAGGTTGATAACTAGTTTCCCGTCAATTTCCTTCATTAAATACCCCAATCACGTAATTTCCACGTTGCAAACAATCACTAATATATTCTAAATAATTTTCACAAGCATGACTAGTCATGGTTCAACTTCAAATCATCATCATTGTTTTAAACGCAGTCGTTTACACCTCGACAAAGACAGTTTCTGAAGCTAAAAATTAGGTAACAGCACAAAAAATATACAAGGAGACGACAAAGAACAAAACTTGAGCTGATGTTAAGACCGAACACAGCAACTCATCTGGTAACATCTCTTGAGTCTTCTTCTTCTGCACCCGAAATTCGCTTCCATCTACACAGATTATTCGAGAAACGTTAGAAAAATTGTTCATATTATTTGACAATAAGAATCAGCTATAGAAAGAAAAACTGTTCTTCTTCAAGCTCATACCTGTACGAGGTGGTCGGGCTAGTATCAGTTTGCTCAACTGGAGCAAACTCATTGTAGAACTGAACTGAGATCAACTGGTTGTTAGGTGAAGCAACTGGTGCAAGTGATTCATCTGAACTCAGATTCGAATTGCCTGCGAAGAATACTGCAAAACGGAAAAAGAGAGTTGTGTTTAGGCCTGGGCATAAAAACCGAGAACCGAACCGAAACCGCTTTAACTTTCGTAAATATTTGAATGGTTCCTAAATTCTCATAACCGAAATAACCGAACCGAATCGGAACTGAACCAAGAACCGAATGGATACCCGACCTAACCGAAATATGACTTTTATACCTAAAAATATTAGTTATATTTATATATAAACTAACCGAATAACCAAATTTAACCGAATATTACCAAGAAAGACCGAATTATCCGAAACAACCCGAATATTTTTTAATTTAAATACCCGAAAATACTCGCTTTTTTATACGAACTATCCCAACTATCCGAATTTTTACACATAGTAATTGCTTTTTGTCAAAATTATCCGAATGTATAACTAAATTATTCGAAATAACCGAACCGAACCGAAATGGAATTGGTTTTTTCGGGTATTAGCCGGTTCCAAAATTTATTATAAGAACCAAACCGAAAACCGAAAGAACCAAACCAAAACCGAACCGAATTTTCTAAATAACCGAATGGATCCTAAATCTCTAGAACCGAAAGAACCGAACCGAAGCGAAGAACCGAACACCCATCCCTAGTTGTGTTTATGAAAGTCCTCTGTCTATCCAAGAGATCGATATAAAACCAAAGAGAAACACATATCACTAAGACACTAAAGTAAGATGGTACCTTGAAAGATTAGGAAGCCAAAGAATAGAACCGTTACTATCATCGACAAAATGTTAATGCATGAAGATGATGATGATGATGACTTGGCTGCTTCGATTCTTCTCAAGGAAATTTTCATCCTTTCAATCCTTGCACGTTTTCTCATAGCAAGCTCCTTGATTTCCCTCATCACCTTATGATCATTTGCAGTAAAAGCAGGGCCTTTTGGAGGTCTCGGTGGCTTTGAAGCCTTTCTTGACTTCTTAAACTTTACAATATCGCATTTTCTTTTAGAAAGATCTAAGCTTTGATTGCTTATTTCTGTTGGGTTCTCGTTTCCCATTAATGGATAGTTTAGATCATCAGCAATCTGTTCAGATACACGTTCACTCCAAACCCCATTGCCTGAAGTAGATTCTTGCGTCACACCAGCTTCAATGTCTACTTCAAGATCTTGTTCTCCTGAAACCAATTGATCCATCCTATACAGAAGTTTCTTCACGACTACCTACTGAAATGCTCACAAAAGTAAAGCTGATTCAACCCTTTACTTCCCCTGAGGATAAACACTTCCTTTAATCGTCCTAGAAACAGAGTCATAACAGAGATTATTAGCATACCAAAACAGAGCAATCCTATTTTTTTTTTTAATTTTTTTTTTATTTACCTAAAACACTAACTTGGAATTGATTTCGATAAACCCACCAAATCAGTGACTTGTACATTTGAAATCATTCACGAAGAAAGGCCCTAAGCTAATCAAAGTTACAGACTTTAGAGTAAACTCGGCAACACACAGAATCACAGAAACTTCTATCGAAAGAGCAAAATCAAACCTTTCGTTGCGAATGCTATAACCTAAGACAAAAAAGCGACGAAACTGTGAATGGAATACTGGAAAAAGAGAGGAATATAGAGTACCCACCTCGAATTAGGGTTCTTGTAGCTGAAATTTGAATTGATTATCCTAAATTTCCCAAAGACATCCGTTTGTGTTTTGTTGTTGTATAAATAAACAGAGGAGCTAAAGAATGTTTTTTTGGATTGTTATGTGGCGGAACGACAGGACGTGCCAGCTTGTTTTACAATCTACGCGGCTTCTTATTTTATTTCTTTCCTGTTCTTTTATTATTTTTTAGTAAGATTTGTTCCTAATTTTTATCAATCACAATTGGATAATGTCGGATTCTTAATTATATATTAGTGATCTGATGGTATTAATAATAGATCTCAAACTAATAGTCAGTTAAAAAAACTATAGATTTACTAACAATAGTAAAGAGAAACAAATCTCAACATAATATTTTTTTTTCACAACGATTCAAAATTTGGTCGTTGATTTTAATGGCGATTGCTGCGATTTTTTAAAAAAAGTTTAGCGATAATCGCAGCGACTCTAAAACAAATAACACAATGATTGTTGTAGTCGTTGTCACTATTGCTAATTGCTAACGACGGCGAAACGAACATGACCAAAACAGATTTACAGAGGCGGATTTAGCGGCTAACCGAACCGGCGGTTTCGGTTTAACCACAAACATTATAAACGGCGGTTTAATGTGCAGGTTACTGCAGACGGACGGGACAATGACCGGATCGGGTTTTATTCAGAGACATGCTGGGCTGTTAAATGTAGGAAATGGGCCTAATTTGGACTTCTGTGAAAAGCAAAGGCCCTTTACTTAAACGAATATTTTGGTTGACCCAATTTCTTTTACTTTGAATAAGAAAAAGTCGACCTATGTATATGCATTGTCCCCCACGATGTATTTTTTTTCCTTTCTATGGGTCTTCATTCAATTTAATGTGATTTGGTTTTAATTGCCCAACCAACCATTTACCTATAGTATTTATTGGGAGAACATTATTAGTTATTCCCATGGTACATTCTTGATGTTAAGCTTTTAACTAAATTTATCTAAAACTTCATAACTCTTTTGCAACACACATTATTCTTTTTTACTATATTCATGTTTTTCTTTATATGTATTTGATGTTTTGTTACTACATATTAGTTATATGTAACTTTTGTTGTTGTTCAATAACTGTTAGATTTAGTTATTTTTTTACATTCTTAAAAGAATTAGAACAGCTAGTTTCTGGGGCGAGATATAAATGCAATCTAAAAGTCAGCTCAAAAACCACTTGCTTGCTACCCAAAGTTTTTAATGAGTCCCACTGGATTCTCTCGTCCGTTAGATTTCGCAACACAAAACCATGGTCGGTCGTTAGATTAGTATAATGGGCCCCCACTTTTCTCTCTATATAAAAAAAAATATTAGCACCGCTAGGGAAATTAAATACAATACCTTACCCTAAAAAGACAGAGAGAGCTTCCTCAAAGTTGATCAATGGCTTCAATTGTGCTTCTACTGACACAGATCCTCCACCCTACATACCTCGAGTTCCAAACTTCTTCCTCCTCCATGCTTCTCACAACATCTTCATCTGCATCTGCCCCCTATTACACGCAACAGGACACATCACTCGACACTATCAAGATCTCACCTCTTCACGAAGATCCTCAAGATTCAAGAGTTATGATCGATATGTTCTAGTTTCAACCCATCTATATTTCATGCTTTTGTATATTTTTGCTTTTCTTTGGCGACAACTTGTAGTAATACATAATTTTTACTCAATCAGAAACTTAAAAACATTCACAAACAGTGTTCTTAAGGTCAAAAGTGCAATCTACTATTTTACTTAGTATCAAACTGTTGTTGTGTTACATTACTTGTAAGCCTATCTCGTCATTGTTATAAAGACATTAGCTTCAGAAACTTTATCATCAAAGTTTAAACCAAAATATTCAATATACACTTTTACAACAAAAAATAGTTTTCAGAGAGCTTTTACAAACTCTAATAGTAAACACTTTTCTGTCAACTTTTTTGATATATTTTCCACCCCTTCGTTTCATCCCTTGAACTTAGCGAAACCCTAAGCTTATCTTTATCGGCTGAATTCATTATAAAACACCTTTAAAAATTCCTTAAGAAACTTAAAACTCTTTCTATATTCGGATATGCCGAGTTGAGATCTTGTAAAGTTGTGGCATTGCTAATGTTCAAAAAAAGTGAGAGAGGAAGAGAAGCTCAGATTCATTTGATATAAAAGTATACCTGGTAGAGATTGCCTCTGGCAGGATTGTGACTTGTGAGTCCTTTTCATGAAATAGCAACCTTCCGTGCCAGTGAGAGGCTTTCAAATCAAAGAAACCTTCCGGCTGCGAAAGATGCTTCCATTCTCATCAATGGGCCCATAAGACCGGTATTTGGGTTTGTTGCCTACCGGTATTTGGGTTGGTAGCATATTAACTTTATATGGGCCGAACTAAATGCCCAAACAAATTTCATGTAACTTTTTTGGTGTAAATTTTGGGAAATATGACACTTTTCTCACTGCCAAAGTCCCTGTATTACTTTGAAATAGAGTTTGGAAAAAAATAAAAATTGCTAAAGACTTTGAAATACGTATGAAAATATACAAAACCATTTATATACTCTCCTTTTTTGTTGACCATTGATATACTCATATACATACAATACATTTTACCAAAAAAATAATAATACGAAATATATTAAGCTACATGATACATGTTTTCATATTCATCTAGTTATATAATGACATCATCTTTTGTTAATTGACTTAAACTTTTTAGTTGTGGTATTTATATTATTTTGGCAAAAAAATATCTGACCTCTTTTGAAAGAAAAAAAAGGATGATAGCTGGATGTTCAAATTCGTGTGTCAACCATGCATTAGGTGTCGATTACATACAAAACAAATAGTAATTTATTGCAGAATATTCAGGATAGTTAGGCTTTGAGTGTCACGCGCTATAAACTTTTCCTCTCTAGAAAAGTCCTTTCTTTATTACTGTCGGTGCCGGGGATCTTTCACGTCGACGACTTCGTCGTTGGTGTGAAGGATCTCCGGTGGTCTTGCTCGTCGTGCGTTAACGTCGCCAAGTCAGTGCTGGAGAGATCGGAGGTGTGCCTTGAAGTTGCCGTGCTCGGCTGTGCGTGGTGGGAGATCTTTCACGGCGGAGCTATCAGAGGGTGATTTGTGCTCTGTTGCTCTCCTCCGTGTCGTCAAGCTTAGGAGGCCGTTGAGGACTGCGGCGAGCTAAGGCAGGCGCCGAAGGTGTGCGACGGACCGGATCTGGCGAAGTTTGTTTGGAGTCAAGCTTAGGAGGTCGTGCTTGGTCCGGCGAGCTAAGGCATGCACTCAATCGGAGCCGAATCTGTGTAGCAGCGGAAGCCGCAGTGAGAGACGAGGTTGGAGTCGCGGCTAGTCGACGAGGATGGTGGAAGTGCTTGGTGAGGCTTTCACGGAGGAGGAGATCCGTCGGAGGTAAGTGAGGTGGCCCTGTTTCCGGTGTATCTTTCTTCGTGCCTCAGAGATCAAGTTACGGTAAGGCTCGAGGCGAACCAAAGGATCGGAATTTCGATCGTCTATGCAACCGCCGGAGAAGGAAGACCAAGGGTGTCCGGACACCGCCGGTTCGTTCTGTGGAAACCCCTCGCCGGAATCTCGATGGCCGGAGGCACCGCCGGTGAGAAGGGTGAAGATGAGGGGTGTGGGCCTATAATGTTGTTGCCCTAATCCGGTCCGGTTTAGTGTCGGTCTAGAGGTTTTCCTCTGGTTCAATGTATTTTCTTTTGACTTCCGGTCTGCTTCGGTCTGTATTTTGGTTTGCCGAATTATTTCGGTTTGATTTTAAATATAATAATATTTAACGGAAAAAAAAAACAAATAGTATTTCTTGTTTCGGTTCCAATGATTTTTTTAGAATATTATTATTAATAATAATGCAAACCTTTTTCCTATTTGTTAATTATTTGAAGTGTGTAGGTGTAGATTGGAACGTATATTCCGAAAGGTCGTTGTCGTTTTAAGAGATTCAAACATAGAGTGGCTGAGGTTTTGCTTCGTCGATCACTCAGACACCAACAAAATCGAAAGCACCGAGTGTCAGACATACAAGCATGTCCATCACGAGGTATCACGTGAACGACACGCAGTTTCTTCCTCTCTTTTACGATTTTCAGGCCCATTTGATTCAACACGAGGATGTACAGCAAAAAAAAGATATAATATTCTTCAAACATATCAAAAGTATTTTTGCTTAACTAATTTACCCGAGATAAAAAAAAGAGTGTGTTCTCTTGTTGGTTTGTTAATGTAATTTTATTCAGATTGTTGTTATAGAAAATGTTTTATAATTATTGGAGTTTTTTTTGACGTATTAAAGATATATAATGTGTGGACTATCTCACCTGCTCGGTGTATGGATGATGGTGATGTGACGCTAAAATTCCAATAAATGTGTTTGTGGGGTTACAAAATAACAAAAAACTTATTCGTTATAATAGTATATAGGTCTAGGGCCACAACCCACGTGGGTTTTCTGGATAAAACCCTAAAATGATTTCTTCTTTTCTTTTCAAGAAACCTATTTAAATAGTTATGAAATGTATTTTCAGCTGAAATAATCAAACATTTACTGTTTGGGAGGATAAAGTGCGCAATATCATAACTCTGCAATTTATTATAATATTGATAGCTTTTCATTACACTGAATTATCATAAAATCATGTACCACAAAAGACTTATACAGAAATATATATTGAAAAAGCTTACGATAATTCAATCATTCATAAGGCGTATATATACAGAGAAAATACATTAAAATGATGATTTATTAGGCGTATGTTTAAACAAAAAAGGATAATAAACGATTATGTGATAAGTGTGGTGGTCGTTGGTCGACTGTTTTATATATCTAGAGAAGGTCAGCTTTTTTGCTATACTTTGAGCCGATTGGATATCTGATATTTGAAAATTTAATACAAAGATAAAGGATAACGACGACTATTCAACGATAAAGGATAAAAATGGTCCTACCCGTTTGTGCATTACAGTTGGTGGTGGAGCAATATATAAATCAAAATGTCACTCAAATTTCTCAGGAAAAAAAAATATCTATGCGAGTGTGTATTTGATCGACAGATATCATCTGCTTATTTTATGTGTCTGGAATAGTATTTAATGAATATCACTTTAAAGTCGAATATATGTATCTGTGTATTATATGCCTGCATGTACCAATATCGTTGTATGCATGGGTAGATCTTTAGATTTTTATTTTATTATTTGATTTAGTTAAGTATAATATCAATACAAAAGTATTTATTGTTTTATATAATTATAAACAGAACCATGAAAAAGACCGAGTTATCTAATGTTTCTAAACCCATTCATTTAAGTTACCTTTCCATTTAATGTAAGCATCGCTTTAAATTATGTTATACTACTATTTTACATTTTAAAATATTAAAAAATCACACTGAAAGTGAAACAAACAACAAATTATCTTCAAACAACATTTTTATTGGGGTGAAAACCAGAATGGCAGAGTATAGTATATTCAGCGGTAATTAAAAAACTAGGGTAAATCAAATGACATAAATATGTCTTTAACTTTAACCTAACGTCGTTAGGTATAAGAGAATATAGTCAGATTGTTTTATTATTGTCGGTGTACGTAAGAAAATCATTATTTATAAAACCAAAATACCCAACCATATTAGGAAACGTGGCGTAACACAAGCGGGTCACTAAATTGGCTGACAACTGTACCACCCAGCTCCGGTCGTCGTTCCTATATATAATACATATAAATGAAATGGTACTCCATTTTCTAGCACAAATCTTGAGCTCCCCGAGGAATAATATATCTCTTTGGGTTTATAAACATGTACGTATACTTAAAATGCAGAATTCGTAGTTTAGGTTTCTTGTCTTACGATTCAGTGATCTTTTTCTTTTTAACTAATATCGCAAACCCTAATACTTAATACTTTTTTTTGAAGGTTGAATAATCAAGATTTCATGGGACTGGGATGGAGAAACGATGTTGAATCACTTGCTGTGAAAGATCAAGATATATCAGAAAGAGCAAGAAGTGATGAAGATCGTCGCTTAAAATGGAGCTACGACTACTTTGATCATGATCATGTCCAACTAGTTCCAGAGATTCGTAAAGAAGAACAGAACTCGAAGAATGATTTGACGTTGGCTGTCCCTGATGAACATTCTGAAACTGGTGGTCATCATCTTCATATCAAAGATAGTTCAGAGAATCGGTGTTATTTGAGAAACAAGCATGCGAAACCGAAAAGGCGTTGCATCCAGGTCTTCAGTGATGTAAGTCGATATATATATTTTGACATAGCTCCCTCTTACCTTATGTGTTATATATTAAACTTGACCCTTTTTGTTATAATTTCATTTGTCTCTGTGAATATTTGTTTAGGATGAATCAGAGGGGTTTACAAGAGAGGTTCCTACAGTGACAAGAAAAAGTTCCAAGAGAAGAAGAGACGAGATGATGAGTAACAAGATGCGTAAGCTACAGCAGCTTGTACCTAATTGTCACAAGGTTGGTATATATAATATGATCTCTCTCTTTAATCTTTGCATATATACTATGTACTATATGTTTAACTATATAGTTCCATATATCTCAAGGAATCTTGCCTTAAAAAAATTCGGTTTCTGTTTCGATTTTCAGATGGATCAGGTCTCGGTTCTCGATAAGGCCATTGAGTATATGAAAAATCTTCAACTTCAACTCCAGGTCTATATGTTAACTTTATTCAGTATGTCTATATATGTATGATTATATATATACCTATATTCTACATATAGTTAATGATTGTGCTAACATAATAGAGTGACAAAAGGATTGTTGAGGCTTGCGAATTTAGCTTAGTAATATTGTTCTTGTTATTTGATCTCAACCGGTCCAGTTTATAAAGTTTATAATTTTGTTAATCAAGTGGTTTTTAATTGGTGAAGCATATATGAAGCTACTTTTTGATGTTTTATCACTTGAAAAAACTGTTGTTACAGTAGGATTACCTGTATAGACGGTCAGTAACACGTTTTAGGTGGTCGATTAGATGATAAGACGTTTTAACGAATTACACGATCGGATTAAAATTAACCGTATTGTAGTTTTATTTGTATCACATATATTGTGTTTGCTTATAAATTATAAGTTTACTAGTATTCTGGCCCGTGCGATGCACGGACATTGTGTTTCAATTCATTTATTTCAAATAACATTTCATGACTAACTTGGTTCCAATAATACTATGGAATATTAGATTATATAGTTTACATTAATAATGTGTTTACATAGTCATATTTTTGACTAAAATATAATGAAACCCAACAACATAAAACTATGATCTAAAAGAATTAACCTCACATTCGATCAACCAAAAAATAAATGTCGTACAAAAATAAACATGCATTCATCATCATCTTAAGTTTGGAAATATAAAAATAATAAGATTAAAAAACATATTCTAAGCATCCATAGAAATATTAAGAAATTAAATGTTTTAGTTCTAAACAAATTTTTCCCACTTAATTTGAACTCTAGATCCACGTATGAAAGTATTTATTATTCGTCTATTATTCGTCTATTCTTATAGCTCAAAAAATTATATATTTTCTATTAATCAGTTATAACATACGACATGACATATACTTTGTAAAAACAAATATTATCGTTTGAAAAAGTATTTTGTTATACTCCACATTTTTTATGAATCTACAAACATCTACATTGCAAGACCAAATCGATTCTATAAACCAAAAAAATAATTTTGACTATTTCATAATTATTTCTTCCATTTTTTGGATTAAGAACTTTGATTGCAACAACCTAAATCTATATTTACATTTAGCTTCTCAACAAATTATTTACATCTATTGTTTTGATCTTGTGTGTATGCACGAAAAAGCGTAAAATAACTTATGTTACAAATTAAACCAATACATGTATAAAATTATTTGTATACAAATTACATGCATAAAAATTACATATATACACAAAAATTAACACACTTAATTAACTTCAAACTTATATAAATTAAGTTATCTTGTTTATAAAAGTTCACATCGATTTAAGTTAGTTCGGTGAGTACAAAATTTAGTTTGAAGTTTTCTTATTTTATTTATTTTTGTCTTTGTCTTGCTTGATGTTCCGTAATTTTCTTAATTCTTAACATTTACAAACAGAAATAATCTTGTAAATTAAACTAAAACACTAAAAAAACAGCATCTTAGAGAGAAACATCATTCTATGAAAACAAACTAAAAATTAAAAATCATTACATAGCAATAAAAAAAAAAATTAACTAATCAAAAATAATTTATTAATTAATTTGAGAATATATGATATTTATATTTATACTGGTTTGTCTTTAAAATATAAATGACATAAATGATAAGTTATAGAAAATGACTAAACATTGATGTAAAATCATAGTTAAAAGATCATAAACATTCGTAGATATCTTACCATATTAATTTGATGAACACACCGAGAACGATAAAGAATGAAGCATAATTTTTTTTTTCAAATTTCAAAATTTTCCAACATTTTTTAAAATATATTTGTTTATGTCCAAAAAGACATGAAAATCACCTTTGAGATTAAAATAACTTATGTTCTGAAAATCTATTTCTCTTGTAGTGAAAAATATACAGAAAAATTGGAGAATAATTTCTACTTATTGTGTATTAGTATATCTAACGTCTCTCAAAAAAAAATTGTATATTGGAGAGAATATGAAGCAATTTATCAAGATACAGTTAACACATACATGTAGATATATATATCTTAATTTTGTTTTAGAATTTAATTATTGTATCTATGGTAGCACCAATTTTGTTAATATAGAAAATAAGTCATTGTTGGTCAAATGTCAAATCATATCTCTGTCTCTATGGAAAAGGAAGTTAAAGAGAACTGTAAATTCTGTGTGGCAACATCCGTGAGACCAAGTAATTTAGTAATGGAAGCTTGACAACTGAACAAACAATGCCAACATCTGACACTGGTTATGGCACAGAGGTAAGCTTTGCCAAGTATATGTACTTACGTTTTTCTTAATATTGGAACTATATAGTCTCCTTGGGCGTCTTAGAAGAAGCATCCTTCCCGTTAGACGGTGCTTTCTTCTTAGCTTTCCTCTTCAGATTTTTCTGCTCCTCATCAGCTGCTTCACCTTCTTTAAGCCTCTCCTTCTCAGCTCTTCTCACTGATTTCTTGTCCTTTGAGCCCTTCTTCACCTCTGGTTGGTTCTTCAGAATAAACGTAGTCCGTTAGTCCCTCATGGCAACCTTATAAATAAACCCGCAAGCAGCACACTTGAGATTCACCATCTGCCTCTGTGATAATAATATCAGTCTATGGGTTCCCACATCCATAACACTGGACATACTTCTTAATAAAAACCTTCAGAAGAGCAGCAAGCTTGGACGTGTTGTGAGCTCTATTTTCAAGCGAAGTCCCGGTCTTCTCATCAAATTTGGACTGAGCCCCAAGCTCACAACCAAAGTAAGAATCAGGCTTTCCCAATCTCAACATTGTTGACAATCTTGGTCTTGATGCCATTACCCCTGCCTTCAGTATTGATGTGCCTTCAGTCTTGGTAACCGTATTTGGCATCTTGTACCTGTAAAAGGCATCGTTACGGTTCGATACACCAATATTCTGCAGCACCATGTTTTCTTAAGCCGGATCAATCGAAGTGGTCAGAAAGCGGAGGTACCTTTTGTGAACCGGTAAATGTGAGCAACAAACTTGAAAGGAGTCTCCGGTATGAAGATGCATGAACCTAAAGTTATGGAAGAACTTGCAGTCCTTAGTTCGGGATGTAGGATAGTATTGACCAAGCAACCAGAATGACAGCAAAACCGTTAAATCTTGTCGTACATAAAAGAAAGCTCCAAAATTTCGACTGTTTCTCTCCACTTGCAGGTTTCGAAAATGCAACCTTGAACTCCTATAAACAAAACGCTGAAAGGAGATATCAAAAACTGATCAACGAAAACCTGCAGAAACCTAAGAGAGAATCGAATATCCAAGAGACTTTACAATCAATATCAACGCTTACAGGGATCAAACCAATTCCTTCTAAGAAGACCAACAGACAAACAAATCAGATAAGATTGAAATCGTAAAGCTCGAGGAAATTTATCTTCCCTCAAATAAAAATCCCTAATACTCCCGGAAAAAGGGTCCAATGATCCAGAGAAATACCTCGTTTTCATAGGAGATGAGAGAATCGAAAACGACCAGCTGTCCCCCAAATCTCAAACTTCACAGTTGCATCATTAACATCTAAAGTTTCAGAGAAGAAAGTTGCACCTATGGTTGATTCCTGTTAACACAACCAAGTATCAAAACCTCAAGAATCAGTCATAGAAAATGTGATCGAAGTCTTTGGAAAAAGAGTAGTGGTGAGAATTTCCACCAACCTGGAATTCAACAAACTGATCTTTGACGAATAGAAGCACAAGACTTGATTTTCCAGCCCCAACATCTCCAACTAAGACCTGAAGGAGTTAACCAAGTTAAACACGAAAAAAGGAATGAAACCGAAGATGTCTTATGTTACAGAAACTAACAAAGAGAGATCTTACTTAAACGATTAGCTACTAAAACCATTCAACTGATAAGCAAATCATTATATAACAAAAAAAAAAATCAATCGGCCATGAAAATAGATAAGGGACTAAATCCAAACTGTAGTTTTATACCGATAAAACATGCAATTTTTGGAAAATATGAAATCATAAGTATAACGATTAGAGAATTTGTCCAATTTCGTAATCAGAAATTTCGATTGAAATTCACTCAAATTGGAAACAGAAGCACATCGGAGATCAACAATCCAAGACAAAAAAACCGAATTCATGATCTGAGGATAAACAAAAAAGAGCCCACCAGAATCTATAGCTAACATACAAATTAGTAATAACCAAACTGACCAATTTCGCGTTGATGTTCTTGTTTCCAGCGCTGGCTATGCTTGTTGATCTGAAGTCCGAGAAATCTTCTGCTCAAGAAATCGCAGATCAGAAACGATATGATGGTTGAGGAAGTTTCAAAACTTTTAGGATCGTGGTTTTTAAAACTTTGATGGAAGTTATAAAACTTTTATGATTCAATGTTTTTTTATCAAACTTTTGTAAACTGAATCAATCAAAAAGAGGGATTAGGGTTATGAACAATCTCACCGATTTAGATTCATATCAATAATCGTTGTCCATCTAGATGAATCGATGATGTAAATATGAATCTGAGGACAGATTTCTTACCTGGAAACGGTGGTAGACGGAGATCTCTGACTTGGTTGATGGCCAGGAATTTTCCAGAGAAATAGAGAGAGTTTTTTCGACAGAAAGAGAGAGAGAAGTGACATTTTTTTGACGGAATAGTCATTAAAATTGATTTTAGAATAGTTATTAAAATGGTGTGACACGTAAGCGGAATCTAATATTTTGATTGGAGGAGAGATGATAGTTTCTCTCTCATGACTTCTCAATTATATATATTAGATTATATGTTTTCTGTTCAACAGTAACTGACAATATTTTTAAAAGAAGTGTATTATTAACATAAAAACGTTTTTAGCTATTCAAATTTAGAACATTTCTCTGAGGCTAAGTGTGATTCTGATATCAACAAAATACAATTGAGAAATAAGGGATAAGATATAGTCATGATTAATTGTTCATTAATTTTGAACATCAATATATGTTTACATTTTATTTTATTTTATTTTGAACAAAAAATATATGTTTACATATTAGCGAGAATTTTATATATTCATCAGAAACTAACTTGTAATGTTGCAATTGCAGGTGATGTCAATAATGGGAATGAATCCTTATATTACTCAGGCGACATTCATTGGAATGCACAACCACCCTTTGACGGCTATGGTTATGGCTCACGGCCTAAATCCGGCGAATCAAACGACCCTGCCACCGTTAATCCCTGGGTCAAACTGGCCGTTGCCACCGTTTAGTAATCTTTCATTCCCACACCCATCTAATCAGTCTCCCTTTCTCACAACAGCATCACCAGTTTCTTCTCCTCAATGTCTTCACGGTTTGGTTCCTTGTTTCCCAAGTTTCTTCGGTTTTTCTTCCCATACGATGGGAGGAAGACTATGATATATATAAGTTGCTAGAGGAAAGTCTGTATAAAATGTTCGTTGACGAATGGGATTTATTTGGTTGTGGAGTTGCCCAATGGGTTTTATATATCCTGACAATTTATTGTACCAAAATCATGTGCATTTGTGTTAATTATATATGTATAGTACTGTATTTGGTGGTTTTGTAAAGCTATTATCTCTTTCTTGTATGGTAAAGGAGTATTATGAATTAATAATTTCAACCCAAAAAACTTCCTAACTAATGTTTACTATATATCTGAATTTTTTGTGAAGCATATATATTGATACATCCTTGTAAGAACATTATAATTTCAATTTTTTTCTATCCTTTGTCTATATTTTCATGTAAAACATAGTTTACTCGCATGTGTTCTGTTAATTAATTCGATAAAGTGATCACTATTGATAATACTATTAGATTGAATTTCTTTAATGATGCAGCAAATGAAAAAAAAAAACAAAACCTTTGCCAAAGATATATATATGTGTTTTTTTTTTTTTTTGAATTTTGATGTAAATATTTCCCTTGTAGTTTTAATATTTTGTTGTTTGATAAAAAGAGTTACAAGCGAGAAACTCAATAAAACTCTGTTGAACTTAGGAACTTAAAACATGAAACCTTTTTCATAGTTCTAGTTAGATGTTTTTTCTGAAATTCAAACAATTTTGGAGACATTTTGTTTGATTAAAAACTTTTAAACCTAGCATGTGGTTTCCACTAGGACAAACCGAAAAGACGTTTGTACCTAAATTTTTGGTTGATAAATTTTACTATTAAAGTGTGGCTAAAAAGAAAAGTCAATCAACTGTGTTTTGGACAAATATAGTCGTATGCGCCTTTTTCTTAATACTCCCTCCGTTTCACGAAGATGTAAGTTTTAAGAAAAAAATTTGTTTCACAAAGATGCAAATTTTGTATTTCCAATGTAAATTTTTTAGTTGTTTACCTATTTTACCCATATTAAATAAATGAGAATACACTTTTCAAGATAAAGTTAAAAGTAATAATAATATTATTGAGAAGTTAAAATTGACATTGCAAATTATTTCTTAAAGTGTGTGAAAATGTTAAAACATGCATATTTGTGAAACAGAGGGAGTACTAATTAAAGTGTCTCAAAAGTTGATTACATGCTCATGATAACAGACTTTTCTAGGATCTAGCTCAATTCCTCAAGTCTACTCGTGTCATTATAGTACTTAAGGTATCAATCCAGGGAGGCAAGAAGAACAACCAATCAAGAATGCAAGAAACTACTCAAGCTAAGCAAATCAAATAAAAGGGGTTTATCTAACAACCTAAACAATCTAAAAAAGGAAATAAAGCAAGAAAGAAACAAAGAAAAACACTAAACAAGAAGCAAATAAGATAAAAGAGGGTCCTAGGATGAGGCTATGGAGACTAGATGGTTTAGAAACAATCAATGATGCTTCAATCAATCAAACGTTGCTAAACAAGGCTAATGATCATAATTAAGCTAATCACATTCTCATGTTCATAACTCCTATGCTAATCAAGCAATCATTCAGTTCTCATTTGCAAATTACAAGACAAGCATGCAATAATATCCATCAAACACCTTTTAGCAAAGCTAATCCTTAGGCTAAGAACATTAATCATTAGACTAATCCAATCTCTTGGCACTAATCCCTTTGACTAATCCCTAATCAATATCAAATTATCATTTGTGATTAAGAATCAAGCAAGCATTAATTTCAAGTTCTCATTACCAATAATCACCTTAGACAACTAATCTCTTAGGCTAAGATATGAAAATCCTCTAAAAAGTTCATTCAAGCATTTCATCGAACACCTTTTGGGCATGAAAAGGCCTAGCATCTAGATTCAACAATTCCTTGCAACCTAGCATAGAGATCAACTAATTAGAGAAGGATCATTCATAAATAAGTCCTAAACATCACTAATCATCACATAAACCATCTAAATCAACCTCATCCACAAAACCCAAAAGTTCTACTCTCTAATCTTCATTGTTCCCACAAAATCCATAAAGATAGTATGAGTTAACAAGATTAAAGAGAGATTAAGAGAAAAGATTAAGAAGATATAAAGAATTACTTAAATTAAACTCAAGACCAAAGATTACAAGATCCAAATCCTAAAACAAAACTATGCTTAGGTAGCTTAGGGTTTTAGAAACCCATAAAAGAGTATTTATACAAGGGAGTCTCGCAATGGCATTTTGGTAATTTTTGTCAACTGGGATTGGTCCAAACCGCAAGGCAAACCGCGAGCTAAACCGCAAGCAAAACCGGCTTTGTTTCTCCTATGTCTCGCGGTCTTCGCCTTGCCCGCAACACAAACCGCGAGCTGGTAAAACGGCCATAACTTCTCGACTACGGCTCCAAATGACTCGAAACCAACTCCATTGGAAAGCTAACTCAATTGCCTACAACTTCTATTAGATGCTCCATAAGCTAAATATGCACGGAAAGGCTTCATTTTGCTCCATCTTTCAAGCTCACCAGTTTGGTCCTTCATCACCATTTCACTTGCAATCACTCATTTGGACTCCAAACTCTTCCAAACCTCCTTAGCAACTCCAAGAACCTACAAAGCATAAGAAAACACTCCCAAGAACAACAAATTATGCAAATCCTAACTCTAAATGCACTTAGACTCTAAATGCAACAAAGAACAAGAAAAGAATGAAGAATGAAAGGAAAATGAGACTAAAACAAGAATTTAACATATGAATAAATGCATGAAAATGCATGAATATCAATTCCCCCAAACTTAAACCTTGCTTGTCCACAAGCAAGCATAAGACCATCCAAGCAAATTGGGAGAAAGGTTTGAAAGAGAGAGTTCAAAGCTTTCAAAATCAATTGTTAAGCATAAGTGGAAACAAAGTCAATACAAGCAATTAAGAGCTACAATCAAGTTTACTCTACTTCAAAAGAGTTAGCCATTCCCATCAACACAAGCATCAAGTTCAAGCCCCAACCTACACATGAATTCCTATCCTCATTCCCTTTAACATTCATTAAGCAATGGTGGATCATGATTGTGCAAATCAAATGAACACATTTGGCTAAGGGTTTAAGGTCTTGAGATAAAAGTGATCTCAAATGAAGTGTGGGTTTCAAAAACAAAGGATCTCTCAAGAAAGGAATGAACTATAGCAAAATGCTAAGAGTAAGAAACAACTCATGCATACAAGGATAGATTCTCATTCTACCCAAACCCCTATAATGATCTTAACTCTTCTTCTAAACCCAAGATTCCCTTCCTAAGCTACCCTTTCCTTAAGGCATTTTTGCCTTCTTATCCCAACTTTGATCACTTCTTTCTTCTTTATACACTTAGAGGATTTATTTTCTTTGCTTAGCTCTTTCTTATCTTTTCACTAGTCTCTTTTCTTTCTTTTTCTTTTGATGTTTGAGCCAACTTTGGCTTCTTTTCTCTCATTAAAACTTGAGACTTATCTTTCACAAATATTTAGAGCTATCAACTTTTCTTTTTCTTTTCCAACCATCTTTCTTTTCTCAATCTTTTCCTCATTCCCTTTTTTCTTTTCTTCCCAATTCCCCCAAACTTCTTTCCTATCCTATGCATAGCCCAATGATGTAAGGCTAGCTCTACAATGAAAACCTATCCTTGTCGTTCCAAACTCAACACTTTTTGCCTAGTTGATTCAAGAAAAAGGCCTCTCATCTCTCACTAGAGTGTTTAGGCTTGAAGGAAAGTTTGGTTCAAGGTGGGAAAATCTACTTGGACTAACAAGAGAGTGGTAGAAAGGGATAAGATAGTCCAAGTATGTATCAAGTATCCATGAGTTCACCTTTCATTGCACAACATGATAATTCAAGTCAATATTAAGAGTTCAAATAGATAGGGAATGATTCAAATCACAACATGTTTCAACCAAGAAGTGAACAATAATGCATGAGATCCAAGAAGGGTTCTTCCTTAATTTCAAGTTCACAAGATGCATCCAATAACCACATGCTCAAACAATTTTCTATAAAGAACATAAGCTTTAACTCTCAAACTTTAATGAAAACAATCCTAAATGACTTCTAGACTCAACTATATGCTTTCTTTTTGTGAATTTTTTTTGAAAATTTTCAATTTTTTGGTTTTTTCTATGCCTTAGATGAATGCATGAGACTCAAGGGATGCAAAAGATAAAATAAGATCACAAAACACATTATTAGCAACTAGTCTCCTCCCCCAAACTTAAATCACACAGTCCCTTGTGTGAAAGAAGCAAGGGGAAGAGACCAAAGAGAAAATCAAAAATGCAAAATCAAAAAGACAAAAGTTGGAGTGTTACTTGGAGAGTGGGATGGAGAGGAGGAATGGGAGGTGGAGGCATCTTTGATTTGGCATGAGGCTTCCACCAAACTTAGACCATTGCATAGGCTTCTCATCCTTTGATTTAGCATTGAAGTCCCTTTGCACCCAAAACTCATTCCCTTCTTCTTTGCATTTACCCAAAAGCTCCTCAAAAAGGATAGACATGGGAATTCCTCCCAAGAGAGCTTGTTTTAAGTCACTAAGCTTGACTATCCCTTCACTCTTTTTTGGTTAGGGATGTGGCATGAGTTTGTATCACCGGGATCATACTCATCATAGAACCATCCCTTGAACTCCTTCATCCTTATCTCCTCAAAAGGGATCTTCCTTGGATCATGAAAGCGTGGTGATATGGTGGAGATTATATCAAGGTAGTTGTGATTGGGTTGAGCCATTGGAGATCCATATTCTTCATCCTCCTTGAAGGGTTCTTCATTGGGACCATCTTGTTTCTCCATAAGATTCCCTCCAATTAGCTCTTGATTGGGATTTGGTTGCTTTGGTTCCTCTTCCATGATTGAGAGCTCATCTTGTGTGCTCTCTTCCTTTATCTCCTTGCACTCAACAACCAATCCATCTTCATAAGGCTCTTCCTCATCTCTCACAACATCTCTCACTCCTTCATTATTGCTATTGGTTGAATGACCCATGAATGTCTCTTCATCATCTTCATCTTCATACCTTATCACAAGGTCATCACCAAGAGTGCAACCAAGAAGCATTTCAAATTCCTTGATAGTCTCTTCAGCTTCTTTCAAGAACTCATCTTGGACTTGAGCATTCTCCTCATGTGTTGGTTCAACAATACTTGCATCTTGAGGCAAATGAGCAAAATCAGTGTTAATCATCCTTAAGCTCTCATTATACCTCTCTTGTCCTTCCAATGCTATCTTTGCCAAGTTGAGAAGCTCTTCATCACATGATTGGAAAGAGTAAGCTTCTTTCAAGAATTCATCTTGGACTTGAGCATTCTCCTCATGTGTTGGCTCAACAATGCTTTCATCTTGAGGCAAATGAGCAAAATCATTGTTTATCATCCTTAAGCTCTCATTGTACCTCTCTTGTCCTTCCAATGCCAACTTTGTCAAGTTGAGAAGCTCTTCATCACATGATTGGAAAGAGTAAGCTTCTTTCAAGAATTCATCTTGGACTTGAGCATTCTCCTCATGTGTTGGCTCAACAATGCTTTCATCTTGAGGCAAATGAGCAAAATCATTGTTTATCATCCTTAAGCTCTCATTGTACCTCTCTTGTCCTTCCAATGCCAACTTTGTCAAGTTGAGAAGCTCTTCATCACATGATTGGGAGGAGTAAGTTGCTTCAAGCTCATGCTCCATGTTCCAAGATTGGTATCCATCACCATATCCATATTGGTACTCATGAGAAGAGTACTCATTTGGAAGATCACCTTGATAAGTGGATGTGCTTTCAAAACCATGATGACTTGTAGGGTCCCAAGCCATCTCTCTTTCTTGAGCTTCCAACATAGTCCTCAACATTGAAGCTATCTCTGAAGCCATGCTCTCTTCTTTGTGATTGTACCTTGCAAAAAGAACAAACACTTGAAAGAGAGTTAGTAACCACACAAGTAAAAACAAAATAAAAGCTTAGTCTAAAGTAGAATCTAAATCCTAATGGCTATTGCTACACCTCCCCGGCAACGGCGCCAAATTGATAACACGGATTTTGCAATCCTAGAGGTATCAATTCCTCTTGCTTATCGTTGTAGCAAGAGGTATCGAACCAATTTCGGGATTATGATTAAACCAATCGGAATGCACTAAACCAAGCAAGTCAAGCAAACAATTTAGATTTGAAGTTCTAACAATCTAAACACAATCAAACAAGCAAATAAATGAGCAAATAAAGATCAAACTCAAGAAATCAATAATAAAAGCAAGGCCAATGGGTCAAGGTCAATGATTTGGGCAATCTAGAGTTATCAAGGATGCTTAAACAATCATCATAGATGCTAATCCTAAGCAAGAACACTAATCAATTAATTAATCCAATCTCTTGGTACTAATTACTTTGCCTAATCCTTAGTCAAGATCAAATTCTCATTTGTGAATAAAAACAAGGCAAGCATTAATCTCAAGTTCTCTTAAGCTAATAAACATTTTAGACATTCACTTTCATGAGCTAAAACATGTAAATTCCCATCAAAATCCAATCTAGCATTTCATCGAACACATGGTGTGCAATAAAACTCAATATATCTAAACCAAATTAATCAATGTCAATCTAGCAATAAGCACATTTAGATAGGAAGGATCAATCATATTAAGTCCTAAGCATCCATGAATCACTCTAAATCACCCTAATCTACCTAACCCATAAGCCTCAAAGGAAACTACTCACTAATCATGCTTTTCTCAACTAAACCTATAAAGATTAAGTGAGAAAACATGATTAGGGAAAATAAATTAAAGAGATAACAATATTTGACTAAGACTTAAAATAAAAATTTAGAAATTGTTTTAGATTCAAAAGGGATCAAAGAAAAATACAAGGAAGAAGATAGATCCCAAAAATTGGGTCTAAATACAAATATATATGTTTTTTTGTTGTAGTGGCATTTCTGTAAATAGAGCAAAACGAATTGAGACTTGTATCGGTTTGATTAACCGATACATTGGCCGATATATTTTCTCGGTTTAATTTTTGATCATGTGCGTGAAATTGTTTCGGCCTCACTACTCGATATACGTTGGCCGATACATATACACTGGCTGCATCACGTCGATAGTCCAAGCCCGATAGAATCCCTGAGCAGTTTACACAAGCTGACCACTATTTTGTCTTGTAGTGTATTTTGTCTCGTCATGGAGTTGGGCTGGGTTCGTCATGGTTTTGGTTGGTTCATGGCATCGGTTTGGTTGATTCAACGTCGTCGCTTCTATTGAACATCAGATCCCAATCTTCATTTCTTTTACTCCTTTTTTCTTTTTCTTTCTCCAGCTCCAATTATATTTTAAAAACCTATAAATTATAATAAAAACTTCCAAAGATAATAAAATATGCAAATACTAAACCATAACACACTTAAGTTCCTAAATGTCAAAAGTCCTAAGAAACTAAAATGAAATAATGCACATGATGCTAAATTTTAAACAAAAAATAATGTTAAAAACCTCTAAAATATGTTTCTATCAGCTCACAGCTCAGTAGTGTCTACAATATAGGTCCATTGGGTCATCATACATATAATGATGTTGCACAAAAGAAACCTGAAAACTTGACGACAAGGATTATTAATTAATACGTTCTTGTACTTCTATTAATTCAAAGACAAATTAAATATTCTACATAGATATTATGTCTTTTAAAATAAGAACTAATTCGAAACTCTCCTAAGAAATCCCAATGGGAATGGTCTAAGAATGCTTAATTAAGAATTCCTCTTAGCTTGAGTCTCTTAGAAATATTATTTTTTTTTTTTTGAAGTCAAAAAAAAAAAAAAAAAAAAATTGAAAAACATGTCAGAAAGCTATAGTTTTACCTACTTAGCTTTGACATTTCCTTGTTTGGTAAAGACAAGTGAAATGTTTTGTTTTTTCTCAAGCAAATGGCTTGTCGATCAACCATACTGGTATAATTCAATTCTATATAGGTATCAAGAGCCTCTAGCTTATTTTCTCAAAACTAAACAATAGTAATATAATATTTCGTCACATTTTTGAGCCATAATGAATTCAAGAATTTTTATCATTACCATCGTGTTATCTTCCATTGTCGCTTCGATTCGTGCATACGATCCCGATGCTCTTCAAGATCTCTGCGTTGCTGATAAATCCCATGGTAAAATATTACTTCTATTAAGTAAGAGCATCCACATCAGCGGACCCTCTAATGGGTCTCTTAAAAAAAAAAATTATTATTATTTTTTTTTTTTCAAACGCAAAAAAAAAAAAAAAAATTAAGAACTAATGACTATGCGACACGTGGTACACACAGCACAAGGAACATCTCTTAGCTAAGGGATTTAAAAAACGGTTTGTTAAAAAAAAAATAGGTCCCACGTGAGACCCACATTATTTTAATATATTTTGTTAAGAGACCCACCCTATAAAACCATCAATGGAGCTGTTCTAACATCGTTTATTATTTATCATTATTTTTTACTATCATATATTGAAATTAGGTTATTAACATAAAACATTTATATTTATATAAATATATAGAGCATTTCTCTATACTATTTTGTGTAACATTCTCGGTTTCTCTTGGAACCTGTGAAAAAAAATATATTTAAATCTAGAGCATTTCTCTGAGACTAAATATTTGTTCAAAAAGATATATATATTGAAATCAGGGATTTAGTGAACGATAAATGATTACACCATATAAACAAATGCCTTGTGATACACGTAACAAACGGCAGAATGTGCGTATCGCAGGAACCAAGTTGAACGGATTCCCATGCAAAGACACATCAAACATCACGTCGTCCGACTTCTTCTTCGCCGGACTCTCAAAACCAGTCGACGTCATAAACTCCATAACGGGCGCCGCCGTCACAGAAGCCAACGTGGAGAAGATTCCAGGGCTGAACACTCTCTCTGTCTCCTTTGCGCGTATAGACTTCGCACCTGGTGGTCTGAACCCACCACACACTCACCCACGAGCCACTGAAGTTGTTTACGTTCTTGAAGGAGAGCTGGACGTTGGGTTTGTCACAACGGAGAACAAGCTTTTCTTGAAAACCATTAAGATTGGTGAAGTTTTTGTTTTTCCAAGAGGGCTTATGCATTTTCAAGAGAACAATGGGAAGTCTCCGGCATCGGTTTTGTCGGCGTTTAATAGTCAGCTGCCGGGAACGGCTTCTTTTGCCATGGGGCTTTTTGCAGCGGAGCCTGCTTTGCCGGTAGATGTGTTGACAAAGACTTTTCAAATGGGATCTGAAATGGTTGATAAGATTAAGGAAAGGCTTGCTACGAAGAAAGCTTGAAATGGATAAAGGACGTTAAGAAAACAATTAAAATGAAATAATATGAAATTTCTATGATGATAAACCTACCAAGGTTTTAAATAATGTTGTGGTAACTAGAAAAGAAAGTATTACTGTAATTGTCTGATTTATATTGGTTTGCAATAAAAAGTTTATCCTAGTATATTAAATATTAAATAAATAAATTCTCCGATAGATTAATCCAGATTAATTTATCGAGTTCATGTTACCCTTTCCGTTTTATTTTAAGTGTCGTTTAAATTTTTTCCTTTCATATTAAAAAAATATTTTATTATGTTGAAATTTTCACTATTTATATATATAACATGTTTACATTTATTATTAAATTAAAAAAAATTATAGATAAAACTGGAAAACATTTAATTAAAATTGTATTAAAAATGTAAAACAATATTTATAATTAAATAAAAGTTAAACTCTAAAATTACACTTAATAATATGAAGTAGAGGGAATACTTGATAGAGTTAGAAACTTCGGAGTTAATTCCGAAATGAAAATTAAATTACTGCTGTAATCAGTTGTTAAAAATTTAAATTAAAAAGACAAGCCCAAGCCTAATCTTCCCTCCAATGCTCATCAAATCAAAAGAAGGGCCTAAAAAATGCATAATGGGCTAACTAATAAGGCCCATATCAAAACAGTACGTTCGTTTGTAAGCGACGGAGAGTCTGTTTACCAGAGTAGTCTTCTTCGTCGGTTGAAGAGAGAAATCTCAAAGTCCCAATTAGCTCTAAGCAATCTAATTGAAGAAGCCGATAATCTCTACGATGCCGCCGAAGAGAAACTTCAGGAAGCGTCAATTCGAGGAGGACGAAGAAGAAGATGATCTAAGTAAAACCGCAAATTCAGAGGAAGCAGAGAAACGAAGGTCAGTCCAAATTTGGGAAATCACATTTTTAGGGTTTTTCTTTTTAGCTAATGAGTTTCTTCAATTAGTTTGATGGGTAGTTTAAAAGTATGGGTCTTTGGTTAATTTGGTGATTTGTAGATTGGCGTTGGAAGAGGTGAAGTTTTTGCAGAAACTGAGAGAGAGAAAACTAGGAATCTCAGCTTTATCTACGACGCAATCTAGCTTAGGAAAAGTGAAACCAGCAGAGAAAGCTGAAGCTGAAGGAGAGAAAGAAGAGCTTGTGTTGCAGGATACTTTTGCTCAAGAGACTGCTGTTTTGATTGAAGATCCCAACATGTAAGCTAGTGAGTTTGTCTTTTTGTAAGCATTTAGGGTTTATGTTGCTCATATTTGATTCAATAGGGTGAAGTATGTTGAGCAAGAATTAGCTAAGAAAAGAGGAAGAAGTCTTGATGATGCAGAGGAGGTTGAGAACGAATTGAAGCGAGTGGAAGATGAGTTATATAAGATACCTGATCATCTTAAAGTAAGTTTGCTTTTAGGGGTTTAAGTTGTTTAATTTAACAATGTAGCAAGAATTATAAACCAAAAACTTTCTCAGGTTAAGAAGCGTAGCTCAGAAGAGAGCTCAACACAGTGGACCACCGGAATAGCAGAAGTGCAACTCCCAATCGAGTATGAATACTTTTCCATAGATTGAAGAATATAAGTGTGTTTGTGTTTATAAAGATTTTGGATGGATGATGTAGATACAAGCTGAAGAACATTGAAGAAACAGAAGCAGCCAAGAAGCTTCTACAAGAGAAGAGGCTAATGGGACGACCAAAATCAGAGTTTAACATTCCGTCTAGTTATAGTGCTGATTATTTCCAACGTGGGAAAGATTATGCTGAAAAGCTTAGAAGAGGTGAATCCTTTTTCTCTTTTCTATTTGTTAGTCTTATAATGCGGTTGTATTGATCAGTATAAACTTTAAAAACATGCAGAACATCCCGAGTTATACAAAGATAAAGGACCTCAAGCTGATGGCGAAGGACCTAAACCGTCTACTAGTAATAGTAATGCTACTGATTCAGGGAAAAGCAGACAAGCTGCAACTGATCAAATCATGTTGGAACGATTCCGTAAGAGAGAGCGTAACCGTGTGATGAGGAGATAAGAGAGAGACTTGATACTCGACCGGGTAACAATTTGATATTATGAAAAGCTTAACGCTTTCTCAGGATATTCTGTTTCATGTTATCATTTGTATTCGAATTATGTAACATTTTTACATTCAAGAAATCAAGTTTTCTATTTACAATGTCCATAGTTATAGTGTGATTTCAAAAGTTAAGGTTGCTCTTGAAGCTCTGACCAAACTGCCAATTTGATAGTACTCCATCACAGAACAGTGGACATAAAGAACCTTTTGTCTGAAGCTCTGACCAAACTGTCCTCTACCACCTGATATCTCTTGGTTTTAAGCCGGAGATTTATGACAAAGGCTCTGAAACAGTGGCGATAAAGAACCTTTTGTCTGAAGCTCTGACCAAACTGTCCACTACCACCTGATATCTCTTTGTTTTAAGCCGGAGATTTATGACAGGCTCTGAAACAGTGGCGATAAAGAACCTTTTGTCTGATAAGAACTTTCAGAGCAATGCAAATGTCCTGAGAATACTTGATGATGATCATTTGTTTTCCTTGACATACAAGCGAAGAAAGGTTCAGAGCATCGTCGTAGCTTGAGTCTGCACTCTATTGCCGAAGATTTATGAAAAAAATGAACTGTGTAATGCTGAATGGTAAATGGATTTGGTTTTGGGGTTAAACATTTTTATGTTGTATAGTCTTACGGCAGTAAAAGAAATATTTGAAGAAATAGAGGAGTAAAGTGAAATAATCAATAAGTAAAACTATTAAACAGAGTTCCGATAAGGTCACATGAACTTTGCTCCTCTCCAGAACGCTTGAGGAGAGCTTCTTCTCCTAAACCTCATAACCACAAAAGCTCACACAACGACGGTACGTTCCTTCGAATCTCGCAAAAGGTTGTCGCTTTCAACGTTTATTCAACTTAAAATTCGTTGTTTTTGGGTTCTGGAGAAGGGTTTTGGAGTGATGGGGTCCGTTGTTCGTGAATGGGTTGGGTTTCAGCAATTTCCAGCAGCAACCCAGGAAAAGTTAATTGGATTCTTCGGCAAATTGAAGCAAAAGGTTTCTTCTTTTTTTCTCTGTTTCCTTGAAATTTGGGTTGGTTTCTCCGCTGTGATTAGAACATTAAGGGTTCTGTAATTGCAGGATATGAACTCTTTGACAGTTCTTGTTCTGGGTAAAGGCGGTGTCGGAAAATCATCCACTGTCAACTCTCTTGTCGGCGAACAAGTCGTCCGTGTCAGTCCTTTCCAGGTATGTACTTAGTTTCTCTAAAGCCATTTGTAAGCTGGGATTAAGAAAGTGTAGTCCTTTCCAGGCTGAAGGTTTGAGGCCAGTGATGGTTTCAAGAACAATGGGAGGCTTCACTATAAACATTATTGACACCCCTGGGCTTGTGGAAGCTGGATATGTCAATCACCAAGCTCTGGAGCTAATCAAAGGGTCAGTAGTACTCTTTTGAAGTCTCTCATTTGAGAAATTCATTGTGTTCTGTTATTTATTAGCTTTTTGGTTTTGTATCACAAGCTCCTCATTGATGTTATTAGATATACATGTTGCATATGAGCTTATGTCATTCGTTTGTGATTAATTAAGCTAACTAGGAAGTAGATATGTGGTTAAACTGTTTGCTCAGCTGAAGTTGTTAGGGTGGATTTTGTGGTTGGTGCTTACTTTGTTGGATTTTTTTGGGCAGGTTTCTTGTGAACAGAACCATAGATGTGTTGCTCTATGTTGATCGTCTAGATGTGTATAGAGTCGATGAGCTAGATAAGCAAGTTGTTCAAGCAATCACCCAAACCTTTGGAAAAGAGATATGGTGCAAAACCTTACTTGTTTTAACTCATGCTCAATTCTCCCCACCTGATGAACTTTCCTATGAAACTTTTTCATCCAAGAGATCAGATTCTCTTTTCAAAACTATCCGCGCTGGTTCTAAGATGCGGAAACAACAGTTTGAGGTATGTAAGAATAGTATCACCATGTTTGGTTCAGTTTAGTTAAGAATCTGTTATTCTTCATTCTTCTACTGGCTTGTAGGATTCTGCAATTGAGGTTGTATATGCGGAGAACAGTGGGAGATGCAGCAAGAATGAAAAGGAAGAAAAGGTTTGACTTTTTTCTTTCTTGAATCTCTGACTTGAGCTGATTTAGACTGTTAAAAAGTTGATTATCTGAGATCTATCTCGGTTTAGGCTTTACCGAATGGTGAAGCGTGGATACCAAGCTTGGTTAAGGCGATAACCGATGTAGCAACAAATCAGAGGAAAGCAATTCATGTAGACAAGAAGATGGTAGATGGATCTTACTCTGATGATAGAGGAAAGAAACTCATCCCTCTTATCATGGCCGCTCAGGTAAAAGAAACACGTAATCCACAAGATTTCTTGTAGACACCAACTCGATTTACTGTCTTTTTTTTCTTTTGCAGTACTTCATTGTTAAGATGATACAAGGAGCGATCAGAAATGACATCAAGATAAGTGGTAAGCCACTTTAAGAGCTCTGAAGACCAGAGTTTTATTGTGATCCAACTAGACCGAGAAGAGTTTTGCAGCAGTTTCTAGTTTCCGGCTTTATCTTGTCTGTAATTTAAGAAGATTTGTTCGAAGAAAAGATTGTCTCTTTTCTGGTTAAATGAAATGGTTGCTTTAAGTTCTGAATAAAGAAAGCAGTAGATACATGAGAGATCCAAATTGGGTAAAGAATGTTGTTGGCTCAATGATTTGACCCACCAAGAACCTAACTGAGTGTGCGATTAAGCATACGGCTATGCATCTGCTCGTTGTTGACTCAGTAAGCACTGGTTTCAACACTTAGAAGAACGAGTAAACAGCTTTGTAGTGTGAGATTCCGAAACAATAACAAACTTGTCTAGATAGATTTGATTATGATTCAATAAGAATAAGTTTGAAGGTCTGACCTTTAAGGGCCATGGAGATTGATGTTAAGACAAGTATATCTACAGTGAAGATCAACGACACCGGGGATTCCCATACCTGTAATAACCAAGATTAACAATCCGAGACCGCGACCGGGTCCGAGTGATCTGGAGGACTATTTTCAAACCTAGATGGGCCTAAACATGGGCCTAATTTTGAAGTCTAAACCGGGTTTACGAAACCCAAACTAATTTCATACGCCTCTCTTTCTTTGGTCAAAATATTTTTTTTTTTCATCTGGTGAATTATATTAACATAAACCGAGAGTACAACGAGACCCTAAACCCAAAAAGATATAAAAAAGCAGAAGTTGAAAAGAACAAACTCTTTCTGCAGACATAAACCAATGAACAGGCATTTAAACCCACTAACGGGCACCTAAAAACATGATCTTAAACAAACAACGAATGGAAGAGTTAAATTGTTGATCTAGTGTCGATTCATTCTTGCACGACTTCAGAAACCTGAAGAACCAAAACCCGAGAGAAACGAATAAGCCTCTGGCCAACCATCAAATCTGAGCTTCCTCCTATAACGAAGAGATCAATCTCTATAAAAAACTAACCAAGACAATCTAAAACCGGCTACTACAAGCTCACGTTGAAAACTTCTGGAAACGGATTAAATATTAATATTTTAAAACAAAATGGTATATTAAAAGTTGAATTAATATTAACTTATTACTTGTATTTGAAAATGTGTAATACAGGGAAGAACCCATTAACTCCAATACGAAGTTTCCTTATCATCATCAATCATGCCTATAAAAACCCTAACCGGCCTACATATTTTGCAATCTCTTTTAGGTTAGGAATCTAATGAGAATGAATTATTTATTTTACTTAACAATAATGGTAGCATGTCATTTATTCTCTTTATTCTTACACAACTAGTTATCTAGATATATTACAATATTGCTTTAGTCATTTCATAATTTTTGTTTTAATTACATCCGTGCTTTCTCTAATTGATTATTTCATTGTATCTTCTTTTCTATGCAATCTTTTGAATATAATGATACATTTATATACTTTTGACAACCATGCACAAGTCTTTTGAGACATATCTACACAATATATAGAGACCTACTTGCAGGCTATTTGGAATACGTATTTATATATTCCATTCGATCATTCCTTTGCAAATGTGTTTATACTTTATAAATATGTGCACCTTTGTAACTTTGTTCCTCTATATATTGAAGATATGTGGGCTATACATGTGAATGAATATATGTTTATATTATATAGTCTCCATGTCTATCTTACTGATCTTCAGCGTATATCAAGTACTTAGAAATGATAGCTAGGTTCAAGCATGTACCCTATTTAGGATCATTCGATCACAAATATTACGGATCCTCATATTTATCGAAACATATCAAATTCCCTGAATATTCATACAAATCTGAAGTAGCAGCTAGAGAATAAAAAACACATATCGTGTAAACTCGACTCTCTGCTTAGTTACAAGAAATATTGGTGCACAAAATGTCATTATATAGCTTGTATATAATATGATTTGTACATATGATATTTCACGCAAAAAGATGAACACTTAACGCAATCTTACTATATATACGGACTATAGAGAGTAAATTACCTTAACGTGAGTATATATATACATGGATCTGCAATGATGTTTATATGCGCATGCAATAATGTATTGATAATTTTACCACCCAAAAAATAATGTATTGATAATCTTAGGGTGGAAATTATATTCTCTAAGGACTGCATGCAAAAGCTCCACATCAAACTATTTTATACATATACATGTCTAAACTATGTATATATAGGGTGGCTACATATGCATTTATTCAGAGGCATATATATAGTAATCGACAAATGATTTGGGGATCTAACATTCTAAAAGAACTTATGGGTTTACGAGATCTACAGAGCTACCTGATTTGGTAAAAATCACTTCAACTTATAATCCAACCCAAACAAAGATTTATTAACCAACAGTAAATAACAAAACAAGAAACTAGAATTAGTAAAAGAAAATGAGAATTTAATGAATATGTGTTCATAAAAAGTCAAACAATGTGAAAACATATCATACCTTTTGTTCTTTTTATATATAATGTAAATTGAATTACTATATAGATCAGTCCTTCCATAGCTAGCTTCTCTTTATTTCCTCTCTGCCCATAACCTGCAAAAATCTCTTTAACCGAGCAAAATTACAAGAGTGACCAAACAAACAAAATAGGACCATTAGAGAGTGAAAAAGAGAGGCTTCTTTTGGACCTGCCCATTAGCTTAGAATGTACTATGAAACACTTTGTCAGTGTAGGGAGATAGGCACAGTGAGTACAATTCATGAAATCTATAACCTTTTTTTTTTTCATTAGTAATATTAAAATCTTCACACACAAAATGATGATGAGCACTGTTTGATTGATGAAATGCTATAACTAGAGCCTAAAGACAGTTTCACAAAGTGTCATCAAGTAGTAAGATTGGTATAGAATTTATGAAGATAATGACTGAACAAAGAATTACAGCGAATATCATGAAGATAATTAGATAAAATTTAGACATGGGAACATGTTATTATTTTATGTAAAACATATTTATATATAGGTTTATATACAAAGTTGAAAAGATGTGAGTTTCAACATGGTGGCAAAGGCCTAGTGATGAACATCAAGAAACATATATGTAAAACCAAAACTCATAATAATGTAATCTAATTCCATTGGACAACTAACTAATAAAATAAAATATAGAGAGATTAAAAGAACAGGATGATGAAACTTTGATCATGGATTGAAATCTAGAGAAACCGAAGACTTCCCTTTCTTAGCAAATTGATCATCACCATCACCATCATCATCCTCACCATCATCATGATCATTCGATAAATTGAGTCGCAAAGCTGAAGAAGAAGAAGAAGCACCCATTTCACCACGTGTCACCATCCAAGACTCTTCTTGTTTATTATAGTCATTATCACATTCCATATTCACACCAAAGAGCCTTAGTCTCTTTCCCGGCGTAGAAGGAGGTGGAGGAAGTGGCGGCAACATGACCGGAGTTAATCTACTAGGAACCACAGGGACTGACTCTATAACCAACGGCATTGATCCAACCATGCTTCTCTGATCCAACGGTGATCCCGTGTAGTAACACCTTCCAGCTAAATTCCCATAACCATACCCTAAAAACTCTTGACGTTGATTATTATAATATGAACGTTGGTGGTTTCCGATATTCAAGCTCCGGTGAAGCGGGAGGGAACTATATTCCGACAATGGATGAAACCTGTTGGAATATTGAGAAGTGGTCGGAAAGTTGAAGTTGAAACCGAGATTACCAAACTGATGTGTTTGAACGAGGCTCATGTCGGGTCTATGCCTCCAATCGATGTAATATTTTGATCTTTCGGTCTCATCTCCGATTCCTCGTTGGAAAGAGACGATGTCTCCAGCGTCGAGCTTTTTATCTTTAACGAAACGGCTCCACCCTTTGGTCATCACGTAGCTCTGGCTAGAGTTCCAATACGAGTAACGGAATCTCCACATCTTGCCGTTTCTGTCTTGGAAATTTAACAGCGTGCCGTTTTGAATGTTTGATGAGTCTAGTGGGAAATACCTCTCCGCGTGTTGTTTAGGGATGACGAGTCGGTTAAGTTTACCGACGTCGCTTGGTGTTACCACTTTGTCGAACATGTGTTCTTTCTCCGGCGGCGGAATCATTATCATCGGGAAGTTGCTGTTGTTTCCGATGCCGGAGCTACTGCTTGCTCCGATGTTGGAGGTTAGTTCTTGCTCTCTGTCTTGTTCTTGGTCGGAACTTGTTGTTGTTGTCGGAGCTAGGGATAGATCCATGAGGAATTATATGGTTTTTCCTAGGTGAAATCTTGATTTATGAAGTGTTTTCTTGAATCAAGATGGAACCTCTTTTTGTTGTTGTTCTTGCCAAAATCTTGCTCCTTGTCTTGAGATTTATGAGATGGGTCTGATTTAATGATTCTTGATCAGAATTACTCTTTTTTTGAGATGGGTGAATCTTGATGAAGATTAAACCTTTCTCTTGTTGTTCTTTAATTGATGAATTGTTGATGTCTTTGTTCATAGCTAGTCATTGATGATGCATGATGACTCAACTCGAGATCTTCAACATACATTAGAGAGATGATATTAAAAGACCAAACGAAACGAATCCAGCCATAATTATGAAAGGGCTAGGTGAATTAATGGAATTAATGAAAGAAATCAAAGAATATATTAAAAGAAAGGAAGAAAAAAATAAAATAAAGTTCTGGTGTGGTCTCACCTTATAATATAAGCAGGAGAGAGATGTTGAAATTGAAATTATCTTTCTCTTCTTGGTTGGATTTGTTCCTGCCTATTTTCTTCTTGACCACAAAAAAAATTTAGGGGAATATGAAAACCCTAGATCGAAACCAAAATGTATACATACACACAATATGTATATATAACTATATTCTCGTTAACTCTCAAAAGAAATCAAAGAAAAAGAAAGATCAAAGCAAATCAGGAGTTCGAACTCAAATTGAATTCTTGCCAAAGATCTCTCTATCTCTTTAGAGGATGGAGAGAAAAAATGGTGGCTTGAGATTCTTGACAGAGTTGCACGACTTAGAGAGAGAGAGAAGTGAGATATTGGTACTGAGTAATGCGTAGGGGCCCATGAATGATATGGTTCGGGTCATGTGAGCTTCTTGTCCTTTTCATTAGGCTTCGAGTTAGCTCTTCGTATTGAAATTCAAATCTCTACATACATGTGTTTATATGTGTGTGAAGATGTAAGTGTGTGTAGTTGTCCACAAAGTTTTTTGTTTTGTTGCCAAACAGTTGTCCACGATGTGTTACTGTTTGAGATTCCGTTAATCTCTTTTTGTATTAGAATGAGTATCCATGTGTATTTCCATTCTTTATTGATTAAATAAGTTATATAAAATCTTTGTTTCTTCACAAATTGTTGTCATTTAGTACCAATTTATAATATAGTATTTCACTATTTCTATGAATTAGAAATATAGTACAAATTTAAAATGTTATAATGTATAAATTGTATAACTTTAATACATGAAAATGTATTAATCTTATAAACAACTAATATACATGTCTAATTTCAAATTAAATCGTCTAAAATTCTGCCTCACGTAAATCCTGTTTACTCTCCGATTTTTTGTTAGGTGTTAGGCTTCACTCCGCCGTCCAACTAGCACTTAGAGAATTTTCTACCAAAGGCACTAACTAATACCTACGGTATATACATGCATGTGTATATGCCATGACCATCTTATTTACTTAAGTATGCCAATGAAAACAATGATGGATAGCAGTAATTAAAACTACACACAAAACCCTTTATGTTTTTTTTCTTCAAACTTTGTTTAGCAATATCTTGTCAGAGCGAGTCACGTGGATTAGCAGTCTAACACTGTTATAAGAAGGAATTAAGTAATAAAGAATTGCTAATCTCTATGTAAGAAAGAAAAAACACACAACTAATTTTGCAAATTAATTGTGCAATTATTTACGGATGACAAGGGGGAAGCAGGTTTGGTTGCTAATGTGTCCATGTTTTGTGGTCCTTAATCACAAAACAAAAAAATTGAACTGAAGCAAATACATATAAATCTTGCGAGGTTCGTTTGAGGCTCATCATTGTAAAATAGTGAGTGGGATTATTAAGCAAATACAATAACATTTAAGATAAATGTATGGAAGAATATATATTTTGAGAAAATTAGAATACTAAATATAACTGATAAAAGGTTACACAATTGAATAGTTCAAAAAGAAATTACACAATTGCAAAACTATTTTGTCATCCCTTCAATATAACTATTTTGACTACCAATCACAGTTAGCAAGTATTTTAACCAATACTTAAACTAATGAAAATTATATATGTTAATTTGATTGTAAAAAATACCACAACCGGTCTGGAGAAACTAAGATATATAACACGTAAAAATGATGTAAAAATAAATCTGATTGCGCTATCATAAACTTGATTAGTTGATTACAATATTTATTGGACATTAAATTAAAAAATTTCTCTCTCTACTCAGTTCTCTTCCTTCTCACTACCCGAACTCGACCTCGATCTCGTTTTACCGTTTCCGGCCGTCGGTTCGCCGGCGGCCGGGTTACTTTTGTTTTGCTTGTAATAAATCTCCCGACTCTCTGTCGGATCTTTTGTTGTGTAATAATTTCGGGTTCTTTGCCCGATTTTGTTTCTTCCGGTGCTTGCCGGATCTGTGTTCCGGATCTATCCGGATTTCTTTTGTTTCACCTTTATCCAGTTGCAGATCGTTTCTATTCCGGTAAGCATGTCAGTGAATCTCTTGTGTAGTCGTACCTTGATTCCCCTTCCAAGACGGAGTAATTTCTTCATCGATTTGCCGTCGAACTAGATCCGACGGTCCCTATGGTGACTCAGATGGAGCTTTCGCTTGTCTAGGAGTTTTCAAGTTGAGGAATAGTCTATTCCTGGATCTCACCTTAGCGGCAACAACGATCTTCACTCTGCATGCTCCGGTCGTCCTGGAAAGAAGGTTTCCGGTGGAAATCACATGAAGCCCGGCGGTGATGCGGTGGTGACTCGTGGAGCGTCCTGCGTCAACGTGGCAACAGATCCACTCTCTTACGTGTTGACCGAGACACGTGGCCATTTCGATGCGTTTGCGGTCAATAGATTGGGCCGGCTAAACGAGTTTTTAATTTTATCATTGTGCAAATGGGTTTGGATTTGGGCTTTATGTATTTTCATCTTTCAGCCTGCGGGCTTTAATAAAATTAATGTTGACAAAAAAAAAAGTTGATTACAATATTTAATTAATGTACATTATATTTTATTATTTTATTCATGTGTCATAATCATCAACATCCATAACAAGAGAGTTTGATATTTGGAGACAGCAATAAAATGTTCAATTCTGTCACACCTGGTCAGATCATATACCAGTAATTAAACTGCGTAATTATATATTATTATTAGTGAAATACATTATTATACATGTCATTAGTACACTGGTCAAAAGATATGAATCAATTGATAAGCACGTGCAGAATATATATAATAAGTAGGTGATACTTTACATTTGCGTTTGAAACACGACCGATCTTGTATTTGACAGATCGTCAATTATCGTAATGTTTTCTCAGCATAATGTTAGTAAAAATACAAGTTTACCATCATTTATACAATATAGATATGGTTTACCAAATTATAACTTATGGATATTCATATTTTAAAATAGCGATATTAAAAAATAAAAAAATAGCGATATTTGTCATATCCAAATATAGTTTCAAGAAATTTGCATTTTGATTATCCGTATATGATGCTATCGGAAAGCAAATCATAAGTTCTTAGTCTCTTGTATCATATTAACTCCCAAGTTATTTATGATATAACCTCTAATCTCTAGCGTTTTTTCTAACATTGATTAAAAGTAGATTAGGTTAATATGAGATGTATGGTAGGAATAAGGTTTGAATCAAAAGGGTTAAAGTAGGGGTTGGATTTAAAGGGTGAAGCAAAAACATAAATGACAAGGGTAACGAGAAGGTGAAGTGTTACAATTTCAAAACAGTAAACATGGAATAGAGCAAGGACCACTTCTCACTACTCTCTCTCTAGAGTTTGTCCCAAACAGCCTCACATTTTGCATCCCCACACTTCTTTATTGATTATCATATTATATATTTGTGTATGTAAACCCTTTATCAAAAAAAATATATATATATATATTTGTGTATGTGTTTTTTTATCAACTTGGAGGTGCTTGGCCCCTTGTGATTTTTAAAATTTGTTTCTAACTTTTCTATACAATGTACTGTCTTGTAGCCATATAAAAATGTTAAGAATTAACTTGGTCGTTTTTAAAAGCTGTTCTGTCAAAAAACTAAGGTATGTGATAGCCCTGTGATATAAAATCGAACCGAAATTATCGAACCAAAACCGTACCGAAGTTTTAATGAACCGAACCGAACTGAACCGAAGAAAAAAACCGATTGGTAGTTTTTTTTAAAACAGAAAAACCAAATAACCGAACCGAAGAACCGAAGTCCCTAGCCTATTATTTATTATTGTAGACTTGTAGTTGTCGATCGGTTTTGATTTTCATAAAAATTTCAATCTTCCAATATATATATACTTTTGTCAGTTTGTGTTTTTGTGTTTGATATATATATATATAGTCTTGGAATATAAAATCGAACCGAACCGAACCGAAGTTTTATGAACCGAAACCGAACCGAACCAAAGAAAAAAACCGATCGACAGATTTTTTAAAAACAAAAAAAACCCGAAAAATTGAGTAACCGAACCGAAAAACCGAAGTCTCAGGTCTAGTATGTGATGTAGTGTGGCTTAATTGTCATAAATACTATCTCAATCGTTAATTTACTATTTAACTGAGTTAATGATTGTTGATTTAATTCTTAAATTAGAATATAAACTAAAAAAAAACTTTAAAATTTAACAAATATCATGTTTGGAAATTCTAAAAAGCACAGTAGTTTCTGTTTTGTTTTCAAAAGTTATATATCATCAATCTAAAAACTCCAAATTATTATAACCGAAGGTTTAGCTAGGGTTCAAAAAGTTCAGAAAGAGGTTTAAAATCACTTGGAAATCCTTAGTTAATTGTAAAGTAAAAAAGAATCAAAATCGTACTAGTTTTTTTAATTTATAGTAATATATTGAACTTGAAATATTTACAGGGGAAAAGCAGGTTAAAGATGTATAGTTATAGATTTACGGGCCGGGGAAAAACAAGTTATGTATAATATATAGTTTTTTTTTTGTGCAAACAGAGATTATATTGATTCCGAAAACAAAGTTCAGCCACTATTGGCTACATCAACAGAAGCAAGAGACCTAAGGGTAGCTTTTGCCAAAACATTTGTAGACATATTGCGAGTACGAGAAATAAAAGAGAAGGAGATAGATACAAAGGAAGAGCTTAAGATGCTAATGTCGTGAAGGAGACACTTCAAATCTTTAGTAGTTCCTTTTGAGTTGATGAGAGCCTGCGAATCCGGGAAAAAATTCCCTGATGCGATTCCCAATTCAAGCGCTGACTTGAGCGCTGCCTTCATCGCAAGAGCTTCTGCCACAATGGCAGAAGATACAAAACGTTGCGGAATAGAGGAGTTTCCTTTTAGTCCCTGTTGTTCGTCTTTGAGTAGCCAACCGAGTCCTCCCTCTAAGTGCTTCGAATCCCAAGCTGCATCCACAAAACCCGAGAACACAGCAGGATGAAGCAGAGGTTGGTAGTGAAGTCTTCTAACCGGAGAGACTTTTGTCGAGTCAGATTGTGCAGAAAACCATTCCTTAGCATCTAGTGGCTTCCTTAGCAGACATGAAAGACTATGACAATCCAAACCAGTTAGATTCACTGGAAAGATGCAAATCAAGGAAAATTTGTTTCCTAACAAGGCGAGAGGGATGCCATAACACGGCATAAAGGTGGAACCAACATAAGTTGAGACCATCGAGGATCCGCATACTGCGGTAAGAGAGCCGCATACTGCGGTATGTATGTCACAAAAGATTATGATCTCCTTAAGCTGCCACCAAATAAGAGAGACCACAACCATATCACCCAACAATGGACTAATCATAGTCAAAGACCCGCATACTGCGATAAGAGTTCCGCATACTGCGGTAAAATATCGCAACAACGCGATATAGATGCAACCATGGCACACAAACGGGGAATCAGCAGGAGCAAAGATACTGCATCTACAAGATACTTGGACTGAGAGATGGAGGCATACACACCGAGCTTGCTAAACACATCTGACCAGGGAGGCTCACACGCCGGAAGAAGCCCTAAAGGGGACGAGCAGATACGGTGGAAGGCGGGAGAGTGATGACCGCAAGAGGATATAAACAAAACCACACCAAGCTTGATATAATCAACAAGACTCGCAGAACCATATAAGACCTCAAACTTAACAAACGTACCAACATAAGATTGGGAGCCAAGCCACTGCGTCGAAGGTGCGGTCGAGATGGGCGGATATGAGAGCATGAATGGAGGCGGAGGCAAGGCAAGACCGAGCGACGGAGGCTGAGCAGTGAAGAGGTTGGTAGCCGGAGCAGACATAGGCTGGATGTATGCCAAAAGAGATGGGCAGAAGCAGCGGAAAATAGGATCGGCGAAGTGACCGACGAGTCTGAGAGAGCAGGGGTGAGGAGGAGCGGCGAGGTGGGGAGATGCAGCAGGCGAGCAGAGCAGGCTCTCCGGCGGAGGATCCGGAAGAACAGGCGGGATAGGAGGGTTCAGCGGCAGAGATGTTACAGAGCACGGATCCGGCGGCTTGGAAGGCGGAGGAGGAGACGAGGAGGCAACAGAAACAACAGCAGAAGAATCCATGGACGAGAGGAGGCTTACCTGCGGAGGAGATCTATTCGTCAGAAGCTCAGATCGGAGGAGAGAATACCATGGCGGCGGCTGCCTCGGGAGAGAGGCCCAGTGGCGGACCCATGAAAAAAATTTAGGGGTGTCATAAATAAAATTAATTATTTTATAATTATTATAATATATAATATTTAATATAAAAAATATTAGAGTTTACACATTTAAAAAAAAAAATATCAAGAAAAACCATACTGTGTATAATATACAACCAACCATTGAAAAGGTAAAAAAAATGACTTAAATCAATGGCAAAAGTAAAAGTAGTGATTAAAAAAGTCAATATTTGTGAGATAATTAAAAACTACCGTAATGTAAAAGTTTTCAGAAGAAATAAGGTTTAGCCTTAACAAAGAGTAAACTTGGACTTTCTAGGTTTATAGATAAAATTAGCAAATGGGCTTAAGGCCCAGATTTTTCTGGAAAAAAAAAAACTGAAAAGGGTTCAATTCAAGGGGTCGAACTTAATAAGGGGTGTCAGCCATAGAGATTATAACCAGTTGAGCTGGCAGTTTTTATTTGTAGTAGCTTACACTTTAAAGTTTATATTTTTTAAGGGGTGTCAGATGAATCCCCAACCCATAACGTGGGTCCGCCTCTGAGAGAGGCCAGAGAGCATTGTATAATATATAGTTATTGATATACATTGACGGGGGAAAAGGTTAAAGATATTGAACTTGGAATATTAAAACTTTGAAAGCCTTAAGATATAAACAAAAACTTATAACATCAAAAAGGTTCTTATACCGAAAATAAATGAATCAAAGTAGACGACTCTTGTAATCCTCTTATGATGCAACATCAATTTTTTGTTGTAGTATGTAAGCGTGTGGATTTTGCATATAGTGTAATAATATATGTGCGTATAAAGTCATGGAGAAATGGGTCGTTATCAGCAGTAGGTGCAAAATAGACTCCATTTGCATGGAGCAGGTTTATGTGATGTTGATGATGGCAACAACTGTCATGTGTGCCCCAAAGTCTAGGAGTCTTAATTAGTTTAGATTATACATATATATATACCTTCATAATTCTAACTCAAAAACGAGCATATATATATATAAAAGATTGAGAGAAGTGGCTCCAAAAGTAGTATGGAAGAAACTATATTAGTAGACCGACGGTTTATAAAATACATTGAGTAAATCTATGTTACTAATTAGGTTATTATTTTTTGTAAGCAAGGGTCAAACAACTCATTCCACATCAAAGTTATTTTCTTTATCTAGAAGACGAATATTGCGTGTGAAGGAGATTGTTACATCCATCCGATTTATTTTGATAAGTCACACTAGAAATCAAAAATGAATGGACCGATACTACGGTCCATGAATGTGAATTATCAAAGCACGTTTCAAGATGAACGAACGAAACGAGACAAGTGGTGGGGTATATAAATATAAACCCTAGCTAATTAATCACCAAGCTCTCCTTTACTCGTTTACTAAATATATAAAATTTAAAACATACGATTTCTGTGGTGAATATTGGAAACTCGAAAGAGTATTCTTTTTATAGATTAGTTTGTCATCGCAAAGAAAAAAAATACATATTTTTATTTATTTAATAAAAGTCCAGCTAATAGAAATATGAAGTGTTAAATCGAGCTATGGACAAAATGATACATAACTGTAGATGAATAGAGTCGTCCCACACTTAAGGTTGGTCCACACTGAATACCGTTGGAGGCATCGCAGGCTTTTGTTCTGTCCTTGTCTCTCTTCAATCTTTTGTACTAAAAATATATTTGCATTATATTTTTGTTGGTTTGCACTAATACAAATTAATCTGATCCATACTGAACCAAACTCAAACCAAAGTTTACGTAAATGACCCGGTCCTGAAATTTTAAGGCTAAAGAATTTTTGTATAATTTTTGGAAACCATAAGACATATGTATATTAACTTTTTATATTTTGAGGGCTGAAGCAATTTCATCTATTTGTGTGTAAGACTGATTTTAATCTAACGATAATTTTTGTTTGAAATAGAAAGACTGAGGAATATTTGTATATATGTATAATAAATTAAATATTACTAATTACTTTGTATTTAACTGATATAATATTAGTTAAAAGTAAGTACATTTGACATTTTTAAAAAAACATCTAGAACCAATTAAACATAAATTAAAAATTGAATCCAAATTATGTAAACCTCATTAATCAAGTGGTTGATGAAAAAAGCTACTTAATTTTTCCACATTAAAAAAAAATATATGAGATTCAGCTAGAAAACTGAATTGTATATAGTCCAAACTCCAAATAATCCGTCGAAAGAGATAAGCTACTCAGTGTTATTATGGAATTTCGACCAAATCAAAAAAAAAAATCAGAATTAGAATCAAAATAGTCCGAATAAATAAAGATGAGATTAAATTGGGTCGAAAATTTTTTGTTATTAATAATTAGGACGAAGCCAAATAATAAATATGACAGACGAGGTGAGAGTTTGTCGATGATGAACTTTTTAAAATTATTTAGACTCGTCGCTTTATAATGTATGTCTTGAAGCTTTAACAAATTATAACATAAGGTTAAATGAACAATCAATTGTTTATTAATATGTTTTTGTCTTTAAACCAAAATATTTTGATGAAGTGACATATTTTGATAGGTTTATATACAAATTGCTAAATTCATATCCATCATTCACCATTATTTATTGTGAATTTTGTAAATTCTTATCCCTCTTGTTTTTCTTTTCATCAATCAATACTATTAAAATTTTTGAGTGGTTAGGAAACTAACCTTTGGGGCATGTGTTATTTATAATTTGTGTCATTGCACATTAATGATTTAATTAAATTTTATTAAGGGTAATTAGGGAATATAACATTATCTCTACAATCCATGTTTCCAAACAAGACAATTATTAAACATGTAGCCAAACAAACAAAATATAATGAGTCATACTTTTTCAATTAATTAAAATTGAAACAAATGTATATATAATCATTAAACTATTAAATCAATTGATAAATAGAATTAAATAACTTATATATAAACTATTTATATATATATATAAGTAAATATTCTATAATTTATGATTTAATTCAAAATATATTTATAATATATTCTAATATCTTCTTTATTTTTGTTTCAAAAATATATATATACATATTACGATTGATGTTTTTACGATTGCACTTTTTAGCGGGTTCTTCCATCAAATTGCAAAATATTTTAATCATTGAATGGGTTGAAAAATAAATTAGCCAATTTCGATTATAAAATTTTAAAAAAAAAAATCTTCGCATGAGTTTAATATATATATATATATAATAATTTAAGTGATATATTTAAAACTTAATAAAATAATAAAATTATTTCATATTTGAGGCGTTAAATTCTACTTTATGTTTGAATGCGGTTTTTAACGGGTTGTTCAATCAAATTTGAAAATTATATATACCACTACAACATGTGTTAAATATATATATATATATAAATATATATATATATATATATATATATATATATATATATATAAACGGATTTCTTTGTTTCTATTCTAGTAAATATTTAATTTTAAATACAAAACATAATAATTTTTTATAATTATCTATTGTTTTATAAAATAATATTTTAGATAAATACAATAAAATTAGACTTATACCACATAACTTTTACAATGGTTGTTTTCACACACACACACATATATATATTTTCAAATCATGATATTACGATACAACACGAATTAAAATATATAATGTGAAATCGTTATTTTAATATCTCTTTCCAAATAACATACAATTCATTTTTAAAATAATATAAATTAGTAACTCACTTTTTATAATATAGATTAATTAATTATAATTAAAATTAGATTATATAATTAAAAATTTAAATTATTATGGAAAAACAAATAAAATTTTAAAATTTATAAAAAAATAAACCGGCTCTTAGAGTCAAAATCTAGTTTTGCATGAATAAAATATAAGAAAGAGATACGTATGTGCGTAAGGAAGTCGTCATAAATATGGAATTTGGCATTCAATAATAAAATGAGTGAAAGGGGCTTGACATACATGCGCCGTAGTTTCTTACCGGGAAGGGATTGGTTTGATGTTAACTAGACCGGGCCCGTTTTGAGGATGGGCGGCGGCCGCTGGCTATTTTCTTTCTTGAACATTGATGAAATAGATGATTTATATAAATAAAAAATAATTATATATACGACAGTCAGAAATTTCGTATTTGGTTCTTTTATTTCTTAGGCATCAGGCCCACTGTCAATGTTGCTTGGTCTCTAACTAATGTACCGCAAATTTGATAATATTGGGCTATGCTTAAGACTTAGATGGGCCGTATCCCCTTCTGCTTTTAGGCTAGGGATGGACATTTTACCTAAAACCCAAATCCGATCTGAAAAATTTGAACCCGACCCGAATGGATACCAGAAATACTCCGAAAGTTTATTTAATTTCGGATAGTTTGAATAGTTTTTTATTTTTATATTTTGAATATTTTTGAACATTTTAGATAATTTGAGTATATTTATTTTCTACGAGATTTTAGAGTAATACAAATATTTTTAAAATTTTCGAATAATTTTTCAAATTTTCAGAAATTTTATGGCAATTTTGGATATCCGAACCCGATAAATCCTGAATCGAACCCAACCAAATATATCGAAATACCAGAATAGGTTCTCTATCCCTAAATCTAACAATCCGAAAAACCCTATATCTAACAATCCGAACACCCAAGCCTTAGACTATGTTAATCAACACTGGATATCTACAAATTTGTAATTTAAAACTCTGCTAATCAAAATTTTAGTCACTTTAATACTTCCTCTGATTCTTTTATATTAATGTTCAAGAAAAGAAAATGTTTCATTATCCAAAATAAATATAAAATGTTAAATGCCCCAAAGAGGATTTAAAACAAAAATATTGAGTTCAATGATAGATCCAAAGTCTACAAGAACATGCAGAGAAAGTATCAATTAAAATGAGGTGCTTCTTATTATCATTGAAAGAAACAGAAACAAGAAGAAGCTGCAGAGAAATGTTCTGAGGAAAAGCTTCAACGTCTCAGGGTATGGAGAATGTACTCAGCATAAAGATCCCTGTAATTGAAAATCAAAATCCAGAGTTGTTTTAATGTTATACAACTTAAAAAGCTGTAAGAAAGTTTAGTTCTTGATGGAGAAACATAGACTTACATTGAGTGCTGGATAGCTTCAACAGCACTCTCAGATGGCAGAAAATCATTCACTGCAACTTCCTTGTTCTCATTCTTCTTGTCTGTAAGATCATTTACGTTAAATGGAAAACCTAATACTTTCTGAGAAATCAATAGAGTTGAATAAGAAGAAACAATATAGAAGAAAGGATACAGTCTTCAAAGAAACGACGGATCTCTGAGAGACGGTGAGGAGGAAGTTCTTTGATGTCAGTGTAATGCTTGTACTCAGGATCATCAACACAAACTGCAATTATCTTGTCATCTTTTTCACCCTATTAAAAAAACAAGAATCACTTTAAAGCAAACCTAAATGATTTGATTAAAGAAAGAAAACACAAGAGCCCTTTAGTTACCTGGTCAATCATAGGCATTAATCCAATAGCACGAGCACGCAGAAAACAACCTGGAAGCACAGGTTCCTACACAACGAAAACATTTTTGTTACTTAACATGTAAAACAATTTGGTGCAAATATGAAAATGAAAGAGACAATACCTGCATGATGACTAATACATCAATTGGATCATTGTCTTCACACAAAGTGCGAGGAACAAAACCATAGTTGTGAGGGTAAACAACTGATGAGTATAGAATACGATCAACCTGAGATAAGCAGAAAATAAGTTTTTTTGTAATATTGATGAGTCCTAAGATAAAACTACAACTTAAGATCTTATATAACCTTGATAAGTCCTGTCTTTTTGTCAAGTTCGTATTTGACCTTGCTTCCCTTTGTGATCTCAACGACCTAATTGTCATCCAAAGATGGAACTAATAAAGTGATTCAAGCATCTAGTTAATAACAAAAAGGTAGAAACTTACCACATTGAAAATCTGAGGAGCTCCAGGACCTACAAAGATATTATAAATGTATCCAGTTTTATGATCAAGTTACTACAAAATCTGTTTCTTATGATTGAATTATTACCAATCTCAAGATCATGCCATGGATGTGCAGCTACTGATCGTCTTGACAAGGATGAGAGGATCCTCTCGTTAAGACGAGGAGCTGGTCGCTGCAGACTCTGGTTGTCTTTCGCTTCTTTACTCATCTGTCATGAACGTTTTCAAAATATTGATCGAATCATACATCATTAACCCTAATTGGGATACAGTGAGAGAATCAAGAGACCAACTTTAATAGGGGGAAAAACGAATCAGATTCTCCTACAAAGGGAAATCGATATATCAAGCAGATTTTCAGATCAATAAATCTGTTTGTTTCTCTATAAACCCGATGGATGATTGAGATTTGAAGCAAAACCCAGATGATTAAACATCGAAAAGGATCGAACTTTGAGATCTAAGAACCAAAAAAAAAAAACTTACCTTGGAATTGAAGAGAAACTTTGGGAGAGAAAATAAGTGAAACGCGTTGGTGTTGAAAATGGAAGCGTTTAAGGTGAATATATGAGGAGCGAGAATTACGGATCAAACTTCCTTTAAATCGAAATACTATTGAAACAATAATGTGAGAATTTATTAACGTGGGTTATGGCCGAGCGTTAATAATCACGATGGAAACTATTAGAGTATTAGCGTTATATGAGATGGGCCTTGGGCCCATGAACTAAGCTGTAATATGAAAATGTATTGCTTAATGGTCAATTAACAGTAACTACAGCAACTAGACCAGAAGTAGCAGGCACAAGAGACAAGAAATGGACATGGAGTAATGTGGTACATGAATTGAAATGACCAAGAAATGTTCAGAAGGATCTCAAAAAGAGAAAAAGTCCCCTTCATAAAGATTGAAGAAGCAATTGATAACACTAGACTTATGTTGGTAAAAATTATACGTTTATTTTAGGGCTGACAATCTATTTTTCCACGAGAAGTATTATATAGCACAAGATGCAACACAAACTAACGTTTCGTGCTAAATCTCCTCCGAAAATAAAGTTTGAAACCTATATCTCCATGAATTAGAAGTTTAAAATTTCAGAACCCATAGTTGTTGGTTTGAACAGTTTATTATTTAAACCATATGTCAAACCATCAAACCCAAATACTAAACCATACCGATGTCTTGAAGCTCTTAAACCTGCAAGAAGAAATACACAAGTCAGCTAGGTTAAAGGACGAGTTTAACCGACTCTAAAGACTCTATATAAGAGGTAAAAAGGCGTGATACAAGATTAGAGATGTCAGAAGGGAGCTTAAGAGAATTAAAAGCTAGAGAAACATATTGTTTTTAGAGCTAGAGTTCGGAAGAGAAACTTTCTTAGATTGTAAGCTTTGTTTCTTAGATAAGTTTGAAGGAGAAGAAACTTATCTTTATTATTATAAACAAAGCTATATATAGTGCAACTTGTGACTTGTGAGATACCGTTCTCATCCATGTGATGTAGCTGATTTGGTGAACAAATGATCAACAATTCTTTGTGTTGTTTATTTTTTGCATACAAATTGAAATTATCACAAGTTATATAACCTAAGTGCAGGTTAAAATCTCAACACGTTCTGCAAAAAAAAAAACATTTTGTGTCATTTTAAATGTACCAATATTTTGATTGTCAAAATACCTCACTATATTAAATGATATGAGAGTGATTAGAGAAACATAGAATGCATAGTGGTAGTGGTGGTTGGTTAAACTTAATTAATATTTAGAAAAGTCATGGTTTTATAGATATAGTAAAGTAATATTAGAAACCCGTACTAGTCAGAACCAGTATCTTCGACCCTCGACATGAACTGTTCCATTCGTTGCTTACCTTATGGACTTTCGTTTTGTTTCGAATGACTCGATGAGCAACCATTTTTCTAAACGCTTGTTTCAGTGCTTTATTACAACGGCGATGCAACTGCTACATTTTAAAAGAGAAAACTAATACCCATTTGCTGTTTTATACATAAACTATCTACTAAAGAATAATGGAATCATATGATGTGACCTCAATAAAATTGGTATATTAGTGTATATATATGTGATTGGATTTTTGCGGAATAGTTGGGGAGAGTCACTAGCTATAGTTCGCACTTCAATATTCCCCCACTAATTCATATTTATTTTATTTTATAGAACATCATACAATATTTTATTTAAATTAACAATTACGTTATTCCCCAACAAAAAAGATATTCATGAGTATGTCACAGTCGATTGTACTAAAAAAAACCATTATTCGCAATCAACTTGTACAAATAAATTATTTATTTACTATGTGACCTATTTTATATAAAACAAGGATCAACATTCTAACTGTTTTTGAGTTAGAGGTTTATGAAACTTAATATTATATATATGTATAATATGATAAATGATGGTAAACGAGGTTAATATCATGTTATTAATTTCAAATATCCATTTAGTGGAAAGTTAATATCATGTTATTAATTTGGTGTCGATAAATTAATAGAAAATTTTTCCGCCTCAAATTAAGTTGTCGATTTGCCAAAAAATAATAAAAAAAATAAGTTGTCGATTCAGTTAGTTTATTAAAGAAACAGTAATAAAAAAATAAGTTGTCGATTCAGTTAGTTTATTTTGGCAAGTCGGTTGAAGCTGTTCCTGAAGGAGGCCGTTCAGAATAACCAGATTGGTTTTGTTTAAGATAGGCTTTTATGCGAGAACATCCTTCTAGCAGCTGAACTACTGGTTGATTTTCATAAGAATGGTCCAACTAATTGTGGATGCTTACAAATCGATACTAGCTACTAAGACATATGACAATGTGAATTGGCAATTACGTACCATTCCGGATGGCCGCCAGGGGCGGATCGGGGGCGACCCAATTTGCCATTTCAGCTGGACTGCTCAAAGCATATATAATACAGTTATTAAATTAATCTGAGATATTACAAACGTAGTAATGAAAAATAATTTAACTATAGGAGGTACGTACTTTATTATCTCTCAATATATCCTCCTCATTTATCAATACCATATTAAACGGATAACCTAGAGCCGTTATTGTTGTTGTTATTATCCTTAGTATTATATTTATCTTCGTTTTGAATCGGAGGACACATTGTCGCTGCTGCTTTCATTTCTTTGTTCTTACCCCACAAGAACACGTAGAGACCCATTACTGCCACCACAGATCCAATTATACTGTAATCAAAGTTAGAAAGGAGAAAATGTAACAATTAGTGTTATATATGAGCGTGGACTATACATTCACATATAAAAATTAAAGGAGATTGAAAAAATGAAATTACCTGCCGAGGTACAAAGGAGTGTGTAAGATGAGGAAATCGAATAGAGTAGCTGAGATGAGGATAACGGGACTAAATGTTGATGCGAAAACAGCTCCTACTTTCTTTATCGACCATGATGTTGCTACTGTCGACATCGCTTGCCCTACTACTCCCTATATTATTTATTATACATTTACAATATATCAGGAACGTATCTATATATGTTTATAGAAATCCTAAACAATTTTCAAAAATATCAGTATTCATTCCTTTTATAAATACGCATATCTGTTTTTCCTCTAAATTCTTGAAGAGTTTCAAAAAAAAGCGGCATTACTTCCTTTATATATAGTATATTACAATTTATTCTCATCATAATTAAAAATTTAGGAAGTAATCAATCAACCACACGAAATGATACCAAAGAATATAAGCTTTTATCAAAAAGAGTGGTTATTGAGTTGGCTTAGTATTTTTGTCATCTATACCAAGAATGCAAAAAAAAAAAAAAAAAAAAAACACATAGCTCATAATATTTTAACAGAACCGTTTCATCTTTTAGAATCTAAAATTTAGATGGTATATTTATATAACAAGGTCCAATATATTAATAAGTAGAGAATCTTATATATGAAAGACAATATATACACTTGTATGATTTACGGTGAATGGATTACGTGCACCAGTCGTTTATAAATTTTGGAGGATTATAAGTACACAAAAACGAAAATTTTATTTGAAATTTCCATAACTTTTAAAATTAATTTTAAATCCCATGCAGAATATGGTATGTATGAATTGACTTACAGCGTATATAATGACGAAAATGACGAATCTATCATCCATGACCCAATCTTTGGCATCTCTCCTTTTGTAGAGACTCAAGAGAGCACACTGGAATGAGGCGAAAACCGACATGAGACAAATGCTCGTGTATTTGCAAGGGTACTTAGGGCATCTCCAATGTACAACTCCATTTTCTACTCCAAAATGGAGTAACTCCAAAATGCAGTTGTGTTTTGCTCCAACCTTACTCCATTTTGGAGTGGAAAATGGAGTCATGAACAAACAAAAATGAGATTACTCCAAATATGGAGTAATCTCATTTTTTACTCCATTTTGCAGTTGAAAATGGAGTGGGGTTGGAGCAAAATTACTGCAAAATGGAGTTTGGAGTAAGAAATGGAGTGGGGTTGGAGATGGTCTTAATGTTTAAAGTCGCTTGGAAAAGCATCCATATAGATAGAAATGTGGTTCCTATGGTTGCACATAGACATCCAAGAAGCCAATTATTTGTCTTGCTATGATGGTTGTTGTTGTTGTTGAGGTGAAGAGCCTCTGGGTGAGAGTGTGATATCTGAGGACCTTTGTAAAATGTTAACAACAATGCTCCACTTACGCATATCAAAGTTCCCATCATTTTTATTATTCCTACTTGATTCTTTAGATCTTTTACACTTTCCTTCCTGAAAATTAAAGAAAATAAATACAAAAGTCGACTTAATACTGTATTTGATATAGGTCCATGCATTTTGAATACCGTGGAAATTTTGGATTTTAGACTCATAATCTTCACGAACTCGAAATCAACCTTTAGATGATGAATAACTTTTCGTACCAAAAGAGTTTGAAGCCGGAACATAAAAAAACTAACCTTTTTGTATTACCATTAAGCTATTGCAGCTTTGGTTGTTCTACTACTTTAGATTGCAATTTTGTGTATTGTGTTTGTTTTGTTTAAGATGTTTGTATTTTCATGGATTGGAATACGATTTTTTTAATATCAAGTTTTTTTTCTTAGTTGTGTCTTCTTTGTTTTGTACCTTAGGTGGTGAGTGAAAAAAAACAACAAATATTTCTACAGTTTTTAAACATTCTTTTGTTGCTTGTTGAGAAAAGTAATTATATAATAGTTATACACATATATGCATCAAATATAAACCATAATATTTTTATGTATAATCAATTATATTTTTGAAGTTAATTGCATATACTCTCAGTTAAATAAAATGTTTTGCATTGCCGATGAAAATGAAAAACTATTTTTGTTAACAAAGAATGATAAACTATTTAAAAGCAATCAATTCTTAGTTTTCTAAATGTATAATAACAATAAATTTAACTTTATATGTATTAAATCGAAAGTCTATTTTCTTGTCTGATTAGAACTTGCATTCTCAAAAATAGAATTCATTAAATTAAATACTATTTTGTAAGAATACCTGTTCTTTAATATAGAATCGAATATATTTTTTTATGTCAAATCATGTCAATCTTTAAAATGGTGCACAAAGATAATTTAATCTGTTGACAAAGAAAATATATATTTTAACCTTTTTGTATGATCAAATGATCATTAGTCTAATTTACAGGATTATATTATTATGAACTTAGATATCAATATTTTATTCTTATTTAACCTAATTTTGAATGACGGTTCATCGGTACCTTAAAATAAGGGACAGAGCGAAGGTAATCGCAGGCAACATGCTTAGAAAAGCAGCCGAAACAGTTGCTGATGTGTACAACAGACCAAGCAAAAAGAAAAATTGAGCGAAACTTGCCCTGCAAATTATTAAAAATATACAAAAACAAAACAAAAGTTATAGAGCTTAACTATATATAAGTATTTACAAAAAAACTATATATAAGTATTTACATGAGAATATATATAAGAACAGATAATTGAAAATAAGATTTTCAGAGGGCAAACCCAAGCAAACCGCTGATGAAATGATCGACCATTAGCCTAAACGTTATCTTCGGTCTTATGTTCCTTTTAACAATAAAACATAAAAAGATTTAGAAGACAAAATATTTAGTTAAATCACATATAAGTAAGTCATCAAAATATCGAACTTTTCTAAGAAATAGGCGAGAGGAGCCAAAATGAAAGCTGAAATAGCCAGACGATAAGCACCAATGACCATATGGTTAACACCACCATCAAGAGCCTTCTTCACAAGTGCATTCACTGAACCCATCCCTACGTTTGCTACCACAATTGCCATAACCGGTGACCATTTTTGTACTATTGGTGATCTCTCTCTTTCAATATCGATGCTCATGTCTAAATGTGTATGTTAGAGAGAGTGATAAGACCCAATGTGCTTTGAGTTCACAACAAGCCTTCTATTTATAAGCAAAGTTTTTGTGTTGTTTCCTTCATTGGAATTATTTTGACGTAAACTAACCTCATGGAAAAAGTTGTATTCCCCATAATAGTATTATCGAATAAATAATAGTAAAGCTGACACTTTAGACAACAAACTTTAAAATGTTCATTATATGTCGTAGGTTTATTCGTATTCCCACTCCCGGCTTTTCAACGTTTTACTTTGATTATTATATTTTAATGTATCATCAACTCGTAGTGTCCTGCAAGATACTAAGGGAATTTATTCTATAGATTAATTTATAGGTCTTAAGCAGACATTTGATTTGAGAAAACACAAAATAATCAATGATCCATAGTAGACCTTGGCATTCGGATTTTTGGGTCAGGTTCGAATCGTAGTCTCACAAATTTTGGATCCAACTGGTACCCGAATATATGACTTATTTAAAGATTTGTCTATTTTCGAATCGGAACTGTATCGAGTTTTTTACATTCAATAGTGGCATACCTGTACTTCTTCTTTGTGAAGATCACATAGAGGTAAAAGCCAGTGTGGGGTCCATCAAACTTATGTGTCGGTTTCTCGGTTTATATGTAGCAAATGTGTACGATGCCAGCTGGGATAGTGTTTATGTACAATGGTTTAATTTTACAACACTCTACTTTTTATTCCACATCAGTTTTTCTTTCTTACATATCATCTCCTCTTTCTTTCACATAATAATTCAACTCATTTAATTTTTATATATTACAATATTTTTGTCAAAAAAAAATATCAACTTTATCTTACTAATTAAAACATTTTTTTTTAACGCTGATACAGATTATGAGAACTATTACAAGGACAATTTTACAGATAATACTACTTCCGTTCTACGAGAATCCATCAATGGTCACGATCAACGGCTCCACCTGGTCCTGAAAACTTTCTTATAAGCTTGACTGCATTAATCTTGTAAAACTGCGTCTTCAGGGATTCGAACCCAATACATGCCGATATAAAGCTTTAACCACTTGACCACTATGCCACGGTTGCTTCACAATTAAAACAAATTTATTAGATGCTAATTGAGAAGGTAAATTGTGTCAAAATCAAATAAAATAAATCTCTATTTATAGAGTATGAAAAATGATGAATTATGGTATAAAAATATAAATATAAATATATATACTGTGAAATAGTTAATATTAAATAATTTGGTAGAAAAGAAAAATATCAAGAATTATATTAGCCAATTAGTGTTTTTTACATGACAAGAAGAGGTCCTACTAAATAGTAATTCAAGTTGTTGAAAGTTTACAACCTTTTTATCAACACATCTGTTGTAGTAGTCTAAGTGTCGGTTTTGTAAAGGCATTTCTACAAAAGCCGATTGATCTGGGCTTGTCAAAAGGACTTCGTATGGGCCTTTTAGTGTCGCTTTTATTTTTCCTAATTAAGATTTGGAAGTATGAACTTTTTAGGAGCCCATTCTATAAGGGCCGTATTATTTTATTTTCAATTGTGGATTTATAATTTTTTAATACGAAGTCGCTAGCTTTGATCCTCGGATTATATCAAAGCAAGCCCAATAATTTCTATTGGTAGGACTATATAGTTTATTGGGCTTCTTGTAGGCCTATTTTATGATTTGATGTTTTTTTTTTAGTTTTTCTAGTTTTTTTTTTTTACAACATAAGTAAATTAAAAAAACTATTTCTCTATCATCCATATCGGTTGTTCCGACCCGATATGTGTGTTTGGTGACTGCTTGAGACGAATACTCCGTGCTAGCCTATTCGCCGTTTGAACTCAAGCATATCTTTATATTAATTGGAAAGTGCCTTTGGCCTTATATTTGTTCTCAAAATGGCTGATTACATTTTTACCATTAATGAAATTAGACTAATTACTAAATTAACCTTAATTAATAATTTAGTTACTAAGTTAACTTTAATATTTTAAAATTTATTATTAAAATATAAAATTATATCGTACACAACTACACTAGATATACGGGAAAACGGCCAATTCATACCTCCACATTTGCAACTGGTACCGATTAGGTCCCGAACAATTTTGGTGTGTAAATTCATACCCAAACTCTTAATTATTTGAATATTCATACACGTACTATTTTTTCTTGGCTGAAACATACATTGACCCGAATTCCGTTAGTCAACACCGTAAAATTGCAAACGGAAAATCTGAGCTGGCACTAAAAAGAGAAGAGTTGGCAGATGACAAATCAAAACTACGTCGTTTTCAGATGAGTTTTAAATTTTAAAAGTATAGCTTCTAAGACTTGAACTCACGACCACTTCTGAGTAAAAGCTAAAAAATACTCATTCTACCAATTGAGCTAAGTGATCTTCAATGATTTGTATATCAAATATAGTTTATATAGTAACTAAAAGGTTTATATAATCTTCAACACAACCACAAACCCTCCGCCTATTCCTGTCCGCTGCCAGGTAAATCCACGGCTGGATCTGCTCCGAGCAACAGAGTCAACAGCATCTTCTAATCCACCAGCATGATTCAACACCTATATGTTCTTCACCAAAACAACTTTTTGACATGTAAAGACGAAATAGCCATTAAAATCAAAAACTCTAAACTAACAAGGGTTAAGTCCAAATTGGTATGGAGCTTGCGGACATCACCAAAGACCCAATTGTTATTGTGGAAAGCCAAAAAGGGAGCATTCCGAAAGCAATAAACAAATGAAAAGAATCGGGAAAGATATTGGCATCGACTCAATGACTCTTCGTCGTTATACTTCAACGAATGAAAGGATTTTTTTTTTATTCTCAACGTATAAATACAATTACATATAATTGTAACACAACATATTAATATGTTTAGCTCAGTTGGTAATGCTCGAAGGTTTTAAATTCCAGGTCGCAGGTTCAAGTCTTACTTGAGTTGGGTTATTTTTTAATACTTTTAACTCATCAAAACGACGTAGTTTTGATTTACAGTGAGAAAAAAGGGGAAATTATCAATACGGAGCAGTCAGGTACGTTTGGAGAGGCGGATACAACAAGGGTGTGCACAGATGCAGCCTGGGACGTTCACACGGAAGGCAGGAATGTATGTTTCAGCCAAGAAAAACAGGGTAGTACGTGTATGAAGATTCAAATAATTAAGAGTTTGGGTATGAATTTGCACTACCAAAATTTTTCGGAACCTAATCGCGCCTTACCAGTTGCAAATGTGGAGGTATGAATTGGCCGTTTTCCCCTAGATATACACACGATAAAATTACTATTAGGTTTTATTTGTGTTAACATGTATGCGAGCACAACTATTAGGTATTAGGTTTTATTTGTGTTAATTGTTACTCTTGATATAAATTATCAAATATATCTCATATATGTTTTGTTTTCATGGAAGGGTGATAAATTTTATATTATTAGGTTTTATTTGTGTTAACACACGATAAAATTATCTTAGGTTATATACACGATATTATTAATATTGATTACTAATATGTCATTAATGAAATTAGATTTTTACTTTTTTTAACTTTAGTTTATATTAGCAATTTTATTTTATTTTATTTCATAGATAAATACCAACTCCTATAAAAAAAATAAAAAAACCAGGATATTAACTACAAAACTATTTTTGACAGAAACAACTTTAAATATTGATATATATATATATATATGATTGTTGTAGATGATAAAATTTTATATAATAAATTTTTATTATTTGTATAAAATTTGAATTTCGCTAAATATAAATAATAATTAATATGTATACTAAGGTTTATATATAATTATAATTTATTATAACTAACATAAAATATCTTTACAAATTTGATTAATATATATATATATATATATATATTATTTTATATAATAATTTTTGTTTTATTGGTTACATATAATTTTTTACTTAAATATAATTATAACTAATATGATATAAATATATTTTTAAATAATATTAGTGTTGCTAAATTAAACTAATGACTTTTTTTTAGTTAATGGTGGTGCGAGCAAATCATACTAGTATTACATACACATAATCATAATCAGTACTTTTTAGTTTTAAACTAAACAAACAAGATGTGCCTGCTTTTAATGCATTCCACCGGCTCATGCAATGGTAAAGCATTTTAAGTCGTTTTCGTTCTTTTAGTAACCGGAGAAATTATGTAAATACTTTTTGTGAAGGGCAAATCGCATTAATAGCACAAAAACATGACTTGTCAAAAATATAACACCAAGGAAGAAAAATCATAAAAATAGCACAAAAACATGTTTTGTCACAAAATTAGCCCTAACCCTAAATCTTAAATACTAAACCCTAAACCCTAAATAATAAACCATAAACCCTAAATTATATAATGCTATAAAAATCTTTGTAATTAAAATAATGCTAAAAATGTGAATTATTTTCCTTGGTGCTATATTTATGATAAGGTATGTTTTTTGTGCTATTTTATGACTTTTCTCTTTTGTGAAAGAGAGCATTCGTGTCATATAAAATGTACCAATATTTTTATTGGCAAAATACCACATTATATTAAATGATAAACCGAAATTTAACCCCAAAAAATTAGTGACGAAGAAAATTAGTTTTATTTTGACAAATTTGGTGCACTAAATAAAATTTTATGAGTTTTAGATTTTTAGGCCTTAAAGAAGAAAATTAGTTAAGGGACAAATTATATTATTAAACAAAAAAAAAAAAAAAATTATTAAACAAACAAGAAAATTGTCACAAAAAAAAACTATGAACATCATATATATATTTGATAACTCTTTACGTTTGATGTCTGATGTTTTATACTTCATATAAGAAACATTCTCTGATAATTGATCATTATGGAATTAGGGAATAACAAAAAATACTATTAAAGTTTAAACGGAGGATCTAGAGCCGTTATTAATATTATTATGTTCTTCATTATCCATCCGAGGAGGCACTGTAGTTGATGCTTCCATTTCATTGTTCTTACCCCACAAGAACACGTAGAGACCCACTACTGTCATTACTGATCCGATTATACTGTAATAACAAAAGTCCAAAAAACTGTAATTAATTAGTGTCATGAGCATGTACCTAGCTACTTTAAAATATATAAATTTACAAAAAAATGAAATTACCTGCCGAGGTATAAAGGAGTGTGTAAGATGAGGAAATCCAATAGAGTAGCTGAGATAAGAGTGAGTGGATTAAATATTGATGCGAAAACAGCTCCCAATTTCTTTATTCCCCATGTTGTTGCTACCGTCGACATTGCTTGTCCAACCACTCCCTGTAATTAATACGTGTATATATATGTGATACGAGTTGTGTAAACTTTATAAATTTCAATAAGTAGAAGGAAGATGAACCAAAATATAGAGCATTTATCAAAGAGAACAAAATGAAAGATAAAAACATACACTTCAAAGATCAAAGTTACTAGACAAAACATGTCATTATAAAACATAATTGTAAAATTAGCTGTTATTAACTTATTATAACTGAGGATATTATCTTTAGAAAATGACATCTACCCAATATGATTAGTGGTTGTGGTGGTTGGTTAAATTTAATTAATATTTAGAAAAGTCATATTTAGTAAAGTAATATTAGATAAACCCCAAAATTTCTCAAGCTTTTGCATGATTACCTTGTAATTTATTTTTAAAACCATTTTTTATATTATATTAACTTACAACGTATATGATGACGATAATCACGAATCTGTCACCAATAACCCAATCTTTAACATCTCTGTTCTTGTAAAGACTCAAGAGAGCACATTGGAACGCCGCGAAAACCGACATGAGACAGGTGCTCGAGTATCTGCAAGGGTACCTAATGCTTAAAGTCCCTTGAAACAACATCCATAGAGACAGAAACGTGGTTCCTATGGTCAGGTAAAGACATCCAAGAAGCCAGTTCTTGGTTTTGTCTTGCTTGTTGTTGTTGTGGTGAAGAGCCTCCGGGTGAGAGTGAGGATTTGATATTCGTGGGCCTTTGTAGAATGTTAAGAACAAAGCTCCACTTATGCATATTAGAGTTCCCATCATCTTCAGCATTCCTGCTTTGGTCTTTAGATTCTTTACATTTTCAATCCTAGAAAAAACGTTTTTTAGGTAAGTTTATATGATAAATGCAATATAATTTATTAAGATGATGAGTCATATCTCAAAAAAAAAAAAAAAAAGAAGAATCAGTGATAGTAATTATCATGGAAATCATAATCATAGTGCACAGCAATCAAATGAAAAAGAAATATATTTTTTTTTGAACTAAAAAAAAAATATTTTATTAACTAGCACTTTATTGATATTGGTAACACAATTAGCTATATATATATATATATTAATATGAGAGTAATAAATATGTTACGGCAATATATAAAGAAACTGGATGCATTATTCAAAAAAAAAAAAGAATCAGTGAAAGTAATTATGATGGAAATCATAATCATAGTGCACAACAATCAAATTAAAAAGAAATATTTTATTAACTAGCACTTTATTGATATTGGTAACACAATTAGCTATATATATATATATATATCTTAATATGAGTGTTACAGCAATATATAAAGAAACTGGATGCATTATTCCAAAAAAAAAAAAAGAATCAGTGAAAGTAATTATGTTGGAAATCATAATCATAGTGCATAACAATCAAATTAAAAAATAAATATTTTATTAACTAGCACTTTATTGATATTGGTAACACAATTAGCTAAAAATATATATTTTAATATAGGAGTTTAATAAATAAAGAAACTGGATGCATTGTTCCATCAATACCAAATGTGTAGTAGTTTACTGTAGTATAAAGGGTTAGTTCTTTTCTGTTTTGGGTTTAAACCTCCGTTGATATAGAAAAATATTTTTAAATTAAAATATTTAAAAACTGATTTTGCGTTCATGAAAAATTATAGGCTTAAAAATCGAAAATTTTAAAATATTAAAAAATGGTTACATCAATACGTACCTGAAAATAAAGGCCAACACGAAGGTGATTGCAGGCAACAGGCTTCCCAAAGCAGACGCAACAGTTGCTGACGTGTAAGACATACCAAGCAGAAAGAAAAATTGCATCAAACTTGCCCTGACAATTTTTTTTTTTGGTCAATCCAAAAAAATATTAATAATTGGAGCTTATGATTAGTATAGCGTACTTGAAACAAAAACATTCGTAACCGAACACAAAAAGCAACGTAGTATAATGAAATACAAGAATAAATTTTGATTGACAACACAAAATTAATAGAATTAACTACTGAAGTATACTCCCTCCGTATTTCAAAAAATGATATTTTAGATTTTTCTCTTGTATTTTAAAGAGTGATGTTTTAGACTTTAATTAATGCATTTAACTAAAAATTAAAATAAAAATTAAAATATATAAGTATAATTGGTGGAATATTTATTAGAAAATAAAAAGAAAACAAAAATTAAACAATAAAAACAAATAATTATTGTTTTTAATATATATGAAACTCAAAACATCAAACTATCAAATACAGAAAGAGAATATTTGAGAGGACAAACCCGAGCAGACCACTGATAAAATGATCGATCAATATCCTAAATGTTAGCTGCGGTCTTGTTTTCCTGTTAAACAATAATACATAACTTTTAGAAGAAGAAAAAACTTCATTAAATTGTGTATATTAATACAATTACTACTTGAATGTTAAAATAGCGAATTTATACAATCTTCAAAAAAAATTATCAGCCTCAGGAAAATACTATACATTTAATTATTAACTCTAAATTTGAAATAACTCAGGAAAGAAACAGAATAGCACATATAAATAACTCGTTATTTCATCTAAGTATCAAACCTTTCGAAGATATAGGCGAAGGGAGCTAGAATGAAAGCGGAAATAGCCATTCGATAAGCACCAACGACCATATGGTTCACACCACCATCAAGAGCTTTCTTCACAAGTGCATTCACTGAACCCATCGCTATGCTAGTTATCACCATTACTATAACCGGTGACCATTTCTCGATTACTCTCATGCCTTGCGTCTCTTCACCCATCTCTCTCTCTCTCTCTCTCTCTCTCTCTCTCTCTCTCTCTCTCTCTCTCTCTCTCTCTCTCTCTCTCTCTCTCTCTCTCTCTCTCTCTCTCTCTCTCTCTCTCTCTCTCTCTCTCTCTCTCTCTCTCTCTCTCTCTCTCTCTCTCTAAATGAGTGTGTGTGTTAGAGAGATAAAACCAATGTGCTTTGAGTTTGGCAACCACAAACCTTCCATATTTATAAGGAAATGTTTATCCATTGTTTCCACAGTGGACTTATTCTGACTTTAACCTGAAAAAAAAAATTAAAGCATTTTATGAAAATGTAATTAAACATACATATGTAGTTGTGTTCATTCACTTTCGACCAAAGACTTAAATTTGTCATGTATATTCATTATCTGTATTCCCTCCAGATTTTTTTTTTTTACAACAAGATATTAAAAAGAAATTAGTTATCTACTATCCATGATGGTGGCTCCGGTCCAACATGAAGACTTAGTAACTGCCTGAGACTTGCACTATGTGCTAGTCTATCTGCTGTCAAATTCCTTGTGCGAGAAATATGCTTGATCTTGAAGTTTGATAAATATCCCTTTCTTCGATCAAACTCTTATAGGTGGATCGAAAAGGCTGACCATCCTTCTGATTCCTACATAATCTTAACCAGATCTGAATAGGCTGGCCATTCCCTGCAAAATTTAAAATGTTTTTTTTAATATCGGGTTTTATGTCTATAATCTCTCACGAATTTGGAATCAACTTTTAGATATTTCAATTTAATGATTTTCCTCCGTACCAAATGAGGTTTGATCCGGGACAAAAAAAATCAACTCTCTTTTATTACTCTTATGTTAACACTTTGGTGTTGTTTTTTACTAATATATTATTGAATTAATATATTCTTATAGGTATTTTGCAAGATTCTAAAGAATTTTTACATAGGAACGTCACCAAACCAACCTCTTTGGTTTTAAATAAAGATAATAAAATTATGAATATTCGTTATAGGTTTTTTGCAAGATTCTAAAGGATTCTTACATAGGTACGTCACCAAACCAACCTCTTTGGTAAGATTCTAAAGGATTCTTACATAGGTACGTCACCAAACCAACCTCTTTGGTTTTAAATAAAGATAATAAAATTATGAATATTCGTTAATTTTGCGAACAATTTATTCCCACAGCTAGCTTAATTGCAGCGATATAAAATATGATGTCTTTTTTACTTTCACGATAGACGTTATAAGAGCATCTCTAACCTTGTTCCAGATGTGGTGCTAAATTCTATTTTGGAATAAAATTTGTTCCAATCCTATCTCATTTTCAATTTCAAAATGGCATAATGCTATTTTTGATTGCAAATATAGAATCATCTAATTTTCAATTGCATTTTGCAATTGAACTTTTTTATTTATAAAACAGCCCTTTAAATTTTAAATATTTTTACTTTAAGACATAAATAATTATTTTGATTTCTTTTTACTAATAATTAGAATTACTAAAACACTATAATATCTAAAATAAAAATGCAAATACCATTTTATTTAAATAGAAAACATGATAAAAAATATCAAATTTAAATAGAAATATGATCATGCAAATTCCAACTTATTTGACCATGTAAATACCAAGTTATATGACTATGCAAAAACCAATAAATTTGATCATGCAAAGATCAAAAACCAATCAATTACATCTTTTATTTTTGTTTAATGGTGATAGGAAAGAGATTCAAAGATAAACACACTCATTTTTCATTTCAAAACGCATTAATTAATCACTTATGAGATTTTTTGAATGAAGATGATTAAATTAAAATCTGTTTTGTTTCATTATTTTTATATAGTGTAATATGTTTTTCTTTATATTACAATAATTAAATTTAAAATAATTTATGAAAGATTTTTTTAAAAAAATGAATGGATCAAATTGTAAGTTTTGAAGAAAATGTGTATAATTTGCAATTAGTAATAAATAGAAAAAGAATAATATATTTAACATATTCAATCTCAAATGGAATATAGAATAATACATTGGAGAGAATTGCAATTGCATTTTGCATTTTTTCCATTTTGGAATGAAAAATGCAATTGAACATTGGAGATGCTCTAAGAGACATGTGTAATTTTGTTCGTGTCATCAACTGCACATTTCATTACTCGAAACATATGATCTTATGTTTATTCAAAAAAATCAATATTCTATTTATGAAAAATACGTAGTTTTTTTATTTATAAAGTGTCACTTTTCTCGAAAATTTTAATAAAATAATCACTCTTTTTCTATTACAACGAGTCATGTTAGGATATACTCCCTCCGTTTCACAAAGAGTGTCGTTCTAGTATTTTTCACACATATTAAGAAAACAATCAAATTTTCTGTTTTACCCTTAATTAATTACATTATATAATGTGTTCACACTTATTAATAAGCTAAAGGACAAGGATAAAATTGAGAATGTATTTAAAAATTTACATTGAAAATTTAAAACGACACTTATTTTGAAATGAAATATTAATTCTAAAACGACACTTATTGTGAAACAGAGGGAGTATGTAATTAACGTATTACTATAAAATAGTTGATCCTTATGTATCATTTTTAAGGACGGATGGGAATCTATCATATTATGAAATCAGTTCTTGTTGTACGCCAATAATTATGATGTACGTCTATTAGATTTTGAGCATGAAAAAAAAATTTCTAATTAAAAAAAGAAAATACCAGAAGAAAGTTATAATGCCTTGTGGAACCTACGTTAAGAAAATATAAATAGCTTATCTATCGATGGAAAAGGGAATCATGTCCTCTTGGATTGATGATGAACGGATTTCCATCATAATTATCAGTTTTTATACCATGATTTCCAGTAGATTTATTCCAGATTTTTCAAACCCTTAGGGTTTTTATCCGGCGATCTATCCAGGGGCGGACGCAGGTAGAGAGACCTACGGTGTGCCATGTGCCCGTCTAATTTTTTTTTTTTAATATATTATTGATGCTATTTTATGTAATACTCATTGACCTTATAGTCAGCATAATTAAAAATATATATATGCCCCATTTAAATACAATACTAGATCCGCAATTGGATCTATCTAGTGTGGTATATGTAGTTTTTATTTTTCCATCTTTTAGTTAATTGTATAAAAATATGATGTTTTTTTTCTTTAGAGTTGGTCTTATTATTGGTCTGATATAACTGTGTAAAGCACACACGTACATATTGATTAGTCATTAATAAGTAAAAGCTCTCTTCCCTTCTTGTTTGACTTTCTCTCTCCTCTCTCACTTCTCTCTAGAACGACAAAAAGTAATTTTCGGGTTTTTCCGGCCACCGGTATTCTACCAGTGCTCCGGCTGTTTTATATCTTTGGGGATCTTGGAAATTAAGAACAGAAGCTCTCTCAGCCGTAGATTCAGATGCCATTGATAGAGTTTAGAATATTAGAGAAGATGATGAGAAGAAGAAGAAGGAGAAAACAGAAAATAGGTCGGAGGAGAAGAAGATAGGTGCCAGCGGCGAAATTAAAAAAAAAAAATCGGACCCTAAATGGTTCTGATACCATATTATTGTAAAAGGAATGCTGAGTCTTATTGATCGAGTATCATATACTTTATACAGAGACTATAGCTACAATCTAGGAAGGAGAATATATGCAGACAATAATACAGCATATTCACAGAGTAAGGAAAGAGCTGTTTGATAACATTTAATACGATAATATGTGGATGGCCCCTGTCTATAGAAAGAGGTTCCGAAAAACACTTAAACGTCGGTGGCCTAAAGAGACAACAGTAACACTACAAGAAAACTGGGATATAAAGACTATCATATGAGTCGCAATTTAGTCGCTAAAAACACATTTGCGACTAATATGCGACTAAATAGTGTAGTTGTATAAGCCTCGTCGCAAATACATGCAGTCGCTTATTAGTCGCAAATGTGCGACTGTCTTGAGACTGATAAGTGCGTCCTAATATTAGTCGCTTATTAGTCGCATATTTCGCGACTAATATGCAACTATTCTACGACTAATATTTGTGACTAGTATGCGACGTTTGATGACGTCATATGCTTCGTCACTTTCAGTCGCAAAATGGTCGCGATTGTGCGACCAAAATGTGACTAATCGACAACTAAAGTGCGACCAATTCTACGACTACAGTGCGACCAAATTCCCAATTTGGTAATGAATTGGATTCTCTAATAATCAGTACGTACCTGTATGCAAACTCATAATTACTTTATTTAATTACAACACAAATAATATACATTCTTCATTTATATCAATCCAAAACATTTATCCAAATTACACAACCATTTGATAAGTTATCTAAACTCCTAGCAATGGAGTTATCAAAAAATACATAAGTTCCTAACAACATTAGATATTTGACATAGAGATTAAGAAATTTAGCTTCTAGGATGGAGATGGAGAAGGCTGAGAATTCTTGAAGTCAACAAACTCCGGGTTTGTTTCAAGCAAGAACTGCTCCACCAAAGACAGTTGATCGATCTTCTTTTGTTGTTGAGCCACCACTCGAGAATGCTCTTCTTCCCGCTGCACATTATAAGCATGCTGTTCTTCTATTTGGCGTTGAGCGTCTAGAAGTTGTTGTCGCAATGCAACAAAAGATGAGGAATCACTTCCCGGATGCTTACGCTTGCCGTTTTGAAGAGTGTTTTCGAGACTTCCAACTCCATACGGACGTCCTCTATCATCCTTTGCTGTAGACTGCCAAAAAAAAAAGATTATATATGTGAATAAGATGTGATAAATGAAACCAGTATAAGGGGAAAATGTTTTTACCTGAAGAAATATCTCATCGTACGTAGTCATCTGTCGTGAGCTCCCGAGGTCCCGGATCACTGTCTGAAGTTTCTGATGCGGCTGCCGCGAGCTGAGACTTCCTAGCTTGCAAATTCTTCTCATATGACTCCGATATATTCTTTGCCTTTAGATCAACAAACGTGCCATCGGGTTTCGTATGCACCCTAATGAAGACCTCGCCAACACTGACAGGTCTGCCCATCTCTTCTTCCTGAAATGTTTATGTACCGAAAACACTATAAAAATGCAGAGGTTAAAGATAAAGAAAAAATGTGCATATATCTCACCATTTCTTGCTTGATTTGCTCATACGACTTCTGGCCTGATAGGTGTATGGCCATACCAAGACCTTGACGATCAGATTTGCGAGCTTTAGAAGTGGTAAGGCTCTTTGCTTTAGCTTCTTGAGTGTCCCAGTGAGGGGTCATCTTTTCCCACAGTTTGAGGCTAATCCACCGAGGTCGCTTTCGAGAAGTGCGAACGGTGCTAATCATTCCTTTCATCCTTCTTTGGCATATCCTCTCAAAATGCACTTGTACTGTCCCTGAGATTAAGGGATCCCATGTGTGAGTTTTCTGCAGTTCAAAGACAAAATGTGTTAGTGAGAATAATACAAGATAAATAAATATGTCAGCAGATTATCAAAAAACCTTACCGCGAACTCAATGAAGTATTGCTCTCGACGATCCTGAGGAACAACTTTCCAACTATAAAAGGGACCATTGAATTTGTTAACAAAGATTCTTGTAATCTTCCGGACCAATGCTCCCTTGTCCCGCCCAAACCTGCAAGCAAAGACTCAGTATGAATCACCATATGATTATGAAACAGATTAGTAAGAATCAGACTTTCATGAAAACAGAGAAGCAGCTTATGAAAACAAACCGCAAATATGAATCAGACTTTCAGATTTGCGGTCTGATACAAAACAAACCGCAAATATGAAAACAGAGAAGCAGGTTTTTTTGAGAAGCAACTAACTAAAAAAGCATAACACTAACCATGAAATCATACATCAACTCAAAAAAAGAACACTAACTCAGAAATTATCTCAGACAAAAGCATAAACTCAGACAATTAACAGACAATAAACTTAGACAGAAGCATAACTCAGACAATTAACAGACAATAAACTCAGACAAAAGCATAACTCAGACAATTAACAGACAATAAACTCAGACAATAGCATAACTCAGACATTAACAGACAATAAACTCAGACACTATCTCAGACAAAACATAAACTCAAACATCATTCTATCATAAACTCAGACAAGTGACAACATTCTCATTAACATTCTATCAAGAATCAGACAAGCACAGACAACATTCTAACATTTACATAAACAAAACACTAACCATGAATCGTGACAAAACACTAACACTCTGTGACATCATTCTATCTTCAAAACCAGACAAAATCAGGCAACAATCATACAAAAATAAGACACTAAACTCAAACGAATCAGACAAGCACAGAAGGAGGAATCATACCAAGTGGTATTTGGCTGTGGAATTGGCGATAGAACCGTGGTGAATTTCTCACGACCTGGCACCTGAAGCAGGTTATTAAGGAGTATCAGTCGGTCCTCCTGGAGCACCGGCTCACACGGATACATAGGCTCGTCTTCACCGTCACCCTCCTCGCCGTATACGTCTTCACCGTCACCCTCGAGATCTTCTAGTGAACCGTTACTCTGAGCTTGTGAATTCGCAGGTGGAGGCGCTTGAGATTGGTTAACCGGAGGCGAATGAGAGCTTAAGTTTCTACTTGCGCCAGACGAGTTCACCGGTTCACGATTTAGCGGTGGCGAGTTCTCGAAAAGCTGTCTCGGGGGTGGATAGTCTCGGACATGTGGTGGTGAGACGGTGGGATTCAACCGTTGGGGCACCGGAGATGAGGATGAAGGCGTGAAAACATAACGCGTCGGTAGAGGCGTATGGATTCTCGACGGCGCTGACCCTCCTGGTCGCTGATTTACGTTCGGCGTGGCGACTCGCCTCTGACCACCGCCTCCGGTTGCCTTGCCTCGTCCTCTGTTAGCCATCACCGGAGCACAAGATTTTGACGGTGAGCTTGGGACGATTACGGGTGCGACTTAGGGTTAGAGCGGATGTTACGAGAAGGTTAAGGTAATTTTTTGGGCTTAAAATGGGCTTAGGAATATACTGGGTAATTATTGGTTTAGGTTAGGCCTAATTGTAGATTAATAATTTAATTAATACATGCATATCTTTATAATCACTTAATTAATACTTACATATAAATATAAATATAGTTTTATATCTAAAATACATACATATAAATAAATATAAACATATAATTAATACATATAAATATATTTTTATATTATCTAAAATTTTAAATTTATATATAAAGACAATTTTAAGATTTGAATTAGTTAAATAATTGAAAATTGTAACACTTGAAACATTTATTAAAATTTATTACAATTCGTCGTTATCTTCATCATCCGACGACGACACGTTACATTGAAATTCATCTTCTTGTTATGCATCTCCAACATCATAATCAAGATCTAATGGATCTAGATCTTGTACCACATTTTCGACTTCGATATCGTCAATTGTAGTCAAAAGTACATCATCATCGTTTTCTTGTTGCAAAAGAGTTGGTTCCTTAACTTCGAAGTCTCCTGAAATATAACTCCTTGGATTCACCTTTACGACATTGAGCCACAATTGCTTTGGCTTCTTTGTAAACGGGTACGGGATATAACAAACTTGATCCGCTTGTGAAGCTGGTGCATTATCAATACATCGAATTATAAAAACATAAATATATGATATCGACATATATATATATATATACGTACCTAGAATAAATGGTTCGTATTTATTGTATTTCCTCGATGAAAGAACGTCAACAACCCCGCCATTACTCCTCCGAGTGCCTCTACCAATAACAGGATCATACCACTTACACTTAAAAAGTGTGATTTTCAAATCAATTATCCCCTCGTACTCAAGCTGTATGATATCTGTTAAGGTCCCATAGAAATCTGCTTCATCTGATGCATTGGAATAATTCTGACCTTTGACACATACCCCATAATTACATGTCTTCCGTCCCTCGCCGTGATTCTGGGTATGAAACAAATATCCTCTTGTGAAATAGATAGGCCATGTTTTGGCTTTATTCACGGGTCCATTCACGATCTCTTTGACCCAAGGAGGAAAAGGAACTGAGTTTTTCCAATAAGTAACCTGCAAATAGATACACATTATCACGTGTTCACAATAAGTATACACACTAAACTTGTAGAGTTTTTTTAAACATCATACATAATCTTTCACCCAAGTAGAATATTCGTCAGCTCTTTTCACAGCAATTTCTTTCTCGGGGAGTTCTGGATATTTTACAGAATATAATCTTCGAACATACTACATAAGAAGAAGACATATATGAGAAATAAAAACACATTATTGTAAAACAAAATTAAATAAATTCTAACTTGTACCTCTCAAACGGCTGAAAATAATCACAATTTCGCAGAACATACGCATGTGCACATTGATGGTCCTTCTCTGATAGCCATATTTGGTGCATTTCTCCACTTGGACGACCTACCCGATAAAATATATCAGGTACTCCGTCGACATGATATACCGGGGTCTCACCTTCATTGAATCTTGTCAACCTACGCGATGAAATTCATGTTAAGAAATATTTATCGAGTATAAATGAAATTAGCTTTAGCGTTTACCTTGATTTTGTCTGTATATGTGCGGGGAAATAGTGCTCTGAGAAATAGGATATTTCGTCATTGATATACGACTCAACAATCGATCCTGCCGCATATCTTTTGTTCTTCGCTTTACCTTTCAACTTTTTGAAAAACCTTTCAAAAGGATACATCCACCTATATTGCACAGGGCCTCCCAATTCCGCTTCATAAGGGAGATGTATAGGCAGGTGCTCCATCACGTCGAAAAAAGAAGGAGGAAATATCTTTTCCAAATTGCATATGATCAAAACTATGTTTTGCTTTAGAATTTGGACGCGACTATTCTGCAAATTTCTTGAACATAAGTCACGAAAAAATCCTCCAACCCCTACAGTAATATAATATTAAGAAAAACGACTATTATAAAATACAAAAATATTTGAAATTTGTTGAACTAACCAATGTAAGTATTAGTACCTGATAACACATTGTGGACATTCCGGTCTAGGATTTCTGCAAAGATAAATGGAAATAACCGCTCCATAAAGACATGGCAGTCATGACTCTTCATGCCCGAAAACTTTTCATTAACCATATCAGCACAAGTAGCTAAGTCTGATGCATAACCATCAGGAAATTTCACCGAATGTTTCACACATTCCAATAACTTTTCCTTGGCTTCTGTTGTCAATGTGTGGATTGGGAAAGAAGCTTTACCATCACTATCAAGATGTAAGTGTGGTCGAGAACAGAATTGTGCTATATCCCTTCTTGACATGATGGTGTCTTTTGTTTTACCCTTAACATTCATAAGAGTATTCATGATGTTGTCGAAAAAATTCTTCTCAATATGCATCACATCAAGATTATGTCGGAGAGTGAGGTCTGTCCAATACGGTAACTCCCAGAATATGCTTTCCTTGTGCCAATTGTGGTAGATGCCATAGCCCTTCTTCTTTTCATGACCATTTCCACCGCAATCCTTTGTTTTCGGTGGTTGGATACTATACAACCTTTCATAATAAACTTGCTTCCCGGTGTAAGACTGAGGTGGATACTCATTCACAGCGTGTTTTCCCTTCAAGAAGTCCTTTTTATTCTTCCTTAGGGGATGTCTACGCGGAAGAAATCTACGGTGACAATCAAACCAACATGTCTTCCTTCCATTCGGTAGATAAAATGACTTTGTATCCTCCATGCAAATTGGACAAGATAACTTACCATGTGTCGTCCATCCCGATAACATACCATACGCCGGAAAGTCGCTTATCGTCCACATCAACACTGCTTTCAGATTAAAATTTTGTTGCAAGGATACGTCGTATGCATCGACTCCAGTAGACCACATCTCTTTTAACTCCTCAATAAGAGGTCGGAGGAAGATATCAAGACTAGCTCGCGGATGATTTGGCCCTTCATTTAGGATTGTAAGAAACAAGTATTCTGTGTTCATGCACATCCAAGGGGGCAAGTTATATGGAGTCAGTATCACCGGCCACAACGAATGATTGCGAGTCATGCCAAATGGATTGAACCCATCTGTACATAATCCAAGATATACATTTCGAGGTTCTTCGGCAAAGCGGGGATGCAAGGCTTGAAAATTTTTCCACTCTGCCGCATCAGATGGATGAGACATCTCTCCTTCCTTTGCTTGGTGCTCAGCATGCCATCTCATTGCTGCTGCAGTCCTCTCGCTTTGATACATTCTCTTCAATCTGTCAGTAATAGGTAGATACCACATACGACTATATGGTATTTTGGTACGTTTGCCTTCGTTGGGCTTCCATCTTGGTGCGGCACAAAATCGACATTTATCCCACTCTGCATCCTCTTTCCAGAAGATCATACAATTGTAATAACAAACATCAATTATATGATACGGGAGACCTAAGTTGCGCATCAACTTCTGGGTCTCATAGTGGGAGCCGGTTGATTGGTTTCCGTCTGGTAAATACTCTGTCAACACCTCGCACCATGAATCCACACACTTTTCAGTCATATTGTAGTCCGTCTTGTTTTGCAGGACCCGAGCAGCTAAAGATAATTGAGAGTGACCTTCTCGACAACCATCGTATAATGGAGTTTTCGCCCCTTCTAACAAGTCGTAGAATTTTTTGGAATGGTTACGTACCGGTTCTTCTACATTCTGATAACTATCATCATGATGATAGTTATCAAAACTCACGTTATCGCGAAACGCATCATTCACCATATCCACATATCTATCTTCTTCGACATTATCCAAATGCGACATATTAACATAACTTGGTCCTAAAGCCGCATCAATTTCTTCCCCATGCTTATACCAAATATAATAGTCTTCCATAAACCCTCTACTTAACAGATGATGCCAAATTTTATCCCTTGGAATAACTTTCTCATTTTTGCAAAACTTACAAGGGCAGAAAAACCTACCTTGATTACTTAGCGCAAATGGTTGGTTACTTGCAAAACCGATGAATTGCTCGACCCCCATTTCGTACTCCGCCGTAAAATTTTGCGTCTCCGGATCTATCCTCTTATACATCCATTCCCGATGATTGTAATAACCCGACATTTTATTAAGAAACACTTTTTCGTTTCTTTTTTTTCTGAGCTTTTTTTCGTTTCTTTCTTTTTTTATATGAGTCTTGTAGTAAAATGATATGGTTCAACGATTGATTTGAGATATATATAAACTTATTTTGCGACTACACAACAACTAAAATGTGTGTGTCCTAAAAAATTGGTACAACTACTCGCATAAGCATAAGGAATGTGTGTATAACTACTTTTTACGACCAATAAGCGACTAAACGTTAGTCGTAAAGGTTTAGTCGCATATTAGTCGCAATATTGCGACTGATATGCGACTAAACCTTTACGACTAGCGTTTAGTCGCTTATTGGTCGCGATATGACGACAGTTTTGCGACTGAATAAATTTAGTGGCTTATTAGCGACTGATTCGCGACTGTTTCTAGATCGTCTTTAATGAATCGCAAATCAGTCGCATATTAGTCTCTGATTTTGCGACTAAAATTTCAGTCGCAAACCGTAGTCTTTATATCCCAGTTTTCTTGTAGTGTAAGTAATTGGAAAGTTTTACATGTACGGAGAAGCAAATCTGAAAAGAGCGGATCATGGAAGATGTGGGGAAGAATCGAGCGTCGTGATATAAGCGTCATTCGTGTTGAATCATGAGGGAGTTTTACAACAACAACGAAAGAAAAAAATTCACGCAAATGAAGCAAAAGTGTTAGCTAATTAAGTGACACTTTAACCTTTAAGTGGCTATCTAAATCTTTGGATCAAAACATTTTTATCCACCCCCTCAATGGCCTCAAGGGCTGAAAATGACCCCCCGACCCCCCGGAATATTGTATCGAGAAATCCTTTTTGAAAAACTCCTAAAAGGTTAAAACCGCCAAGAAGCACTATTCTATTTGATTTTTTTATGCGTCATTTTAATATACATCTGTTTGAAACAGTGAATTAAATGCAGTACTGGAAGTTAAATGCAGTACTGGAGAAATTGCTGAAACTGACTCAGAGATTAAGGCTGAAGCGGAAAGGTTTTTCAAGGATTTTCTTACCTTTACTCCCGCGGGTTTTGAAGGCATGGAGGTTGAGGAGTTACAGAAAATTCTGGACTTTAGATGTGATATTGCAGATGCTGATATGTTGGAAAAACCAGTCACTGAGAAGGAGATAACAAAGGTTTTAATGAGAATGAAGGGGAATAAATCACCAGGCCCCGATGGATATACATCAGAGTTCTTTAAAGCAGCTTGGCCAGTAGTGGGAAAGGATGTTATAACTGCGATTCAGTCCTTTTTTATCAAAGGATTTCTTCCTAAAGGGCTAAACGCAACAATTTTAGCCTTAATCCCAAAGAAAGAATGTGCGTTGGAGATGAAGGACTACATGCCTATCTCTTGTTGTAATGTCATTTACAAGGTAATCTCGAAGATATTGGCCAACAGACTCAAAGGTATTCTATCAAAAATGATATCTTGGAATCAGTCGGCTTTCGTAAAAGATAGACTATTGGTGGAGAATGTGTTGTTAGCAACTGAACTTGTGAAAGACTACCACAAAGATTCGATCTCCCCTAGATGCGCAATGCAAATCGATATCTCAAAAGTCTTCGACTCTGTGCAGTGGCCATTCCTGTTGAATACTTTACGAGCTATGAATATCCCGGAGCAGTTCATCAAATGGATAAATCTGTGCATATCCACTGCTTCTTTCTCCGTTCAGGTCAACAGAGAGTTAGCAGGGTTCTTCAAGAGTGAGAGAGGGTTGAGACAGGGCTGTGCTCTATCACCATACCTATTCGTAATCTGCATTAATGTATTATCACAGATTCTAGATAAGGCGGCAGAAAGCAGACGAATCGGATATCACCCCAAATGCCAGAACATATCCCTAACCCACCTTTGTTTCGCTGATGACCTGATGGTGTTCACGGATGGTAAGAAAATCTCTGTCGAAGGAGTTATTGAGACTTTTGACAGGTTTGCAAAGGCCTCAGGTCTAATCATAAGCCTGGAAAAATCAAAAATCTTCATGGCGGGAACTTCTCAAGCAAACCAAGAAGCGATTTTGTCTTCCTTCACTTTTGATTCCGGTCAACTTCCTGTTCGTTACTTACGGTTACCCCTGCTTACTAAACACATGACTGTGACAGATTATATGCCGTTAGTGGAGAAAATCAGAAAGCGGATGAGATCTTGGACCGGCCGGTTCCTGTCCCAAGCAGGTAGGCTGCAACTAATCAGCTCAGTCATAACGAGTATCACAAATTTCTGGCTCGCGGCTTTTAAGCTCCATGTAAGTTGTCTAAAGGAAATTGAGAGATTATGTGCTGCGTTCCTTTGGTCAGGTCCTGAATTGAGCTCCTCAAAAGCTAAAATTTGTTGGACGGATGTTTGCAAAACAAAGAGTGAAGGTGGCTTAGGTCTCCGACCATTAAAAGAAGCTAATCTAGTCGCCAACCTGAAGCTAATATGGCGCTTAAACTCCTCCAACCAATCACTGTGGGTGAGATGGATCAAGATTTATCTGATCCGTAAGGGGTCTTTCTGGTCTATCAAGGAGAACACTGCCAATGGATCATGGATGTGGCGCAAATTGCTTAAGCTGAGAGATCTAGCAAAGGATTTCCACCGCAAGGTAGTTCGAAATGCTGAAGACTCTTCATTCTGGTTTGATCACTGGTCACAACAGGGAAGACTGTTTGATATTCTAGGCCCCCGAGGTTTTATTGATATGGGAATTGAATGTACTGCAACTATGGCTCAGGTTCTCCGAAGTCACAGGCATCGCATGCATATGAATGCTTTCCTCAATGACATTGAGCATAGTCTCAATGAAATAAGAGAGTAGGGAGTCTCTGTGGAACATGACATCGATCTCTAGAAAATTAAAGACGGAAAGTATAAGAAGACCTTCTCATCAAAAATCACTTGGGAGATGATTCGCACACAACATCCCCCATGTTCTTGGACCACCACGGTCTGGTTTCAGTATAATACACCCCGTTATGCTTTCATCCTATGGACAGCAATGCATAACCGGTTGGCGACAGGTGATCGACTACTGACTTGGAATGCAATGGCAGATGCTCACTGTGTTCTCTGTTCTGGAAATATTGAAACTCTGCAACATCTCTTTTTTGAGTGTTCTTTCTCAGTCACGATATGGACTCAACTGGTTCAAGGCCTCTTAGAGCAGTCTCACACGAACAGATGGGATGAGATAGTATCTTTGGCAGCAGGATCAACTCTTTCATCCACAAAACAATTTCTTCTCAGATATACTCTGCAAGCCACAGTCCATTCTCTTTGGAGAGAAAGAAATTCTAGAAGGCATGGAGATTCTCATACAAATGAGCAAGGTCTAATCCGATTCATTGACAAAGCGGTTCGTAACCGGCTCTCATCTATACGGGAAGAAGGAGGCAAGCTTTATGCTGATGGTTTGGCTACTTGGTTCACAACCATGATCCCAACATCGAGTTCTTAAGAGATAGACTCTAATATTTGATTATTTTTTTCTCAGATTTGGTTCCACAAAAAAGAACACACAAACAGATAGCACTTGATGTATAATGGTTTTGATTGAATAAATTTTAAAATTTAATGTCATGTGACATGTGAAAGATAAAAAAATCCTCGTGAGGAAAAATGTGAAGCTCTGGTTATATTATTATATATGATCGTATTAGTCTTCAGCTTTTGCATAAAATGGAAATAAGTAAATGTTATTCAAATGATCCTATCACGATATGGATAGTTTGATACATATATCTTCTTCTTTCTTTTCTTATTATACATAACTTTTATGGATCAAAGCCAAATCCACTAATACCATATGACTAATCAAGAGTGGGAAGAAAACTTATACTAATTCCTACTCCCGTATGCCTTTTTCAGACGACTTGTTTTTGTTTACATTTACCAACTCCATGATATTAACAATCGAGATTTTGGATCACAATTTATACTATTTTATTTTTTCAATAATCGAGATTTAGATTAATCCTCCAAATTTTATGAAATTTTAAACTATTCAAGATGTCTATATGATAAATTGATTGAAATCACAATGAAATTTATGGACATCGTATCTAAAATTAATTGAAGAGAGCAGAAAGGCAATTGAAAGTAGAAAGACAAGAATATTTGTTACTTTTAAGGGATTTGAACGTAGTGGGTCGACATGTACCTCACTAAGTTATAATTTATAACTTCAATCTAATAAGCATATATGGTTGGGAATTTTATGGCCACTAATTAATCATCGTGGTGGAACTCTCTTGGTCCAATAGTAAAAGGTTTAAAAGCTTTTACATTATGTATGGGATTCGATTTCCACAAAATGCAGTTTAACCAGATTAACGTATGTAAGTTTGTGTGAGATCCAAAATATTGTAAGTAAAATCATTTGTCATGGTCTCATGTGTTGCGTGAGAGTTATCCATCGTAGGTGTGGTAAATGTGGAACCATTTGTTGTAGATCCGAATGTTGCGAGGAGAGCTTGATATTGTTGCATTTTGATGCATTTAGGTTAGTAATAAGTTCAATGCTTTGGATCCTTTTTGCATTCATTCTTGTTCTTTTCTTGCTCTTTGTTGCATTTAAAGTCTAGGAACATTTAGAGTTAGGATTTAGCATATTAGGTTGTTTTTTGAGTGTTTCTTGGAGTTTTGTAGGTACTTTGAGCAGCAATGGAACTTAGGAGGGATTATGGAGCTAAAGAGTGAAGGAGAGAAGCTTGGACCTGTCCATCGGAGTAAGGTATCGGCCAAACGAGGCCGATGGGAAGCTTATCTCGAATTGGCGAAGCACCATGGATATCATCGGTCTCCTCCATCGGGTTGAAGCAGTCGATATTGCGCATCATGATCCATCAGTAAGGGCGTATCGGCTTAACGTGCCCGGTAGATGTGCAAACTCAATTCCAACATTTTATCAATGGAATCTATCGGTTAAGCGCATCGGGCAGACTCAACCGATAGAAGTCGTCCTGAAGTCTAGAAGAATTCCATCGACCAAATGTATCGGGATGTTCCACCCTATACATTTCTACGACCAGAAGCCCAAACCAACCAGGAATTCTATCGACCATCGTCATCAGGTTGTTGCGTCCGATACTTTTCTCTGCGAACAAAATCTGATTCATTTGAATCGGGTCAACACCCGGTTTGTCCCGGGTTGACCCGGTTCGTTATTCACTATTTAGATCCAAATAAGAAAACTAATAGAAGTATCATTACAATTTTCATTGATAAGATTGATCGCAATCCTTTAAGATTGAGCATAATAAAACTTTCCGACACGGAAAAAAACAAGTAAATACGAAAAGGAGCTCATATTGCTATCCGAGTTCGAATGCATGATTTGTCGAAGTGTGGAACCCAGCGTAAGAATTTATAAAAATATATAGGTCGTATAATTAAACTGGATATTCTTACTTCTTATCGCCTCATCCTGTTTATCGTATAAAGGTTTTTCCCCCAAAGTTGGTTTGAAATAATTATACAAAAACAAGTGTTTTGAGAGTGCGGACTAGAGATGTGTATATAGTGTAGATATTTATTAAAGTGATGTCACTATGTCATTGTTCTTTCTAATTCAAGTCTATATAAAATAGTCTTATAGAAAACCCACCAACAAAATCTTTGAGCCTGCGGTCCTGACCGACTTAAAACAAAAAAATCTTAGCAAGACTAGAAATGTGACTTAAAACCTTCTCTTTGCCACTAAAGAAGCACGGCTCAGTACCTAATGTACAAATCCACAAAATGCATATTATTGATAAACAAATAAATAAATAAAAAATCGTCAAATTCCATATAAATGTTTTATAGGTTCTAGCATTTAGACGGTCTAAAGGTCTAGGTATATTTTTCCAATTGATGTAAATTATAATTTAAATTAAAACTTATTTATGTATGTCTAAATCTTCACACACACAAAATCCAATGGTTATTTGGATTAAAAACATATAAAATTTTGGATTTCTACTATTAAGGATGTCTATATGATAAATGATTGAAATCACAATGAGAAAAATAATTCAAATACATGCTATTTTGGAAAAATACATAATTTATGGAAATCATAAATCTAATAAAACCACTAAAAATAGTTGAAGGGAGCAGCAGAAAAGCATTTGAAAGTAACAAGACAAGAATATTTGTTTTTAAGAGTTTGGAATGTAGTGGGTCGACATGTACCTCACTAACTTCTATCTTATAACCATAATAGTTGGGAATTTATGGCCACTAATCATCGTGAAGAAATTGTAACAGTATTGTGTTTGATGTGACGCCTAAATATTCCACAATATTTATAAATTATTCCAAAAATAATGAAAAACTTTTTACCAAAAAAAAGTTATGCTCCTCGAAATTACCAGAGGGTAGGTTCCCATCCACAAAAAGGCAATTGACTTATCCGTTCATTACACCAATTTTTTTATTTATTATTATTGAATTCAGATATAGACATGCACCAACATAATCTAATGTATTTAATACGTGCGTGCTTCACATGTTGGTTCTTTTCTTCCTTTTTTTTTTTTATAAACTAAATTTTCGACCCATTGTCCTTTTTGGAATTGGAAATCAATCGTCTCACATAATTATATACACACAAACTTTTTAGATTCACATATTTAAGTCAGATTCGACATGATTGAAAAAATTAGTATGTCTAACAACATATTTGGCTGATCCGTGGCTTTTGTGACTTTTTAGTTATTTTAGTTATTTTTCTTGGCTTTTGTGACATATGATTATGATTAAAATAACCAACTTATGATTTTTAGTTATCATATGATTTAAACAATGGCTAGTGAATCTTCATGGTTATTTTAGTTATTTTTCTTGGCTTTTGTGACTTTTTCTCAAAATTATTTGGCTGATCCGTGGCCATAATAATACTTTTAAATAGCGATTGTTCGCATTTTGAATTCGGTCCTTTATATACTTTTGTTTTTTTTTTTTTATTAACTTTCATTGGATCCATCTGGTTTGCACTATCTCATTTTTGCTAATTATGTATTAATATTGTGATACATTTTAATTTTCAAAATTCATGATAAGACTATATTTTATTGGAGGGTATCACACTGTCTCGAACAAATGATTAAGAAAATATAGACAGCACAATGGATTTGACTAATATTATAAACTATTGAAATCAGAAGATACGCATAAAATTTAATTACAGGTGATGTAGAAGAACAACAATAATAGTATTTTTTTTTTTGATAGTGGCAAACGAATCATTCGGAATTTCGGATAAATAGTGTCGGGCCTGCTGAGTTGAGTTAGGGTTTGGTAGTTATTTAAATATTGTGGAAAATGTATGGTTCACATTGACTCGATTTAATTCAGTCTTCATTCAGGTGGGTCAACATTTTCTTTTAAGTCTGATCTTGCTGTCAGTGTGATTTACTACTACATCTTTATACGTCATTAACTCATCATCGTACGGGACCCACTTAAAATCGTCTTCCTTTTAATGGGCCTCAACAAAACTAAAGCCCATATATCATTATCATCTATGGCCTTTAGTTCTTTGTCTCAAGAGCCCAGATTTTAAAACCCTAACAAAGCATTGCGTCTCAAGTTACATTGAAGAGCAAGAACTTCAAAACAGAGGGAATATGTAAAAGGTTCCTTCTTGAAGAATCTGAAGATAATGTTTTGCAGAAAGATATGAACAGAGTTGGCTCACGACTCGGTCTTCTCGATACCTTCTCTGACTATGATTCTGCGACCTTCCTTCATATTCCTGCAAATTCAAGCTTGTGTTAAGCAAAAAGTTTCTTGTTCAAGATGTTCCATGTATAACAAATCTTAACTGTTCCATTCAGTGATAGAGCCGCATCACATTCTTCAAGTTTTGTAAAAGAAAGAAAGGCAAAGACTCTGCTTTTCCAAGTCTGATACAGTAAAATTGTATCTCAAGAACACAATAGAATCCAGAGACTAATGTTCACTAGAAACAACAATCTCTCATCAACCGATCTCTAACTCTGCTTTTCCAAGTCTTACGATTATGTAACACTTACGATTGTCCCAAACTTGCTAAAATGGTTTCTCAAACTATCAGGCTGTGTGAACCAAGGGAGGTTTCCGACATAAAACTTTGTACTGGCTTTCGTACATGAGAATCTTCTTCGGAGTTGAATTCAAGTACGTAATTAAGCAATATCCAACAAAAAAATAAAAGGTTCAAACTGTTTCTCTGTGGCATTAATACGTAAAAACATCAAAAAGAAGCCAAAGAAATATAATTTAACTCTCTTTTCTTAGACTTGAGCTGTGCCTTCAGTAAACTTGGGATCCTCACATCTGTACCGTCCATCAGGTCCAATACCAAACCCTTTTGGATCAGCAAACACATTCTCTAGCAACTGACTCCGACCAGGCTGTGGACTCGCGTCTGCAAACTCAACCGCTTCCTCCACCAACTCATCTATCTTCTTTTCTATCGACTTAAGCTCCCCTTCATTTGCAAGCTTGTTCTCTATCAAATACTTCTTCAGTGCTGTGATCGGGTCTCTAGCCGCGTACTTGGCTTTCTCAGCTGCCAAAATCAAATAGAAATAAATAACCAAATACAAATGTAACACTACAAGCTTTGAATGATAGCAATAATCAAGACGGATTAGTGGTCAAAACCACTTTATTTACCATTGCGACATAAAACAACAAAACAGTCCGCTGCCGACTAAATGCAGACCAACTTTATGAACAAATAAATGCAGTCCGCAGCGGACTATTGTCCACTCCAAAAATCAAATAAAATTAAATAACTAAATACAAGTGTAACACTACAAGCTTTGAATAGTAACAATGGTCAAGAAAGATTAGTCCGCGAGCCCCGCTTTATTTACCATTCACAACAATTAGTTTAGAACCGTGCGGACATAAAAAAATAAAGCAGTCCGTTGCGGACTAAGTGCATACCAATTTTATGAACAAATAAATGCAGTCTGCAGCGGACTATTGTCCACCCAAAAATGAAATGGTTTGATCCACACTTGAATTAGTCCACTGTGACTGTAATTACCATTCAAACCCACAAGCTTCAAGAAGTGTCATCAATCTAAGGCTTTGAATAGTAACCACGGTCACTGCATACTAAATCTACTGCATACCAAACCATTTTGTTTTTTTTTGGCGGACACAACACAGTCCGCTGCGGACTAATATTTTTTTGTTCATAAAATATAAAATTGGACCGCACTTGGTCTGCAGCGGATTTCCTTTATTTTCTTACAGCTGCGTACTAAAAACTGTGAATGGTAAACAAAAACGGTTTAGTCCATTCGCAGACTAATCCGCCTTAACCGCAATTACGATTCAAAACCTAAATTGAAAGATGTAAAAGGAGGATTTACCAGCATCACGGAGCTCATCAGGATCAGCCAACGAGTGTCCTCTGAATCTATAAGTCTCACATTCCACCAAGGTAGGACCTTCTCCTCTCCTAGCCCTCGTGACAGCCTCTTTAGCCACTTCTCTCACCTTCAACACATCCATACCATCAACATGAACACCAGGCATCCCAAATGCAGGTCCTTTCTTCCATATCTCAGGATCAGAAGTCGATCTCAAATGAGACATCCCAATAGCCCACAAGTTATTCTCAACAACAAAGATAATAGGCAGTTTATACAATGCAGCCATGTTCAGACACTCATAGAACTGTCCATTATTACAAGTCCCATCTCCGAAAAACGCAACAGTAACATCTTCACAGTCCTGTTTCAAGACTTCTCTTTTGTACTTCGAAGTGAAGGCAGCACCTGTGGCCACAGGGATCCCTTCACCTATAAAAGCAAACCCACCAAGCATGTTGTGTTCTTTAGAGAACATATGCATCGATCCACCTTGACCTCTGCAGCAACCTGTGACTTTCCCGAAGAGCTCACTCATGACGGCACGTGCAGAGACACCTTTGCTGAGAGCGTGGACATGGTCACGGTATGTGCTGACAACTGAATCAGTCTTGGTAAGGAGTTTGATGAAGCCAGTTGATACGGCTTCTTGGCCGTTGTATAAGTGGACAAAACCAAACATTTTTCCTCTGTAATACATTTGAGCACACATGTCTTCGAAAGATCTACCGAGAATCATGTCTTCATATAAGACTAATCCTTCCTCTTTGGTTATCAACTATTACAAAACAAATCAAAAGGGACATAGAAATCTTAAAGTCTCGACCTTTAATGAGAAAGGAGGAGAGATTAGATGGGAGCATACCAGACTATTGGTGGGTTTCTTCTCCTTGATAACTTCCTGGACTCCGACGATGGGAGATGAACGAGCGGCGTTAGCGTGATTGATCAGTCTGCGAGAAGAGTGAATGGTGAGAGAACGGGTGGATCCGAGGAAAGAAGAAGGAGGAGACTAATCGGATCGGGGGAAGGAGGAGACGATTGTCTTGAGATCCATGAAGAGGAATGGTGGCAGTAAGCTTGGAGGGAGAGAAAGCCGTGGCCATTATCAATATGAGATTCAAGAGAATGAGAAAATGGAGAGAAACAAAGGCGGAGAGAACGAGGAAGAGAGGAGGAGGATGATGAATTGGAAGTGTTGTAATAAGAGGCGGAGGCTCAACTTCTTCTACCTATTTTCTTTTCTTCTCTCCAAATTTATTTATTTTCTTGTTCAAAATGTGTTTCATATTTTGGAGTTTGGACCCACCCAACGCTATTTTCTCGTTAACACCAATGTTTGCATTTCAAGATCCAATCTACAAAATCCAATCGGCAAATAGACTTACGTACAAATGTACAGCTGCAGAAGTAAAGAACACAACACACAAAGTGGGTAAACAACAACAACAACCTGTTGTTCAGACCACAAGCCTATCCTAATAGAGTGTGATTGATCCACCTTATCCTTAACTCACTTAATGGGCCAAACCCAACGACAGAAACTACTCTCATAACAACAGAACTACTCTCATAAAAGCCCAGTACGAGCTTCACAACGATTTTAACTCACTTAATGGGCCGCACTTAACGACAGAAACTACTCTTATAAAAGCACAGTTTCCCCATACAAGCTTCTAGGGATGTTATTCTCAGGGTTTTAAACCCTGTCCAGCCCTTTTATTTATAACTCAGCCTTTTTACAATCCTAACCATGTTTTAACCTTTTGATTTATTAAGGGTCAGAGTTAGTCCACAGGGCTAATTTAACCCTGTTAAATTTTTTTTTGGCAGAAAACTCTGTTTTTAATATAAAATAAGTGGATGTTTACATATTAATAAAATGTTGACAGAACACAAACATAAAACATTTTATAAATAAAAAAGAGGTTTAAACACTAAAGTTTCTTGATCTTTTACTCCTTCAGTCATCACAGTCGTCACAGTCGTCACCATCGCAGAGAGATTTCAAAGCAACATCTGCATTCATAAACAGAAACAGCAACATCACCATTCATTAGAAACTGATGATACAATGACATATATCAATAAACCAAACATAACTCACTTCAAATACCAACAACTAAACAAAAAGAGATGGAAGTGATGTGATGATATAGATTCAAAATTTCAAACACATAATAATAACTAACCTTATATGTTTGAATCTCCAGAGCTACTTGCCTTTTTAGTAGTATCTTCATCTTCATCATCAAAATAATCATCAATCTCTCCTGCAACAAGTTACTAGCTGGATTACACCATTGACATGCCAATAATATGAAATGTATAAAGGTTTTTCTCAAACTTACAGTGGGAAGCTGAGGAGAAGGAGGACTGGAGGGAAGGTTTAGAACCGAAGGTAGAGAGAATGATCAGAAGGAGGGAACTCGTCTAGATGCGAAGGTTTCATCTCCAATCCATGGAATCCAAGATCTCCAACAAGGGTTGAGCTCTTATGCCGAATCCAAGCAAACCCAAAAACCAATTTCAGAACCCACAAAATCGATGAGATAATTGATGAGATGAATTCGCCAAAGATAGCTGCGTTAGAGAACAAAAATCAAAACTAGGGTTCTGAAAAATCGTCGATGAGATGGTAAGATGGATTGGACAAAGATACTACGTCGTTTTGACAAATAGAAATATTAAAAAAAAAAGATTAACCCTTTTAAAGCCTAAGGGTTAATTTTAGGTGGCCCTCCTTGAGCCCCGTTCCAAAATGTAGGGCTTAGGGCTTAAAAAAATGTGACCAGGGCTGGGCTAGCCCTATTATCATAAGCCCTATACAACATCCCTACAAGCTTCACAACGATTTTGTCAACTGCTGATGATTGTTAACTCTTGTCGCATGTCTTTTTTTTTTTAACACTGTCACGAGTTTTATAAATAAGTCCAATGGGCAATAGTACAGAGAACATAGGAGTGTTACAGGAGTAAAATCCGACGGACCAAGACAAGGCCGATTATCAGTAGAAACCGACTCGGAATAAGACCAAGACACGTGGCGTTATTCCAAAGATCCCGTCATGCATCAACTGCGCCGGCGTAAACGTCATTTTCCGGCGAAGAAGCACCTGCCTAAAACAAACTCCGTAAGTGCTGCCGAACAAAGCCCAGCGTTAAACGGACTAAAATTTTGTCGTCACATGGAAGACACATGTGATGCTCATGTCGAGCTAGATCTGAACCGCTCCACGCGTCACCAGCACAAGGAACCTACCATGCACGGTGAAAGGCAAAATTTCGGCCACCGCAAAGCTTCCGGCGATGCACCCCACCAACCTGCCGATCTAAAAGTCACCTAATAACGACGAAGATAACTGGGATTCTAAGGTTGCGCTCTTCACATCCACATCAACCAGCGTCACTTTCGGGGACGTTAATAGCACCGACTAACCCAGATTTCGCGGTTAGTCTCTAATAGAACGGAGATAACATCTGCTCCAAATCCCATTCAACTTGATCGGGATCCTAAATACTGGAGCTTCTCCTAACCACGATTGATGAGGAGGGTGTAGGTGGAAGAGAAACCGTGCGTAGCTCCGACGTGGATGAACTATGTGGCTCAAGATCAGAACGATTCCAGAAATGGAATCGGAAACACCAATCCAGAATCGCTTAAAAGAGGGATATAACATAATCGATTGAAGATTGGGGCAAAGTTTAGAAGAACCAGAAGCAAAAGTTCGATTATAGATCGGAAGCTAACAGTCGCCAAGCTGGTGAAGCCGAGAACAAAAAACCCTAAAAATATGTACAACCAACCGCAGGCGTGTCTGAGGAAGCCCACGACCGGCGGCCCCGGTCAGAAAGACCACGGGGGTTTTGCTTTTTTACTCTTGTCGCATGACTAGGCACTGATTTTGTTACCTGCTAAGACTCTTTTCTATTCCCTAGACAGTCGTTTTTTTCTGATCAACAATGAGACAGTCGTTTTCTAATTTCTCACGTACCGGATAACTTGTTTTATAGTATTTATAAATCTTGAATCGAGTCAAAGAAGAGAAAGAAACAAAATGTCAAAATTCATTCTAAAGAGCCGATTGGTTTGCTCGTTAGACTTAAGTTATACAACAGAGTACTTGCAAAAAAACTACTAAAAATTCTTTTGCCAGACCAAACCAACTAGTAACTCACTGCGACAAAATATGGTCTCAAAATGATAAAAACAACTACGAAAAACAAGTAAAATGCGCTTAGTCGAACAAGCCAAAACCCAAATCTCCATCACTCTCTTCTGCTGGTTCATCCTGCATACACAATTAATGACACGAATAACCAAAGCATGTTTAGTAACCAGATAAACTAAGATAAGCATTGATTTGTTTTTACCTTCTTCTTTTCCTCAGCGGCAGGTGCAGCAGCTGCAGCACCACTAGCAGCTGGTGCAGCAGCTGCAACTGGTGCACCAGTTCCACCACCAGCACCAACGTTCATGATGAGGTCTGTGACGTTACGTTTCTCAGCCATCTTGGCGAATAGCATTGGCCAGTATGACTCAATACTAACACCAGCAGCTTTGACCAAAGTAGCGATCTTGTCGGCCTAACAATATCAAGTTAAGGATACACAGTGAACAAACGCAAAGACATATATAACCAATTCCAATCCCTAAAACATAAGCATTAGTAAAAAAAAAAAAAAAAAAAAGAATACCAACCGTGATAGCAATACCCTCGTCCTCGAGGATCATAACAGCGTAGCTGCAAGCAAGCTCTCCGACAGTCGACATTTGTTTCTGAACACCATGTATGAACAATAACAGCTGATTAGTCACTGAATTTATCAAAATAATGTATAAGACTCGAAATCCATTAATCCGGTGTTTAAATCTTAAATTCTAACTAACCAAACAACTTATAAGGCTGTGAAAATGACAAACTACAACTTATAAACAGATCAAAATAATCGAAATAGCAAAAGAAAAGCTCCCAAAAACAGTGAAAAATCAACGGAATATACCAAATCTCAATAAATACGAATCTAACAGTGAGATCATTTTCTGGGATATAAATGGAGAGACATAAGTACCTTAGACTAGGATCGAAATGCTTTTGCAGAGCGGCTCGACTGAAAAATTGCTAGGGTTGACACCAACGATGGGAGACGCTTAGATTATATAAAGCTTGTAACCCAGCCCTAGATGGGCCGCTTGGGGTTATTTTAAAGATTGTAGAGTTTTATTTTATTGGGCTTAATTTATATAGGGCTTTTTAGACACTTTGGGCCTCTATGAAAATAGATTCTTCATACATATATGCATATCCTACAAGCATATACTCTACACATTTAGAAGAAAAAAATATAAATTAAACAAAAACACAAATGGAGATGCGGGGTATCGATCCCCGTACCTCTCGCATGCTAAGCGAGCGCTCTACCATCTGAGCTACATCCCCTATTTGATGGATAATATTGATAAATAAACTTTGCTTTAGCTTATGAGTTCTTGATGTGAATCTGACCAGCTCACCTCATGAATTAAGCTATTGGAAAGAACCGGTCATGGAGCCAAAGGAGGAGCCACCTGATTCCGACCTCATGCCAGCTTATGGAGTACATTTCCACCGACCAAGGCACCATTCTAAACCTATTGGTCGATCCAGATTACCCATGGTCCAGGCTGAATCACGAGTTAGTCGAATCTTCTTCATTCTCGAGCAAACCGACTCATGCACTTACCCAGCTTACCTCTTTTTGAAACTATTGGTTAAATTCTATGATCTCGACATCTACTCAATCAACCAAGGTGATTTCTCCCAAACAAGTAATCATTTCCTACATTTTGGTCGAGCCCAAATGGATATGCACCGAGAGGAATCAAGAGATGGTCGATTAACCCTTAATCTCGGTCATGGCATGGAAACAAGACCACCTGATGTTCTACAAAAGATCATACTCATTCTTCTTCATCTATTAATCATTTATGATGGGCCAGAGGTGATTAATCATGTCAAGACATCCAAAAAAACACTTGGCTACATTTCTGATCAAGTGACCCATGAGACTTCTAAGATGGATCGATTGGATTTAATGACATTTCGGATTGGTTCAAGAGAGATTTGTCTAAGCCCATTCAACATTCTACACTTTCAGAAGCTAAGGAAGTCTGAAATCCAGTATGCCTTAGTAAAATTTGTGACCAAAAGTTGGCGACCATAAAGAGAAAATTTGGTGGTCATGAAAATATGGTCAAAGGAAAATTTCGCTAGTCATTATGTTTGGTCATGGTCTTTGGTCAAACCAAGTGTCTTAACTTCTTTTTCTTGTAGAAGCAACCGTTGGCCTAGTGGTTAAAGCTCTACACCGGCAGGTACTTGGTTCGAATCCCCGAAGGCGCAAGTTTTACAAGATTAATGGTGGCAAGCTTATAAGGAAGTTTCCAGGAGCAGGTGGAGCCGTTGATCGTGATCTTTGATGGATTCTCGTAGAACGGAGATAATATTATCTGTAAAATTGTACTTGTAATAGTTCTCATAATCTGTATTAGCATTTAAAAAAACTTATTATCCTTATTTTGTAAGAGTTATTTCTTGCCTTTGTTTGCAAGAAACTTTTCTATATCTATTATAAGAAATTTAAGATGTAATAACAATTAAAAAGATCTATGATCTTTTATGAGATTTTTTCTCATTTTGTTCTTCATTGAACACTTCAAAATTTGGTGAGCTATATCCAAGCTTCAACCCTCCAATTCTAGATTTGTGTGTTATATCAAGCAGAAGAGAAGAAGTGGTTGGAAATATAAATGGTTTTCTGTAACCATTATGCGATCCTTCAATCCACACGCTTTGATCTTATATGCTAGTAGCTCTTTAGTGCAAAGATTATCCCTTTGCCAACCTTAAGAGTTTGAGTCCTTGGAAAGATCACATCAGTTCTTACATTTTTGAATGGGCCTTGAGGAAAAAAAAAACAAAGCAAGAAGGAGAAAAAACAACAAATATTAATGGGCCTCACATTGAACTTCTGTGATTAAAGATCACGTAAGACTACAAAGATGGCCCATGCCAATGATCCCAATGCTTCTCCTAATTTGCAATGGAGTACATGCTTTAAACTTCTCCAGAGACATGAAAAGTCTGACATGGTTTTTTTTTTGTTCTAAATTAAAAGTTCTTGCTTTTTTGTTGGTATATGTAGGCAGCAACCAATTATGCAGATGATGGTTCAACGACCTTGATCTAGAAGAGTTGTTAACCGGACTAACGGTTCAACATAAAAGGTACAGACCTTATTTAAACCACCGTAATTTGTGCGATTCAGCAAGTTATCTGTGTAGGTGTGAACACAGGTATAATGGATTACGAAGATATGACTTATGTTTGTCTTTTGACAAATTTTCAATTTTCTGGTTTACCAAAGTATCAACAATCAACTAACGTATACCAAACACACATCCACAGAATTATCTAAATTATAATATTCACTCGACAACTTACATAAAAAGTTATTCAATTTCAAGAAATACACAATTACATAATCAAACCAAGCACTGTACTCCACATATCCGGTCCAACCAATCATTGCACAATCTTAACCGGATAATTCTCAACCGAACCAGCCCACGCGTTACCCGTCATCTCCTCCGTCGAAACCACTCGTAACGCTTTCCAAACTGCACTATTACACTTGAAACCAGATCCAAACGCAATCTGCCAAAGTCGATCACCAGCTTTAACCCGACCCTTAGCTTCGGTATAAGCCATCTCGTACCAAAGAGAGCTACTCGAAGTGTTACCAAACCGGTGCAAAGTCATTCTAGAAGGTTCCATATGCCAATCTTTAAGATCAAGATTCTTCTGAACCTCGTCGAGAACCGCTCTACCACCTGCATGTATACAGAAATGCTCGAAAGCTAGCTTGAAATCAGGAATATACGGCTTCACTTTGAGTTTTAACAACTTCCTTTTGACCAATGAAATCAAGAACATTAACTGTTCCGACAATGGAAGAACCATCGGTCCTAACGTCGTGATGTTTGTTTTCAAAGCGTCTCCAGCGACGGACATAAGCTCCCTAGATAAAGAGACACCGATCATTCCTCTTTCGTCTTCCTTCTGGTACACGCAATTATAGTTCTTGTCATCTGATCCTTTATGTGTCCGTACGATGTTGACTAACTCGTACTTTGACTTTGACCGGTCTTGTCGGCGGTTAGAGAGGATTATCGCTGCACCGCCCATTCGGAAGATGCAGTTGCAGAGAAGCATTGACCGGTCATTACCGAAGTACCAATTTAGGGTTGTGTTTTCCATGCTGACCACGACAGCGTAAGAATTAGGGTTTGCTTTGAGGAGATTGTTAGCTAGATCGATTGATATTAAACCGGCGGAGCAGCCCATTCCTCCGAGGTTGTAGCTTTTGATGTCTTCTCTCATCTTGTAATGGTTCACGATCATAGCTGATAAAGACGGCGTCGGATTGAATAAGCTGCAGTTTACGATCAAGATTCCGATTTCAGCCGGTTTAATTCCGGTTTTCTCGAAGAGTGAATCCAACGCTCCAAACATAACGTCTTCAGCTTCGGCACGTGCCTCGGTCATATTTAGCTTCGGGGGTGTTGAAGTTACGCCACGTGGAAAATAAGTATCGTCTCCTAAACCAGCTCGCTTGCAGATTCTTTGTTGGAACTGAATGCTATCATCGGTGAATGCTCCGTTTTCCTCCGTCATCTTTAAGAACGAATTCACAGACAGTTTACGCTCGTCTTCCGGTTTGTAGCAAGAGAAATCCACTAGGTAAACCGTTTTAGACCGGTTAGCCACGTAGAGGGTTAAAACTAAGCAGAGGAAAATCGAGCAGGCGAGTCTTGTCGCACCGTCGAGTTGGACCGCCTGGTTAGACCAAAGCTCAGCTAACGTATGGAACGTTAGACCGGTTAGCTGAACCAGCACGGTTCCGGTTAAGGGAAGAATGATGAGGAAGAAGAGAACGGTGGTGAAGTTGCAAGAGTTGTGAAGTCCAAGCTTCACGTACTTGAGCTTGATGGAGGTTAAGAAATCCGGCAGTCGTCGCCGGATTCGTATAATGGCCGATGAAGAATCTTGAAACGCCATCTCCGCCGTTAATCTCTCTTGATCCATCTCTATGTTGTTTGTTCTCTCCCTGAGTAGTATAGTTTTGGGTCTAAATATTTTCAAGCTGGATAGAAAATGTTATATAATTATTAAATATTTGGGCAAATTTTGAGAAAGAGAAAAAGATAGAAAATGAGGAATAAATTTTATAAAAATGGTGAATTTGGAGGATTCTGGTGGAATTAGGGCAAATTAGAGGTGACTATATATAGAGTTGCTATTAAGTGCAAGAAAGAGAAAATATAACAAGATGAAATAATATTCGAAATTAATGGTGGGTGGTTCCGAGATACTATTATTAGCTCAACTACTTATATGGGACCTTGATATTAAATTAAGTAGTCACTTCTTATTCACACGAAATGCAATTGAGAAATAGTACATTTTCATAAAAGTCTTTCAGAACCCAGCAGAAACACATATGGTTAGATCATAAATTTAGGGTTTTCACATAAGACCATCTCCAATGTATTTTGCTATATTTGCCTCTAAAATAGAGGAACTCTATAATAGAGGTGGATTTTGCTCCAATGTATTCCTCTATATTTTACTCTAAAAAGAATATTCTCTCCAATATTCTTTTTTTATTTTACTAATCACACATTTTATTTATAAAAGTTGCAAACTAAACCATTTTTTATTTTTTATTTTATTTTGCAAAACTTTTATAAAACTATAATATGTTTAAAAAGTAACAAAGAAATTGTATGTATAAAATTATTAACAAATCATTAAAAAATAATTTTTTATATATTAATATAGGTTATAATTATAAAATATAAAAGTTAAAGGGCAATTGTGCAAACAAAAAAGTTTGACTCTATTATAGAGGAATGCTATTTCTTCCTCTATATATAGAGGAAAAAATAGCAATCTCTATTTTAGAGGAAGATATAAAGGTGGGTTGGAGTAGATTTGCCTCTAAAATAGAGTTTAGAGGCAAATATACAGGTGGGTTGGAGATGCCCTAAATTTGGGCATGCTAACTTTCTATTTTTGTTTATCCTAGTGTAATTTGTTAGTTTTATCACAACAACGAAATATGACATGCATGTTTACTAAATATTAATCTTGCTAATCAAAATGTTTTAGACAACCATAGCAAATAGATTGTTTATTCAAAATTGATTGAGGGAGTGTTTGAAAATTAACAATTTAAAATATTATAAAATACTTTTTGGTAACTTCTAAATTTGAAGGAATTGTGTATGAGAAACGTTTCTTTCATTGTATGAGAAGCCTTGCCTGTCCCAGTAGCAACTACAAGGGTAGAAGAAAGCGTGTCCCCATATATTCAAATTTGACAATTTTATATAATTGTGTATTCCACATGCATGCAAAGTGCAAACTCCTCCTTTTATGGAGCATGGTAAATTGATAATGAATTATATTACTTCTTATATTATGACAATTCGTTTTACACCATTACATACCCATCCAAATATAAATGTTTCGATATTGTTGTCATTTTTATTTAAAATTTGTCTATCTCCATTAAGACGTTGATATATTAAACTTTATTAAACAAGCCGTAGTTTTTTTTTTTTTGCTTGGTAATTTTGATTATATGGAGTTAAAATGCTAAAATTAAGAATATAAATAGTATGAATTTCCTTTAGCATTATGGATGTTAATATGAAAATATTAAAGTGATTAGAAATTAACAATACTTGTCCATCAGCATTTTGGATCTATATTTCTAAATTCGAATATTTTCTTATATCTAATAAAATTGATTGTGCCAAGGTGTCCAAAATGGACATGGGAGTAACATGGAGATCGGAATTTAGGTCAGACTGGACCTGTCTATATGTATTTTTTTCAATTGGGACAGGTAATTACAAAGCTTTAGAGGAGCTAATTACGTACGTACCAATCAAAGAATTAATTTTGCATGCATGTGACTTACTTAACTTATGAATTATTAGTTAGTCAATATATATATCAGTGACAAAAAAAAAAAATACATATATATATATATATATATATATATATATCGACAATCACAAACAGAAACAAGACCGGAGAAAAAGGTCATTCAATTCACGAACTTTTCGGTCAAAGTCAAAATATACACGAACTTTAAAACGCACTAAAAAAAGCATGAACAAAATTTGACTTTCTAAATTAAATATAAACTTATCGTTGAACGACCGTTTTACATACGTCATTTTGGTGCAAGGTTAAAAAAAGAAAAAAATGACATTGGTAGGACTCGAATCTAAGATCCTTCGCTTAAAATAGACCGTAACTCGCCACTGTGCCACCAAGCTCTCTTCGAAAATAAGTAAATAATAATGTTATTTAACTTATACCGAATGCATTTATGAGTTAAAATGCTAATTGCAATTAATAATTTAAATGGTAATCATTATAATAATTAAGAAAATACGATTTTAAAGATAACTTTGAAAAAAAAAAGATTGTTTTATATAACTTTTTTTATTTGAAAGATACTTATAATAAACATTAAACAAAATCAAATCATATAAAGTATTAGAATGATCCATTTCACTAGCTAGATGTTACAAATTTAGGTTTATGTCAATGCATATATGATTAACGAACATATGCAAACAATGAATAACTGATCAATTAACAGTATATAAGAGTAATTGATTCTGCAATCGACGTCAGAATTGATGAGGTTAATAACTAAGAGCCAAAATGTTGTATTTCTTAAAAGTATATATACATGAGTACTACTAGTGGAATGTATTAATAGATCAAGCTACTTAACTTGCAAACTAAATGAAATAATGATGATCATAAATGGTGGACAAGTGCCCATGTGTTATAACATAAACGAGTACAATTAATGTTGGTCGGCTTAAGACCAACTAACTAGAAACCAGTTTGACATCAATGTATGAATAAATATAAAAGTGTAGTACTGTATATGTTAGCTTGCTTCACATACAATGTATAAAAAGGACTAACAATTTAAATGTGGTCTCTACATAAATAAACGATATAGAATATATACATCAAAACAAGTGGAAAAAGGTTGATATTGGCAGTACTATAATATGTGCACACTACTAGCCTTCAAAGTACCAAATGCTTAATTAAGTTAAAAAGTTTAATAACTAATATAAATGGAAAAACAAATATTTTTCTTAATGACTAGGGCTCCAACTGGTAACCACTTCAGGAGTAATAGGAACAATGAGGAAAATAATAAAAAGTAATGATGGGGAAAAATTATAGGGAATAAACGTAGAGAAGGAATGGAAAAAATTCTCTTTGTTCCTTGACTAATTTGATAAAGAATATATTTGTTCATTAATTCCCTTTAAAAATAAGGAATGGTAAGGAATGAAAAGGAATTATATGTAATAAATATTCATTGCAAATGGTAAAAAAAATTAGGAATGAAGGGGAATGTCATGTTCCTTCTCATTCCTTTCCCCAATTATGGTTACCAGTTGGAGCCTAGGAGATTTTTGACTCGTAAACCGGTATATTTTCCTAAAACTAGATCTAAACCATAATAAATTCACTTTCCTTCAAAAAAGAAATCCCTCTTAATAAAAATCGAACTCAGATTAGCGAAAAACTATTATAAAAAACATATATTTGCCAATAACCATTTAAGCAACATGACAAAAGGTTACTTATTTCTATTTAACATCATAATTACAACAAGGATTTTCTAGGTGTTGTGTCATCTGCTATTCAATCGCGCATAGCCACAGAAAACGCAAACCTATGTTTTGTGGCTAGTATACAACATTTGTTTTATGCATCAATCACTATCTGATTTTCAATTCCTTACCAACCACAACCCCAGCAAACAACACTTTTTAAAATATGTATAATCAGTTTATAATTCTACTATCATCGTAGTATATTCCAACTTTCGATATACCGTGTCATTCTAAAGCGTATGTAGCCATAAAGTGGCAGTGTTTCAACTGTAACCACATAGTGAAGTTCCCGAGTTTTGAGGAAACCATCCCTTTCATTTATTGGATTTTGACCAATTGAGTTGACTCAAAGTGAGCCAAACCGAGTTTCCAGGAAGATCGCAATTAGAAAATGGGATTCGGTTTGTAAGAATAAACTAAATGGTTCATATTTTTCATTATCCGTGGTTATTGGAACCGAAACGGAACCAAACCAAAAACAATAGTTACTTTTGGGTACCCAAAATTTAACAGATATAAAACATATTAGTTATATGTAGATTTAAAATAACTGATATACTTCAAATTTATTTACAAATACGTTTTTTGTTATATGTAACTAAATATCCAAAATAACCAAAAAAATTAAATTTTATAGTTATATTTTTTTCAAAATTATTAAAAAAATTTTGGTTAATGTATCCAATTTTTTGGGTATTTTGATTTTTTGGGGGTAATTCAGATATTTTTTGGGTAGTTTGGTCCAGTTTGATTTTTCGGATAATTTGGTCATTTTAGATAGTTTGAGTACAAAAGTAACCAAAACCGAAATGAATCATAAATTTCAAATATTTTCTGGTTTATAAGTTAAAATTTCTAACACAATTACCCATACTGAACCGAACAGTAACATAACTGACCGGCCCAATTTTCTCCTGGTTTCTATTTGGTTAATAGATAACGATGACCAAGAAAATCGAAACCCAAACTAACCGAACCAGAATCAAATGGGTAACCAAATGCCCAAGTCTAGTGGTTACCTTTGTAGCCCACTACTATGTTTGGAATTTTTGTTGTTGTTCTATATCATTGAAGGTCCATTCATTTAACAGTTTCAACCTTATAAATTCTCTCTCTTTCTTAATTAATTTAATGTCTTTGTTCTTGAATAGAAAAACTTTGCTATTACATATTAAGCTTTATGTTCTTCAGCTGCTCCATCAGTATTCCAGACTACATCCTTTAATCCAGATGAGAAGTTTTTGTAGAACTGCAAAACATATTTTACACAACCCCAATTAGAAAAACAAACCAATCACAAATGCTAACCGGTTCATAAAGATTAAACTGAAAAAACATACCTTGTGAAACTCGAGGGTATCACCGCCGGTTTTCCTAAGCTCTACCACATGCAACGATGGCGCCACTTCAAACACCTATCAAACCGATAACCAAGCCAAAATAAGTAGATACTACATAGAGCAAATAACTTAACCGGAGTGTTATCATTTATAGTGTTTTTTTTGTTACCTCTGTAGCAACTGAGAGCTGGCCTTTACGACCACTTTTATCTCCTTTCATTTTTATCTGCGATTTAATCTAACAATCTTTAAAGAATCTACAAAGACATTGGTTGACTAACACAGACAAAATCAAGAACACGAACAAACCTTGTAGTTGTCTTTACGGACATTAAAACCTAATGGCTTTGCGGTTTCTTCCATTTTCGACATTATTTCACTCGCAGATCGTTGAGAAGTAAACCTCGTCTCTTTCTTCACAAGTTGCTGAGAAAATTCAACAACCAAAACAATTAGACAAACCTGTGCATGAGTTTAGACAATCGGAACCAAATAAATTGCAAGTAGAAAAAGGGTTCTTACGGCTTGCTTCTCGAACAAGTTTTCAAGACTGAACTCTCTTGAGCTCGAGATAAGTTCAAAAGCGTTCATGGATTCTGGTTTCTCCTTCTTCTCTGTTACAAGACATTCCTATAGTAGCAAGCACGAAAGAGTTGTTATTAGTTGACTAAATATATTGGTTTAATTTAAGCTTTGAATGGAAATTGCAGTTAAGGTGGACAAAATAAATTGCGAATTAAACCAATTTGTTTTTAGGATGGACACAATCCGCTGCCGATCAAATTTATTTCTTCACAAAAATAGTTTGCACTTGGTCCGCAACGAACTTCTTTGAATATTGTTTTGTTTGTAGCACACTTGATCAAAATTATGAATGGTAAAAAAGCGGTTTTGACCATTTGCAAACTAATTCACACTTACCGTAGCTACCATTCAAAGTCTTAACCGCACACAACGAATAGAATCAGATAGAGAATTGGGGAATTGCGGTTTTTTTTACCTTGGAGTTACTGAAAGCAGCATCAACATCATCAATGTTTATGTCTTCATCATCTTGTCCAAACGAAGGCCGCTTATACCCTTGCTTGAACCATTCATCTTCTAGTAACTCCGCAATACTTATTCTCTGTAATTCGGGGAACCGTGTTTGTTAAGCTCTTGAACAGTTTAGACCATTAGTTTACAGCATCACAAGGTATTAGGTGCTTACGGTTATAGGGCTGGGATCAAGAATACGCTTAATGACTCCCTTGGCACCTGGTGAGAACCATGGTGGGCAGCTGAATTCAGCCTTGCATATCTGAAGTATTTTTTTTTTGAACACCAAGATATGTTTAGAAATGTAGTTATAAAATGTAATAAAGCAGAGGAAGATGAGTTTTCACACGTACACGTTTGTATAATGTCATGAGATTTGGCTCATCAAAAGGCAAGTAACCAGCCATGAGCACAAATAGAATAACACCACAGGACCAAACATCTGCTGCTGCACCGTCATAGCCTTTGTCCGAAAGAACCTGCCGGCAAACCCAAAAAAAAAGCACTAGAAATTAGTATCATATATTTAATAACATCATGAATATATGACTCTTATCTCAGTCACTTCATATGCTTTTTGAGTGTTGAAACTTTAGTATATACCTCAGGAGCAACATAGTTCGGCGTTCCACAAGCAGTGTGAAGTAAACCATCTTCCTGTATTCAGTATAATGGTGCTTATAACAATCAATATTTGTGGATATATAAAAATACAAATGCCAACTAGCCATTATATATAATTGATGGATCAAATGACTTACTCGAACTTGTCTTGAGAAGGCGCTTAACCCAAAGTCAGACACTTTTAAAACCCCATTAGCATCAAGGATAAGATTTTCAGGCTGCAACAAGCAACATATAAAGGTTGAGAAACTTGAACATGATGAATATCATTTAGCACAAAATAAGAAAATAAGACCTTGAGATCTCTGTGGTAGACCCCTCGACTGTGGCAGTAATCAACGGCATTGATGAGCTGCTGGAAATATCTCCGAGCTTCATCCTCCTTAAGTCTACCATGTTGGGACTATTGTACGATTTAAATGCAAGAATGACATTAGTAATAACAGAGGAAACCACAGAACATCTCAACTTAAGAAACATAAAAGAAAGGAACAACTAGTTATGCCATTTGATTTGATCTTATATATTGACAAAAAAATTCGTATGGACTAGAATATCACGACTATTCCAATGGGTTCACCTCCATTTACAAGCTCAAAACTTATGTTACGGTATTTGGTTGAAATGAAAAATGTTTATTCATCATAAGGATCAGAACATTCAGCTACAAAGAGCAAACGGGGTGAAAGAGTAAGTAATAGCAAAATAGTATGGATTGGGTTCTTACGATTTTATCAAAGAGTTCACCTCCATTGACAAGCTCAAGAACGATATAGATCTTTGTTTTGCTCGCCATAACCTGCCCACACCAACAGCACACGGAGAGGTATAATTTACACACCAAGATTATTAGCACACATGAGGTTTGGTAAGATTAAAAGTTCATTAGCTTTCTTCTTACCTCAATGATTTCAACCACATTTGGGTGTTTAATCAGTTTCATTGTCGATATTTCTCTTTTAAGCTGTACCAACAAAAAAGGCACATGCACATTATATATATCTTCAAGATCTTGCTCATAACACTAAATTTTTCTCAGATCTAATAACCAAATTCAAAATAAATAAAAAATCTACTCTACTCCGGAACCATATCCACGCCATCATTATCGTGATCAATACGTAATATATGTTAGATTCCAAGATCAACAAACCCTAAATGCAGAACATTCATTCATATAATTCAAATCCGTGAATGTTTTAAATATTAGTTACACTTAAGTTAATCATTAACCTTAATAACCAAACATCTACCTCGGACATGTGGTCCCTAATCACGAAGTCAAACTATTCATTCAAAAAAAAAAACAAATTATACGAACCTGTTCCATCATTTTGTAACGTAGAACCTTTTCTCGGTCGATAATTTTGATAGCGGCTTGATCACCGGTGACGGTGTTCCTAGCATATTTGACCTTAGCGAAACTTCCTTCGCCTAGAGTTCTTCCCATCTCGTAGTTCCCCACTCTCGTCCGGCTCGCCGGCGTCGTCCTCTTTCTGCTCCCGCTCATCTTTCGTTTTCCTAAAACGAAGATCACCGCCGCCGTTGATTAAGAAATAGAAAATCACAATAGAAGATTGTCTCTCTCTCTTTCTAGTGGATGAATGGATGGATAGGATAATAGAAGAGCGAGCGAGCGAGCGAGAGATGTAATAGGGAGAGTGGGATTCACGCGCGTTATCTTGGTCCTACATGCACTTAACGGCAAAAAAATTATTTTCCGTTCCGCGTCCGTCCCGTGTATGTAAAGTACATGCAGACGTACATTCGTTCATTCTTATGAAACTTCCTTTTTTGGTTTTTGTGTAAATATATAACCTCCAGTTTATTATTATTGTGAGGTTCATAAATTTAGAAATGGATTTTTAATATATGTGGATATGGTTTTATTTAAAGGAAAGTATTTCATGTTCTTCTTTTCTTTGTTTGACATACCATTTTGATTTTTTATTTTTCTTGAACATTACCATTTTGAATATCAAATTCAATGTTTTTATGTAAGATAGATTTTATGTCTTAAAATTGTGTGGCTCATTATTTTTTTCTCTTCTAAGTATACCCATAAAATCTAGTTTTTCAATAGTTTGAAGTTGGAAAGTATCTAACCAAAGTAAGAACTGATGGTAGATGTATTTTTATGTTAATCAAAATCAGAAATATATTTTTGATCCTCTCTTATTTTAACTATTGATTACCATAACTATTTTTTATTAAACTTTATTTGATGTAACGGTTGTAGATTTGATTCCTACAAAAGTATATGTTAAATAAAAGTATACAGATAATTGAAAATATTTGTTGTTTTGCTAAAGAAGATAACTGAAATAGTTGATCTTTCCATGTGAGTAAAGGTAATTGTGAACCCCACATTCACATAAATCCTTCCTGATAAACTCAGATCGACACAGAATGTGATAATGTTTTATTTCTTTTCTATCTTTTTATATATTATAATACAGCCAAAAAATAACGCAGAAAAAGAGTGGCAGACAGTGGGTTAGTGTGTTATTGCATATAGCTAATGATCATACTGATACAATAATTTATTAAAATATTTTTGTAAGAATAAAAAAGAGAAATAATGCAAACTGAACCACTCATTCAATAATTGAGTCTGTTATAAGTGTATATGTTCTTTTTCTCAAAGTCGTGTAGAATAATATCACGTCACCATCACATGAAAGCAATTGCATAATGTTATCAAATTGGAATTCTTCAATCCAAGATTTAGTTTTATTTATTTTTCGTTTTCAATTCTTTTTGGGGGTAAAACTTATAGCTTAGCTATGATTTGAACTTCTTGGATTATGTGGATAATAAACTGTAATAACTAATGTTAATATTTGGTTTCTTTTCGATTTTGCTCGGTTATTAGTTCATCTAGACCGAATCTCGAGTCCCACTCTAATCAAGTTGGACTACTTCAAATAGCCTTATTATTTATTTTTGGCCCATGTAAACTTAAACAGCCCATCAACATTCGTTTCACTTCAGCGCTAACCTACTAGCCCCTTTTTGTATGTTTTTTTTTTGATTAACATGGAATATCCCAAAACTATGAAAATACCCAAACTAATTTTTTTAAGAGAGAAGTAATTTATAGGTAGATTCTCTCTCTCTAAAATATGTAAATGGGTCGAAAGTAGAGGCCAATATCCATGTGGATGTCCACAAGAAAGTATTGTAGTTTCGCATAATAGATGAATTGAATATGAAACGTGTTAACGTTCCAAAGTCCATCCTTTACAACCCGACCACTTCATCCCAGACAAAGATCCTTTTTGTATGTTAGAATATAAGGATGAAATAAAAACCATTTGTATGAAATTGTGTGTTGACAAATGTTATGATTTTGATTGTGTGTTCACTTTTTTTTGGAATCCTACAATACAAATAACAAATGTCTGCTCAAACAAAACAAAAACAAATAGATAATAATGGTTGAAGTACCTAAACTATTTATTTACCAAAAATATGGTGGTCTAATGGTAATATAAAAGATTTATTTGTATTATGGGTTCAAATTTTTTTAATATAGAAAGATAAATTTTAAATCGAATTGTCTAAACGTTAAATCTAAATTCATAAGAATGTATGAACCTAAGATTCGGAACTTTCATAATATTAAAAAAAAAAAATCCAATAGCTTCTCACACAGAATTTGCTTTCTAAGTTTACTATTTACATTTTGAGTAACGAAGTTAGATATTCATACGTATAAAATAATAGAGCCGGGTCAGATTGTTATTTCTTATATATAAAAAAGAAAAACCTAATATGCCAATAAGATTTTGATGAAGCGCATATAATGCATTCTATTTATATCGTGCATGTACAAATACGTCACTCTACTTGCACCACACGGCACCTTCTTTGCCCTTCATCTATCACGTTTCTTTTCGCCTCGTAACAGAAATTAGAACTTAGACTACTATAATAAAATACCTCAAGTAATATTTAGTTTCCAAAGTTTTTAGGATATTATTCAAAACCAGTGTTATAATTTTGTAATTTTACAAAACTAAACATAAAATTCAAATGTAACCAAGTGGTTTTGGTGTTTGGTGTAGCAATAAAGAGGCTGAACTTGGATGCACCACACTTAAGGTTCGATCTCACTTGGTTACCCGTGATGTTTTTAGCGGCAAGAAAATCCAGATTTTATGAGATTCGTGAGATTAGTTTTTGGGTCTAAAAAGCTTCTTAGAACGGTTATCAAAAAAAAAAAAACTAAACATAAAATGTATTACAATTATATATATACCTTACTCACACTAAATATTAGATCTATTATCACTCCATCTCTTTTCTTTCACTTCATCTAGCTAGATTCATTACTATTTTTTGTTCTTCCTCGATCCTCTTGCGGCACGAAAGCAACATGATCACAAATCCCAAGAAAACAGATGAGAAGGATAGGTCGGAGAAGAAGGGTAGGTCGTCAATGGTGTTCTTGTTATACTCAGTGATAATGGTTTGGAGGATTGATTCTAACTTTTTGGGTTTACAAATTCCATCCCACAAATTCTAATCTTTGAATGGTTCCTATTGGACTCATCTTCATCGTCACTCCCGCGTTTCTCTTTATCGCCGTTTTGATCTCAGATCTCTTCATGCCCAGCCCAAAGGACAGGCGGGCTAAGTCATGGCTTAGGGACACCAATTTATTTTTATTTTTTAGAACCACATTTTTGTTGGGTCAATGGATCTATTATAACATAAATATTAAATAATTCCAAAGCCCATAATTTTTTAATGTGATTTGATTCAATAAAATTAGAACAAAAATATTCTTAATAGTTTTCTATTATTTTAAGATTTTTCTTTCTTAAAAATATTCACCTACGTGAAGTATCGACTATTTTTCCTTTTTTGTTTGAAAAAAGTAAACTAGAATTAATTAAAGATCTAAATTGGCTTTGTATCCATTAATTTAAAAAATCCCTAATTGACTAGACGACATCATCTTCTTCTCTGGCTTTTTACCTCTGTTGATCGTATTATCTTCTAATGACTCTTCATCGGTTCAAGTTCAGGTAAGCTATTCCCAATTTCAATGCTTATGTGATTGGTTTTACTTCTTTTTTACATTATTAAAACATGTTTTGTTGTTGAATATGTTAACGGTTTTTGACTTTTTTGCGATCGTAGCTGTTGAGTTTGGTTTTATACATATATAGGGGCCACAATTTTCCGCTTCGCTTCAGGTCACCAAATTAGTTGGTTCGGTCTTGGATCTCTGCGACGACGACGACAATCCCGACAGAATCCAAATCACGACCGTGATATAAAAATAAAAGTTTTGACTTTTTCTTTTAACTGTTGTTAATTATTTGATATTAAATTATCTATTCTTAAACTCCGTATATATGGTAGAATAAATATTTATGGTTTGAGAATTTTCCGGCAGCTTTGTTTTCGCCATAACAGTTGATGCTTGTGCGATAAGTTATCTCCTCTTGTATGAAAAAAAAAAAAGTTAACCTAAGACCTGAAAATTCGATCTGGGCCAATTAACGAGAAGCATTGCAATGTAATTTGTTCGATGGCCCATGGGCCTTACAATATTGAATCTGAGAGCCCAAAAGCTTCGAATTAAGAAGTAAACCTTTTGAATCGCCTAGAGGATTCTATATTAATTTAATTTTGTTATCGAAAAAGGAAATTTGACACACTTTTGGTCATAAAATCGCAGGAAACCTCGTCGGCATCTAGACGAATCCAAGTTAATAAATTTGCAGGATAATCTATAAATATTTGCTGCAATCATTTCGTATACGCAAGTGGTCGGCTTGATCAGTCTGGGTTTGGTAGAATCTCGAGGGTTTTTGTGGGGGAGAAGAAAGCTAGGGTTTTGGACCTGCAAATAGTAAAGAAGATGCAGCAGTCACCCCAAATGTTTCCGATGGTTCCTTCGATTCCGCCCACTAACATCACCACAGAGCAGATCCAAAAGGTTTCTTCTTTCTTCAATTTCTTTCTGTTGCAGTCACAGATTAATAGTGTGTTGAACACTCGGGTTTTAGAGTCTTATTGAGTTAGCTTTGCCAATAATCAATGGGTTCTTGTGAATTGAGTGAAGTAATGGTTGTTTGGTGGCAAGTGGTCTGAAAGTGTCTCTCTTTGAATCTCAAAAGTATATTTACTCTGCTTCAGTGCTTCTCTGATGTCTTAAACAGTTCTGGTTATATGATATAAAGTTGGGTCTGCTCTTGGTGATTTTCCTGCTTTGATTTGTTAATTGGACTTAGAATCAGTTTTTGGACATTGAGGTTAGATGCTTGGTGGGTTTTGTTATTGTTTTATACTTTATCTCCTTTCTCTGTTCTTAAATTCAGTACCTTGATGAGAACAAAAAGCTGATAATGGCAATCATGGAAAATCAGAATCTCGGAAAACTTGCAGAGTGTGCACAGTAAGTGTCTATCCTTTGTACATCCATCTCTCATCTATTCTTGAACAGTAATGGAATCTTAGAATTGCAATGTTATTTTTAGGTACCAAGCTCTTCTCCAGAAGAACTTAATGTACCTCGCTGCAATAGCTGATGCTCAACCTCCTCCACCTACAGCAGGAGCTGCACCAGTAGCAGCACCAGCTATGGCTTCCCAGGTTGTTTGTGATGATAAAAGTCAATTAGGATCATTAACATATATACATAATGTATCTGATTTCCTTACTACTCTGTGTGTGTGTGTGTGATTTCTGTTAGATGATGACACCGCATCCTGCGATGCAACCGCCTAGCTACTTTATGCAACACCCACAAGCTTCAGGGATGGCTCAACAAGCATCCCCCGCCGGTATTTTCCCTCCAAGAGGTCCTTTACAGTTTGGTAGCCCACACCAGCTTCAGGATCAGCATATGCATCAACAAGCTATGCAAGGACACATGGGGATTAGACCAATGGGTATCAACAACAACAACGGGATGCAGCATCAGATGCAACAACCAGAAACTGCTCTTGGAGGAAGCGGTGCAAACGGTAACTCTTTGCATTTTGGCAATACTCAATTCATAATCATTTGAATACTGTTTTGCTTCATATAGTTTTGTTCATATTGGTTTCTTGATTGAATGACAGTGGGTCTTAGAGGAGGCAAGCAAGATGGAGCAGATGGACAAGGAAAAGATGATGGCAAATGAAAGGGTCTAAAGAAGCTTTGTTTTGTTGATATTTGTAGGACTTGTGCTTTCTTAATGAGTCTCTTCATAAGGGCTTTTGCATTAGTTTTCTTGAGTTTTAAGAGAAGATAGACTGTGGAATAGTTCCACAAATCGTGTTGTAATGGTATTGTATTATTTAGTACTCACTTTGGTTTATAAACGTTATTCAGTATTCATCTTATGCTTACAATAAAAAAGCATTGATCTTTTTTTAAAACACTTAATATATGCAAGTATCTAACACACCAGAGAAGCTTTACCTTTACTTATCACACAACCAAACTCCAGAGATGGGTCTGAAGAAGCAACTTACAAGACCAATCAGTGAGTTTGTTACAAGACATCTTCAAAAAACTTTTGATTATAATAATGGACAAACTCCTGTGAAATTACTAAAATGGGCACATTGATTTGTATTTGCCCGTGTTGTCTCTCTTGTTCGTTTTTTTTTTCGCTAGAAGATTTTTCATTAATTTTACCAAGGTGAAATACGAGTTCGAATACACGGGTCGAATACGATTGTGATGCAGACAAAGCCGGCTATCAAACAAGATATCGGAGCCAAAAGCCCACTACTGGGAGCCAAAGAAAAATAAACAAGAAAAAGATACCAAAAGCCACTAGGCAGATAGCTAACCACAACTCCAACGCCGCACGGATCAGATCGAAAATAAGTAGAGGCAACAAAGAAGCAGCAAGCACCAAATATCGGGAGAGAGAAGGAGCGTAACACCTGAAGCCGAGATTATTGAGGAGGACCCACCGACACTCATTATACTGCTCCATCACTAGGAGCCACGAGCAAGCCGTATACATATCGAATCCAGAAGACGACGGACCATAACCGTTAACCAATCGTCCACGAACGGCCAGATGCAAGGAAGGCTGTAGCCTCAATTCCTTAAAGAAGAGCCGGAGAACCCTTGCCAAAGGTAGGAGACCAGAGGCAGAAGATATGAAAGATAACTGCAGGAACTATACCGATGCACCAACGGAAAGGAATAGCACACTCACAATGCCCAGTGACATCACCACTAGAAGCCTACCAAGCAAAACCAAAACAGCCAAACCGAGACCAAAGATCACCTAAAACCACAGCAGCTACGAATAGAGATCCCAACCACAAATCTGGAATTCTAAACTAACGATCTGAACCGGCTAACCCACAACAATAATTAGACAAAACTGCCTATTTGAACCATAACTAAAAACAAACAAGCCACCCAACCAAAGAGCAACCCAATCAACTAAAGGCGAGCGATCTGGGAATCAAACCGTCTAGCCAAACTCCGGTGAAAGACCGGACGAAAAAGAACGGAGATCTTCCGAGGACCACGCTCCACAGGACCAGAGCAGAGGCCAAAATCGCGCGCGGAAGCCGAACGGACACGTCGTCCGATCCACCCAGCAACAGATGACCCACAGCCGCGACAGATCCGGAGAACACGCACCCCGAGGAGGCGCCTCACCGAGCAGAGCACCGTCGTCAGCCACAGATCTACTGACGGCTGCCATGGGAGACAGAGGACGAGCACGCCGGGATGTCTAAACGTCGGTGAGAAGCTAGACCAACCACCACACAGACCAAAACACTGACAAAAGACTAAAGACAGGCAGAGAGGCCGACGTCGGAGCTGTGTGAGCCTCCACGCGCCGGCCTCAAGACTGGATCTGGAAAAAGCTTCGACGGCGCCTTAGGGTTTTACAGAGAGAAGGAAGGGGATGTCACGAGAAACTCGGTTCTCTCTCTTGTTCGTTTACATGGTATAAACTATTGTTTTAATGTCTTTTACAGATTTTTTTTTTTTTTTTTTTGATTAACTTAGGATATCCAGAATGTATGGAATTGCTCAGACTAATCCCCAAGAGAGTTGCAGCCTATGAATAGACTCATCTCTCCGGATATTCAAATGGGTCCCTAAAACAAAGCTCATATCCATGTTTCGCATGACCCCTAACCACTTGACCACAAAGAGTCTTGGACTTTTATAGATTTTTTACGAACGTGTTATCGATACATTATGGTTATTTTATGCTTTTACAGGCTTACTATGTTTAAAACCCATTTAAACTAATGAGTATAAAAGATCACGCAGAAACATCCAACCTCTTTTTCTTGAAAGATTGCATTATTTGAAAAATAAACAAAATTTTCACGTCTTGCTCAAGTTCACACATTATTACCTCATTTGTAAATCACAAAGTTATCATTATATCATCACATAGCCGATAAAGTGGTACATTAAAAAAGTTACAACTTAATTTTCCTTCAAGTAACTTTATTCAAATATCGGCTAGAAAAATTAAAAAAAAAACATTGGTCTAAGTAAGGATATGTGAATAATTTAGAACTAATATATTAACAAAGAAATCCGCATGTGGTGGTGAAGTGGTTGAAGATCCGAGTCTCAGGATGTAAACTAGTTCCCGGTTTGAACTTAACTTCTGGACTCAGAGGAAAAAATAATACCAAGAAGCCTGCTAGCTCAACCCTAATCAAGATTACCCGGGCATGATGAATTATAAAAGAAAGAAAGAGCAGTCTAACTTAGATCTTAGATAGTGTATGCTTCATTTTTTTTTTTGGGGGGGGGGGGGGGGGGGGGGGGGGCAATTCTAAAGGATCTTTCTGATATTCATCAAACAATATCTTATGAAAAAGTACTTTCAAACACACATAAATAATGATACGTATAATTAAAGATATGAAACAAAAGTAAGGAGAATGTGTACATCTACTCTTAAGAAGCCATGCATGAACGATCAAAGACATTACTTAACTTAATAGTTTTTTTTTCGCAAGTAACTAGCAGGAGAGTTAATAATGGATCTGGTGACCAGAGGCAATAACATGTTAGGGGGGATGAAGCCTGGTCCGAGAATACTCTATATACATATATGATAGATCGCTTGTATCAACATATATATGTATGTGTGTATATATAATATCCTCGTTCCAGACAACATTCCCCTCAACTGAAATAGCTTAATTCTCATGGTAACAATCACAATATTTAGCAGATTCTCACATCTTATTCTAGAGAGAGAATAAGATTAGGGAGAGAGAGAAAGAGAGAAAGAGTAAGAGGTGGGTGAATGGTGATGATGGTGTTATGATGAGGGAATGATGAGTGGCGGAGGAGAAGAAGGGCTTTTAATAAGACACCAAGAGAAACAGGGCGTCACTCCTAAACCCTAGCTTTTTAAAAGGAAATATTTTAATATCAAAGTAGTTAATGCATATTTTTTTTTTTTTATAACGATTATGATTAGTATAACTAATTGATGGACTAGCATAATAGTTTCATGATTATAATATTTTGATAATATGTTTGCAAAATTACAGATCAATGCTCAGCCATTTTAAATGACAAAATTTGACAGCTGAGTAAATTAGTTTCTTATTTTGATTTATTGTTATCCCTAATTATGATTTCTGGGTTTGAATCCCCGAAGGCGCAGTTTTACAAGATTAATGGAGGCAAGTTTATAAGGAAGTTTTCAGGAGCAGGTTGGCCGTTGATCGTGACCGTTGATGGATTCTCGTAGAACAGAGGTAGTATTATCTGTTAAATTGTCCTTGTAATAGTTCTCATATAATCTGTATCAGCGTTTAAAAAAAAAAAACAATATCCATAGTTTCCTTAATTATATTCGATTAGTTTTTTTATTTGTGAACGTATTATTTTGTATTCTAATTAAGATATGGTATATGGTACTACTGTCAAAATTATGTAACTATATTCAATATTTAAATTTTGAAAACTTTAGATGAATTTGTCTTGTTGGCCAAAAAAGGTGAATTTGTCTCTGAAATGTTATAAACGTAATTAATTAAGAGACATAATCTAAATTAAATTATTTCTTGAATTGCGTAATATATAAATGTATATGTGCATGTATATATAGGAAAGAGTATTAATTATTGAATTGCGAAATAAAGATGGCAAGGGAAGTTAGTCAGAAGAGTGGTTGGGTAAATTGAGGATGACCAGTTAGGAAACAAAATATTTACAATTTAATTTTGCATCACTTTTTAGGTATCCTACCAACTTCATTAATTGCAAGCATTTGAAATTTTGATAGTTATATTATATGTAACATTTGAAATATTTACAGTATGCAAAATCGTGAAATAAATAGATATTCCACATTGATATTGATCGTAGTGATAATGTAATTGCCGACACTTTTGCTAAAAAGGTTAGGACACATGGTCGAGAGTTTTCGTTTGTAAGTCATAACCTGTCGGATTTCTAAATTTTACAAATTAATCAAAATGTCTGGCCTACTTTAATTTAGATTAAAAGCGTAGGTGACAAAAAAAAAAAGATAAATATTTCACTTTTTCAAATACATATATTTCTTCATGTTTTTTCCCAACATTTGATGCATATTTCCTCATGTTTGGACAAAGAAACCCACTTAATCTATTTATATATTGCCTAAATATTCTGTCATGGTTAATCTTGCCAGCTCGGTCCGCAAATATCAACCGCAAAACAGGTCCCAAAAATATCCATTCGAGTGTTCATCTTTTTTTATGTCTACGGCTTTATCATGATAAACTTATAGGATATAATGATCTACATTGACACTAATGTTCTCGTTCAGACAATGGATTTAAATTGATGAAATGCCAACTTTTATTTTACGGAAAACATAACTTTTATGGAGTATAAGTTTTAATTAAGTATGGTTTATGTGTAGTACAGTAAGTAGAATTAGGTTTAAGCTAGTTGGAAGTTTTCGGGGAGTTGTTTACTACGTGAAGACATGTTGTTGTTTCTATATGGCGTGGGGTATTTTTTCCACTTCAAATATTATTATATTCTCCGGTTTGAATAGTTTATTAATATTACCATCTGAATAGTTTTCCGATTTTTGGTCTACATATATCATACACTTAGTTAATACCCAAAATTTATTGGTTATGATTAATAAAAATCCAATGAAAAACATCTCAATAAAACTTGCTTCAGCCATATTTTTATTGTCATTCAAGCCATGTATATGTATACGTTCTGAGACATATTATATGTAATATTTATTTCAACAGAGAGTACAGGTCGTCTGGCTGCTACTTTACCCATGTAGCATTGTAATTAGGAACGTAATAAATATAAAGGGCTGTGTCAAGTTTTGAGGCATGTTTGTCTCGTAGCTCTTCACCATCTATATTGAGTCTATAATGGCATTCATTTTATATTTTAATATGACATTAATATTTGTAATGTTCAAGATTATTACTTGTATGTACGTAATTATTCAATGCAAGCACTAGAGCTCATTGTGTTAACAAAACAAAGTTCGTTTTTAGAAAGAAACAAAAAATATAAAGATTGAATCCTTACTGTGCATTTTTTGATGATTGAGAAATTACAATTTAGCATATATTTTCTTTCATATAATTGGTCCCTCACCAAAGAACTAACCACCGTAGGAGGTTTACTATAAACCCATAGAGAAATTATCTTGAATAGTAAATGACCATATACACTTTTGTAATAAACATATTACATTTGGTTCTGATACTATATTATTTTGAAAAATATATAAGAGAAAAATAATTGGATAATCCCGCTAGAAGAGAAAAGAATAATATAAATACTAGCTTACTATCGAAACTTATATAGCATATAGACTCGTCATGTATATTTCACATCACGGGAAATTGTAATTTGATTTGACTTTTCGATACTTCTTATAAATTTGACTGACCAAGTTTGACCAACAAAAAGTTTTTCTTATTTCGAAAGCATCAAAAGAAGTTATTACTGTATTCTTTTATGATCATCTACTTAACGTCAATGACTCCATGACAATTTGATAAGCGAGTACAAATGAGACTATTGCAACGACTCAATGGCAATTTTTTAGCTCAAACTATATGCATTAAAAAAATTATACTGAATATGCATGACAATAAACAATATTACAAGGCAAGAAGCCCAAGTGTAAAGAGCCCAAAAGCTGAAAGAGCAAAGATGATTCATAATTGGACGTATAGGAAATAACATGAACTAGCTGAAATTGGGCTTTTAACCAATTTCAATTAAGAATGAACCAGGTCGAACCTAATCGGTTAGCAGTACCGTACAAACCACTGATTCGAAAATTAACCACCATGGTGAGGGGATTAGTGATGTTCGTTTGCTTGTCGCCGGCGGCTCACAACAGTTTTTTATTCATTTGTATGTCGGTGGCGGTTGGCGGTTGACGTCTGATGGCTGATGTCTGGCCGCTGATGATATGTTTTTATTCATTTACGTATCGTTAGTTACCGACGATAGTCGTCAACGTTCAATTGTAGTATAATTTTCCAATCGTTGTCACCAACAACAGACAAACAAACATGACTAATATGGATGATCCCGAAACCCTAGAGAGAGTAACTAGAGAAACGAGTGGCAATAAAAGAAGGTGTTTTAACAGACATTATTCTCTAATCTCTTTAAGGAATGATTAACATTTAACAACATGAATCATACAACACTGTTAACACAAAACACACAAAAGGCAATATGGGGAGTCTAGATATAACAAGAGTATTTTGTGTGATTTTTGTGGCTTGGGATAACTTTAACTTTCAATAATACGTTGAATTCTCAATAATAACTAAACCAAATATATGTATTTTCCTAAATGTTAAATACAACAAACTGATGTGAGAACACTAACGCATTGGTCAACAACTAAATAAAAATGTCTAACGTTCGTAAGTGAAGTACATAACACAAGTTAATGACATCACGTTATTGAACAGTCAGAAACCAGTCAGAAACACTAACTGAGTTGAACACTCAACGATGACACCTAATTATATATATAGGTATATTATATAGGTATATAAATCACGAGCACAAGTCAACCAAATACTTCGTTTCATAAAATAAAATCGTTTAGTCTCTTGACCGACGAGAAATTTCGTAGCAAATTAAGGAAGTCTAAACAATTCGGATTTAATTAAATATGGAGAAGCTAACTGATCAGCTAATCTTTCCACACGCAAAGTGTAGTATAAGTTACGTTAGTTAAGTGGAATGATTCATAAGACGATATTTTAAGATAAGCAGACTTAAGTTATAATTCACTAGTTCATCACGGATACAACACATGAATCGTAGTCCAAATACCAAATGGCCCACGAAAAACTCAAACGAGTTTAAGTTTTGGATTTACTGTCGAGACCACCGTAATATATTACATATAAATATAATACATATTCTCCTAAAGGGGGTTTTTAAAAAAAAAAAAAAAAAATTTTTGGGAAAAGTGTAAAAAAAAAAAAAAAATTCTCATCACTGATAGTCTGATACGTAAATACGCATGAAGCATATGATATTTTATTTCATATAATACAAATACAAAACATATTCTCCTAAAGCTATTAGATGAGCGAATCTATATACTCGCTCTCTTTAATTTAAATACATATTTTTGTTTTTTTTTCCCAAGTTTTATTTAATTAATATACTTGTTTTTAATGGCCAATAATTTGTGATGCATTGACCAAACCGAAGCTTATGCTATCTTACGCCTCGGACGTACGTTAACGACGAGAGGACAAGCCATTTCGCACGACAGCCTCAAATTCTCCGAGAGGTCCGGAGGGTTAGCGTTGACACTAGGAAGCCACTCAAACTCATGCAAGAGCGTCGCAACCCAAAACGTTACCGTCCCAAGTCCCAAGTTCTTTCCCGGGCAAACTCTCTTACCCGACCCGAACGGTGCCAACCTCAGATCCGACCCGAAAACAGAGAACTCAGCTTCACCCTCTTTAGCCACGAACCTTTCAGGTTTAAACTCCAAAGGATTCTCCCACACATGCGGGTCACGTGCAATAGCCCACATGTTGACCATCGCGGTGGTCCCAGCCGGTACGTGATATCCGTCTACGGTGGTGTCTGTTATCGAGAGACGGGCCCAAGAGAGAAGTGGGCCTGGTGGATGCAGCCTCAACACTTCTTTTATCATAGCCGTTAGATACGTGAGAGATGGAATGTCAGACTCGTCAACGGCTCTAGATCTGCCAATGACTCGGTCAAGCTCAGCATGGACCGTTGATTGAACTTTGGGATGCATCACAATCCTCGCTAGCACCCACTCCATCAAAACAGCCACTGTGTCCGTCCCCCTAAATATCATTTCCTAACAGAACCAAATATTAATGTTGATTAATATCGATCTTGTTTATATTATACGAATTATATAATAATTTCAAGATCAATACGTACCCAAAGAAAAGCGATCATATCGGATTCTGATAATTTTTCAGAACCTTGAAGAGAATGTAACACGTCAAGAAAATTACATGTAGCATCACGGTCTTCATGAATGATCCGGTTCAATAACTGATTTACTTTCGGTACTAGCTGAGAGCACCTGAACTGGATTTGCTGGAAATCTAGACCGGCTAACCAAGGAAGATGGTCGGACCAGTTCAGTGTACCGAGAAGATCGTACCCTTCTTCAACCAAACCCTTCAAGCATTCTGTTTCGACGTTGTTATTAGACTCTTTCCCGAAAACTAAACCCATCATGTTACACAGCGACGCCGTTTTAAGCAAGTCACGTACTCCAAACGCGGTTTCAGCGTTACATGCAAACGCATTCACCATCTGTGTCGCGATCACTCGCCTCTGCTCCTCCGAGCGTTTGATTTGCTTCGGGTTAAAAAGATGGTTTGAACCTAACCGACGTAGCGTACGCCAGTAAGTACCATTTGGAGCAAATCCCATGGCGCGGTTAAACATCAAACCGTAAGCGGTTTCGGCAACCGGCCGGTCTGCAAAAACCGAACTGTTCAGTATTTCCTTTGCCACTTCAGGATGACAAGTCACCACCACCTTAGTTTCACCGAGGCTAAACGCCATGAGCCTTTTGGCGTTGCACATCGCAGCAACTGCCGCTATACGCTGATGAGCCACATGGCTTGACCTTAGGCTCATGCTTCCCACTAGTGGAAACCCTCTCGGACCGGGAATGAGATTCTTGGTTTTTCGTTTATAGCCAGGAGTAAACCGGCGAGTGAAGAAGTATCTTCCCCAGGCCGGCCCACCCTGCATAGACCAAAATACGATGGTTAAGGTAAACCAAGTGATGGCTATGGCGACAAGAAAAGAAACAAACCGTTCTTGCATGAAAACATTTAATTTTGATGCAAGAGCAAAGAACCATAAAGTTTCTATTTCGGTTCCCATATCCAGGGAAAACATTATGGATAAATGGTTTTATTTTGGTTTTTGTGATATTTTCCGTTTTTGGTGTTGTGATATAAGTTTGGGTCGTTGTGAAGCTTTAAATAGACTTACAAAATGTGAAGATCTTAGCCAATGGCAAATCAAGGACTACTTTAACATTTAAATATACATTATATTATTTCAACGTTATTTGTTGGTGCTCAAACGGGAATATGCTAATAACCCAATATGCGTTTGTGGTGATCTATATGCATATGTCATGTTATGTTTGGTACACTCAAATTACTATGTCACTCGACAAATTTTTAATCTAAATAACACACAAGTATTGAAGATCATACTTACATCTGTCCCATATGTCTCAATTTTATATAATTTTCCAAGAAACTACTATGTCTAATGGTCCGCTTTTTAATTTACTATAGTTGTTTTAATATTGAACGAATACATAGACAATTTCACTAATTAAAAATTAATAGTAAACCACATAGTAATTACGTTTTTTCGTAGCTTACCATAAAATAACCACGAAAATCACAAAATTTGAGGACTAGAAGTCTAGAATAATCATGAATTACTCCATATTTATATCATTATAGTTAATTTTATAATAATTTGATTTTTGTAATTTTCATGATTATTTGTGAAAACTACGAAAAAGTTGTGGCTGTTACATAGTTATATAAATAATAAATTTTTTTTTAGTATTTACTTATATAACATATATTATGTTTTATGAGCCATGCTTTATATATGGTAATGTGTATTTAAAGTGAGTATATATACTTATATAACATATATTGTTTTATAAGCCATGCTTTGTATATGGTAATCAATACTATTAAAACAGGAAGGTTTGCCATGGTACATAAATGTTGTTCCCGAAATTTGCCCTTGATATTATTAGGATTTGTAACCTTCATTATGGGTAAAACTGTAAAACAATTTATATTTGATTTATTATCTCTACGATCCATGTTTCCAAACAAGACAATTATTAAACATGTAGCCAAACAACCAAAATCTAATGGGTCCCACTTTTCTAATTAATTAAAATCAAAACAAATTAATTGATAAATATAATTAATAATTTATACATCAACTATTATATAAATTAAGATTCTCTAATTTATGATTTAATTCAAAATATATTTATATTATATTTTAATATCTCTTTATTTTGTTTCAAATATATATATATATACATATTACGATTGGGGTTTTTATGATTGTACTTTTTAGCAGGTTTTTCCATCAAACTGAAAAATATTTAATTAATTAAACGGGTTGAAAAATTAATTAGCCAATCTCGATTATAAATTTTCTAAAATATTAAAATGATTTCATACTTATATTATTCAAATGTTTGAAGCGTCAAATTATGCTTTATGTTTGAATGAAGTTTTTAACGGATAGTTCCATCAAATTTGCAAATTATATATACGACTACAACATGTATTTTATAAAATAATATTTTAGATAAATAAAATAACAATTAAACATATACCACATAACTTTTACAATAGTTGTTTTCACATATATATATTTTTCCAAACTATGATCTTACGATACAACACAGATTAAAATATATAATGCGAAATCGTTATTTTAATCTCTTAATCCTTACGATATATCTTCTCCAAATAACACATAATTCATTTAAAAAAACTAAATTGATAACTCACTGTTTATAATGTTGGTTAAACAATTATAATCAAAATTAGATTACATAATTAAAAATCTAAACTACTATTAACAAAATGAATAAAAAGTAAAATTTGTAAAGAAAATTATACCCGCACTTAGAAGTGCGGGTCAAAATCTAGTGTGTATTTAAAGTGAGTATATATGCATCTTTATAAAGAAAATTGCATATCTAAACGAAGTGCTCGATTAACAAAACAATATAAATAATATATACGTAACTACTATTATTTTCAAAGATGCCATTTTTCTGATGAGACTCCTCCTTACAAGTTGGGAACGTATGACTTTTCCTCTGCAAATTGTTCTCTCCAATTGACTTTTACTCTTATAGTCAACGTATTTTCCTTTTTATTCTCTCTTTTTTAAGCTCAACTTAAATATGCTTTTCATTCGACAAAAAAGAAGAAGATACGATTTTCTATTTCAACATTGTAAATAGATTATTTTGAATAAATTATTAATTTTATCAAAACCATAATATAGTAACTAGCTTGTATATCATCAAAGCCAACTCTGGATTTAATGGCCTCGAGCTCCCTATAAAATGAAGTTAATTAACTTTACATTTTTATTAAAGATTCTTTCTTTTGCTTTATAAACATTAAATTAGTTAGTAACTTTACACATAACACAAAGGTATCAGCATCGAAATAACAAACTAAGTGGTCACAAAGCACTTTGGTGGCGGATTAATCATAAGTGCTTCATATATAGGTTCTAAATGGTGACCAAGGGAATGAGGAGGAATAATGAATTTTCTTTCGTTCCTTAAAAAGTATACCATTTACAAGTAAATATTTTTTACACATAATTCCTTCTCATTCCTTTTTTCGTAGAGAACTAAAGAGTAAAACTATTATTTATCAAATTTGGGAAAGAACAATAATTCCTATTATTTTATTCCTCTTTGTTCTTTTCCTACTCATTCTATTGTTCTTTAAATAGTCACCAGTTAGAGCCATAATGTTTATATTAATGTGTCATGTATTAAATACTTGACTATATAATAAATATCCATTCTTTAGTTCTTGAGTGAAAAAGCGAGTTTTGTGATTGGAGTACTTCAAATTATTCGGTTGCATGCAGAAAAATAAAGAGAATCATATCTTCTATTGGATTTGTATTATATTCGAGATTCTAAGCGACACTAACGGTTTATGTCACGATTTTTTTTTGAAAAAAAAAGATATCTGCGTAATGATCTTATAGTATATCCAATAATTTCATTACAATCTTATACATAACTTTCCATTACAATCCTATAATCATCCATTAAACACATTTTAAAAGAACATTAAATCCGGATAAACTTTCTAACAACCAGAAATGTTCACTTTTAATAACTTTGTGTGTTTCGATCTATAGCTTTCTCTAAATATGTAATACTAACTTCTTATAACATATACAATAGCTGAAGTGATTCATTATTCTGTTACATCTATGGTCCAAAAATATGGATATCAAATTTAGATATGGGTTTGGTCTATGTAGAAATCCAGGAGTGTGTAATTCAACCCTATGTCGTAGTCTTCTTGCGGTATAGGGTTGCGGTTCTGAGTCTGTTTCGGGGTTGGTTATGGATCTGGTTTCGGTCGAGAGTTAGAGGTGTAGGATATCGGTTTTAGCTTAATTTTAAGGGTCTTCTGCTAAAAAATCAGATCATTTTGTCAACTCTTGGTATTAATTATGTGTTTGCAGGTTGTGTTTAGTTGTGATGTTAAGGGTGAGTTTTTTTTTTTTTTTTGTTGACTCTTCCGATTTCGTTGATTTTGGGTTTCGTTGGAGATTTGGGTGTCGTTTAGAGCTTCTATCTAGGTGGTTATCGAGCACATGTGTGTGTGTCTCATCCGTATCCGAAAGATTTTTAGTAGAACTACTAGCAGTTCTATTTTATCGGGTTATGAAATCTAGTTTCTTTGGATTTGGATTAGAGAGTGTTTCTCTTTGTGTATCTCCAGGTTACAAATGTTATCGTTTGGTAGGCTGCGGACAATTTCGATAAATCTCATTAATAGTTCTTCGCATGATTCTTTGTTTGCAAGCATGGTTGTTAGTGCTAGGGTTTGATTTTTTTTTTATCTTTATCCTTTTTAGTTGTAAGATTTAGTTTCCGGAGATATCCTTTTAATTTGACGGCTTCGTTTTCCGTTTGTTTGGGTTTTAGTTACTTGTTGTTTAGACTTAGTTGCCTTTGTTTAGGATCATGTATTAAACCTTTGTATTTCATTTTTGATAAACATAATCCTATTAGTGAAAAAAAATGAATGAAGAAGAGCCAAGTAGGAGTAGCTACATTGATCTAGTGGGATCATTTTTGCCGTGTGACTTGGCTTAAACTGAGAGCCTATTGGGCCTGAAAAACAAATGGGCTACAACACAATTAGTGTATCGTAATATAAAAAACAGAGGGTTCAATGTTGAAGAATCAGAACATTTGGGGCTATTATCGAAATATCCCTTTTCTTTATAGAAATTAAGAGTAAATTTTGTCCCTTCCAGTTCTGAAGAACGACAACGACAACAAAGGAGAAGTGAAAGCTGCGGCTCTACGACGGCTGGAACTGTTTAGCGGAGTTGTAAATATGTTCGAAACCCTTTTGTCTCTCTTGATATATATATATATATATATATATATATATATATCAATTTTGGTCATTGTTTGGCAAAAACTGTTGAATTGGAAAAGCAGATTTTGGGGAATATTCTATCGAAAATTTGATTGGTGTGGAAGATGGAGTTCTGTCCTACGTGTGGGAACTTGCTGCGTTACGGTCGTTCACAATTCTTCTGCTCGACATGTCCTTACATCGCTCGCATCGAAAGAAAAGTTCTTTTTTAATTTAACTAATCAAAAACCTGTCTTTTGAGTGGCCAGTCTTTATCGTTTTGTCCTAAATATGAACAAAAAGATGGAGTTTTGGGCTTAGGTTTTGATAAATTGAGTTAAAATATAAACATATATTTACAAGAAATTTTAGTGACACCAAATGAAAATTGATCAAATAAATAAGGATAATGTTGTATTTTTATATTATTATTAAGCATAATGCTTAGTAAAAGCATAATCTATCACCAGCAAACCAACGAGCACTTAAAGGCTCTCTACCTTATTTCATTTAGAGCCTCTCTGCCTTATTTCATGCTCCATTATTTATGTGTTGATTGGCTGATAATAAAACATTCAGCCCAATAAAATGTTTTACCAATTACATCCAGAGAGCGAAGCGGATGGGATGGATAGCTATTCTGCAAAATGTAATTCAACATGTAACTCTGCAAAATATTCTCAAAATATTAAATTATAATGAAAATCGAAGATAGATCACGACTTGATTGATGATTACCGAAGAAGATTCAATTAGCTATAGCTACGTTTAGTGACAAAAAAAGAAGAAGAAAAAAAGAAAAGCTATAGCTACATTTATGTCATTTTTTCCCCTGACTTGGGCCTAAACTAAGAGGCTACTGGGCCTGAAAAGTACATGGGCTAAAAACAATTAGAACAATTAGAGATTTTCTCTGTAATTCGGCTCATTTAGCCCTTCATCAATATAAATCCAATTGCCGCAAAACAAAAAAAAAACAAAAAAAAATTATGCCCCTTCAAATTCTGAAGAAGCAACAAACAAGAGAGCCTGCGAAAAGCGCTGCTGCTGGAAGTCTCAAGAGAACAAAGTTCGAATCCCTTCTCTCTCTCTCTGGATATATCTATGAATCTCGTAGTTTAGTTCATTGTTTGGCAAATCTGTTGAATTGAAAAAGCAGATTTTGGGAGAATATTCTATCGAAAATTTGATTAGCGTGGAAGATGGAGTTCTGTCCTACGTGTGGGAACTTGCTGCGTTACGGTCGTTCACAATTTTTCTGCTCGACATGTCCTTACATCGCTCGCATCGAAAGACAGGTTCTTTTTAAACTTTTAACTAATCAAAAACCTGTCTTTTGAGTGGCCAGTCTTATTTCTCTCTTCGTGCTCTGAATTGTTTTGAACAGGTGGAGATAAAGAAGAAGCAATTGCTGGTTAAGAAATCCATTGATCCTGTTGTGAGGAAAGAGGATATACCAAAAGGACCTGAAACCGAAGGTAATCTTATTGGCTAGATCATGGTTTCATCTATTATAAGATTTAGTATTCTGTAATGTACCCTGATTGTGACAACACTTGATTTAGTTAGCCATCGGAGTAAGAAATACATGGATTAGTGCTTAATTACAAGTCATTGCTCAGAATTGTTTTGCTGGTTTTATCGGAATTGATCCTCTTAGGGTGAGATCTTCTTTGTCCTAGTGATATATGTATAACCCTTTTTGCTTGGATCCTTTGTTTATCAGCTCCATGCCCAAGATGCGGCCACGACAAGGCATACTTCAAAACAATGCAGATTCGTTCAGCAGATGAGCCAGAATCCAGATTTTATAGATGCGTCAAGTGTGAGCAAACTTGGCGCGAGGAATGATGACCGCTGTGGATCCTAATTCTTTTGAGTTTTTGTCCTACCATTGGCAATGTCAGCAATTTTCGATAGCTTTCAGAGTTATCTGTCTTGTTTTGTTTGTGGTGTTTCTCAGCTCAAGGAGCTTCTGTGTGATTTAAGCAGTTTTGATTTTCTGTAATGTTTGTTTCCAGTTTCTTAATCAACAACATAAACAGTCATTTTGGATGGAATTCAAAAAGGGTTGGTCTTTGTTTCGATTCTGAATCAATCCTATACAAAGTTTTAATCTTTAACCTTGTGTTGCGGACTAGGTTGTCTTCCGTTTTCGGTGGTTGCTTTGCTTTTTGTCTAAGATGGTTAGTGGATCTTGTCTGCTGCCTTCTCAGCTATCCGCTATCCAGTGTGTTTCTACCTAATGTTTTTGTTTTAAAGATGTTTTGTTTTTGGATGATTTCGGTCCTTTGGACTTCAGACTCTTTCAAAACATTAAGATATTGGCTTCCCGCTTTTAGACTTTGCATTTCACCTTAGTTTCAATCGTTAGTTTCCAGTTGATCCGACTATCTTGTATAACTCTGGTATCAATCTTTGTTTTATATATGAAAAAATCATATGAAAAAAACCTTGTGTTGCGGACAAAGAACAGTTTGAATTCGACGATCTACAGGGCACTGCGTTGTCTTGTCTTTGACTTTGACCAGCTGTTAAAAAACTTCCCTCGTCTTCTTCCTCTGACAACTAAACCTCCAGATTTCATTTCTCTCATTTCCTCACCTAAATGTCGAGTAACAAGCAGAGGAAGAAGGCTGATTTAGCCACAATCCTCCGCAAGTCTTGGTACCATTTGAGACTGTCGGTGCGTCATCCGACTAGGGTCCCCACTTGGGATGCGATCGTTCTCACAGCGGCTAGTCCTGAACAGGCGGAGCTCTACGAATGGCAGCTCCAGAGAGCGAAGCGTTTGGGACGGATAGCTAACTCCACCGTCACTTTGGCTGTTCCTGATCCAGATGGCAAGCGGATCCGGTCTGGTGCTGCCACTCTTAACGCCATCTATGCTCTCGCTCGGCATTATGAGAAATTAGGGTTCGATCCTGGTTCTGAGGTAATTAAACGAACAAACAATCTTCTCCCGTGAGTTGTTGATATATGAATGATCAGTAGTTGATTTGGTCCAGGAACTTAGTTAATCTATGAATCTGGGTCTAGCATTCATAGTCAACGTACTTTCCTTTTTATTCTCTCTTTTAAGCTCAACTTATATATGCTTTTCAATTGACCCCAAAAAAAAAAAAAGATACGATTTTCTATTTCAACTTTGTATATAGATTATTTTGAATAAATTATTAATTTTAGTCAAAACCATAATATAGCAACTAGCTTGTATATCATCAAAGCCAACTCTGGATTTTTAATGGCCTCGAGCTCCCTATAAAATTAAGTAAACTAAATTTACATTTTTATTAAAGATTCTATATTTTCTTATAAACACTAAATTAATTAGTAACTTTACACATAATACAGAGGTATCAGCATCCAAATAAGAAACTAAGTGGTCACAAATCACTTTGGTGGCGGATTAATCATAAGTGCATCATATATATAATGTTTATATTAATGTGCAATGTATTAAATACGCGATTATATAATAAAGACCCATTTTTTTAGTTATTGACTGAAAAGCGAGTTTTGTGATTGGAGCACTTCATATTGTTCGGTTGCATGCAGAAAATAAAGAGGATCATATCTTCTATTGGATTTGTATTATATTCGAGATTCTAAGGGACACTCACAGTTTGATGTCACGAAAATATATTGAAATAGAATATCTGCTTAGTGATCTTATGGTATATATCTATAATTTCATTATAATCTTATACATAACTTTCCATTAACCTGTATCAGTGTATCAGGGTGGGTGAATGCACGACGATGGATCATATAAACATATTGTGATCCTATTATCAACCCATTAAACACATTTTAAAAGAACACTAAATCCATATACACTTTCTAACAACCATAAATGTTCAGTTTATAATAAATTTGTGTGTTTTGATCTATAGTTTTCTCTAAATATTTTTTTTTGTTTGGAAAATACTTTGATTGAAAGCTTAACGAACTACAAGAGGAGAAGCGCCTATGGTCCTAAACTTTGCGGCAGCTTTTGCTAAACTATCAGCTATCCTATTACATGTTCTTGGGATAGAGATGAAAACTATTTCTTGAAATAAGTGTGAAATAGAAATGATGTCTTGTCCTTACTTCTTTTGGCGGTCTTCCGTTATTCAGTTTCGTAATAGTGATACGTGAGTCAGAAGCAATCCTGATCTGGGTAAAATGTAGATTCTTCGCTACTCTTACTGCTTCTCAGATAGCCATTGCTCTAAATATGTAATACTAACTTCTTATAACATATATAATAGTTGAAGTGATTCATTGTTCTGTCATATCTATGGTCCAAAAATATGCATATCAAATTTAGATATAGGTTCGATCTATGAAGGAATCCAGGAGTGTGTAATCTAACATGTAACTTTGCAAAATATTATGAAAATATTAGATTATAATGAAAATGGGATCCCTAATGAAAATTGAAGATTGATGATGACTGAAGAAAAGTCAAGTCGCTACATTAACCTGCAGGAATCATATTTGCCGCGTGACTTGGGCTTAAGTTGAGAGCCTATAGGGCCTGAAAAACAAATGGGTTAAAACAATTAGAGCAATTCTAGTGTATCCTATTTAAAAAAACAGAGGGTCAGAATGTTGAAGATTCAGAACATGTGGGGCTATAATCGAATTTTTTTAATTTGTTGTTCTTCATTGGAGAAATTAGAGTAAATGTCTCCCCTTCCAATTCTGAAAAACAAACGGCGACAAACGACATAGGGAAAGCGGCGGCTCGACGACGACAGCGGTAACTGTTTGGCGATGTTCGAAACCCTTCTCTCACTCTCTTGATTTTTTTTAATCTATGAATCTCGTAGTTTAGTTCATTGTTTGACAAAACTGTTGAATTGAAAAATCAGATTTTGGATTTGATCGGTGTGGAAAATGGAGTTCTGTCCTACGTGTGGGAACTTGCTGCGTTATGGTCGTTCACAGTTTTTCTGCTCGACATGTCCTTACATCGCTCGCATCGAAAGACAGGTTTTTTTTTCCACCTAAACTAATCAAAACAACTCTTTTTGAATCAATATTTATGTCTCTCTTCGTGCTTTGAATTGTTTTGAATAGGTGGAGATAAAGAAGAAGCAATTGCTGGTTAAGAAATCCATAGATCCTGTTGTGAGGAAAGAAGATATACCAAAAGGACCTGAAACTGAAGGTAATCTTATTGGCGGCTACTCTCAACTTTCATTCTAACTAGAACATTGTTGTGATCTGTTATAAGATTAGTGTTCTGTAATATAGCATGATTGTGACAACACTTGATTTATTGAGCGATCGGAGCAAGAAATACATGGATTTGTGCTTAACTATAAGACATTGCTCAGAATTGTTTTGCTGGTGTGTCGGAATTGATCCTGTTGCTTCAATTTCTTTTTCATCTTCTTAGGATGAGATCTTATTTGTCACCCTTTTTCTTGGATCCTTTGTTTATCAGCTCCATGCCCAAGATGTGGCCACGACAAGGCATACTTCAAAACAATGCAGATTCGTTCAGCCGATGAGCCAGAATCAAGATTTTATAGATGCGTCAAGTGCGAGCAAACTTGGCGCGAGGAATGACAACCGCTGTGGATTCATCCCTGAGATCTACCATTGGCAATGTCAGCAATTTTTTTGACAGTTTTCAGAGTTATCTGCCTTGTTTTGTTTGGAATGTTTCTCAGCTCAGAGCTTCTGTGTGATTTAAACAATTTTGATTCTTTGTGATGTTTGTTTCCAGTTTCTTAATCAACCACATAAACAGTCATTCTGGATGGAATTCAGCAAGGGTTGGTCTTTGTTTCGATTCTGAATCAATCTTATACAAAGTTTTAATCTTTAACCTTGTGTTGCGGACTAGGCTGTCTTCCGTTTTTGATGGTTGCTTTGCTTTTTGTCTAAGATGGTTAGAGAATCTCGTTTGTTGCCTTCTCTGCTACTCCGCTATCAGCGTGTTTCTACCTAATGTTTTTGTTTTAAAGACGTTTTGTTTCCGGAGGATTTCGGTCTTTTCGACGTCACTCTCTCAAAACATTAGAGCATTGACTTCTCTCTTTTAGATTTTGTCTTTTACCTTAGTTTCGATCGTTAGTTTTCGGTTGATCCAACTATGTTGTATAACTCTGATTTCGATCTTTATTTTATATATGAAAAATTCAGACGAAAAAAAAAACCGTGTTGCGGACAAAGAACTGTTTGAATACGACGACGTACAGGGCACTGCCTTGTTTTGTCTTTGACTTTGACCAGCTGTTAAAAAAACTTCCCTCGTCTTCTTCCTCTGTCCACTAAACCTCCAGATTTCATCTCTCATTTCCTCACCTAAATGTCGAGTAACAAGCAGAGGAAGAAGGCTGATTTAGCCACAATCCTCCGCAAGTCTTGGTACCATTTGAGGCTGTCGGTGCGCCATCCAACTAGGGTCCCCACTTGGGATGCGATCGTTCTCACAGCGGCTAGTCCTGAACAGGCGGAGCTCTATGAATGGCAGCTCCAGAGAGCGAAGCGGATTGGACGGATAGCTAACTCCACCGTCACTTTGGCCGTTCCTGATCCAGATGGTAAGCGGATCGGGTCTGGTGCTGCCACTCTTAACGCCATCTATGCTCTCTCTCGGCATTATGAGAAATTAGGGTTCGATCCTGGTGATGAGGTAATTGAACGAACAAACAATCTTCTCCCTTGAGTTGTTGATATATGAATGATTTGGTCCAGGAACTTAGTTAATCAATGAATCTGGGTCTAGCATTGTGCAATGAACTATCTCATTTTGTGATCTGGATCATCAAGTGACACTAGATCTGTTTGTTTGATTAGACATTACATATTACTGTGGTGTCAATTTTGATTTGATTTTGTATGTTCTTAATAATCAGACAGAAGTTGCAAATGGTAGTTGTGCTCAGTCCTCTCCTAAGTCTTGGGTTAGATTCGTCTCTGAAAAGCATGTACTGATGCTTCATGCTGGAGGTGACTCCAAAAGAGTACCTTGGGCTAATCCCATGGGGAAAGTATTCCTCCCACTTCCTTATCTTGCAGCTGATGATCCTGATGGTCCTGTTCCTCTCCTTTTTGATCATATTCTTGCTGTCGCTTCATGTGCAAGACAGGCTTTCGGAAATGAAGGTGAATTTCCCTTTTTAATCATGAACTTGCTGTCTGTTCTGTACCTTGCTGCTTAACCTCTGTGAAGCAGAGAAGAGTGTATGTCGTCATTTGATTTGATCTTGATTTTTAACTTGTGAAGGTGGATTGTTCATTATGACCGGTGACGTCCTTCCGTGTTTCGATGCATTTAAAATGACTCTGCCTGAAGATGCGGCTTCCATAGTTACTGTGCCTATCACTCTTGATATTGCTTCCAACCATGGTGTTATTGTCACATCCAAATCTGAGTCTCCTGCCGAAGGCTATACTGTTAGTTTAGTAAATGACCTTCTGCAGAAGCCTACAGTAGAGGAGCTTGTCAATAAAGATGCAATCTTACATGATGGAAGGACGCTCCTGGACACTGGGATAATATCTGCGAGGGGCAGAGCATGGTTGGATCTGGTCGCTCTTGGATGCTCGTGCCAACCAATGATCTCAGAGCTAGTAGGCAGTAAAAAGGAGGTCCATTTTCTCATATTTGTGCAGTTTGTTCCTAAATAATGACCTTGTAGTTCTTCAACAGCAATTGGGCTATTACATATGTTTTTGTAATGGAATGGTTTTCTGACTTTCAGATGAGTTTGTATGAAGATTTGGTGGCTGCTTGGGTTCCCTCAAGGCATGATTGGCTGCGAACCCGGCCTTTGGGAGAACACCTTGTCAACAGTCTAGGGAGGCAAAAGATGTACAGCTACTGCACCTGTATGTTTGTACTGATCCCAAAACAGGTTTTAATTGCATTTGGTTACTCTTTTAATTTTTTTCTATCATCTTGTGTCAGATGATTTGCAGTTTTTGCACTTTGGAACATCAAGTGAGGTATTGGATCACTTCAGCGGAGATGCTTCAGGAATTGTAGGTCGAAGGCACTTGTGTTCAATCCCTGCTACTACGGTTTCTGATATTGCAGCGTCTTCTGTTATTTTGTCTAGTGAAATTGCACCTGGTGTCTCCATTGGTGAAGATTCACTTATATATGATTCAACAGTTTCTGGTGCTGTACAAATTGGTTCTCAGTCCATAGTTGTTGGTATTCACATCCCAAGTGAAGGTCTTGGAACTCCAGAGAGTTTCAGGTTCATGCTTCCGGATAGGCATTGTCTTTGGGAGGTCCCATTGGTGGGACACAAGGAGAGAGTGATTGTGTATTGTGGTCTCCATGATAATCCAAAGAACTCAATTCACAAAGATGGAACTTTTTGCGGTAAACCCTTGGAGAAAGTTCTGTGTGATCTTGGCATTGAGGAAAGTGATCTCTGGAACTTAAATGCATCACAAGACAGATGTTTGTGGAATGCGAAAATGTTCCCGATTCTCACATATAGTGAAATGCTGAAGTTAGCGTCATGGTTGATGGGTCTAGATGATAGTAGAAACAAAGAGAAGATTACCTTGTGGAGAAGCTCAAAACGTGCAAGCTTAGAAGAGTTGCACGGATCAATAAACTTTCCTGAGATGTGCAATGGTTCCAGCAATCATCAAGCTGATCTTGCGGCTGGAATCGCTAAAGCTTGTATGAACTATGGTATGCTTGGACGAAATTTGTCTCAGCTGTGCCATGAGATTTTACAGAAAGAATCACTAGGATTGGAAATATGCAAGAATTTTCTGGATCAATGTCCCAAATTTCAGGAACAAAACTCCAAAATTCTTCCAAAGAGCCGGGCATATCAGGTAGAAGTTGATCTTCTACGAGCTTGTGGGGATGAGGCAAAAGCTATAGACTTGGAGCATAAAGTCTGGGCAGCAGTTGCAGAAGAAACTGCTTCAGCTGTGAGATATGGTTTTAGAGGTAAAATCTAGCTAACACTTTTCTTTTACTGGTAAGCCTGGATAACTCTTTTGTTTGTTCTTCAGAACATCTCTTGGAATCAAGCGGCAAGCCCCTTTCTGAGAATCACATTTCTCATCTGGATCGAGTTTTCCAACCAAGAAGGACAAAAGTTGAACTACCAGTTCGGGTAGATTTTGTAGGAGGTTGGAGTGATACACCTCCATGGAGTTTAGAGCGTGCGGGTTGTGTCCTGAACATGGCAATAACCCTAGAAGGTTCACTTCCTATTGGCACAATCATCGAGACAACAAATGAGAAGAGTGGAATCTCAATCCAAGACGATGCTGGAAACGAGCTACACATTGAAGATCCCATAACCATCAAGACACCCTTTGAAGTTGATGATCCATTCAGGCTTGTTAAATCTGCTCTATTAGTAACCGGCATTGTTCAAGAAAACTTTGTCCACTCCACCACAGGATTAGCAATAAAGACATGGGCTAATGTTCCTCGTGGTAGCGGTCTAGGAACCTCAAGCATCCTAGCTGCAGCTGTTGTGAAAGGACTTCTCCAGATATCTAATGGAGATGAAAGCAATGAAAATGTCGCAAGGCTTGTCTTGGTTTTGGAGCAACTCATGGGTACTGGAGGTGGCTGGCAAGATCAGATCGGTGGATTATACCCAGGTATCAAATTCACTTCAAGTTTTCCAGGAATTCCTCTGCGTCTTCAAGTTGTTCCTTTACTCGCCTCACCACAGCTGATCTCAGAGTTGCAGCAACGCCTCCTCGTTGTTTTCACCGGTCAAGTAAGTAACAACAACAACGCTACACTAAAAACCGTGGGGATTACTGTCTTATTCATTGATGCATTTCTGTTAACAGGTCAGGCTTGCTCACCAAGTCCTACACAAGGTAGTAACAAGGTATCTGCAAAGAGATAATCTCTTAGTTTCAAGCATTAAGCGTTTAACCGAGCTTGCAAAATCCGGGAGAGAAGCATTAATGAACTGTGAAGTGGATGAGCTGGGCGAGATAATGTCAGAAGCTTGGAGATTGCATCAAGAGCTTGATCCATATTGCAGCAATGAGTTTGTGGACAAGCTTTTCGCCTTTTCGCAACCTTATTGCTCAGGTTTCAAGCTTGTGGGTGCAGGTGGTGGAGGGTTCTCACTTATATTAGCTAAGGACACAGAGAAGGCTAATGAGTTAAGGCAGAGATTGGAAGAACATCCAGAGTTTGATGTCAAAGTTTATAACTGGAGCATCTGTCTCTAATAGTAGTGCATGATCTTTGCTTGTTTTCTCTTTTATGAAAATCCTCATGTTATTGAGTGTTTATCAATGCTTGTGATGGAAGATTTAGCTAAGACTTAAAGAAAATAAAGTGCAAATCCATTAACTTGCAACATATTTAAGCAAAGTAATCGTTTTGTTTGTTGTTAAGTAGAATGGTAATTGCGGTTATGGTAGACTAATTTAAATGCGGATTAAACCATTTTATTTTTGGGATGGATTGCAGACCGTATTTATTTGTTTATAAAACTGGTATGCACTTAATAGCAGACTATTTTTTTTTCTGTCCGTAGTGTTCTAAACCAATTATTGTGAATGGTAAATAAAAGCCGTTTTGACTGTTCGCGGACTAATTCACTTTAACCGCAAATGTTTTAGGTTTTGAATGGTAATTGCGGTCACTGCGGACTGAAACATTTTAATTTTGGAGCGGACACAATCCGCTGCGGACACAATCCGCTGCGGACAAAATTTATTTTTTTACAAAATGGTGCGCATTTGGTCCATGTCAGACTTCTTTAATTAGTTTCTGTTCGCATCGCTTTTAACTAAAAAATGTGATTAGTAAAAAGAAAATGTTCTTGACCACCTGTGAATTAATCCGTTCCAACCGGACTTACCATTCAAAGTCTTAATATGTTAGAGCATGACCATCGATGAACCCTCTAGTGGGGTTCTTAAGTTATTTTTTAATTTTTTTTTTCGGACAGATTAAAAAAAAATTAAAAATGAAAAAAAAAGCGACCAATCAGAAGCCGCCACGTCATATGAACAGTGTAAAAAACGGGTTCTTAATTAAGGATTTTTTTGTCAACTCTTAATTAAAGATTTTTAGAACCCGGTTCTTAACTATTTACGTGGGACCCACAATATTTTAATAATTTTTTAAGAACCTTACCCTAAGAACCATCGATCGGGTATGCTCTTATGTGTGTTATAAACTTATGGATCGGGTATGCTCCTCGATAGAGAGAGAAAGCTTCTCTCCGAAGCTTCCATGTCCTTCTTCCCGGATTTCCATCTTTCAGAAGGATGATGAGCTTTGGAGATGAGGTTTTTTCTGATTTCTCTCCTTTCTTTATGTCTTATCTTTCGATTAAGAAATCTGTTTTCCCCTGTGGTGTTGTTACCGATCGGATTTTGTGCTCAACGGTTTTTGTTTCTCTTGCTCCTGATCGGTCTTTTCTTTTCGGTTTTAGATCGAATAAGTCCCAGAGTGTTCTATGGCTGGCTGGTTCTTTCCGATTTATCGGATTTCACCGGAAGTTTCCGGTTTCTCTCACTTCGGCGATTTGATCTTCCTTCCTCTCTCCGCTTGCCCGGTCGATCTCTGTTTGGTTCTACGGTCTGGTTGTGGATCTCTCATCGTCGGGATTAATATCGCCGTCGTGCCTCCGTTTTGAGGAAAGCGTAAGGAGGCATCCGATAGGCCTCCGTGCCTACTCAGCGACGGCGCCTCTTGGCCTGGACGATTTCCGACGGATTTGTAGTAACGGGTTTTATCTTTTGCAGGTGGATTGACGGTGGTTCTGGGAAGGTGTAGATCGACGGATGGTCCCTGACAGCTGCCGTGTTTGGTCCGGTGAGCTCAGCCTCGTTCTCCTCCACGACTCGTTGGTGCTTCCCGGCGGTGCTTCGAGATGGGAACACGTGTAAAGCTTGCATGTCCGGAAGGCCGATCGTGTCGACACGTGTTGTCGTCCTTATCTTATGGCCATTGGGCCTGCCCGCTTTAGTTTCTGTCCAAATGTCATTGTATCTGTATTTCGGCCCATTCGAACTTTGAGCCCTTGGCCTGTGAATACATCTAGTTGACAAAAAAAAAAAAAAAAAACTTATGGATAGGTCCCAGTTACTATTTAAGTATTTATTAAGCTAAAAAGCAGTCGTCTTTCAAGGGCACACACCCAAACGCCGAAAGAGAGAGACTTGTGTGAATCTGGGTTTCCAATTGAGGTGAAAATTTAAGCTTTTGATCGGTACCCATCACGTAGAAACGGATAATCAATCGTCTAGATTCGATCCGATCGTATCAGAAGAAAAAAATGGCGAATCTGTATGTGAAAGCGGTTCCACCGCCGGATATGAATAGGAATACGGAGTGGTTCATGTATCCAGGAGTGTGGACGACTTATATACTCATTCTCTTCTTCGGTTGGCTCCTTGTTCTCTCCGTCTCTGGTTGTTCCCCTGGAATGGCTTGGACTGTTGTTAATCTCGCTCACTTCGTTGTAAGCTCTTCTTCTCCTCTACGATTCCATGTTTCAATATGCGAATGTTTACGCTCTTCAATAGGATCAATTGTATTGTTTATCGATTTTGCTGAGATCTGGATTTGAATCTGGTTATGAATTGATCAAGCAATTTTTTTAATTGATCAGTTTGGTTATTCATAAGTTTTTGGTTGGTCAGGCTTCGAACTAAGATGCTAATTGCCTTATCGTATTGTTATCAGCAATATTAAGATGTAATAATGTACTTGTGATTGTGAATTGATGTGTTTAGTTATCATAACTTCTTTGAGCTTGATCAGGCTTTCGAATTAAGATTACCTTATGAATTGATCTGTTTTGTATTACCAATTTTGAAGATCAGTTTGGTTATTAATAGCAATGTCGAGTTGATCAGACAAGATGCAGTTCCCTTCTGGAATTTGATTTGTTCACTTTTGGTATCAGAATTTTTAACTTGATCAAACTAGCCTTATGGTCTAGCTGTTAGGTGACATGTAAATTAACATTGTTTGATTATTAAAGCCAGTTTTATTACTCTTTGCAAAGTTTGAGTATCATTTTTGTTGATATTTTTGTGGTCAGATAACCTATCACTGCTTTCACTGGATGAAAGGAACTCCTTTTGCGGAAGACCAAGGAATCTACAATGGTCTCACTTGGTGGGAACAGATGGACAGTGGTCAACAACTTACCCGCAACCGCAAGTTTCTTACGGTTGTTCCTATTGTCCTGTAAGTCCCCCAACAATACTCTTAGCAATCGAGTCTCTTTTGAGCTGCATTTATCCTAGTGTGTAAACCTTAAGACTCAAATTCCCGCAGTCTAAAACCGCTCATGCATAAACGACCTTACCTTACTCTGGAGAACTCAAACTAACCTCCTAGTTTTGAAGTTGAGCTCTTTATCTTCTGTTACTCATATTGGATACATTTCTATATATAAAAACAGGTATTTGATAGCATCACACACAACAGACTACAGACATCCATGGCTGCTCCTCAACACACTTGCTGTGATGGTTCTAGTTGTTGCCAAGTTCCCTAATATGCACAAGGTACGCATCTTCGGGATCAATGCTGATAGGTAAACTCAGATCCATTTCTTTTATGGTAAGAGAAGAAGAAGAAGAAGAAGAAGGGGAGGGATATAAGCAAACTTATATTATGTATAAATGTTCATATGAATTGCTTTATTTCGAGAGTTATTTTGTTGGATATTTGTAAGTAGCTAATTTTGAAGCTTTGATCTTCTTCTCTGTTTTCTATATAGACACGAAATTCATAATCTTTTGCTATTCAAATTTGTTTTGGGCTTTTGTGTTAGTTACTGGGCTGAAGTCGTAATATGGGCCTTGAGCAATATTTAGGTTTAGGGTGTAACTCGAATGTACTTTTTGGGATAGGTTTACTTGGAATGCATCATTTACAATGAAAACAAATTAAAACAATTCCACATATTGCATTCCCATAAAAATTAACTAGTTACAATGAAAACTAAATTAAAACAAATCCACATATCTCGCCTCCACCGTTCTCCCTTTCGATCTTTCACGGCAACGGCCTGACGATGACTTTCGCGGCTTCTTTCTTTGTTTTGTGTGTTATATTTCCGATTCTTAGCTTGGTTTTGAGGGTTTCGTCCCGATCTTTGATCGGTCTCTTCTCATGGCTTCGATCGGCTTTTGTTGTGTTTTCTTTGTTCTGATTGTGGCTAGTGTTTAGCCTCGCTTCGAATAAAGACAGAGTTCCTTCTATGGCCACTATCCTTTCCGAATACTCGGACCTTTTCGGGTTTATCCCCGGTGCCTTGCGTATCGTGAGGCTTTCGATCTAGCTCCTTCTTCTCTCTTTGCCTCGTTTGCCTCTGATTTCTAGTGCCGAGCTCTGCTCTTCTCTCTCCGTCCGCGAGGATTAATATTGTAGATGTGCCACTGCTTCAGAGAAAAGCGTTTAGTAGATTCTGTTGGGGATTTCTTCCAACGGCGGCGGCGTCTCCTTGCTCCGGTAGTTTCTAGTTGAGTCTCTTCATCGGGTTTGTTTTGTATGCAGGTTCGTGAATCGTGGCTTCGGGATGCATAGATCGGCAATCGGTTCTTGGCAGTCACGGTGAGTTGGTCCGGTGGGCTTTCAGTTCGGATTCCTCTCCGTCAACCTGAAGCTTCCTGGCGGTGCCTTTGCTGAACGGCGTGGATGCTGCATGCTGGAAACGCTCTGACGACGACACGTGTCTCGTGTCGACTTAATTCATCCGCGTGTTGTTTTTACTTATTGGTGGTCTGGGCTTTTGCCCGATTGTAATTGAACGTAGTCCATGAATGAACATCTATGTTGACAAAAAAAAAAACAATTCCACATATTGCATTTTCTGAATGGAAAAAATAAAGAAATCCTTCTTAAATTTTATTCCTTTTATACCTTCCTAAACGTTGATGAAGAAATGGATGGGATTCACCTTTTACTAATAATTCAATTTTATATTCAATTTCATCTATTATTTTATTTATTTTCATTTCATTTGTAATTATTCATTTTATTCGGAACATCCTTTCTTAAAGGAACCAGTTACAGTCTTAAGGTTGGCACAAATATGAAGAAGAAGCTCGAGATGGAGTTCCAAAGCTTGAGCAAGGTCCACAAAAAGAAGCTTCGCTTGAAATCCATCAAGGATTCGCCAAAAATCGGTATGAGTGGCGGAGATATTACTCTCCCGAAGAAAAAAATAAGGGACGGTGAAAACAAAACAAATAGAAACCACCAACCAAAATAAGACTATAAAATCTGAAAAAGGGGAGAAGAACAAAATCCGACCAAAGAAAGAATGATCGGAGATTTTATTCATCGACATTGATCCAAAAAGAAACAGATTCAGCCAAGATAAAAAAAAATATGGCAAAAGACTAGAAAGACAAAACCCGGCACATAGTCGGGGGAAAAAAAGACAACAAAAGTAATCTGACTGTCAATATTACAAAACGCCGACCGACGACCGGAAACTGAAAAAGATAAGCAATGATGTTTTTAAAGAGAGTCTGGAGAAAAATAAGAGAGAAATCCTCTCGTGAAGTTTATATTAGCTTAGATCTATCTCTTCTATACAAAGCTTTAGAATGTTGAAATCAATTTCCAGATTAAGTCTTGCTGACCACGTTAGGTCTTTATTTTTTTATGATGCCTCTTTTAGTATTGATACACAGCGCAACCCTTTACAGCAATTTTAAGATTGTTACTATAAATAGATTATAGAAGTTTTAAACGATCACTTGTATTACTTATAAATATGAAAATCTTCGTCTAAACTGCATAATCCAAATAACGGTTTATCATTCCACTCACTGATTCATGCGAGCTTTAAATATTTAGAGAAACATTGAAAACAAATGTATGTGAATTTCATATCTCCTTTGATTCACATAGATGACCATTGATTATTTCTTCACTTTTTGGGGGTCAAGTTTGATATTATTTCTCCGTATTGGTATAGTTCTAGTTGTAAGCCGACAAAAAAAAAGTATATGGTTGCAAGATGCTTTAAAGAATATCCAGCAGGAGCATGTTTTATATATAGATACTGCAACGGTTCACAATGAAGCAGAAAAAATAATAAAACAATGATAATAAAACCAATATTCGATTGTCTTGGATTCGAATTCTAAACCACTAATAATAGCTCTAGCATAGTGCAACCGAATTCAAGTCCAACAAATTCTTTGTCTGAAATAATAAATTCGAGTGTCGTTTTTAGACGTGATTATGTAACACGTGTTGTATTACGTACGCCTAATATGTGGTGCAAAATCATATTATGATCGATGCAAGGACCAATACTAATAATTTCATTTTTTCACTACCCAGACAGCTCTTGGTTCCATGCGGGTACACTTTCCGCGTTCTCGTTATGTCGTGTGCCCTACATGAACATTATACTATTACAGAACACTACAACTTAACATGCACATGTCAAAATGTTAATTACTTGTATTAGGTATCATAATTGCTACTTTATATCTCATAATATGTCGAGCTTAAGCTCGGACTGGTTATATAAAAGGTGTGGTACGTTTACAGATGATTATATTTCTTGACTAAACAAAGAAACACATATTTGTGGTGCAGCTTTTAACACGTATATTTATATCCATCTTATATTCTGAAACGTAACAATTTTCATGTTTCTCTTCGTGATTTTGATACATTTTCTTAATACATTTAACGGTAGTAATATAGTTGTTATTGATGAATTAAATATTGTCAATCGAAACGGTTAGAAGTAAAATGTTGATTAAAGAACTGTACGAAATTTAGAATTAAGATTGTTATATGATTAAATTTTCAAACACTGATGTATACATAGCCTACATTATAATCCCAAACACACCAATAGAACATCAGTCTCGAATTTCATGCTTCATTTATGTAGTTCTATTTTATGATATAACAAAACAAATAAATTTCGACCAACAAAAAAAACAAATAAAAACAAATAAATGTGATAGATATCAGTAATAACTGAAAATGATAATTTCAATAGTAAATATGGATATGGGTCCCGAAAACTATTGCATGCAATTGTACCAAACTTGAAATTATTTTTCATAGATTCTCTTCTTTCGTAAAAGTGTCCAAATCAAGCTCTGAATTTAAAAATCATTAATTTATTATATACCTCGTTTGTTTGTGAATAAAACCCTAATTTTTTTTAGTACTATAGTTGTTTTTTTGTTAATTGGATTGCATTCATGGGCCGAGGTAAGTTTTACAAACAGGCCAATCTCGTTATAATGAGAAACGAAAAACGCGTGCTAGATCGTGGGGGTGAGACCACCACGTGGCAACACCAAACAGAAGTCGGTATGCAAGACGCGTCACGCATAGGAAGCACCGCCGGAAACCGCAGCCGTCGTGGAGAAAAACGCTGTCGTAGTGAACCGGACCAACTCACTGTTACCATCGAGGGACCGCTTGCCGATCACCGCATCTCAACACCACCATCCAAAGTCCACCTGCATCAAAAGAAACCAAAAACAAAACTCCGCAGAAGACCACCGAAGCTATGGAGGCGCCACCGCCGGTAGAAGCAATTTCTAACTGAATCCTCTTAATGCTTGTCCTCTAAAGCAAGACACAAAGGCGATATTATTCCAGACATACTGAAGGAATTTGAAGCAGAGCTCAGCAAGAAACTCAGAGGATGGACGGAATTATTAACCAGAGTTTATTGGGATCCAAATAGCCCGGAGAAATCCAAAAATTCAGAAGAGTCATCAGCCATAGAAAACTAACCAGAGTATTGGGATCGAAGAGCTGGAATTTGTACAAGAACCAGCACGAAACCAAAACAAACGACGAGCCACCGGTGAATCGAAAAGAGTGAAATCAACAAACACCGAGAAAAAGACAACCTCCTCTGAAAAATTGGTAAGAGAGAAGAGGAGACGATCAGAAAAAAACTCGGAGGACAGAAGAAAAGAAGAAGAAAAGTCCTTAGCTGGCAGCGATTCCGAAACACCGGAAATCGCCCCACGCTCTCTCGAATTTCTTTTTAATGTGTTTAGTACTATAGTTAAAATTCTATATAACGCATGCAGACAATTTTATGTAATTATAACTATATTAGAACACACATGTACATAATTTCAAGGTTATACAATGATAAAAACCTGATAGATCTATTTATTAATCACTTAAAACAATAAAACTAGAAACAAATAAATAAAAAATGCATTAAAATATACTTGCATTTAATCGATCTAGCCAACACAATAACGATACAGCGCAACACGTATAACGAATACGACACCATCGACAACTACACTCACAGACACGCCATGAACTGATACTGATACAAGTCTCCATCGACCAGCCACGTGGCATCTTCTCCGGTAACGAAAGGCTCCGGCGACCACCCACTTCCGGTCATCATTAGCTCCGGCAGCTCTATGCCTTCCCAGAAATCATCTCCGTCGTCGATATCTACCACGTCATCTCCTGTTTTAATGATCTTGACGGCGTTGGCCGCTTTTGCCGCCGCGACTTGGATATCTCTGGCCGTAGACGTTGACGGACGAGGTAGGTCGTCGATTTCGTCGGGGAAATTAAGCTGAGCTTTTCTTCCTTTCAGACAAAGCGCCGCCACGTCGTAGGCTTTAGCCGCCATCTCCGGCACCGGAAAAGATCCGAGCCAAATCCGAGATTTTTTCCGGGGCTCTCTGATCTCAGAAACCCATTTTCCCCATCGGCGTTTGCGAACTCCGTGGTACACTGGATGCCTCGTCGTAGAGCAGGTTTCTCTACCGCCTCCGCCACAAGGTTTAACGGCAGAAGCCGCGGCTGTTGGTTCGTTGTTGGTAAGTGGTTGTGGTGGTGATAGTTTCATTCTTTCTTGTAACATATAAAAGAGTTTGTGGTTAGTCACACACTGTTATCAACATTTATAATCTCATCCAATAACAAAAAGCGTTACTGTTCTCCATACGAATTTACATAAATGCCCTCCAATATAATAAATTATAGATCATTTTTTATTTCAGAAAAAGAACTATCTACCGCCGATTAATGGTATGTTCCTTCGTCTTCTTTAGTTGTAATCCACATACGACTTACTCATAGCTCTTTTGGTTAGTGCATTCTTAGAGTGTTGATGGTTCAGCCGCAATAAATCTCGATTTTGGGTGTTTCTATTGTTTGATGTCTCGTTTCATTAGATCTATGTTTTTTGACTATCTTGTTTAACTGATCGTGATCTGATTTTGATAGCGTTTCAGCTGTTGCTTCTAGCGTGTTTAGTTGATGTTTATTTTTAACTTTATTTATTTTCTTAGTTTTTTTTTGTTTGGGTTTTGACTCTGGTATTGTTTGATAGCCGACATCAATATTCTAAAAATGTATCCCAAAAATATATTGACCCCTATTATGAATGAAAATATTTAGAAGGAAAAAAATCTACCGTCTGATTACTTTAGGTGGATAGTAAATTAGTGAAGTTTTTTTCGATAAGAGGAAATAGTGGTTTTAATTTATATTCCCTCTTTTTTATAATATAAGTAGTTTTAGATAAAAGCACGCATATTAAGAAACTTACTTTCCTTAAAAAATATTATTGAATAAATATAATTTAACCAATTATGAAAAAAAACTAAAGAAAAATAGAAAAGTCTAATTGGTCAACACTTTATTTAATAAATAAAAATTGCATAGAAATTTGAAAACAAATTATATTTTAAAACAAGAAAAAAAAAATATTGAAACTAATTATATTATAAAACAGAGGGAGTATTACTTAAGATAATTCAATTGATGCACCATGAGTGTTGTAGAATATTGTTCAAAAATGTGAAGTCAGCGAGCATGATATATGTACAGTGTGTTATCATATACATATGGGTTATGGTCTGCGATATGGATTGTCACAGTAATTAAGTGAATCAAATTAAACCAAACACATAGTTTAGTAGCAAAGCTATTTACAATATCGCATGAGAACAAAATTTATGATCATGATTTATTGATGTCCCCAATAATAAATTTTATATGTCAAATATTAATTATACAAAAAGTTTATATGTCAGATATCTGTCTCCTATCAATCGGGAGTGGTGGGGAAATGTTTTCAATAGCTTAAGGTACTGGTGATGTCCTATCCTACACGCTGTTGTTAAGGAAAAATTAGAATAAATAATATATGGTTATGGTTATATAATTTAGACAACTTAAAAAACTAAAATACTGATCGCATGAAAAAACATATGCTAGCATCTTAAAACAAAACAAAACATCTTTTCATTCCGGGTAAATTATGACCTAACCCTAGAACTTGTTAGAAAAAAAAAACTGAAAAAAACTCCCAAAACAAGTTACTAATAGTAACTACTTATCGTTTGATATAAACACCACTCATATTCATGTTATATTTATTTCTTATTGTAATTGAAACCGCTTTATTAGGTGTAAGTGTTTTTGTGCATGCATGGCATTATCGTGAAAATGTATCTACAAGAACCTTTTCTATTTTCTAATTGTTAACTTATTAATTTCTGTTCATTCATATATTTGGGCAGCGCATATCCACAGAGGTTGCTTTTTCTAAACAGCATTGATTATTTTTCGAAGGGACCATAATCTATACCACTCAGAAACCAACACTTCTTATAAAATTTTATTTTGGGATTTTACTTGCTATTAAAATTAACGTTACTAAAGAACAAACATTACACCATGATATTTACGACTACTATGTCAGTATTCAAATATATTCACAAGCTTATAAATAAAACATATATACGGATTTTAAGAAGAATATGACTGTCACAAGAAAAATCACGTCTTCGTACGGTGATTTTCACTTATTAACATCAAAAGGGCACTTCATAAATATCACCCGTAGAATATGGCTTTCACTTTTTAACCCATCACTTCACTATATATTATACATATACAGGAGTCCACACACAATGAAAATATTATTCAAAATATATACATATAATACTAATTGTTAAGTTGGGTTTATCATACAACTAAAATCAATTGATCCTTATTTTTTATTTATTAGTGTTGTTCTATTTATATTTCTGATGTGGGATCCTAACACGTTGTTTCGAGATGATGATGCTTACAAATCCATCAAACCAAATTTTATTTTATGATCAATAATAAATCTATTTTATACCACCCTATACTTGTATTAAATGATTCTTATCTTTTATATATTAAGTGTTGGTTTATCGACTCTGGTTTATCTATATTTATATGAAATCTTAATACGTTCTCTCGAGATGATGACTCTTACTAATCCATCAAACCGAATTATATTTTAGGACTAGTAATAATCTATTTTGGACCTCCCAACTTGTATTGAGCCGGGGGGGGGGGGTCTAATACCAAATTAATTTAGGTTTATCATGGTTTTGAACTGAAAATCAGTAAGTAGTTAATAGTTAGTAGATTGACACTTACTCTTTATATATTAGTGTCTCGGTTTCTTTATACTTAGGATCCTAACACTAATTACTCTCAAATGGGAAATAGCAAGGGGAGTTACAACACTCTTTTTTCTTACATGATGATATAGGGCTCTACTACTAGTTAGAGATATATCAGTTTGTCTTCAGGTGCTTTCTTGAAACGATTTCAACACTTCGTTTTTTTAAAAACAGGAAGTAACTGACGTCTTTTTTATTTTCCGATGATCTTTAAGTTATTTTGGTCTTTTTGATACGATGAGCATTAAGTTTTGGTCGGTGCTTTTCCCCTTTTCGTGACTTTTTGTTAGATGTAAAGTAGTTTCTCATGATTATGTTTTAATTGTTACCATAAAGGTGATGATTTTTGTAGAAGTTAAACACGGAGTTCATTTTGGAAAATGAATATATACATATAGTATTTAATTACTCAGCTGCAGATGCCAATATGGGATCATTTAAATGAGTGTGATCCCATAGAAAAATAGTTTTAGTTAGATAGAAAATAATCAAAAAGTAGTTTTGTTATGAATCAAAAGAAAAGAGACAGGAAATTTGATATATCTTATATTATGAACAATGAGTCCTTCATAAAGAAATACAATAATAGGATTTAGCTTTAACTTCTTTTTTTTTTGAATGAATGTAAAATTATATTCTATCCAAAAACCGTTTTTACATCAAGTGCATCATAATGTTTGTGTCAAAGACAAATAGAGACAAAGAATAGTATATTCCGTGTGTTAGCTTGTTTGACGAGAGCCAAACCAAGCTTGTAGACCATCTGTATAACCAGTATATCCTTGTTGTTGGAGGGCGAGTAACTTGTTGCGGACCGCTTTATCAATGAACTGCGGTAGCTGATTATGGTTTTGTGGCTCATTTCCATGCTTTCTTGCATTCCTCTCTCTCCATATAGTATGGACAGCAACTTGAAAGGCATACCTCAGCAAAAACATGGTTGTGTTTGTTGTCTGTGAAGTGATAAGTGAATTTTTCGGTTCTTGACTCTATCAATTCCTCAAAATTACTAAATGTGTCATTGTAATACTTGAGGTTATCAATCCAAATGGGTAGAGAATAGGGCACTAAGAATACATTAAACTTCTTAATCTAAGCAAAATGGATAAAAGAAGGCTTAAGTAACAATCCTAAACAAACTAAAAGGCAAGAAATAAAATAAGACACTAAACAAAGAGATAAATAAGATAAAATAAAGATCTTGGGATGAGGCTATGGAGACTAAATGGTCTAGAGACAATCATTGATGCTTCAATTAATCAAACAATGCTAAACAAGGCTATGATCATTATTAAGCTAATCGCATTCTCATGTTCATAACTTCTATGCCAATTATTCAATCATTCAATTCTCATTTGCATATTAAAAGACAAGCATGCATTAATATCCATCAAATACCTTTGAGCAAAGCTAATCCTTAGGCTAAGAACACTAATCATTAGACTAATCCAATTTCTTGGCACTAATTCCTTTGACTAATCCCTAATCAAGATCAAATTATCATTTGTGATTAAGAATCAAGCAAGCATTAATTTCGAGTTCTCATTACCAATAATCACCTTAGACAACTAATCTCTTAGGCTAAGATATGAAAATCCTCTAAAAAGTTCATTCAAGCATTTCATCGAACACCTTTCGGGCATGAAAAAGCCTAGCATCTAGATTCAACAATTCCTTGCAACCTAGCATAGAGATCAACTAATTAGAGAAGGATCATTCATAAATAAGTCCTAAGCATCACTAATCATCACATAAACCACCTAAATCAACCTCATCCACAAGACCCAAAAACTCTACTCTCTAATCTCCATTGTTCTCACAAAACCCATAAAGATAGTATGAGATAACAAGATTAAAGAGAGATTAAGAGGAAAGATTAAGAAGATATAAAGAAGTACTTAGATTAAACTCAAAATCAAAGATTACAAGATCCAAATCCTAAAACAAAACTATGCTTAGGTAGCTTAGAGTTTTTAATCCCCCAAAATGAGTATTTATACAAGGAAGGGTCGTAGTGGCAATATTGTAAATAACTGGGTCTGATTTGGTCTTCACAGTGAAAGCACCGACCTAATGTGGTCGGTTCGGGACGTCGGTTCGTTTCCGAGATTTCCACCGACGCGTTTTGGTCGGTTGGAGACGTCGGTGATTTCACTGCCCAATTTCGACCAAAACTCGCCGAAACCCATCGACGTGTCGACGTCGGTTGAGCACGTCGGTTCGTTTCCGAGATTTCCACCGACGCGTTTTGGTCGATTGGAGACGTCGGTGATTTCTCAGATTTTCCATCGACGCGTTTTGGTCGATTGGAGACGTCGGTGATTTCACTGGTCAACTTGTACACTTCTTCTTTCATCCTTGAGATCCTCTCTTGCTTCCTTAGCTCACCAAAACCTCCAAGCATCTCCATGAACCTATAAAAACATAAGATACACTCCAAATGCATCCTAATATGCTAAATCCTAACTCTAGATGCTCTTAGACTCTAAATGAAACTTTGAACATCAAAGATGGAAGAATGTATGGAAGAAGAAGTCAAAACACAAGCAAAACACTATCCTAAATGCATGAAAACACAAGTATATCAATTCCCCCAAACTTGAATCTTGCTTGTCCACAATCAAGCATAAGACCATCAAAGCTAGTTGGGAGAAAGGTTTGAAAATGGGAAATGAAATCCGAGAATGTCTACAAAGGAATTCAATTCAATGCCCTTAAAAGTAGTTGCAAATGCACAAACAATCTCTACTCCAAAAGAGTTAGCCATGCTCATCAAACATTTCGCTCTAATGATCAAACCATCAAAGCAATAACAAGCAACCAAAGCAACACAACTCTTTAACATTCAATTAGGTGTTTGGTGGACTCTCTACTTGGAAACATGAACCACAAACCAAAGGGCGAGGTGTCAAAGAGGCTTAACATGGATTTTGGTGGGGTTACAAATGTTTAGTGGCTTATCTCAATAAAAAGGAACACAAGACTTTATGCAAAAGTAGGAAGAAAGAGAACAATTCATGCATACAAGCATCCACTTCCATGTTCTACCCTTTCTTTAGCTTAAATCCCAAAACCCAAAGCATAAAACCAATTCCAAACCCACTCTTGAATCTTTAAACTCACACCCCACTCTTTTATTTTTTCACTCTTTTTACAACTTAGAAAGTTTCTTTTTCAACACTTAGCTCTTCTCTTTTCTCTTTACTATCCTCTTTTCTTTTCATTTTCTCTTATCTTTACTTTTATATTCTTAGAGGACTCATTTGCATTACGAACTTAGAGCTATTACTTCATTTATACTTCCTAAACTTTTCCTTTGAACACTCATGCCTCATGGCTTTTTCTTTACTTTTATTGCTCTCAAATCACTATATTCTTTTCAACTTACTCAAGAAATGATCTCTCACCATCAAACCCATCAAATGAAAACAAAAACCCATCCCAAGTCCTATCCTAGATCTAGCCAATCAATGCAATTGGCGCATGGAAGTGAGTTCTTGTCGTTCTCCTATCAATTCAAAATTTTGCACAAGTTTGCATTATCAACAAGAGACCTCACTCAAGAATCAACAAGGGGAAAAGAACAATGGGCTAAGGTTCAAGGTGAAGGAACCATTAAGTGATATAAATGGCCAATCAATGCTTGTAAGAATGTCAAAAGGAATAAGCAAGCATGATTGTTTTTAGAGTTACAATTGGTGAGCAATCTAAATTCCAAGAGAGAGTAATTGAAAGTTCAAATTAAGTCCAAGTTCATTAGAGTTGTGTTACAAGGGGTGACATGTATCAACAATGAGGTCTAACTTTCAAGCTAGTGAGATCCAAACATGGTGCATCCTTAAATTCAAATTCACTCAAATGCATTTACAACTCCTAAAGAGGGCATTAATTCAAGCTCATGAGTTGACACTCAAGTGGAAGTTTCATCAAAACTTTATGAAAAATGAAATGAAATCCTAAGATGATAATGCATGCTTTTTTTGTGAAAAGTTTTCAAAATTTTCAAATTTTTAGGGATTTTCTATGCCTTAGATGAATGCATGAGACTCAAGGGATGCAAAAGATAAAATAAGATCACAAAACACATTATTAGCAACTAGTCTCCTCCCCCAAACTTAAATCACACAGTCCCTTGTGTGAAAGAAGCAAGGGAAAGAGACCAAAGAGAAAATAAAAAAATGCAAAATCAAAAGGACAAAAGTTGGAGTGTTACTTGGAGAGTGGAATGTAGAGGAGGAATAGGAGGTGGATGCATCTTCGAATGTGGCACAAGACTCCCCCAAACTTAGACCATTGCATAGGCTTCTCATCCTTTGATTTAGCATTGAAGTTTCTTTGAACCCAAAACTCTTTCCCTTCTTCATTGCATTGACCTCAAAGCTCCCCAAAAGGATAGACATGAGATTTCCTCTCAAGTGAGCTTGTTTTAAGTCACTAAGCTTGACTATCCCTTCACTCTTTTTTGGTTAGGGATGTGGCATGAGTTTGTATCACCGGGATCATACTCATCGTAGAACCACCCTCTAAACTCTTTCATCCTTATCTCCTCAAAAGGGATATTCCTTGGATCATGAAAGCTTGGTGATATGGTGGAGACTATATCAAGGTAGTTGTGAAAGGGTTGAGCCATTGGATATTCATCTTCTTCATCCTCCTTGAAGGATTCTTCATTGGGACCATCTTGTTTCTCCATAATATTTCCTCCAATTAGCTCTTGCTTGGGATTTGGTTGCTTTGGTTCCTCTTCCATGTTTGAGAGCTCATCTTGTGTGCTCTCTTCCTTTATCTCCTTGCACTCAACAACCAATCCATCTTCACAAGGCTCTTCCTCATCTCTCACAACATCTCTTACTCCTTCATTGTTGTTATTGGTTGAATGACCCATGAATGTCTCTTCATCATCCTCTTCTTCATACCTAATCACAAGGTCTTCACCAACAGTGCAACCAAGAAGCATTTCAAATTCTTTGATAGTCTCTTCAGCTTCTTTCAAGAACTCATCTTGGACTTGAGCATTCTCCTCATGTGTTGGCTCAACAATGCTTGCATCTTGAGGTAAATGAGCAAAATCAGTGTTGATCATCCTTAAGCTCTCATTATACCTCTCTTGTCCTTCTAATGCCATCCTTGCCAAGTTGAGAAGCTCTTGATCACATGATTGGAAAGAGTAAGCTTCTTTCAAGAATTCATCTTGGACTTGAGCATTCTCCTCATGTGTTGGCTCAACAATGCTTGCATCTTGAGGCAAATGAGCAAAATCAGTGTTGATCATCCTTAAGCTCTCATTGTACCTCTCTTGTCCATCCAAGGCCAACCTTGCCATGTTGAGAAGTTCTTCATCATAAGACATTTGAGAAGAGTGATTTGCATCATGCTCATGCTCCATGTTCCAAGATTGGTATCCATCACCATATCCATATTGGTACTCATGAGAAGAGTACTCATTTGGAAGATCACCTTGACAAGTGGATGTGCTTTCAAAACCATGATGACTTGTAGGGTCCCAAGTCATCTCTCTTTCTTGAGCTTCCAACATAGCCCTCAACATAGAAGCTATATCTGAAGCCATGCTCTCTTCCTTGTGATTTGCACCTTGCAAAAAGAAAAAACACTTGAAAGAAAGTTAGTAACCACACAAACTAAAACAAAATAAAAGCTTAGTCTCAAGAAGAAGAAAAATCCTAGTGACTATTGCTAAACCCAATTGGCAACGGCGCCAAATTGATAAGTGAATTTTTCGGTTCTTGACTCTATCAATTCCTCAAAATTACTAAATGTGTCATTGTAATACTTGAGGTTATCAATCCAAATGGGTAGAGAATAGGGCACTAAGAATACATTAAACTTCTTAATCTAAGCAAAATGGATAAAAGAAGGCTTAAGTAACAATCCTAAACAAACTAAAAGGCAAGAAATAAAATAAGACACTAAACAAAGAGATAAATAAGATAAAATAAGGATCTTGGGATGAGGCTATGGAGACTAAATGGTCTAGAGACAATCATTGATGCTTCAATTAATCAAACAATGCTAAACAAGGCTATGATCATTATTAAGCTAATCGCATTCTCATGTTCATAACTTCTATGCCAATTATTCAATCATTCAATTCTCATTTGCATATTAAAAGACAAGCATGCATTAATATCCATCAAATACCTTTGAGCAAAGCTAATCCTTAGGCTAAGAACACTAATCATTAGACTAATCCAATTTCTTGGCACTAATCCCTTTGACTAATCCCTAATCAAGATCAAATTATCATTTGTGATTAAGAATCAAGCAAGCATTAATTTCGAGTTCTCATTACCAATAATCACCTTAGACAACTAATCTCTTAGGCTAAGATATGAAAATCCTCTAAAAAGTTCATTCAAGCATTTCATCGAACACCTTTCGGGCATGAAAAAGCCTAGCATCTAGATTCAACAATTCCTTGCAACCTAGCATAGAGATCAACTAATTAGAGAAGGATCATTCATAAATAAGTCCTAAGCATCACTAATCATCACATAAACCACCTAAATCAACCTCATCCACAAGACCCAAAAACTCTACTCTCTAATCTCCATTGTTCTCACAAAACCCATAAAGATAGTATGAGATAACAAGATTAAAGAGAGATTAAGAGGAAAGATTAAGAAGATATAAAGAAGTACTTAGATTAAACTCAAAATCAAAGATTACAAGATCCAAATCCTAAAACAAAACTATGCTTAGGTAGCTTAGGGTTTTTAATCCCCCAAAATGAGTATTTATACAAGGAAGGGTCGTAGTGGCAATATTGTAAATAACTGGGTCTGATTTGGTCTTCACAGTGAAAGCACCGACCTAATGTGGTCGGTTCGGGACGTCGGTTCGTTTCCGAGATTTCCACCGACGCGTTTTGATCGGTTGGAGACGTCGGTGATTTCACTGCCCAATTTCGACCAAAACTCGCCGAAACCCATCGACGTGTCGACGTCGGTTGAGCACGTCGGTTCGTTTCCGAGATTTCCACCGACGCGTTTTGGTCGATTGGAGACGTCGGTGATTTCTCAGATTTTCCATCGACGCGTTTTGGTCGATTGGAGACGTCGGTGATTTCACTGGTCAACTTGTACACTTCTTCTTTCATCCTTGAGATCCTCTCTTGCTTCCTTAGCTCACCAAAACCTCCAAGCATCTCCATGAACCTATAAAAACATAAGATACACTCCAAATGCATCCTAATATGCTAAATCCTAACTCTAGATGCTCTTAGACTCTAAATGAAACTTTGAACATCAAAGATGGAAGAATGTATGGAATAAGAAGTCAAAACACAAGCAAAACACTATCCTAAATGCATGAAAACACAAGTATATCATGAAGCTGTCAAGATTGTTATAATGTTGTTCCAATCAGTCGTGTATCGATTCATGAGACCGCTAACCAGAGGCTGCCAGATGCTCTAACTTCAAAGAAATTGGTAAACAAGTAAAGCTTGATATATAAGTGTGTAGAATAATTTAAGAAGATGGACATCCATATATAATTAATTCTTTATAACAATTTTGTTTTATTATCAGTGTATAAAAATGATTTATAGTCAAGGTCTTATAGTCAAGTATTAAAAATATGGATTTAGTATGCCACGTTACAACAAGTTCGATCTATCTATTATGTGAAACTAAAAACATATTTTTTTGTATATCTACACTGAAAACACAAGAACACCTTATACCAAGATTTTATTGTCTAATTCGAAATCACTTGAACTGTTACAAGAACCTAGTTCAATCAGTTTGACACGACTTCACCCTAGTGAATCGAGACTGACCAATTCCTAATCTATTCAATACCTTACTTCACAACACAAGTTGCACACACTCATATGATCACTCACCAAGAACTCTTGATCTTCATCGACTCGTATGTCACACACCCTTTTTCTAAATTTCTCAGACGGTTGACCTAATTTCAATAGGTCTTCTAACTTATATACTTGAGCGTCATGCTCCACGCAATCTCTCATTTCCATATTTGAACGTCTTTTCCAAAACTTGCTTCAAGTCCACGTCATGAGTCGCTGACTTATATCTCACATCACACCTTGTGTCATTCTTCCCAGCGCTTGAATCACACATGTAGCACTCTACATCTCTGCATTTCTTTGTATATCTACATAAAATATAAGTTCTTATTTTTGGCCCATTTGAATATTCCAAAATGGTCTATCCATGAATCGCACTTTCTCTTGAGTATTAGTCTAAGCCTCTTATAATCCCATATTATTCAAAAAAAAATTATACTTTGTTCCAATAAATTACGTTTACCCGTACATCAGCCCATTCTAACTTTGATTGTTCATAGGACTTGATGTGCCATTAGGAAAAATGATAACATGTTACGCAGCCCATAACCAGCCCAATAAACCACACGTAACACCGGCCCACTGTAATATTGAGCTGTCTTGACTTGGAGATTGTTATCGTTGTTGACTTTGGGGAGAGATGGGACACACAACACGATTAAAGGATTATTTAAACACGTGAATCATGCGGTCCCCACTGTTTGCTGTGTGTTTCTCACCACCATCATTTACTAGTTACTACACACTCGTGACTCCATTTTTTATAACCAAGTTGTTGTTACTCGCTTTTTGCAGACGATAATTTCATGAGCTGTAGTTTACATTTTCATGATAAATGTTAGTAAAGTGGCGGAGGTAGATTCTATATTCATATGGGTCAAGTTTACTTGTTTTAAACAAATAAACTTATAAACTACATATAAATTAATAAGCAAAATACAAAAATCACTGAGTAATACTGAAAAAAACTATATACAGCGTGAATAAAATCAATAAATACTTACACACAAAGAAAGTGCATTTTGATAAACTAAAAGATCAAAACAAAAAAAAAACTTTAATGCATCTCACGTTCTTCTCATTTTGGTCATCTCCTTGATCCACGTGAAGATCACATGTTATTCACGCCTCTTAAATTTGAAGAAAAAGCAATAAATAAACTAATAAAATTTTACTAATCCTACACAATTAAATAGATTTCCGACCATTGCCAAAACTTGATAGTTTATTAATAGAATACTAGTATATATTTAAGCCTACTAATGTGAATAGATTTGGTAGGAAAGCAAAGTTACTAATTGTGGGTTTGGTTTCCCCTTTTGTATTCAGTTATTTCAGACACTATAATAATCTTTACAAGAGAATCTATCAAGTTGAATTTAGCCTTATTTGAATATATTGTTTGCTTTTAATTGTTTTGATGTGACAGAGATGTAGAGATAGAGAGAGAAACGCTCTCGACCAAAAGTTTCGTTTTACGGATCTAGCTTTCAAAATTTGAATCACCTCGGCCCCTGTCTCCGGTGACTAAGCTAACTCCGGCGCACCTCTCCGAGCTGTACGGGCTGAGTCTCCGAGATCTTTCCTACCCACCGTCGAAGACCAGTCCCTCTGAAAGGGAGCTAAACCGGATCTCCACGGTATTTGCCCTGTTCTCCGATCGCTTCCTCTTCACAGGTGTGACATCTCCGACATCCTAACGGCGCCGTTAAAAGCCTTCTGTCTTCGGGAGTTTCGGACGATGCCGTTCCCGCTCCGTCGCTCTGTCGGGTCCTAGATCAGTAGAAGTGGTCATACTCCGGTCTTCTCCGCCTTTCCGCATCCGCGTAACTGGTGGCCTCCTCCGTAGGGACTGTCATTCCAGTGAAGTCTGTGGAGCTTCTTCTCCGATCTAACTTCTCTTCCCTGGGTGGAAGGTAGTTTAGATCCGACGTCCCTTTTGTCCCGTTCAGGCCTGCTCTTCCGTATCGCTTAATACATCCGGTTTCTGTGTAAATCGCGGCTCAAAAGCTCCAGAGTATATTCCCAGTCCCGAGGGTAACGCGTTTTGCATCCTTGCTCTGGTGTGTAGACGGGTTGTACCCTGTGTAGAAGAAGATTGAAATTTAAGATCACACTTTTCTTTCCTCACCTCTGTTCCTGGTGTCAAACCACGAGCTCCATCGGCCTTAAAAGTTCTTATCCGGAGTTGCTACTGCTCCACTCTCCTGTCCGACGAGGTGCGCAGATATCCTTCCTTCACCGGCGGGCAGTCTGTTTTCTGTATTCGACGAAGAAGACCATATCTGAAATCACTTGGGTGTGATTCCCATTCTGTTAGGGTTAAAATTCCTAGCTCGCCGTTTATACCCGCGTTTAGATCTCGCTAGGCCGAGGTGGTGACTCTGCTGGTATCCTCCGACGGGATTCCGGCGCTTGGAAGCCTCCCTTCTTGACATGTCGTGGCCGGAAAAGATGAAAAAGAATTGGGCTTGAAGGTGGGCCGTGCTTTAGCTGGATACAACCAATCTGTACACGGGGGTTTTTTTGCTCTCCGTATCAAGAAAAAGAAGACGTGTTTTTTCCTCAAATTAAAGGCCGATCAAGTCTTGTGTTTCAAGTGGTTTAATTGGGCTCTCCATATCAGCAATTTTTCTTCCTAGCTTTAAGATTTGTGTTCGGTGTAACCAATCTTATTTGCTACATAAAGAAATTACAATACAATCTGCAAAATAATTTGGTCTTTGGAGAAAAGTTAAACTGTGAGAGGTTTTTAATTCAAGATGAATACAGTTGCTTGGAATTGTCAAGGTGTGGGAGCCGATCTCACGAAAGAGCATCTCGAAGAACTTCATAAATGTTTCGCGCCTAACTTTTTTTTCTTATCGGAGACTAAAAACAAGCGGAATATACTTCAAGACATACAAGTCACTTTTGGCTATGACCAAGTTTGTACCGTAGACCCGAGAGGTTTAAGCGGAGGTCTAGCTCTTTTTTACATGGATGATCCATCGGTTTCTATTTTATATACGGATGATCATATTATTGATGTTGAGACTTCTTTTGAGGGCCATAAAATATTTATGTCATTCGTGTATGGAGACCCGACCATCAGATTCCGAGAGCGGGTATGGGAAAGACTTACTAGGATTAGTCTTAACCGTAAACATGCTTGGTTCATGATTGGTGACTTTAATGAGATCCTAGACAACCATGAGAAGCGAGGAGGACGCAAGAGGGCAGAAAGTTCATTCATTCCATTCCAGACAATGTTGGATAATTGCGGAATGATACAACTACCATTTAAAGGAAATTCATTCTCGTGGGTGGGAAAAAGGAAATGCAGAAAGGTTAAGTGCAGATTAGACAGAGCGGTTGCTAATAGCGAATGGTTATCGCTCTTCGCTCATACGACAACAGAATACCTAAAGCTTTGGGGTTCTGACCACAGACCAGTTCTTGCTCGGATCCAATCTAGAATCGTGAGACCAAAAAAAAGCTTTAGATTTGACAAAAGATGGATCGGGAAACCAGGCTTTAAGGAAACAGTTGTCACAGGATGGGGCCCTTTTGATGAAGTTCCGTTAAGGGACTTTCATCAGAAGATAGGCTCATGTCGTAGGAAAATTTCTATTTGGAAGAGATCAAATTTCACCAATACGGCTAAGTTAATCGAAGAGCTAAAATCTAAGATTGACTTAGCACAAGATGATGATAATACCTCATTAGAAGAACTGGAGGAGTTAAGGAGACAACTGATTGCTGCTTTTAGAGAAGAAGATCTTTTTTGGCAACAGAAAAGCAGGAACCTCCGCCATAAAGATGGGGACAGAAACACTAAGTTCCATCATGGCTTAACAAAACAAAGAAGGGCAAGAAATCGCATTGTTAGCTTGAAAGATCACAACGGAAACTTAGTAGAAAGTGCTTTTGGAATAGAAAGAGTCTCTACTCACTATTTCCAAAACCTTTTCTCTTCTTCTTCCCCCACAGAACTTGAAAACTCCCTTCGATATATTACCACCAAGATCTCTGAAGCTACTAATCATTCTTTAGTGAAGACCCCGACGGAGTCTGAAATCAAAAAGGCGCTTTTTGACATAAACCCTGATAAGGCTCCGGGTCCGGACGGTATGACGAGTAGATTCTACCAACGTTTTTGGCAACACTTGAGCAAAGATATTATAAAACTGGTGAAAGACTTCTTCGTATCAGGACAGTTCGACCCAAGACTGAACCAAACAAATATATGTCTTATACCAAAGAAGGAAAGGCCAAGAGAGATGTCGGAATTCAGACCTATTAGTCTTTGTAATGTAAGTTACAAGATCATTTCTAAGCTTCTGTGTAAGCGATTAAAGAGAGCTCTTCCACCTCTCATTTCAGAGACTCAGTCGGCCTTTATGGCAAAGAGATTGATCACAGATAATATCCTTCTAGCTCAGGAAAATTTTCATGCCCTCCGTACGAATCAAAGATGTAGAGAAGATTTTATGGCGATAAAGACTGATATGAGCAAAGCCTACGATAGAGTAGAATGGAAATTCCTTGAGGCGCTAATGCTTAAGATGGGTTTTGATCCTCGGTGGGTCCTTCTTGTGATGTCCTGTGTGACGTCAGTCTCCTACCAGGTCATGATCAACGGCGAGCCAAAAGGCAAGATTATTCCCTCGAGAGGCATTAGACAAGGAGACCCCCTTTCTCCATTCTTGTTTATCTTATGCACTGAGGCGCTAATCTCCCTTATTAAGGGAGCAGAAGAGGAGCAACGAATCACGGGCCTTCGTATTGCAAGGGCTAGCCCGAGAGTCTCACATCTTTTATTTGCAGATGATAGCCTCTTCTTTTGCAAAGCAGATACCGCACAGTGTACAGAGATCCTAAATATTATTGACACCTATGGTAAAGCGTCAGGACAACTCCTCAACCCGGCCAAATCTTCCATTATGTTTGGAAACAAAGTGGAGATTGGAAGAAAAAGAGATATTAAGACCATTCTAGGCATATCTATAGAAGGTGGTATGGGAATGTACTTGGGACTCCCCGAACAGATTTGTGGCTCTAAGATGAAAGTCTTTTCCTTTGTACAGGATCGGCTTAATTACCATGTCTCCACTTGGTCAGCTTGCTTACTTTCAAAAGGGGGAAAAGAAGTACAGATAAAATCGGTAGCTCAAGCTGTCCCGACCTATACCATGTCCTGCTTCCTCCTCCCTCAAGGTTTAACAGATAAACTTAGGAGCTCGGTTTCAAGATATTGGTGGAGCTCCAGTCAAAAGAATGATGGTATTCATTGGATTGCGTGGGATAAATTATGTTTACCTCATGATTTAGGCGGACTGGGCTTCCGTGATTGGCATGATGTTAATATCGCCCTGCTAGCAAAACAATTATGGAGATTACTCCAATATCCATCATCACTCTTAGCCCGTGTCCTAAAGGGTCGTTATTTCAATCGATCGGACCCCCTGGAAGACCGTAGAGTCTACTCCCCATCGTATGGATGGCGTAGTTTAATGGCGGCAAAACCACTATTAAAGATGGGTTTACGAAGAACCATAGGATCAGGGCTAAACACGTTGGTGTGGAGTGATCCTTGGATTCCTGATGTGTCGGCTCGTCCTGCTCGGCCCTCGGCCCAAGTTACCATTTGTCATCCCCTGATGACAGTTCGTCCCTTCATTAGTCAAGAGACTAAAGAGTGGAACTATCCCCTCCTTCGCGGATTCTTTCATCCAGATGATATACCTCTTATATTAGGTCTGAGACCTAGCAAGAGGGCTACCCCGGATGGCTATGCCTGGAATCATACGACAAATGGAGTTTATACGGTTAAATCGGGTTACGACTTGATCCGCAAGCATAATTCGAGACCTTTAATTGAAGAAGTTGGTGAGCCAAGTATTACAGTCCTGAAAAAACAAGTTTGGAAGATCAAAACAGCTCCGAAACTCCAACACTTTATGTGGCAAGCCCTTTCGGGTTGTGTTCCGACGTGTGAGAGACTTACTTATAGGCATCTGGCCACTGATAGGACTTGTCCTAGATGTGGTAGCTCAGAAGAATCTATAAACCACCTGCTTTTTGAATGCCCTCCAGCCTTACAGGTTTGGGCCTTATCGGACTTCCCGTCCATTCCGGGGAATTTTCCCAGTTCTTCTATTTACCGTAATATGGACTTCCTCTTTTGGAGAACACGAGAGCTGGGTCTCTCAGAGCCTCAAAGCTCCATCTACCCATGGATTTTATGGTTTATTTGGAAAGCGAGGAATGATAAGATCTTCAACGGGAAAGAAATCTCCCCTAGGACTACCCTCCAACTGGCTTCTCTTGAGGCAGAAAGTTGGAGACTAGCCCGTGATGAAGACAATGAAGAGGAGAGTGAAGAGACACAAGAGTCTCAAGAACCTATTGCCCCCCTTATTGACACTCAAACCCTAATATGCCAAGTTGATGCATCATGGATTGACAATGGCCTTATTAGTGGTTTAGGGTGGTGTTATAAGGATTGTATGGGGCGGGAGGTAAGCGGCCTCCAAGGGTGTCGTAGAAGCCTCTCGGCATTACACGCCGAGTTAGACAGTCTTCTCTGGGCAGCTTCATGTCTCCATGAGAAGGGGCTCTTGAGGGTACACTTTGAGACAGACTGTTCATCATTGGTAAAGATGATGAACGATCCCGAGGATTGGCCATTATTCTTGTCAGAATTGGATATTTTACTCTCTTTGAAACAGAGATTTGAATTCTTCAATCTACGTTTTATCCCCCGTGCCCAGAACTGCCGTGCTGACTGCCTAGCGAAAGAAGGCCGGGCTCGAGGCGAGTTATTCTCCCATATAAGCCAGACTGTCTCGACTGAAGGATCTTTTCGGAGCCTCCCTTCCAGCGGATCAAACTTGGCTTAATCAAGATGGGTCGACGTCAAAAAAAAAAAAAAAAAAGAATATATTGTTTCAGTTATTGACAAATATACATTTCTATACAAAACATTAAACATGAAATAGTCAAAATCGTTTCCCGACCGGACCCGGTTTAGTTTTAGCTTATAAATATTTCTAAACTCTCCTCAGGTAGTCAAGATGTAACCATGATTAAGTTGCAAGTCATGTTTATTTTATTTCTTCTTAAATAAAAAAGAGCACGAAGAACATGCATCAGACTTTTCTCTCTCTTCCTTGAATCAATTCAATTGGCCACGGCGACAAAAGAGAGCGCGAGCGATAGAGGAAACTGAAAAAAACACAACTTTTCTTTTGATTTTTTACCTTTTCTCTGCACTTTCTTCGATTCTTAGTGCTCTGTTTTGGGGAAATTCGGTTTCTTCATTTCGGGTTTGGAGAAGAAATACAATTTGTTTATTTTCTGGGTCGCTTCTGTTTCGGATTTTGAGGTGGTGAGACTTTCTAGAATCAGATTTACTGGTAAATATATCATCTTTCGATTCTGTGAAGCTTGTTTTGGATTTTTGAATTTCTGATTGTGTTATGTTAAAACAGGACAAGATCTAAGATCTCTGATGTTCCATGCAAGGCCTGTTGGATTACACTCCGCATCTGGGCCAATTGATTTCTGAAGATCTGGGGTTATTGGATTAAAGCTTCGATTTTTTTCCTCTGTAAAACTCAAAACAGAGAGATGAATATCAGTAGCGTAGTCTGGAACGAGGATGATAAAGCTATTGTAGCTTCATTACTAGGCAAACGAGCTCTAGATTACCTCCTTTCGAATTCAGTACCAAATGCAAATCTTTTGATGACTATAGGAAGCGACGAGAATCTCCAGAACAAGCTCTCAGATCTCGTGGAGAGACCAAACGCTTCCAATTTCTCATGGAACTACGCCATTTTCTGGCAGATTTCAAGATCAAAAACCGGAGATTTAGTACTAGGTTGGGGAGATGGATGTTGTAGAGAGCCTAAAGAAGGAGATAAATCAGAGATCGTGAGAATTCTAAGTATGGGAAGAGAAGAAGAAACTCACCAGACAATGCGTAAGAGTGTATTGCAAAAGCTTCATGCTTTGTTTGGTGGATTAGATGAAGATAACTGTGCTTTGGGATTAGATAGAGTTACAGACACTGAGATGTTTCTTCTTGCTTCAATGTATTTCTCTTTCCCTAGAGGTGAAGGTGGTCCAGGCAAGTGTTTTGATTCTGGTAAACCGGTTTGGTTAACTGATGTGGTGAGTTCTGGTTTTGATTATTGTGTTAGATCGTTTCTTGGTAAGTCTGCTGGAATTCAGACTGTTGTTTTGGTTCCTACTGATGTTGGTGTTGTTGAGTTAGGGTCTAGTAGATGTTTGCCTGAATGTGAAGAGTCTATGTTGTCTATAAGATCTTTGTTTTCGAGCCCTCCGGTTAGTGTTGTGACGCCTGTTGTTGTAGCTGATAAGAATGATGATGACAGAACGGTTAATTCCTCGAAGATATTCGGTTTTCATCATCAAGAACAGCCACAGCAGCATAGACAGTTCAGAGAGAAACTTACTGTTAGAAAAATGGATGATAGAGTTCCCAAGAGATTAGATGGGAACAGGTTTATGTTCTCGAATCCGAGCACAACCAACAACAACACTATTCTGAGTCCTACATGGATCCAACCAGAGAAGGAAGCTTCGAGCACGGAAGATTTCAAGTTTCTTCCCTTTGCAGCAATCATCTCAGAGACTACTTCCTCCATGCTCAGATGCAGATTGATTTCTCTGGTGCGAGTTCAAGGCCTTCCGAGAATAACTCAGACGGAGAAGGAGGAGCAGAATGGGCAGACGTTGATGAGTCTGGTAACAACAGACCACGAAAACGCGGAAGGAAGCCTGCAAACGGAAGAGTGGAAGCTTTGAACCATGTGGAAGCAGAGAGGCAACGGCGTGAGAAGCTTAATCAAAGGTTTTACGCCCTGAGATCAGTTGTTCCCAACATTTCCAAGATGGATAAAGCTTCCTTGTTGGGAGATGCGGTCTCTTACATAAACGAGCTTCATGCCAAGGTGAAGGTAATGGAAGCAGAGAGAGAGAGGTTAGGGTATAGCTCAAATCCGCTGATCAGTTTGGAACCAGAGGTGAATGTTCAGACAGTAGGTGAAGAAGATGTTACAGTGAGTGTTAACTGTCCGTTGGATTCTCATCCGGGTTGTAGAGTTTTCCATGCGTTTGAAGAGGCTAAAGTAGAAGTGATTAGTTCCAAACTGGAAGTTCCTGAGGATATAGTGTTGCATACGTTTGTGGTAAGATCTGAAGAGTTGACGAAAGAGAAGCTGTTCTTGGCGTTGTCTAGAGAGCAATCCAGTTCTGTTCAGTCAAGAACATCATCAGGTAGATAGCCTTTTGGTTTTTGGTTTTGGTTATATATACCTGTAAGAATCCTCCAGGCTAGGATTGTGGAAGTTTCAATTGACAATAGTAGACATTCCAAATACATGACCATTTACTGGCTTTACAACTAATTGGACTTGCTCAAGAATCAGTCGTTGTTCTGATGTTTTTGGCCTTCTTGAAAATGGATTCTACGCAGAGGAGTTGAAGAAAGTGATCGTGGCACAGCCTTAGCTTAGTTATATTAATGTCTTGCATTGAGGATATAGAAGTACTATGATTGTTGATAGAATAAATCGAGAACTCAGGATTGCTTGAGAATAAAAGAAGAACCCATGAAAATTTCAGGAAAGAAAGTAGAGAAAGGAACAGAGAAAAAAAGGTTCCACCGAGACTTGAACTCGGGTTACTGGATTCAGAGTCCAATGTCCTAACCGCTAGACCATGGAACCATTTGCTAACTCTCCTTCAGTTGTTTTTTCTAAATTACCATTGTTATTTTTGATGTTATTTGAATAGTAGTTTTTTTTCTAGAGAACGATTTGTCTTTTATTTCCGGTTTAGTAGAACCCTACTATCTCTCTCATTCTGTTTTCCGTCTCTTGTGGTGATACAAAATGTTTCCGACGCTTCGTCACGCCGTGTTTCTCCGTCGATTTCCGGCTGTGATTTCTCCGATGAAAAGTGCCTTCAGCAGTAAATTATCCGATGAAATCGATCCCCGAACTTTGAATGAGCTGAATCAGGTTTTCTAACTCTCTGTATCTGTAATTATCTACATCAATCAACTTTCAATAAGTTGACTTTTTTCTTTCAATCATGTTGAGGAACTAAGTAGATTCAATCAAATGCTTAAAAGTTGGTTGCTTTCTCCATTGATTCCAACATCTCCGTTGGTTTTTAGCCGATCATCTGGTGTTTCAGGAAATGCAATCAATCTTTGGAGCAGAACCCTCTCCCGATGGATTCTCCGGTCCTGCGACAATGGAGTTGAAACCCAATATTGAATCTCTGAAATCGAGTGATATGTCTAAGCTAACCCATGTTGGGATCTCAGGTGAAGCTCAAATGGTGGATGTTTCATCCAAGGACAATACTAAAAGAACCGCATTGGCTCACTGTAAAGTGATTCTAGGGAAAAGAGTTTTCGATTTGGTCTTAATGAATCAAATGGGGAAAGGAGATGTTCTTGGAGTAGCGAAACTCGCTGGGATCAATGGAGCAAAACAAACCAGTAGTTTAATCCCACTGTGTCATAACATTGCTCTTACGCATGTTCGTGTAGACTTAAGATTAAACCCTGAGGATTTTAGTGTTGACATTGAAGGAGAAGCTTCTTGCAGTGGTAAAACTGGAGTTGAGATGGAAGCTATGACTGCTGTATCAGTTGCTGGCTTAACTGTTTATGATATGTGTAAGGCTGCTTCGAAAGATATCAGTATTACAGATGTGAGGCTTGAATGTAAATCTGGTGGAAAGAGTGGGTTTTGGTCTAGAGGCGAGTGAACACAAACAACATTTGTCTCCATAGCTGTGGCTTGTCCGGACCAGAAAAACCAGTCTAATAGGTTGATAAACCAACCGGTTACGTACGTCTTGGGGTTTCTTGTGTGATAGATAACTCTTTATAAAGTTTTGTGCTTTGATGTGGGTTTTGAGAATTTCACCTAAACCAGAAACATTTTATGAGAGTGGAAATGTTTGATAGAAAGATCAATGCTTTCTCAACTGTGAAAAGTCATTAAATCACTGTTCACATTTATTTTAAATGGTGTCACATTCTTTATACAGTGAGAAGAGATTGGTCACAGCTTTTATTTTGAATAATAGTGTTTTTATGCCGCTAATCTTCCATCCCATTCCAACGACGTTATCATTTCTAGCGGCATTCCGATATTCAATACTCACCGGACGTTGACTTTCGATTGACTCATATGCAAAAATAAATCTTACATTTATTGTTCATAAATAGAAACAATTCCTATTATTTCGTCCCATCTCACAAATTGTATCCTAGAGTTAATTACTTAATTACACTTTCACCCACAATTAAGTAGTTAACTCTCCCACAAAAAATAACTTCTGTTTTTGTTCCTTGGGAAAATGGAGCTTCGTGGAAGGAAAACACGAGCTCCATTTCCCATATTCGTCGCCATTATGTTATTCTTTTTTCAGTTTTGGGTCGTGACCTCCGTTAGCTCTCCGTCAGCGACAAGTACTCGACTTCTGTCGTCACCATCACCGTTGTTTACCGGAAAAAGATTCTTGTTCGGATGGGGAAGAAGACGACATCGTAACAAAGTAAACAGAGCTAGCATTGAATTTCTATTCGCACACAACCTCGTACGAGCACGCGTGGGAGAGCCGCCGTTAGAATGGGATGGAAGATTAGCGGCGTACGCACGTGCATGGGCGAGACAACGCGTCGAAGATTGTAGGCTTGTTCACTCTGACGGCCCGTTTGGAGAAAATATATTTTGGGCGGGACAAAATAACTGGAAACCCATAGATATTGTTAAAATGTGGGCCGATGAGAATAAGTTTTACGACGTGAAGGCTAACACGTGTGAGCCGGGGCAAATGTGTGGACATTACACGCAGATTGTGTGGAGAGATAGCACGAAGGTTGGGTGTGCACAAGTGGATTGTTCAAACGGCGGTGTTTATGTGATTTGTGTTTATAACCCACCGGGAAATTACGAAGGTGAAAACCCGTTTGGAAGTTATAAAGATCAACCTGGTCTTGACCGGGAAGATCCACCGGCGGCGATCGTGGCTTGAAAGGGAGGACATGGGGGTGGCAGGATCCATTTTTAGTTGTTAATTTTTCTACTTCTAAAATTCTTTTATTTTTTGAAACAAACTTTTTGGGTTTATTAAGAGGAATTATCATCTAATAACTGATTCAATAAACAAGTTTTATAATGTCGATGTTTCATAGTGAGCTTTTAGAAATTGATGTAAACCTAAGTAAACAAATGAAAACAAGATAACAAAAGCTTTAAAACATCAATGGGATCTTAAAAAAAAAATGTCCAAAATTTCCTACTTTTTATTGGCTGAATTAAAAATAATACATCATCACCTCACATGGTATAAAAGAAAGAATGGCTTCAACCTCTCTTCTGTTAGAATCCAAATCATTTTGAGACTATCACAAGCCCCAGCGTCCGATGACTGATAACAAAATTACCTGATAATTAAGACATCAACAAGTTACAATATATGCATTGTATATATACACAGTCAATGTATAAATATTCAACCAAGAAGCTAACCTTTTTATACTGTCCCCTAAAAAACATCAAGGATCAGAGAGAGATCTGTGTGAGTTTTGCATCTCATCGACAATGGCTGAACCTGTGAGAGAGTTTCAAGCTGCAGACTTTGGAGCCTCACTGTCTCTGATGACTCTGCTATAACCAATCTTGAACGGTTGAGAATCATAAGGCCGGTTAAGCAAACTGATCGGCATTCTCAGTGTCTGTTTCCTGTTTCTCCTTCCTCTTAACAAAATGGTAAAAGTTTTCTCGCTGCCCTCAAATTTCCTGTTTCCATTCTCCATTTCATTGCTAGACACTGCATTCACATGATTAACAGAATCCGCGGTTGCAGCCACATCTTGCCTGCCTTCTTCCTTTTCTTCTTCCACACCAGAAGTGTCAATATCAGTTGGTAGAATCACTGTTGACTCTAACACAGTTGCAGCGATTGGCTCGGCGGTGATCATGTGTGGAGGGGAAAACTCAACGGGATGGCATCCGGGCCAAACCGTTCTTGGTACAAACTCCGGCATATTGAGCTGCCATGGGAACTGATTGTGATGGAAAGGACCGCTGGTTACTGGATAAGTACTTGTGGGGACTGATTGAGTGTAAGGAGGAGAGTATACAAAGGACATTGGCTGCATCAAGTTTGGAGTTGTAGGAGGTGATGGGTAAGGAGGAGGAGGTCCGTGATGGAGAGTCATGTTCACTGGCCAAGACGGTCCAATGTCCATGCCTATTGGAGTAGGACGTAATATACTTGGAGGTGATGATGGGTTGTATGGAGCAGCTGAAGCAGATAGCTTCTTGTTAGGTAATAATAACTCTCGCGGGGCGTCGCTTGAGTCTGTAGCAGAGATTCCCAGTTTTTCCTTCAGATCATCGGAATCAGCAACTAACTGATCTGCCACTTCTTGCTCTGTGGGGGAATGAATCATATCTGTCACACTGTCGTTTGTCAATCCAGCTTCAAGAACTTGCTCTTCCACCTGAACGTCACAGCCAGATTCTTCATTTTCATTCAAATTGTTCTCGTTGAATTCCACTTCAGATGATTGTAACTCTTCTTTGCCTTGAGTTTTGCTAGAATCTGTGTCTGCAGAACTTTCATTTTTTACCTCTTCCTCAGACACTGTAATCATCTGTTCATCCCTTGTAAGCTCCATCGATGTGCCCTGTTCAGATTTTTTCTCCACATGATTCTCCTCTTCCTTGTCTGAAGCTTCGGCTTGTGGAGCCCAGACTTGATACTTGGCAATGGAACCAGGCGGTGCCAATGCTACTTCCTTGTAGGATGGAGATTTTCCAAGACTTACAACAGAGTTTTTCCCGTGGTAAGCCTCATTTTGCACATTACTAGACAGACCAGATGGCACAATAGAAGAAGCATCTGTCTTCAGCCCATCTTCTTCTGATGTTTCAGCTGCAGTTTTGGAGTTATCAGAAGACGGCTGTGTCGATTTAACCCGATATGCCAAGGTTTTAACTGCCTTCCTGCCAAATTTGGTGCCTTGAGTCAAACCGGGAGAATGATGATCTGCATTGTTTGCATATGAAGCTGTCCGCTTCTTAAGAATGTTGTATTTGGTGTTTTGCTGAGTAGCATTCTGGAAAAGTGGGTTATCGACATTAGCTTCAACATTCTTCTTCTGATATGTATATACCTTCCCAGTGGATGATCGTCGCTGCTTCAGCCTGCTGCGACCATATGATCCAGTAGATCTCGGTTTTTGCACCGGTTGCCATCCATCTTCACTATCATCAGAGTGTTGTGTCTCAGTTGAAACTTCAGTAGATGTAATTGGATTACTATTATCCATAATAGCCTCATCAATGACTGGAGGAGAAGCTGATTCTTCAACTGGTGCAAGAATTGTCTCCTGATTCGCATCGCTTGATTGACCTTCCTCTGATCCAGTTGCTTCTGTCTCCTCTTCAGACATTTCCTTTTGATTTTCTCTCGGAGTTTCTGCTAACTGTTCAGAAACATTGTTCTGATTGGATTTTCCATTTAGCTACAGATAACACAGGTCCAACCTTGTAAGCATTTTTAACCATTAAAGTGGAGAAATGTCAAAGGCATAAAAATCAAACCTTCATAATATAGCTCTTCCTCTTTGCTGCCACACTCTGTTTCCCTTTCGCGTTATGGATTGGGTTGATATAGTCGAGTAGATCGGATACACTGCAAAACATTATCAAGCTAAGGATCTGACCTAGGAGTACACAAGATTGATTATTCAAACGACACAGAACTTGTTTGACCTTAGGTGACCTTTGCTGGCTATAGACGCGTCAGGCTTAGGAGTACCATTTCGTGCAGCTTCCTGTTGTTCAAAAGCCTTGGATTCAAAGTATTCTAGCCAAGCAGCAGCATCCTGATGTATATCATCAGATCGTCATATTAAGAATCCATACAATTTTCAGAAAGATGAGTGATTTAGCTGGTGGAATCTTACGTAGATATATACCTGAGTACGCAAATCATCTGGCCCTAGCTTTGCTCGGAGGATTCTTAAGGTTGTTTGCTCATGCTGGACACTTAAAGGGTATGCTTCCATCAGCGAGAGTGCAATTGCTATGGCATGGTAGCTTGCAGCAGTCTGAAATTTGACATAAATAGCAGTAAGATATCAGCAAAAGAAAATCAAATTCTTGAAAAAAGTGATGTTCCAAAAAACACAGAGCATCAGGGAAATAACCTGGATATGGTCAGGACCAAGCAACCTTTGATTACACTTGAGAGCTTTGTGAAGATACCTCAAGGCAAGATGTACATTTCCTAGACCTTCCTCCATCATGGCTACATTGATGTATGTAGCAGCAGTGTTTGGATGAGATGGACCGCATGTTAGATGTAAGAGATACAACGCACGCTTAACATACCTAACAAAAGCAAGAATATCAGAGTTTAAATGATAGAAATAGACACCAAACCATTAAACCTCGCAGTTCTTTTGAAATCAAGATTAAGGAACTTACTTAAGAGCCAGCTCTGTATGCTGAAGCCTATAATAGAAGACAGCAAGATCACCGTAACTCTTCATTGTATCAGGATGATCAAGTCCAAGTTCCCTCTCATTGATATCTAAAGCCTTCTGTTGATATATTGTGGCCTGTTTTGACAAAATCTTTTAGTTTTGCCGTTTCATACCGAGGAAAAATATCACAACCTAACCGTATAGAAACAAACCTGGTTAAAGTCACCGGTGTGATACAGAACTACAGCAAGTAAACTGTAAGCTCCGGCTGTCATTCTGTGATAGGGACCGCAAACTGCTACAAGTTTGGCAAGAGCCTAAAGGACGAAAAAACAAAATAGACAACAACAAAACCAAATCATGATGCTGTACAGAGAATCAACAAGTAATACGAAGAAAGAGCTATCGAGTAGATTTTTTTTCCTTCTGGATACGTACCTTTGTTCCATATGTAACTGCATCTTCAAGCTTTCCTTTGTCTAGAGCTGTTTTAGATGACTCGAGAAGTTGTCTTCCATCAGCAGATGAACATGCTGCTTGCTGCAGATATTTAGAATAGAAAATATGAATAACTATGGTTGACTAAAATATTAGAAAGAATACAGATTCTATTACCTTATGCACTGGGACCAGACTGACCACATCTGTTTTTCGGAACGGTTCTGGAGAGTCCATGTCAAAGTCCCTAGGAATCAACTCAATACCAACCTGAGGACATAAAATTTAACACCAAAAACTTAATTATTCAATCTAATAATGATTAGCGACTAGTTATAACTCAAAACAATTCTCTGGTTGAAGCATTCATTAAATTACCTTATGGCATAATCCACGGAGAATGGCAAACTTTCGTAGATCCTTGTAACTGAAGGCATTTAAATCATAGTCATATCGTTTCTTCAAGAATTTCTCCAACCACCGGAAGATGAGTGGATGTACATTCCAAGAGTTATGTGGTGTTTCTGCTACATTTTTAGGAATCCCAAGCATCATGTTCAGAGCAGCAACTACTTTTACAGCTATTTTGTCAGTGTCAGCAGCAACCGCCGAAATCACCGCCTGGAGGATATGCTTAAGGGCTCTAACTATCATCTCATGAACACACAGAGACTGTACATGTGACAACTTATCTGAGAGCTTCACCTGTTGCAACCATAGATACAACGTGGATTATCAAAAATGGGCATCTTCAGTAGATTCTAATAACCTCGAAGTTAAACAATTTTTACGAACACTGAAGTTAAAACAATGCTGCTTACAACATATCCTAAAGAGCGCATCCGAAGACCTCTTGTGTGCATAAAATCAGTTAGAGTCCGGCCATCGACTGGGGAGAGCTCCAACGAACCAAAATCTGCAACCTGTATTGAGCGATAATTACCAAACACATGATGTGTTATTGTCTTCATTTTAGCAATAGAAAACACATCAACAAAATTTAGATTCGTTTACCAGTTTCGGAATAGCGACTTCAGTATAATACTTCTGTGCCAAGTCGACAAGTTCTGGCAAAGACTGGAAAAAATATTCTTAGTTAGTACACAATACGTAAATGAACATAAAGCAAAAGCTGGAGTTTTGGTGTAAAAACCTTGTGATGAAGTCCAGTATCTGACTCTTGTAGGCGAGCGAAGGCTGCTTCAGACAACAACTTCTTCACGACAAGGATATTCTCTTGAGCATTCTTCTCGGCGTCAGATTGCAGAGATGCAGCTGTTGCAGCATTATCAGCCTCTGCAGAAACCGCATCAACCTGAGATGATACTGCAGTCTGCTGCGCCTTAGGGCTGCTTGCATCTGTTTTTTTCTTGCTGCTGTTGAGAGACTTAAGCGGTTTTCCAAGCCCTTCAACCTTCAATTCATTCTTAGACTTTTCATTGGTTTGTTTTTTGTCCTTTTCCGTATTCTTTTGGTCTTGCAAATGCTGTATCCAACAAGCTCCAAGCTCCCATCTCATGATACTATCCCTGTCTATCTCTTCATCCTCAAGCTTAACAAGACTTTCCTCCAGCATTTTATTTATAAATTCTCGTGAAGATGTAAGCTCATCATCCTGTTGCTGATGTGTTTTCTTGTTCTGCTCAGGAGAGGATTTATGGAGGAGGAATCTTAAACTGTAAGCAACATGAAAACCATGGAACGGTAAGTAAAAACATAAGCTAAAGAGACAAAAGGATGATTTGTTTTTCCACTGAGTAAGAAATGATCACCTGTTAATATTTAGAGCATTAGCCCCACCTTCAGGCTGTTCAAGGAGGTCAACAATCTGAGAATGCGGGCTTAACTTCTCACTCTCCTTCTCTATTTTCACAACAGAAATGCAACCACAATACTTAAGGCTTATAGTTCCTAAAGTAGCAACATCCTGAACCCATAAACCATATGGTAAAACCACAGTTAAACAATAACGGATGAGTAAAAAATGTTGAACATGGAAAGAGTGGAAAGTTGTAGGAAAAAAAAAAACTCACATGAGCAGCAGTGTTCTCATCAGCTGTAAGTCCCTTGAGAAGGTTCCGTTCCATCAGCTGCTTTTTATCCAAACCAGTGGCTTGAATTCCGTCAATTTTTGTATCCACTTTACTACTTGCATATGAAGTATCCCTTGTAACAGTAACTCTCAAGTCTCCAACTGTCTCGGAATACAGAAATTCAGAGTGTTCGTTCCCCAGAACTGGCTCAGCCATTACTTTCTGAACAGCCTTGATGGCTCTGAAAATCGCGACATCGACAAAGAGGTTGTGAAGAAGAAACACTTTTCTGTCTCTAACTTGCCTCTCCTCTGCTGTTTTGCAAGGCATAGATGCGATAAAGGCAAATTCTTCGGCCCATGGAACCAAATCGTAGCTGCCATCTCTTCCTTGACCACCACCATCCCCTCCCCATCTCTCATCCTCAACAGGGAGAGGGGGAAACGCTGCTGGTGACTGAGCCGCAGTAGGTGGGATGAGCCATGTGTTTGCTCTAAACCCATATGGAAGATTCCCAAACTGCACATATATAGATTAAATGCTCATTCGCTTAGCAACCCATTTCATCATCCATCAAACCACATTTTTTCAGACAGAGAAACATACCTTGTTGCGCTCAGAAAATGCTTTCAGAAGATCACTGTAAGCCTAAACATAATAGAAGAATAAGATAAACTGTCGCGTTCAACAAGGAATTTACTAACAAACAGTAGATCATAATGTAAGACAGCCGTAAAAACCTTACATTATCGAAGGCTCTACTAATTTGTCTAAGCAAATCAACAAGATTGTGACATATGATTCTTTGTTTCCCAACGGTGTAAAATCCTTTTCTGCAACCTTCAATATGAACGAGCTTCCCGTTACAAAGCTTCACCTGAGAGCAAAGTTTGAAACGCTAAACGTTATCACCAACTGCTACATCGAGAAACAACCAATTGAGATAGACATAGAAAATTTGTGTCATCATCGTCGGCTTACATCGATGGAGAGAAGATGATCTTCTCTCGCTATATCTTCGATTTCCCGCTTCGCCACAAGCCGAATATCTATAAAACCCTAATTACCGTAAGTTGGGACAGAATGGATTGAGAAACAGGACATCGAATCCAGGTATGGAGAGATAGAGGAATGCGATCATACATTGAAGAGGAGGAGTGAGGTGAGCGAGAGAGAAGAACTCGTAGAAGCTTCCAAGCTTAGGGAAAGAGTGGCTAGTCTCTCCCGCTTCATCAACCACCGCATCCTTCGGCGGAGGCGAAGTTTCCGTCTGTTTGGAATTCTTACCACCTCCCTTAGCCTGCGCACTTTTCACCGAATCCGACTTCTCCGGCGATGGACCGAAGCAAGTAGTGCAGGCGACGATGTCAAGCAGCCGTCTAACGTGCGCCACTGCTGTTCCCTCATTGTAATCCTCTACACGGGAAAAAAAAAAAAATGCAACCATCGCTTAATTCAAAGAAGCGCCAAAAAAAAACTAATGTGGCGCCGTTTTCGACACATAACTTATACGACATCGTTCAAGTGATATTTGTACACATTTTATATCGCGTTAACGGCGTCAAATTGGCACGAGCGAAATTTACCTTCTGTTAACGTGAGAACAGACGGTTTAAGCGCCGAAACATCAACTGTGTCTTTTAACTGCGTTCCTCTTACCTGTATACAGTTTTTACGAGCTGGTGTCAGACATGAATTGATCATTTTACCACAGTAACTTTTTATTCCTTCTTTATACAATTACTATGGTTTCGCAAGAACCAAAAATGTTATTCTGGTAACATATGTAATTGCAGAAAAGGGAAAGAAAGTCAGGCTTATCAATTTTCTAGGCACACAGTGACATTTATTCTCAGACGTACATACATAAGTCATTTTCTTTACTTTTTGCTCACTATAGTGTTACGTTCCTATACAAATTCCACCATAAATATTGTAATGTTTCTGGACCATCCAACATTAATAAGTACCAACAAAATAATAACGAGAAAATTCCACTAAAATTCCACTCAGATTATTTACCTCATGGGAGAGAGAATAGTTGGTGATATGGCAGGTGTCGAAGTTAACTGATAAAAGCCTCCGAACATCTATGATCCTGTCCGTCGATATGCCCTGTTTTCAGACACACAGGTTTCTGTGTTAAAATCCACATGGTATGATAATTTACATTTAAGATTAATAAACATGTGAAACCTATGCCTGAAATACGGCTTAAATTACTACTAATATTATTGTATATAAGAAAACTTTTTAACACAAATATTCTAGAAACAAATAATAATGAATATATACATGTTTTTTTTTTTTTGAACATAAGGTTTTCATATTGAAATAGCAGGAGAATAAAAAAAAGATTACAAGCATATAGCTATAGTTTGTCTAACCCATTAACTGACTATTACACATTACTAAATATATACATGTTTTCTGACGAGAATTTTCCTTCTACATATTTCACTATCCATATAACGTCTACGTAATTTATTGACCAAGAATGAGGGATAATTTAATTAGTTGATAATCGAAATTGGTGTGTCACACACCATTTTGTATTTATATACACGTTCAATAAACTGATAAAATTTCAAAAGATAATTCTAAGTCAAATTGAAAATGAGTTTTTGATTTTTATTAATAGAACCCAAAGAAAATACAGTATGTATAACTATCAATTTTTATGGTAACGTGTATTCTTGTGTTTTATGCCTTATCCCAAAAGGAAAAAGAAGCCAGCTCAAAAATAAATACAGAAGAAAACCTAGTATGCACATTTGGTGTTTATGTATCATAAAATATATTAAATTATTAATATAAAGTTTCACAAAGTATAAGTATATAACTATACTTTCACAACATAGTGTCATAGAAATATTTAAACAGAGAACTAGAAAAACAATTATCGTTGCCAACAAAATAAAACAGTTGTTAACACGCAAGAATTATGAAAATTTAAGAAATTCGAAAATGGTGGGGGGAAAATAAACACACGAACCTTCAATATAGCCTCCGTTTCATCCGGAAGGTTTACAATGACATCCACCATAACCGGAAGAACTGCACATAAACCGTAAATCATGATTCATATGTGAATTAGCAGTGAATTACTAAAGGAAGTTAATCAACAGCTTAATTCTAATTGAAATTCATATAGTACCTTTCTCTTCCTTCTTCTTCTTGTCTCCTTTTGTTTTTCCACGGTTGTTCTTGGGAGCCATTTTTTATTTTCTTTTATTGCAAAGAAAAAAACAAACAAAAGCTGAAAATAAATTAAATTGGTAAATTAAAACAATACCATTGTCAAATTATAAGTCCATAACCACTAAGACTTCACGAAACCCATAACTAAAACGAGTGTAATAAGTTCATACATATTCCGTATGCAATGGAGAACATCATCTTATCCAAAACATGTAAAACTGAATACGGGTTTAATTTATGAATTACCATTAGCTAAAGTATCTGCTAATACAACAAAAACTTGTAAGTAAAAAAATTCAAGTTTTAACATTTACCAAATGATAAGAAGAGCAGGAGAGCTAGTTTATTGAGCTGAAGCTTCCAGCCAAGAAATATGAAATATAAAAAGGCAAATGATAATAAGAATAATAATAGTAAAGAGTTATTATAAGATGGTTTAATGGTTCGAAGAAAAGCTGGAGCTGTAAGCTTTCATGGAGAGTAAAAAGTTTTGTGAGTGATAAGGAAGGAGGGGCGGAGATTCAATAGTCGGAGTGGGCTAGAATGGCTTTTTTATGGACGTCGTGGCATTTCTCTGTAATTATCTTCTCTCCCAAGGGCTGGTTGGACTTTTATCATTATTGAATTTGCTTCTTTCGGAATGATTTCTCACCTTTTAGGGCCTCTCTAATGGGCCTTCAGGGAATTGTCATATTTCTTAGCCATCGTATAACTTTCCCTTTTGGATCATTCTATTTGTGTCCTCTTTCTATTTCTATATACTAACTATACATGACATAATCAATGACTACATTTCTTCATTCCATCTATGTCAGAGCCAGTTTAGAGATTTCAAACAACTTTTTCGGATTTTTTAAAATTTCAGCTATTTATCTGTGTTGACAGCAAATAATACAATTATACAAATATTATACACGTTTTTTAAGCTATCATATTCAGTTATTCATAGAATATCAAGTTAGTAGGTATGTATATGGCTAACCAACACTGTTTCAAGCTCCTTTTTCAAGGCTACTAATTTGAAAAATAGTCCAACAAAAATCTAAAATGTTTTAGTTTCAAACTTGATAGCTTTAGTAACAACAATGATATATTAATAAATTAGACATTATGTATGTTTGCATATATATAATCAGAGATAGTAATTAAAAAAATAATAATCTAAATATGTGTGTTGTAAGCAATATATGGTTAAACTATTCTTTAAAAATAAAATTAGTTTTGAAAAAGTAAAGATTTTTGAGATAGTAATTAACAAAAAACAAATCAATTAGTAGGTATATATATATATATATATATGAATTAGACATTTCTGTATGCTTGCATATAATCAGAGAGTAAATTAAAAAAAAAAAAAAAAATCTAAATATGTGTTTGTAAGCAAAGTATGGCTAAACTATTCTTTTAAAGAAAAATAATTTAGAAAAAAAAGCGCAGGCAATTTTGTCGTCCAGTAATGTTGGCAATGGCAGGTCACAAGTGGAAAGAAGAAACAAGAAGCGGGACCATCGTTCATTCACATGGGTTCCACCTAAAATGGGTGCTCCGACGAATCGCGGCCGCTCACATTCTTAATCCGAATATCGAAGTAGACGGTGCAAGTGCAAGATGGACCACGTAAAGCTGGCTCCTCTCATCATCCTAAATACAAACGTAACCAAACGAAACAGTGGCCAATTCGTATAGAAATTCATAATTTACGACCAAATATGCACTTGCATTGCATGCATGTTATTTCTGAGACCTAAGCGTATCACATCACATGCATCATGCATGCATAACATGTGGGTTAAAATTATTGGGAGATCGAGATAAGATCGACCGTATCAAGAAAGATTGAGAAGAATCTGGAAGGATCAAGATGAATATCCAAGAAGGGGAAATTTACCATTATCTCTAATATATTATATTCCTTATTAGTTTAGAAATTATGTTAATTATACTACTATATAAGTCTATGCCTATTGTACTTTATTCTTATGAGAGTCTAATAATAATTCTTTCTAAACACAATTGTGTTCTTACTCTCATCAACTTATCATGGTATCAGAGCGGACGATCCTTAGGGAACAAAGTTAATGCTTCCGTTTCAATCTTTTTTGTTTTTGTGTTCAAAAAAAAAAAAAAAAAAAAAAAAAAGTCAGCCATGTCTACTTTGGTTTTCATGCGATCAAAAGGAGTTTTGTCCACTTATTCTCTGCGTTCACATTAATCTGTGATCGTTTTTTTTTTCTTTTTCTACTAATTCATAAAAAAAAAAAGATTTTGATTATGAACATGAATCTATAGTTTGATTCGTTTAATCATGATGTTTTTTCGCCCTCGCGAATAACATTCTTTTAATTCGACTTCTCACCCTCGTGAGTTGTTTCTTTCTCTACTTCGCAATCGCGAATTATCTCTGGACATCGCAATCGCGAATTTTGTCCCTTACTACTTGAAAAACCCTACGATCGGGTATAAACGTCGATGATGACCTGACGGCCGGGTATTACAGCCGATTTGATCCTACGACAGGGTATAAACGTCGCTGAAGAACTCTACGACCGAGTATAAACGTCGATTTGATGACCTGGCGGCAGGGTATATTGCCGATATTTTGAAGATTTGTCCAATCTCATACGTGTTACCACGTATGAGCTTGCGGGAGGGTATTGGGAGATCGAGATAAGATCGACCGTATCAAGAAAGATTGAGAAGAATCTGGAAGGATCAAGATGAATATCCAAGAAGGGGAAATTTACCATTATCTCTAATATATTATATTCCTTATTAGTTTAGAAATTATGTTAATTATACTACTATATAAGTCTATGCCTATTGTACTTTATTCTTATGAGAGTCTAATAATAATTCTTTCTAAACACAATTGTGTTCTTACTCTCATCAACTTATCAAAAATTGTGCAGCAGTAAAACCAGTTACAAAAAAAAAACTGTGAAGCACGTTTGAGGCGAAACGCGACGAGAAAGCGTGGCTGAGCGGCTGAGCCACGGTGGCCCCAAGGCTCAACGATGACGAAGCGGGAAAATAAACAAGTTGCCAATTTGAAGTTATGGGCCCATTAATAATATTGGGCCGCCCATTGAGATCATTGACCCAGATTCAATTAAACCGCCACTTCTCAGGTTCCTTATTCCTCATCTCGGATTTTCTGTCAGATCGGAAAACTGCGAAACGGCGTTGTGGTTCTTCTTCCCGACGTAGTTCACTGGCGACGATTTGCTAGGTTACTTAAGGTATCGTATCCTTCTTTCCATTTTTTATTTTCTCTAGTGACTGTGTTCATCGAGCTTTTATTCCAATTTCAATGAAGGATTTTTCGAATTGAAGCTGGAATTTTTGGGGTTTTTTTCTGTATGGATTATATGTTATCAGTTTTCTTCATGCTTTCTGTTTGTGATGTGAATGGAATTGCTATCCAGTTAAATAAGCTATAGAGTTTCTTCAATGTGATTAGCGTGATGATTTTGGAATTGAATTTCTCCATGGATTGATTGTTGTGTTCACGAAACTTTCGGGTGCTCAGGGTTTCTGTTCCAGTCTTGTTTATAAGATCGAATCTCCATTAACTGTTTGGATCAGTAACAAGTAACTCTAATCAGAAAATCTTTTGCATTATGCAGGGAACACCCAAAGAGAAAATCTCAAGTGGGTGTGATTGTGTGTATACATAATCTTATCTAACAATGTCAGATTCTGGAGAACCCAAAACATCTCAGCAGGAAGAATCGAAAGAATCTCAGCCTCAACAAGGTACATATCCTTTCTTCTTTCTCACACTTCTGCTAGAATATGATTGAGATGTTAGACCTTTCAACTTGCTTTAAAGTTATTGCTAGCTAACTAGATTTTATCATTGTTCTGTTTTCAGTTTGCACCTTCTTCAAGAAGCCATCAAAGGCTAAAAACATAAGGAAAAGAAGAGCTGACGCAGATGAAGAAGACGAAGATTCAAAAACCGAAAGCTCTATATTAAACAACCTAAAGAAAGCTGTTAAACCCGACAGCAAGTTGTTTTTCTCCTCTGGACCATCCAAGAGCTCTGCTACTACGAGTGAAGCTCCCGAGAAACCTGTCTTTCACTACGATTCATCCAAGGAGATCCAGGTTCAAAACGACAGTAGAGCGACGGCAACACTAGAAACCGAGACTGACTTCAATCAAGATGCACGAGCTATCCGTGAGAGAGTTCTTAAACGAGCAGATGAAGCATTGAAAGGGAATAAAAATAAGGCTTCGGATGAGAAGCTGTATACAGGAATTCATGGATATACAGATCACAAAGCTGGGTTTAGAAGAGAGCAAACAATCTCGAGCGAGAAAGCTGGAGGCTCACACGGGCCATTAAGAGCTTCTGCTCACATCAGAGTATCGGCTAGATTCGATTACCAGCCAGATATTTGCAAGGATTACAAAGAAACAGGATACTGTGGGTATGGAGATTCATGTAAGTTCTTGCATGACCGTGGGGATTACAAACCCGGATGGCAGATAGAGAAAGAGTGGGAAGAAGCAGAGAAAGTTAGGAAGAGAAATAAAGCTATGGGAGTTGAAGATGAAGATGATGACGCTGACAACAACAGTGATGATGACGAAGATGCATTGCCCTTTGCTTGCTTCATATGCAGAGAGCCTTTCGTTGATCCAGTTGTCACCAAGTGCAAGCATTACTTCTGTGAGCATTGTGCCTTAAAGGTATGATGATTAAGTGGCATACGATTCTGTTTTGTTTGTTTCTTTGTGAAACTAAGAGATTAGTGAATTCTTGTGTGTTTGGTTTGTGACACTTAAAAGAGTTTTGTGTTTGATGTAATGATGCAGCATCACACGAAGAACAAGAAGTGCTTTGTATGTAACCAACCAACTATGGGGATTTTCAATGCAGCGCATGAGATCAAGAAGAGAATGGCTGAAGAACAGAGTAAAGCCCAAGGATTGTGAAGTTTCTCTTTTACAAGACAAGAAACAACAACTTATCTATCATCTTGCTTGAATCTAGAGAGAGGTATATGTACCTGCGAATTGGCTGATGTAGTCTGAACAACACAATGGTGATTGAGAATCGTTTGTAGTTGATGTTCTTCAAGGAAACACAAAGGATGAGACTTCCTACTTTGTCGAAGCACTCATAAGATGTAATTTGAAATCATTGGCACATGTTACTGAAAGATTGGCTTCTCAGGACATCACTAATAATCTGTCAACATAATCCAATCAAGTAGACCATCACCAATTCAGAGTGTGTGTATTATTAATTAATCTTGTATAGTGAGACTCTCTAAGGTTACATGTTATGTCTCATGTGTATGATAATGATCTTTCTGGTGAAGTAAAAAATGCCTCCTGGTGGTGGTTTGTGACCATTGCTGTATTTTGTAGATATTTTTGTAAGAAGAAAAAAAACAATTTAAATGTTTATTGAGATATAGGAGGCCCCCAAATGTTTATTTATATTTAGAAGCCCACCACCATCGCAAACCCTCTGAGTGAGACGGCATGTTAGGACAGTAGGAAGTAAGAACATTCATGTCGATTTGAAAATCAAAAAATTTAGGACGAGCGGGAAAACCAATTCTCTCCCACTTTTTTCCATATCTCTCTCTCTATCTCTCGTTTTTTCCCCGGAGGACTTCTCTTGCGATTCCTCTCTCGGAACGATTTCGCCGGCAGTAATTTATGGCGAGAACCAAGCATTTCGCTCAAAGAGCACGGGATCGCAATCGAAGTGGTATAATTATCTCTACTTTTGATTTTCACCTCCGGAATTTTAGGTTTGTCTTTGCCGATGTTTGACCCTAATTTAGCATCTGAAATTTGTAGATGCCACTGTTTCATCTTCGCCAGGGGCAGGTCCGAGTACGGTACGCATCTTTTCCGTTTTAAGTTCCAAAATTTTCCTCATCTCGTTGAGTATTTTTGACGAATTTGTCCATGTATTGAAATGTTAGACCCCGACGAGAAGGGACATCGAAGGTGATGCTCAACAAAGTGAGTATTTCTTTGTCATTACCGTCTTGTAAGATCCATCACTCGTGTGCTCTGTCTGAATTTTCTCTTCTGTGACATTGCAGCAACTCCTATAACTTCACCTGCTACGGGTAAAAAAGTAAGATTTCATCATTGATTATGAACTTGGAATTCGTATCATTGCTAATCTATTTTTCATTTTGCTTTGAGAAGAAGCGAGCTAAACAGGCTAACCCACAAAGTGAGTGAAAAATCTAATTGATTGATATCTCTTGAGTATAATTTCAGGACATATCTGTTCTTATCTTTATGGTCTTGTCCTTCTTAGGTTCGAAGAAGAAGCCTTACAGATTCAAGCCAGGAACTGTTGCTCTCAGAGAGATTCGCCATTTTCAGAAGAGCACTGAACTTCTTATCCCAGCTGCTAGTTTCATCAGACAAGTAAGTTTCTCGTTAATCTTCTGATCTAGGACTAGCATCACACAATACCAACAGAGAAGCAAAGCTTCTTTATGTTGTTTGATTTGGCTTTTGGTGGCTACTTACTCTTAGGATTTATGCCACCATCAATGAATTCATAACAAGGATTGGTTTTGTTTCAACATAAATGCAAGTGAACATACCGATATGATGTGTTGACTAGAATTCAGAGCCCTCCAATAAAAGGAACTTGGTTCATAGATTTCAGAACCATATGGCTAATAATGTTTTACTATATCCCAAGATCTTCTTATTCCCATATTATGCTTAACATGAATCGACAGTGAAATGTAAATATGCCAATTTATGTTCCAATAAAACTAATGTACATTGTTCTTTTACAAGGTAAGAAGTATTACCCATAATTGTGCCCCTCCGGAAATTAATCGTTGGACAGCTGAAGCTCTTGTTGCTCTTCAAGAGGTATTAATCCTTCAAGTTTTGCTTTTTCTTGATATGAATGTATGAACAATGTCGTTTTCCCTTGATGACTAATTAACCTCATCGTGACTCTTTTTGGCCAGGCGGCAGAAGACTACTTAGTTGGTTTGTTCTCAGATTCAATGCTCTGTGCTATTCATGCAAAACGTGTTACTCTAAGTAAGTACTCCAAAAGATGCCATTTTCAGTCCAATACTTCTGTGTCCCTTTGGTGCTAATATATGGAATATGCTCTCATTCATGTGTTTCTGTTCGTATCAGTGAGAAAAGATTTTGAGCTTGCACGCCGGCTTGGAGGAAAAGGCAGACCATGGTGATAGAAACTCACCCACTATTCACTATCTCTTACATTAGCCTCACAGTGTCGCAGGTTGTATAACATTACTCACTCTTTATGTCTTGTTATGGTTGTATGATCTGACAGAGAACCTTTCTTTCTTTCTTGCTTTTGATTCACTTAGGTGGTAAAAATTATCTCTGTTTGTTAGTATCTTATCTGCTTTTCCTTGGGATTGATAGTTTTCCTCTGATATTTCACTTGAATGAATCGTCTTTCTGTAAGTCCCAATATATAATTAGAAGTCTCAAGTCCTAGAAAAGGGTTGTGATTGAAAGAAAATAAAATTAAGAGGAAGATTTGAAAGGACATGTGTTGTTTAGAGAATGCTTAATAAGGAATACTCTCTAATGGATTCCCAAAATTTCAACTTTTTCAAGGCATATTACAAAGTTTGACATATACTTAGCATTCCATATTTTATATTTCATATACTGATTTTTGATGATTTTATTCGATTAGAGCATTTGTGATTTCATAGTGTTGTCATAAAACACAAGTACTTCAAACACAATAAACTATGTTACTAAAAAGCTAGAATTTCGAATTTGGTAAAGTTTATTACAGTCAACTCTTTTATATTTATTAATGCCAACCTTTATAATATCTCTTCCTTTTTGCTTCCATTTTTAATTGTCTCTTTGCATTTGTAAAAATTCTGTGCATTTGTAAAAATATATGCCATATATTTTTTTTTTTAAAACAGCAAAACTCATTACTTGAAAATAATTGGATGCGTCATGAAACATGCCATATCCCCAACAAATTAAACTAGGCCTCGGCACTTTATTCGGATCCGAAGAACCGAACCAAAATCGACCAAAAAAAGCCGGTTCAGTTCGGGTTCGGATCCAAGATAATACCCAAATAGGTTTTGATTCTAGATATTTTTGGGTATCGGATCGGTTCGGATAATACCCGAGAACCGAACGGATACCCAAAGTAACCATACTTTTAATTATATATAATAAATATTTTATATAAGTTTAATTATTTTGGGTTGTTCGGATACATTTAGGATAAATCAGATTTTTTTTATAGGATGATTTCAGGTATTTTCGGGTAAATCGGTTATTTCGGATAGGTAGGGTAAAGTTTGGTTACTTCGGATATAAAATATATGAACTGATCGGATACTTCGGTTAGAATTTGGTTACTTCGAGTACAAAATACCCGAACCAATTGGTTACTTCAGTTATATTTTGGTTACTTCGAATCAAAAATATTCAAAGTACTCAAATACCGGATTTTTTTGGGTATTTACCGGTTCTTGAAATTTAATACTCATCCGAACGAATCCGAAAATACCGAACCGAACCCGATCCGAAATTCTAAAATATTCGAATGGGTTTTATAATCCAAAACCGAAAAATCCGAAATCCGAACCCGAATGGATATCCGAACGCCTAAGCTTAAATTAAACAAACAAAAAAACCTCGTGTCATGTTCAGTTGCAACCACATAGTTTGTTCAGTACTTTGCTCAACTTTTTTCGAAAGTTATGTAAATAAATAATAAACCGAACCAAATTGAAAAGAAGCATGGAATAATAGCATTATGATGTGAATAATGGGAATATCCACAACGCTATAATTTATTTTATATTCAACTCTAACCAACTTTCAACTCTCCAATTTATAGTTCTAACAACACTTTTCATTAAATTGGGAATTTAATGAAATTAAAAATATGTATTAATTTGTCTCCTATTGCATAGCAGCCATAATGTAATATTATAATTGGATTGTTATTTTGCTGAGCTATTTCATTTCAAATATATAAAAATGTTATTATGTGTTGTCATGTAAGCAACCATTGGTAATATATAAATGTTTTTACTGATCATATTGTTTTGGAGACATATCACTGTACTTGAATTTAAAATTCCAGAAAATCAAAACAGTAAACTGATTGATATAACCAACCATATTTACTCCAAGATGATAGATAGATCCAACAAAACAAAAACAGTATTTTCTTGGTGGCTAGCTACCTCAACCTTTTCATTTAAGTTAGAGTTGTTGGAAAGAAAGACAAGTACGTATTCATGTATGTGTAACAACAACGTACGTTACTATTCATAGCATGCTTAGTTAATTATCATTTAATTTTCATGCATATTTATATATAGACTAGTTATTGCCTATAAAACATCAAGTCATGGTAGTTAGTCTTATCAATATTAAAAGCAACTACACAAAACCATGATGGAGCAACTGATGATGTAATGAAACATGTTTAAGGGCATCTCCAACCCAACACCTCATTCTGAGGAGAGCAAATCCTCAAAATAAAGATTTGAGGGTTGGTTGCTCCAGCCATAAATCCTCAAAAAAATCTTTAAAATTTTATTTATTTGTATTATAGTCCTTAATATTAACAAAGCTTACTGATAATTTTAAAACTTCATTATATACATATAAAACATACATTTAACATATTATACAACATACTATATTATAATTTTACATAGTAAAAAATAATATAAATTACATATATAATAACAAACACACATAAACACAAATTTTACAACTTTACATATAACATACAAAACTATTTAAGCATTATTTTTGTAATGCTCTCATATGTAATTTTGTATTAATTTGTATCAATTTTTAATGTATTTTTTTGTGTGTGAGTTTTTAATGTAATTTTCTATTTTATGAACTTTATTTTAATATTATCTAATATTTATCCTATTTTATTTTATTTTATGTACTTAATTTATTTTAAATTAAATTTAGTACATTTATTTGTGAAATACATAAATATAAGGACCAAAAAATAATAAAGATTTTTTGAGGTTTTGAATAGTGAAACCTTAAATATGAGGTTTTACTATTCAACATCTCAAAATTTGAGGATTTGAGGGTGAGTTGGAATGCAAAAAAAATCTCAATATTTGAAGATTTGAGGGTGGGTTGGAGATGCCCTAATATGATTCTCTTATTGGTTCACAACGAAATCTCTCAAGCATTACATTCCTACTGCCATAACACTGCCACCTAGATCTGGGCATAAAAACCGGAACCGAAGAACCGATAACCTGAACAGACATTTTTTATTTGGTTCCACCTATAATACCCATTGGATCCTCGAGGAACCGTAGGTATCAGATAGGAACCGGAACCGAACCGAGAACCAAAACACGGAACCGAAGAACCAAACTTATATAAGACTTAGTAAAATATTACCCATAGTTTCAACATCCACAAAGAATCATATGAAAATATTGTTAGATCCATGAAATTTATGTTTATGTTATGTAATTCACAATGAATCATAACCTTTTATTTTTTTGTTAATGATTTGTTGAATTAACATAAATTTTGGGTTTTTTTTTGTTGATTACGGGTATTTTTTGTTGATTTCGGGTAAAAAATGCTAGTTCGGTTCCAAAATACATGAAACCGTTTAAGAACCGAAAATTTCGGGTATTTTACAGTTTCTAAAATGATGAAACCGAACCGAACCGGAACCGACAGGAACCGAACCGAACCGAAAATTGCAAAGTACCCATTGGATCTTAAATCTATAGAACCGAAATACCTGGAACCGATTGGTTCCTACCCGGAACCAAACCGAATAAGCTGGAAATTAATTATCATTAATGATATTTAAGATTCTTTGTTTTGTTATATATGTACTTAATAATCTATTTAAATCTGAGTGAAGGATTTTAATGTACAAGTACATAATTACTTTATGTGTAAACCCACCGAACCGGTAGTTAAAATCTGACACTATAAATAGAGAAGAGGGTTTGTGTTCTTCCCTTCAAAACCCTCCACTCTCTCTCCCTCTTCTATCTCTCTCTATCTTAAACATACCAACCCTGATTGATTAAGATCGTAAATCGTGGTGGTCGTTTCAGATGGATAAGCAGCGTAAGTCGAAGCATCACAAGACCAATGCTTATGCCACCATTGTTGCCTCTTCTTCTGAAGGTATATTTATATATCTCTTCCATTTTTTAAAATACGTTGATAAATACTACTGTTGAATAAATGTAATTTTTTTTTTATGATGACGTGAAACAGAAGTGAGCAGTGTTGAGTGGGAAGAAATATCAATGACCCAAGAAGAAGATGATTTGATCTGCAGAATGTATAAGCTTGTCGGCGAAAGGTTTTTACATTCTTGATTAATTTGTCTTTATTTGTTGTGTCATCATCTTTAAATATTTTATGTTAATAAGGGAATTCTTTCTTTTTTTTGTTGGGTTGTGAAGGTGGGACTTAATAGCTGGAAGGATTCCAGGAAGAACAGCACAAGAGATCGAGAGGTTTTGGGTGATGAAGAATTATCGAAGATATCAGCTACGTTGATTGCCATTTCTATATCATTTTTTTTTTACAAGAATGAAAAAGAATAATGAAATATATTCATGTATCCTCCACATATTCATTGGTAATTTTGCAGTTTTGTTCGTGTGTTTGAAGTTGTTGTATCTCTCGGGATTTTAATATTTATGTTTCTAAGTTATAAAGTCACATGAAAAATATAAATCCACACGTTACATTTTATAAATAAGGTTACATAAAAATACTTGTTTTCAAGTATACCTAAAAAAAATAGCACCTACAAACAACTAATTTGAGACTCAGAATTGACATCCCTTAATGATTTGTACACACACACACAAAAACGAGTAATGCTGTATCGGTCTTTGATATAGTTTGTGTTGCATCCCTTAATGAAGTGCATAATGCTGTATCTGTCTTTGATGGCCAAACCGGGCACAGACTCTGGAAAAAAAAAAAAGCACAACCACAAATTTCAACAAACTGAGTCAGTTAATCAAATGTGAAAAAATCATGTAGTGTTGTGTTCTGATTGGGAATGGTGAGACATTCTTACCAGGAGAAGTGTCTCATCTGATGTGTTTGGAAACACAATATTTTTAAAGAATCTGTCCGACTGTTATACAGCAACGTATATGAAATGAAAATAGTTAGAGAGAACCAATGCAAAGAGAATGGGAGTGGAATCTAATCCTGCTGTTGAAGTTATAACCTGCATTGTTAGAGTTCCTGGGTTATTGTCTTCTTCACCATGGATGACCAAGATTGGCTTCATGGCTAAACACGCATAGAATTGGAAAATGTTTGATACCTTCTAGCAAGCCACGGACTTGACTAGCACCATCTTTGCTTTTGAATTCACCCAGATAAGACCAAAATAGACAAGGCAGAGGATCAAAATAGACTTGACTAGCAGCATCTTTGCTTTTGAATTCACCCGGATGAGAATCGCCATCGGAGGAGGAAGATGAAGATGGGAGGGATTAGGGTAAGGGTATTTTCGGAAATTTTGGTATAATTTTTGGGTAATTAGAGTGGGCCAAAAAGTTTGTTCGGCCTATACATTATAAAATGGGCCCATATAAATTTCATAAAATTGGGCTCTAAAAACCGCGTTTGGCACGCGTGTTTAACACGGTTTGGCACGCAAATCGAGGTCATTTTATGTCGGTTTACATGCCAAACCGTGTTTGAACCGTATCCGACCCAAGTGTGAACCGTGTCCGACCCATGTTTGACCCGTGTCCGACCCGTGTACTTTTTTAAAACGCTGCGTTTCATGCCTGTATTAGTTTCGACTCGATCTTCTTCATTTGTTCCCGTCGTCGTCCTCCGCACACGAGAGATTGAATCGCCGATGAAAGCCCACCATTTGTTCCTCATTCTGTCAAGTAATTGCTCTGGATTAAACCTCGGCAGATCGCAATCGCGAGGCTTCCATCTCCATAGAAGGTAATTCTCATCTGGGCGTCCGTTCTTCAAGCAATTCTGGTGTTCTTGGATATGACGACAAGAGACATTTGTGTAGACCGGACCAGATGGGTCTGGTAACCAGTTCCCGGTAAAGATATCACACTTGGTGGAAGCTACAATTGTTCACACAGAGGTTCAATCAAACACTTGGAGAGCAGAATCGAAAACATCAGTGGAAAAGTCCGATCTTATTAACGTTGCTTGGATCTTACTCTTTTGTCTTTTGGATCAGGTGAAAATATTATACTTAATAAATTTGGGCACTGTCAGCAATCTACCGTTATTGCTTTTACGGTGTGTTCTTCTTTCCTGGAAATAAATTCAACGGGACCAGTACAGCCTGTACAGACAGAACTACAAGTATAAACATAGTGATGATTATAAAAACAGAGTTAGTGAGTATCCACAACAAACAAACACTATTTCATTCCAAAGATTATCCACAATAACAAATGATCAATTTTTACATGTACCAGATCACAAGAAAACTAGATGGTTATCTTTATACAGACTGAAAACCACAAACCGGTTTGTTTTGCTTCAGAGACAAGAAACAAGAATAGACCAACAAATGATGTGTTACTACATAAAACACAATTTACATTTTAATCAAATAACAAAGGTTAAAACCAGAGGCTGAATCAAGCTGATGAAGCTTCATGAAGCTAGGTACCTTGGAACCCTCATGCCAAATCCATGCTTAACCTTCTCAATCCTGAATCATATTTCAACATTGACAATGAGTTTATAAAATCTTAGAATCAACTAGTCATTGATATAAAACTCCAAAATAAAGACTTGTTGTGCTTACGTTGGAGCCAATTTGCCAAGACTCTTAAGTTCTTCACCAGAGTCTCCATCAAGAACTCTTCCTGATATATCAACGATGTAAGAACGGTTCTTGCCTTGAGGAAGACCTCTACCTGAAAGCAACTCAAGATCTCTCTCGTGAAGCTCTCTTCCGTTCACAAACACTCCCGTGTTTCCTGCACCGCAGTTATCTGGCATTGGACGACTAAACTCTTCGATAAACGGCTGCATCAACCAAGATTTATTTTTTTACCATTCCTTAATCAATCACCAATACAAAGATAGAAGAATTGTGAACGTTCTTACTGGTATGATACCGAGACACGGGTTTCCCATCACTCCCCAGAATCCAGCACGGTAGTCATACCTAATCAGAACCATAATACAAACATCAGTTCTTTAACGAGTCTGAACCAATCAAACTGTAACCAAAACATACCAGTACTTGCCAGCTTGAACTGGTCCAGCTTGTTTCTCGGCGCTGATAACCATATCTTCCGGTATAAGATGTCCATTCACCCAAACCTCTAACTGCCTGTCGTATTGGTCGTTATATATGGTTTTATTACTTGTGGTCTCTGAGACATTTCGGTTTCTACGTCTGCTTTCTTCTTTACTGGTTTTCGAGATCTTTGAATCGTCAGACACCTCAGTGTTGTTATAAGAAATATCTGTCTCGGAAGCTACTGATTCTGGTTGCAGAGAGTCTTGTTTCGTGTAAGATTCTTGCTTATTGTACCCTAACTGTGCCATTCCGTAAGTGAGTGCAGCTCTGTTTACATTAGAATACTCAAAGAGCTCAAGAAGATTGGAATTATCAGGAGGAGGAGCTGGAGGAGGAACTTTTGGGCCTTTGACTCTGCTGCGAACAGACTTGACCACCTCTTTTTGCGGTTCACTAGAAATGCTTGACCTTTCTTCATCATCTGAGTGTTCACTAGGTGATACAGCCTGTAGAGTTTTGCTTTCCCCGTGTGTTCTTGGTTCCTCATCCTTAAGTGGACAATCAACTACCACTGCACTTGTATCTTCAACTTCTACAGAAACCTGGTTAGTCTCTGCAAGAGCAGAAGAAGAGAAAACAAGCTTCTTGTTGACAATTGTGAAACTGATAACCTCAGAACAAGCACCACATTGAAGCTTTCGTTGCTTTTTCTGAGCAAGAAGCTTCTTCTTAGGCAAATAGAGCAGCTCAAAGCAGTTGTGACAAGCTACAAAAGGCGCACCCCCTGCTAGAGGATGACAACGACGGGAGTCAGTATCAGACACAGCAGTTTGAACATACCCACGAGCAAAAGCACCGCCACCCATTACAGAACTAATTTCACTAGGCCACCTCGTGTGATGATGACCTTGAACACCACCACCATGTGGACTAAAAGATCCAATTTTCTCGCCATGGTTAGAAACTGGGCTATATGGGACATCACCGTACCTACTCGGTGGGTCAAGTATATCAGGACCGATATCTACATACTGTCCTTGAGGATAGGGATGATGAGGCAGCAACAGATTTGGGTAATGAACAGGATACCAACTTTGAGGTGTTCTATGCATTGGGAATCCATAAGGGTCTCTATAAGGTGGAACATGAGCAGGGTTACTAGTGGAAGGATTCATTCCATAAGGAAATGGCTGAGGATATGGATTCTGGTAATAAGAAGGTCCAATTGGTGGTTGATCTGAGCCTTTTGGTTTATGATCATTACCACCACGGAGCACATGGCCTTTTATGGAATCAAGCTTTCTGAAAAGCTCGGCTTGTTGTTGGTCTGTGTAGTGAATCGGGTTTGTGTCATCCTCCTTAAAGCTTGTTTCTTCTTGGCTTCTCGAAGAAGCAGCATCTGATCCGTAGACGTCACCGCTTGTCCTCATCGGAGTTAATGGATCTCCGACGAAGACTAGTTTCTAAGGTCTTGTTTAACTGCAACTGAATCCGTATGTTATAAACATATTTTTCCAATCGAATCAGCAAAATATTAGCATTGTAGAGCAAATCTAAAAACTTTCCAATGAATGGTTTTCAAAAGACGAGTTTCTGAGCTCAAAATGTTTCTCGCGGAAAAATCAAACGCACCTGGAAGAAGAGCGTTTCCGGCGGCAGGATAAGATTAAGTGGGCAATTTCTTCTCCGGTGAGAATCTGTCAATTACAAGCCTTCAGTCTCTTTGACGAAGCCATTTTTTATCTCTAAGAAAAAAAAGGAGAATTTGAAAATGTCAGAGGAATTTAAACAAATCAAAAAGGCTTTGAGCTGGGAAGAAGCTTAATAGTCTATAAACGTTCACCCATAAAAAAAAATCAAATAATCTAGCTGAAAAGGAAAGGATAAATAATATTCAACACACACTGTTACTGTTGTTAACATCATCATTTATTTTTATTTTTTGTTGTTGTCAACTTATATTATCATCATAAAGTTTAGAAATGTCTTTTAGTTGTTGGAATATCTTTAGGGTGACCATGACAAATTTCATAGCTGTAGTGTTTTTTTATACAATCCACTTACAAATATTAAACACCATTTGCTTACAAGCATCAGAGACATTTGACAAATATGTTTATATTAAAATCTTAAATCGTAGTTGAACAAATTGTAACAGTTTCATGTTAGAAAATGTTGATCTAAAACCCTTTATCCTAATTAAATAGCAATGTTTTCAAAGGTAGGGAAGGTAAATGTACTAGAAAAAACTATTGATTGTAATAACATGAAACGCGTATCGTTTTTCATTGTGTCTTCTAGTCGTATATCATGGGTTTATCTTTTGCCGGTTGCCGTTGTCTGTGAATCTCTTCGTTTGTCGGTGGTTCTTTTTATCTGTGTTTTTGGAGTTGTAGTTCCCGCGTCTACTTCTATTTTTTTATTTTTTTTTTCTCTTAAGGTCTTCCATTGTTGGCTGCGGTTTATTGTGGTTTAGTTGCCCGATTGTGGGCTTTGTTACCCGTGTGTGGATTCTAAACCGCGAAAAGAGTTTGTTCCTTGCCATCTTAGAGCACCCACATTGGGGGTTCTTAATGGGATAGTTTCTTAACTATTCACGTGGGACCCACGTGAATAGTTAAGAAAATGTCTCTTAAAATCCTTATATAAGGATCGATCCTTAGACCATGTACATCCGTGTTATCGGCGTGGGTTTCTTAACTATTCATTTTTTTTTGTTTTGTTTTTTTTTTTTTTAAATCTGTCGAAAAAAAAATTAAAAAAAAAAAAGTTGACCAATAACATCGCGCCACGTGGCGTGAACAGTGTAAGGATCGATCCTTAGAGCAGCTCCATCGCAAGGATGTTAGCAGAGGCTCTTAAAAAAAATTAATATTTTATTGTGGATCCCACGTGGGGCCCACATAAATAGTTAAAAACCAGGCTCTTAAAATCCTTATATAATGACCGATTCTACACTGTTCACGCCACGTGTCCTCTCGCCATTGGTCCATTTTTTTTTTTCGGATCTCAAAAAAAAATAAATAAAAAAAAATAATTTTTTTTTAAGAACCCCTAATGGGTATTAGGGATGTACATGCTCTTATATAAAGATTTTAAGAGACAGTTTCTTAACTATTCACGTGGGTCCCACATGAATAGTTAAGAAACTATCCCTTTAAGAACCCCCAATGTGGGTGCTCTTACACTGTTCACGCCACGTGGCGCGATGTTATTGGTCAACTTTTTTTTTAATTTTTTTTCGACAGATTTAAAAAAAAACAAAACAAAAAAACAAAAAAATGAATAGTTAAGAAACCTACGCCGATAACACGGATGGACATGGTCTTAGAGCATCCATATTGGTGTTATCCAATGTGGGTTTCTTAACAATACTTTATTAATTTTTTTGTTAGTTAGGAATAGTTAAGAGTCTTTTTTGTTTAACACCTCCATTGGTGGTACCCGATTTGGGGTTCTAAAAATTAAAAATATATATTATCAAAATCATAACATCTTACAAGCTCAATCCAATACAAGTAATTACCATAGCTCAATCCGACCTTAACTATTTACAAAATCTGCAACACAGTCATGAAGCTTTAACTATTTACGAATTCAACCGTTGATAAAACAACCCACATCAAACATTCCGACGATGACCATGATAATATGAAGTCAAAATGTTTATGAACAAATAATTATCATGACTTGATATTGCAGAAACTTGGAGAAATGTCAACCAAGGATGAAGAGGACGACTAACTTTAGCAAATAACCCAGTTATGTTATACCTGCATGAGTAATGGATGATGAGCATCTTTGGAGGATGCAGATACGTTTTTGTCTTTTGATTCTGCCGAGGTTTCATCTTGTTTCGTTGCCAGTAGAGGAACAAGTTGAGTCTCCAAATTTGGTTTGAATCCATCACTGTTCACTGTGCTAAAACAACACAAGAAGAACAAAACATCATGAGTGGGCTTCAACACTAGTTCTAATCCATTAGTCTAAAACTCAACAAGAGAGCTTCATAAAAGTATACCGATCAAGATGAATGGCCAAAGTGGGCACTCGAAGTAATGGCCTTTTCACTTTGACAAGCCTGTGAACAAACGAGCCATCACTGGCTCTAACAATTGCTCTCCCCGCAACACTCAAGTCTCGATCAAACCATGTATGCCACAAACCACCTCCATAAGTCTGAACATTCACCATCAGATAACCAGACTTGGATGACACTGACTTTGGTTTAAGTTTAAGATATGGACTGTCGGTGTGAGCAGCTATGGCATGAAAACTATTACCAGGAACATACCTACAAAATGAGAAACAAATGTAGGTTCCCTGAACCCAACAAATAAGGAATCTAAAAAAACGAGGATTTGGTAAAAACCATGAGCAAGTTCCAAGATTCAATTATTATCTACTAATGAAGATCATTGACAAACCGATATAAGAAACAAAATTGAATCGAGAACTCACTTATCTTCGACTGCAAAAGCAACCAAACAGGACATGTTCGTGTAAAGAAGTAACGGCCACCAGGTTTCAGCTTCCAGTCCTCGTTTTCACTAAGGAGATCAAACCCAGCAGCCAAAAGGTGTCTCTTGGCCTCAGCTGCAACCAAATAGATCAATCAGAGTTATAAAAAAGAGTAATTTTGAATTAAAACAAGGTCGGATTGAGTTTCAGTGAATTACCAGTGGCGTGAAACTGTGTCCAGGATTCATTAAGATAATCAAGAAGATCGCCGACAATCGACACATTAGAATCACTCCCCAGCAATCCTGAATCGCCCTGGGAGGAGGAGCAGATGATTGGAGAGACGGATGAGAAGGAGCGAAGGGGAGAGCGATGGAGATAAGTATGAGAGGAGAAACATTGAGGGATGAAGAAGACGAAGAAGAAGGATCAGTGAAGCTTTCAACAGAAGAAAAAAAACAAAAAAATAGCCCACAGTGTTTGCTAGGTGTGTTAAGAAACCGTTCCTAAAGATCCTAAAATAAGGAACAGTTCTTAAGAATATTACTCTTTTTCATTTTTTTTAAATACAATTTGCCTAAGAATCTGAGCCCAAAACACCTTAAGAACCTCCAATGGACTTGGTCTTAGTTGTCCGATTTTCTTTCTCGTGTGAAAAGTCGAAAAAATCGAGTCTTAAGTTTGTAACTTGTGATTGGTGTTTTACTGTCTTTTGATTATATATACAACACCATATGTCAAAAAAAACAAAAAAAAAAAAAAAAAACATGAAACGAAATTAAGATTGGGGACTGTATGGCAATCGCACAATCATCGACATAAAAGCAAAATTCTTCATATGTTTTCCTCTTCCGTCGCTGTTGGTGTCGTCGGGGGATATGAAAACGGCGGCGGCTTTCGATAATCGTTAATATGGCGAGAGAGGTAATCAAATCTCTAATCGCCGGCGTCGTTGCTGGTGGAATGTGAGTCTTCATTCTTCACTCGTATTTTTGTTATAACCTCTTTTTGATGCTTGGATTTAAACCCGGATTTGATTAGTGTGAATAGATTATGTTGGATAGATCATATATATTATATCCCTTGTAGATTCATCATCTCTGATTTGCATTCCAGGTTGTTCTGTTCCATCCATTGCGATTGCTTTTGTGACATAATGAGGTGCACAAAAGACGTTTTAGGAGTTGGATTTTGAATCCCTTAATATCAATGTCACTGGTAATAGCTTTATGAGCCTATATGTAGGAAACTTCAGATAAAGGATTCTTGTTTTAAAGCATTCTTATTTACTGTAGTGTATGTGTGTGTGTGTGTCACAACAACTGTTAGTATTCTTTTTGACACAGCATGTTGAACTTGCTTTTATATTTGTGCATTGTTGTGTGTGTGCAAGACTAGGAAAGCTCAGAATCAGAGGCATGACCAGAGTTTGTTCGCCGTATCTTTGGACTTATCAATATCAGTTGACTCTCAGAGTGCGTTCTCATACTTTGCCCACAAGGGCTCAGTGGGGGATGCCTTGATCGTCCTCTAGGAGTTCCTGAACATACAATCAAAAGGCAAGTAGACCATAATTCCTTAGTAGATTATATAACACATTTCAAATATATATATTGATTGACCGCTGATGATGATTCACACCTGGTTTTAGAATCGGTTTCAGGCCAGAAGCTCTTCTCACAAGTCTTGAAACAGGCTTCTTGCTCACACCGACACCATTTGAGCATGAAAGCCTCCTTTCCTTCTCAGATGACACCTGCTCGTCTGATCCAGTCCCACCCTCATCCTCACTACACGAAGCCCATTCACTACCCGATTCAGATGTGTCTCTTAGATTGTTTTTCTTACAAGTCTTTGCCCGTTCCACGACCCTATATGCAAACATTTGAAAAGGAACCTGTGAAACTTGAAGTAACTCTGTGGATTCCCACGAGAGCTTCTTCAACAGCTTAGCCTCGATCTCACAGTAATCCACAGGAGGAGAGACAAGCGGGTCTTGTTGGCTACTACCGTGACATTCCGGGTTCAAAGCTAAAAACCGTTTGATGTATCGGAGAATTCTGCTTATCGAGGAGAAAGATGGACGCTGATTCGGATCAGCATGCCAGCATCTTTTTGTCAGGTTTGTTATGAATTTAGGTGAATGAAATGGGAAAAGCGGTCTCTCGCCGGCCCTAATGTTTCTACTCATTTTATCTCCTTGCAGGTGGCTATCCTCAAACGGTACTTTACCTGTTAGAAGCTCAAAGCAAACCATTCCGAAGCTGTACACATCAGATTTATCAGTGTACTTAAGGCTTCCTGCTGTTCCGTTCTGTTCCTGCTCGTCTAGCACTTCCGGGGAATACCAAATGAATGGGAAAGTCTCGTTCTGACCCGTCGAAGAAGGACTTTTACAGGAGAAGCCCTTGACAGAATTCAACCCGAACCCACATATCTTCCCGTGTAAATACCCATCTCCGGATTGGTTAGTTCTTCTTGGTTTCACAAGAATGTTAGATGGATTCAACTCTCCATGGTATATTCTCTTGGAGTGAAGATATTCCATACCCCGAGCTATCTGAAGCATCAGATCAACCGCTACCGGGAGGGAGAGAGTGTTCTTCCTCCTCGGACCACATACCTCTTTGATATGCGTCCCGAGGCTTTTACTCATCAGTTCCATGACCAAGAAACACTCTTTCTTCTCCTCATCCGCGAATCCGCAGAGGTAATATACAATGTTTGGGTGTGAGAGAGATAGCAATGAAGTTACTTGAGGAAGCAAAGCATCGACGTCCCCAAAGAAATGCCTAAGCGCAAAGCTTTCTCCTAACCAGGTGATCTCTTTGTACTGACTTCCATTGCTTAGTCTCTTTCTCACTTGGTAATCTTTCGTGCTAACCAGAATAGAAGACGGAAACAGCTCGGGACTCTCGTTTCCATCTCCTAGATTCTTCAAAAGGAAATCAGCCATCTTCCTGTCGTGTTTGCTTGAACCAGGACGCCTCTTCTCCTGAAGCTCCTTCGTTAAAATCCACCTGTCCTCCCTCCAAGCACTCTCATATCGACTGCACAACTCCTCGGTCACCAAATACTCTCTCCCGAACTTCCAGGTAAACATCTGAGAGTCATTCCATTGCTTCATATACTTATTAGAATGCACCAATCTCTTCTTGTTCATCTCTTGTTCATCCCACCCTGAAACCTCACTCGCCATCTCGATAGCCTCGATGATGATCGGTACACAAGAGTTCAAGTTATGAACGTGAAACTCTGTGCAATCTCTGTTGTGTTGTAACAAAATAGCTTTTGCCCAAAACCCAAGTTTAGGCTCTAAAGAAAATCTAACGTAAGCCTCCCCTTCTCGTACCACGCATAGAAGCTCCCTCAAGGGTTGTTCTAGGACCTTCCATTTGGTGTTCTTCTCTCCGAACCGTAGATTGGATCTCATAGATTCTGAAACTGAATCGTATGTGGCGGTGAATAGGTCGAGTAATAGAGTGCATTGACGCTGGTTGATTTGAATGTTGTCCTTGAACACCATTAACGCTCTTATGCTTCCTAATACCTCTCCTATCTCTCGAAGCTGCTCCATTTTGCATCCCTTAAGGTTTACACAGGGCTTTGGAATTATAAATTTTAATACAAATCCTCTCAAACCGTATTACAAGAAGTTCTTTACTTTATGAGTTTGTTGACAAAAAAAGAAAAAAAAAACAACTAATTATATGTATTTTTGGCAATTATAATTTGTTTTGATTTACTTAAATCGGTTTCTGAACAAACGCGCATGACAGCTTTCTCTTCATCCATACAAAACACAATGAAGAACAATTATATTTTAACCATACAAAATTAAAAAAAAAAAAAAAATTTGGTACTCTAAATGGCAAAAACATAACACAAACTACTAACAACGATTGTCATGTCTTAATTTAAACTTTGAGGCAATATAGCCAAACCACACGGTTTCTCATGACCGCAATTTGATCCTGCAATTATCCAATCAAATTGCTAAATTAATATTTTTGTAATGATTCATATACTTTAAATATCTATCAGTATCAGTTAAATGTTTGATTAGATATCATTAATACGTACCATTTGAGCAGTTTGATGGTGCATTTGGCCATTTTAGAATCAAGCGTTTGTAGTCTAACGCCACCGCAGCTGAAACTAACACCCACAGTAACAATCCTCCGACTGCCCACAGCCAATCCAACCTTCGTCTTGGCTGTCACCTTCACCAACAACTTCTTACTCTTCAGCTCTGTCCGTAACCTCTTTGCCGTCGGATCATCCACCTGTCGTTTACTCACTCTCGTCTGGATGATCACTGCCGTCTTATTCCCTGGCTTCTCAACAAAGACTTTGACTTTCGTTGACCCTAAATTGGTTTCAAAGTCTCTCTCCCCGAGAATCACAGTCACGTCAGTATCTCCGTAGTAAAACCCAAGCTTTCCATTAGGGTTTCTGAAATCTAGCATCGTCGTCGCATTCGCCGTCAAGAACGACCATCCGTCGTTGTTTTCTCCGCCTGAAAAGTTGAAGTTGCTTGTTCTGAAAGAGGCAAGGCGGACCACGGGGAGTTTCGGGCTGTACCAAAGGAAGAAAACTGCGACTACGATGATGAGGAGGAGAAGAATCACGGCGAAGAAGATACAGAGTAAGCAGCAGAAAACACGGCAGCAACTCCAACGACGTTTCTTCTCGGGATAGAGTGACGCTGGATGGATAGGCCTAAGCCGACGACGTGGAAGGGTCGCTGTTCCAGACGGAGGCGCTGATGTTGGTGGGTTCGGCTGATCACGGAGTGCTGGAGGTTTCTGTAGTACCGGTTTTAACGGTTTTTCTGCCGCCATTTCTTCATCAGCCCGCTTTTGCTCCATCTTAACCCTAACTAACAAACTATGTTCTCAAAAATGAAATATATACGACTGAATGGTTTTAGATTCTTTCACTAAAATAGAACTTGATATAGGAAAGAATCAATACCGCCTATGATTAATAAGGAACTGTGCCCACGTTGTAACTTAAACGTGCGTGCCGTTCGGCTTTATGGAAAGCAAACTGATTGGCGTTTGCTGGCTTTTCTTGTACTATACGTAAGTGTCTGTGCAATGACACAATACAATATATGGACCGGCCGTCGCTAGTTAAGATAGTGACCACCATGTATGTATACTACATCTAGTATCTTTGACCTTCTCTAATTATTTATCTGCAGCTCTGGCTAAAATGTAATTGTATGAGTACGTTGCTATTTACGCCTTTTGAAACTAAAAATATTGTTTGATAAGAAAATGTATGCTTTCAAAAGGTTTTTGATTATACACAAAATATGAGGGAAGCACGTCCTCAATGTTCACACGTTGACTTTCAAGGGTCCTGATTTATTAGATACGATCATAGCGTGACCATAGTCTGGGCCGTAATATGTTTATGGGCCATGTATTGACTCTGGGCCTAAACAAAACGAGTAAATTAACTGGTTTAACGGAAAGACATGAAACAGAACGCGGGAATTGGTTTCATGTCTTTTTGCAACAGAGGAAAATGAGTTGGATCGAGCGGCGAACCAAATTTGGCAAATTCTTTATTTTTTTGCGTATCAACAGAAAAAGGAAAACAAAATTCATCTTCTTAAAAAGAAATTCTCGTTTCCTTGAAGAACTCTTCTTCTTCTTCCTCCTCCTCTATTGTTTACAGCTCCTGAAACAGGTTCTATTAATCTCTTGCTGCTCTGTTTTTTTTTTTTTTTTTTTGGTTATCTGGAGAAATTCGTTGCTTGTTTGAATGAGATTTTGATAATGGTATGAATCGATTATTGGGCATCTCTATCTGTGGGAATTTCGATTTCTAGGGTTTACTTTTCTGGGTTCAGCGAGGTTTTGGCCGTCTCTAAGATATCCTTCCAAATGTTTCAGATCGAATTAGGGTTTGGAATCAATTTGGGGATTGTTGCAGGGGGCATGGATTGAGATCTCCGTCGAAGTTGAGGGGGAGAAGAGAGCGAGAGTTGCATGGAAATGTTTACAAGGGAGTTAACAGCAAAGGACGTGAAAGCCACTGAGAAGAACAGGATTCGATACTCTTCAAAGCACATTAAACATCTTCCACCGGGAACCATTACTGACTTTATATGGAAGGATTACTGTCCCTTCGGATTCAGGTGATCATTTTCATTCATATATGTTTCGTCATCCATCTTTTGAGTGTTTGCTCAAGTGTAGGAAGATGTATATTATTATACTTAGGTTGGTTCTTTTATTGTAGACTTGTGCAAGAGCTTGAGGATATTAATCATGATGAATACATGAAATCCATCTGTAATGATGAGACATTAAGGAAGCTTTCTTCTGGGAAAGTTGGTACTATGTTTCTTCTCTCCAAAGATGACCGCTTTCTCATTAAGATTCTTCGCAAATCCGAAATCAAGGTTCTTTACCCTACACATTTTGCTACAAATTTCCTCTCCTTTCATGGCGAGTGATCCTATTTCTGCTCTATGCTCATCTTTCCATGTAGGTAATACTAGAGATGTTGCCCGGCTACTACCGACATATTCATAAATACAGATCAACACTGTTGTCCAAAAACTATGGAGCTCATTCTGTCAAACCTATTGGCGGTGTTAAGGTAACATATCAACTGACATATGTAATTGAAATGTTTTCTAATGTTTGTTTTGGCTTAAAATCTATCTACTTATTGTTCTGTTTCTCTTCTCCGTGAGCAGACATATTTTGTCGTCATGTCAAACATACTACAGTCAGATGTTTTTATGAACAAGGTCTATGATCTAAAAGGTTCATCACAAGGTCGAACTAACAAGAAGATCAAAGTGAGAGATAAAACCATATTGAAAGATATAGACCTTGATTTTCATTTCTACGTGGATTCCTTAGCCAGGCACCGCCTCGTCAAGTGAGGTTTTTCTGTTTCTATCTTGATTCTTGTCACGGAGAATGATTTGGATGCTCACCGGATTTTGTCATCGTGCAGGCAAACAAAGCTAGATTGTCAACTGTTGGAGGATGAAGGGATCATGGATTACAGTTTAATGCTTGGTTTAGAAGTGAAAGGCTCATGTCAAGGTGAGTCAAATTAAATCATCTTATGTCTCTCTTCTTGGAAATGATAAAACTTTATAGCTTAAATAGATCGATGATTCGTTTTATCTGATCAACTGTCATATAGGTTCGATTGATGAACTAAGCCCTGTATACGACAGCTTCACATCACGAGGTTAGTTAATATCTCCCCTAGCATTCTTCTCCTGTTTACTCTAATTCACCAGGAAAGAATATATGAAATTGTACATACGTTTTGGTCAATCTTGCAGACTCTGTTGACAGCAATAGCTCCAAGTTGATGAAGACAGCTTCAAACTCTCCGGATAGATCTTCTACAATGTATTCATGCACTCCGAGCAGAGGTGATTATAGATCCGCCTCTAAATGATCCTCAGTGTCTTATCTAAGTACTGTAGAGACAACCCTGTCGTGCTATATAACAGGGAAAGATGTTCATGTTTTTATTCATACACAGATTCAATTGATAGTGAGAACTCAGTGAATATACAATCAGTAGCAAGTATAATCCCCAGTCCATCACCAACCAATTTTTCTGATTCTCCACAAGACAGCATTGTTTCCAGAACACCACTCACCAACATCTTCCAAAACAGGTAACCCATCTGAGAATTTCTTGCTCTTATGCTCAATGGCAAACACATTGTAGTAGGGATGTTAAAACAGGCGGGTCCGACCCGTTTAGATCCATACCCGTTTAGATTAGTAACTGTAGGCCTGTTTATTCTGGACCCTTTTTAACATCTCTGTTTGTGTGACAATGTGGTTTGTTGCAGCTCAAGCACAAACTTCGGGATGAAGATACCAGGACGAGCAAGAAGGGTCGGGAGAGGAGAATCAGGGAGTGTAGTGGGGAAGAACGTTAGAGAGGAATGGTACGATGTGATATTGTATCTTGGGATTATAGATATTTTTCAAGACTATGGTGTGAGGAAACGCATTGAACATTGTTACAAGTCTATTCAACACAGCTCTAAGACAATCTCAGCCGTCCATCCCAAGATCTACTCTTCTCGTTTTCAAGACTTTGTCTCTCAGATCTTCTTACCAGATGAAAACCCTTCGAATTGATATTAACTTCCATGTCTTAAGTTTGTTTGTTTGTTTATATGACAAAATAAACATTTATTTGATTATAGGCAAACCCAAACCCACTTTATTACATTATCATCATCACCATTACAAAACCATGTTGGTTTTATAGGTTACGTAGTTCAGAAGAAATCTTTAAAAGTAGGGAGTTTGATTTCGCCTTTGCTGGTGATAGGGATAGTGATATTCCCGACAACAGGAAGATCAATCGTGAGACCGATCTCGAGTAAATAGTCAATGTCCCAGTCCACACCAACGTCTCGAGCCAAGTTGAAGAGGATACTATATGGAACCACCACCGGAATATCAAGAACCGTCATGTCCTTAGCTTTTAGTGAACCAGGGTCCGGTATCTTCCCCTTTCCGATTTCCCTATCAATATTTCATCAGTACAACATCATTAGGTAACGTCAAAATATATAAATGGAGCCAAAACAAACGAGGGAGAAAGGGTTTTACCGGCCGGCGCTGTGGAAAGTGAAATTGATCTCGCAGATAGGGATGGCGTGACCGTAAGGATTGGTGACTGAAACTTTGGCCAAGTACTCGACGGACTCCCGGTTCACGTCTTTAAGGTCAACGTCTGTAACCGAACCCTCCGGTTTAGGAACCCCGGCGAGTTTATCAGCCACAAAATCTTTGGCTTTATCCACAAAACTCGTCATATTTGATTTTTTTCTTACTAGCTTTGTTCCTTTCTGTTAGTTTTACGTGGTATAATACTATATGAAGCTTTTATTCGAATATATAGACGGATGGGATAACGAGGTTTTATTAAGTCGGTCCATGTGAATGGAGTATAGTGTGTTGTGTACGTGTGAGGGTGAGAGTGAAAGCGAGGGTTATACGTGTCTTGTGCTTTGAGATATTTTGTCTGCATATACACTTGTAGTTAAAGTCAAGGTGCCGACATACGATAAGATAGTCACAGAATTAACTATATAGCGACAGGAATAAGATGCGCAATGGATTAATGGACCGACCATGTCCGCTCATGTGCACGTCGGTGGACTTTAATATTCTCCTCCATCGCGGTGCACAATATACACGATACGTTCATGACTACACGAGTTGATAAACTTGATACAGAGAGATTTTCCAAGATATATATATATATATATGGACAACAATCGAAAAGAAAAAAGAAAAATGTAAATCATGAAGATTTTCTTCGTATGAAGTCTCTTCATATCGAGTCTCACTACATATACGGTATACCATCAAGATTCATCGACGAGGGCAGCCTTAATATGGAAAAATCTGCTATCACAATCTCAACACTTGAGTTGAACCCACTTAATGTCTATATATACTTATATAATGTACTTCATAGAGAGGGTGTATCATATTTATAAATTGTATTTTTATTCAATCCTATAATCCTATTCCAAACCCAAATGGGTTGTTTTTTAATACTAAATGGAAACTTGTCCCAAAACAAAACTCGGCCCATTTGAAAGAAACTCGGCCTAATCTCTGATACACTGAGGCCCATTTGGGCTTAAAAGAATATGAGTAGCCCTAGCCCAGGCCAGAAAGAAAATAAATAATGAGTGGTGCAAGCCTGACCACGTGTTTAAGGAAGAAGCGTGTCCAACTGGTCGACAGCTGAGGAATGAAAGAGTCAGCAATCTATGTGGACAAGTCAAACCTCCGCCTCGCATGTTTGTGAGTTATTTGACTTATTGACCATTCAAAGTTCAGACCATGCTTGACTTTTATTACCACTTTACACTCTTTTATTTCTGACTTCCACAATTTCAATTGCCTATACCAGATTTCATGACTAATAGTGTTATTTTATGGAAATATATAAATACACTTTTATAAATTATTATTATTATCCAAGTAAAATAATCAATCCAACACGTCTACGTGTGCATAACCTCGAAAATATATTTAAATATAAAATCTAGGACTATATATACACCTACTACACTCCTCGAACTATTTTTTTTATATATATTTTAAAATGTATAAGTGAATCAATAAAATAATATGAGAGTATAAAATTTGGAATGATATATTACCAAATCAAATTGCCGAAAGCAATATGTTGGTGTCGGTAGTTGTCGAGCATATAAATATACAAATACGATCGCATGTCGTGTTTTTAGTACACATTTCTCTAATATTTAATTTTATTCATATTCTATTTCATTTTCCACACTTAATTGTGATTTTTCCAAGCAAGTTACCAGGAGTTCTATATTTACATGTATTTATCATGTATAAAAAGTCTTAGCTACATAATATTATTCACAAAACTAAGATGTTTTACGTTATTTTTAAATGATTTTAAGTAAAATAGTAGTGTTTTGGTTATTTCGAGAAGAGATAGGATTGATCACAAAATTAAAACAACGGCCGGGTTCGTGGTTCTTGTTTGAAAAGTGTAGTCGTAACAACTCCAAATGTTGACAACAAAAAAATGGAACAGTTCCAAATAGAAAAACTCACAAAGTTGATATCTTTAATCTATATTGATTTTTATGTCCCCATGTAATTAGTTTTTCCAGCAATGCGTGCTTACAAAAGTTTGAAACCTTATTAATTACTAAATGGACATTAATACAAGCAGACATAAAATCAGATTTTAATACTTATCTTTAGTCCAAAGACATCATTAAACCGACCGACCGACCGAGGTTAAGAAAGCCCTCCGTTCTCAAAGAAAACGATTAAAAAAATGGAAAGGATTTTGACTGTTCACGTGGCCGTCTCGTAAGAATTTGCGGCGTTATGTGCATGTAAGATTCACATTGTCCATGTGTTGGATACGGTCCAAACCCACCAATTTTTTATATCATATCGTAACCATCGTTAGCCTCGTACAGTGTGTATACTCCAAATATCAAATATAGTAAAATAAAGTGTAAGAGCGTGAACATAGAGAGTTCTAAAACTCGAGATCATATGCAAAGTGAATTAAAAAAAAAAAATTAATTTTAAGTTAAGAACCGTTTCCTATCTCTCACACTGTAGCTATATTACGTGGCAATGCTTGATTGACCCTTTTTATTTTATTTTTTTCATCAGTAAAAAATTAAAAAAAATTATTAAAAAAAAATTTAAGAACTCCAACGGGGTTTCACCAATAAACCTGCTCTAAGGGAATCATATTTTACGAAACCAGAGAATATATGCCCAGTACAAAAAAATAAAAGAAGAGCCAGATGAAACGGGAAACCCATTTTTACAAACACTAGACAGATAAATAACTCTCGCTCATATAAAATTCAAAGTTAAGGACCTTCATTTGATGACCAAAAAAAAAAGGACCTTCATTTCATAATCTGTTAATATTTTTGGTGGTCACAACACTAAAATTATCTGTCATAGTTGAATCCAAATTCCACAACGATCTTCAGCAGCAAGTTATATTTTAGTTAGATATTTCCTTGTGTCTCCGTCAAAGTTTTGGAATTATGTGGTCGACGTATATGCACGTGCATGAAATGTTCTTCATTACATAGTTTAGAATGTTTCAAAATGTTATCTACTTTTGAGTTTTGAATAATCATAATACATTTTTCTTTCTTCTCTTTTATGTGATGCCATCAAATATTCTTCTCCACGCTATTATTCTCTAATTTCGTTGCATGACTTGGTAGTCTTAAGAAGCTGCTTAGAAATAGCCTTGGGTTTTAACTAAATACACATATAACTTCTACCACTATTTTCCAATGGAATTTATTAGTACTACATAAATCAATGCGAAACTACTGAAATAGGACCACTTATGTATCATCTACCATACAAAATGTTTTTTTTTATATTGTTTTCCACATTTACAACTTCGGACCATCAGAATTTCCACATAGTTTTTTTGGATTTCAAAATTAGTTGGTGTTGAAGAATGATACACCGGTCTATAATCTTTTTTCACTAGAAAATTACCATTTTATACCAAGGAGAGATTGCAAAGTTCGGATACGATAATCGGATACAACAAGAAGGAATTATTTAAACCGGCTATCAAACGATGATATAAGAGCTAAAAACCCACATTAAAGAGACTAAACAAAAACACAATACAATCATTATAACTTACAATTTGTAAACTGTATCGTTGATAAGTGTCCTAATTTCAGTCAGAATACCTAGTTTATCAACAAAACAAAAATATTTACATATATACTATTGTATAATACAATGGAGATTGATGCTACCGAAATATCATAACCACATTTCTCAATATATAGTTTGTTTTGGGTGGGAGAATCTTCCTTTATTTGCTTGTTTCATCAAATCCTAACTCTTCTTTTTTTTTTTCTCTGAGACCCCACATCAACTTTGTTTGGTCTCCTCAAGGTTTAAATTTCACCTAGCTCCTCTATATATATACAAACCACATACTCATGCATTAGTTAATACAAACACCACAAAACCTGTCATACTATCGATCAATATTCACAAACCACCTTCCCCCAACGAAAAAAAAAACAGCAACAAGGAAGTGATAATAAAAACAACAAATGGGTTCTCTGAAAAAGAATAGCAGTGTAAGCGGTGCGATTCTGTCGAGGATAGCGACCAACGACCAACACGGCGAGAACTCAGAGTATTTTGATGGATGGAAAGCTTATGACAAAGATCCTTTTCATCTTTCTCGTAATCCCAATGGGATTATCCAAATGGGTCTTGCAGAAAATCAGGTATATCCATATCTATTAGAAATATATAAACCATTACAAATATATGCACTTATGTATTATTAGTGTGACAGCATATCTACACCATTTAACACACTTTTGTTTTTATAAAATTTACAGCTTTGTTTGGATTTGATCAAAGATTGGATCAAAGAGAACCCAAAAGCTTCTGTTTGCACCCCTGAGGGTGTTCATCAGTTTAGCGACATCGCTATTTTCCAAGACTATCATGGCCTTAAAGAGTTTCGACAGGTATGTATATATACTCCAACTAATCATATATCATCTTATAATTAGGTATATATATATATATATTTTAAGTTAGTATACGCACCATAATTGGATGTATCCGATTTTCAGACAACCATGCGGTTTGGTTTTATTTGGTTTGAGCTCACGTTCAGTTTTTTAAGGAAAATATAATATATTTTTCTTCTTAAGAACATTAAAAGTTTTTATCGGTTAATTCCCTTGTATTTTTCATTTGGTTTTGGCCATGATTTCTTCAGATATTGACCAAATAAGCTGAATCTGTCTAGTTTATATTTGGTTTTATTTCAGTACAATAACCAGTTTGGACAAATATATGGTAACATTTAAAGATCAATAGATATGGAAAGCGTAGGACAAAGAAATATAAATTTTGCCACGTTCATTAGATATAAATTATTGAAGTATAGTTTTCCATATATATAACCGAACTTTTCAAATTGAAGGCAATTGCACATTTCATGGGAAAAGCTAGAGGTGGAAGAGTAACGTTTGACCCAGAGAGGATAGTTATGAGTGGCGGCGCCACCGGAGCCAATGAAACAATTATGTTCTGCCTCGCCAACCCCGGCGATGTTTTTCTAGTTCCCTCTCCTTATTATGCCGCGTAAGTATTTTCATATTTTGATATTATATATTAATAAAATAAAGTTTGTTTACATGTTTAAACATACTTATATTTGAGTTAAAATTGTTAAAATAATATTTATAGTAAAAATAAGGAAAATGTACATTTTTATGATTTTGGATAGTGTGAACATGGTATAAAGAAAGAAAAAAGTTAGGGGAAATTTCATTAATATAGCTCTCACATACTTTTGGTTTTGGGTTAACAAATTTCAAATAGAAATGTGTTAATAGTATTTCAAATCAAGTTTTGACTAAAAATCTACTTCGATCACACGTGTAAGGTTTATCAGTATCTCACAAACAATTATCAAATCATTTTCTTTTGCAGATTTGATAGAGACTTGAGGTGGCGTACAGGTGTCGAGATAGTCCCGGTTCATTGTTCCAGCTCCAACAATTTCAAGTTAACCGTCGAGGCCGTGGAACGGGCCTACAACAAAACCCAAGAGGCCAACAAAAAAGTTAAAGGTGTACTTTTGACCAACCCATCAAATCCGCTCGGTACAATCTTAGACAAGGACACTCTCAAGAACTTAGTCCGGTTTGTGACGAGGAAGAACATTCATCTAGTCATTGACGAGATCTACGCTGGCACTATCTTCACTGGAGAAAATTTTGTGAGCGTTGCTGAGGTGGTCAACGATCTAGATGGCTCTGAAGTCAACACTGACTTGATTCACATTGTCTATAGTCTTTCTAAAGACATGGGACTTCCCGGTTTTAGAGTTGGTATAGTCTATTCTTACAACGACTCAGTTGTGTCATGCGCAAGAAAGATGTCGAGTTTCGGACTAGTTTCGTCTCAGACACAGTTCATGCTTGCTTCAATGTTGTCGGATGAGAGGTTCGTAGAGAATTTCCTTACGGAAAATTCAAGGAGGTTAGGGATAAGACATGGAGTTTTTACCTTAGGACTCAAGAAAGCAGGGATTACTTGCTTGGTAAGCAGCGCAGGTTTATTCGTGTGGATGGATCTGAGACATCTACTAAGAGACCGTAACTCTTTTGAATCCGAGATCGAGCTCTGGCATATAATCATTGACAAAGTGAAGCTTAATGTTTCGCCAGGCTCTTCCTTCCGTTGCATGGAACCTGGGTGGTTTAGGGTTTGCTTTGCCAACATGGATGATGATACACTCCATGTGGCGCTTCGACGTATCCAAGAATTCGTGTCCAAGGATAGCAATAAGATCGTTGAGAAAGCATCGGATAATGATCAGATAATTCAGAACAACAATGCTAAGAAGCAGAAATGGAAGCAGAGCAATCTCCGGCTAAGTTTCCGACGACTTTACGAGGATGGACTCTCCTCTCCGGGGATAATGTCACCACATTCACCTCTTCTCCGAGCATGAAACCATAAAGCATAACGCTTGAGAATCACCCCAAGTGTTAATTAATCTATAATTAGTAAGTGGTTAAGGGAATGTTTTTATTGTAAGTGGCATCATTCAACTTCAACCCTATGGTTGATTTTGACTACCAGCTTTTTTACTGGGGTCAATTGTAACTTTCAATAATTGTGTGCTTTTAGTTCTTGTTATTTTTCCACTTAGGATTTAATCGATGGATTGTCCTAGTGATGCTGGTGCGTAGTAGTTGTCCTTTGGGAGGTTTTCTTTAATTTATGTGTGTAATAAATGAAATATTATATTTTGAAAATCTATAATTGGGATACCATGCACAGTGTATTAGTTGGGAGAGGTTGATATGTACGTAATGGATGATTTGTTAAGCTAATAATTCGATTTTTCTAGAACCATATTTTGTTGTTCTTCCAATACGTCACACATCTGCATGCCACCGTGCCTATATTTTCTTTAATAATCATTAAATGTACTAATATTGTTGAACATTCGATTACGTATATATAATTAATTATGTTAACTGAATTCTTTTTGTGAAAATTATAATTTGCTTTGGCCAATAATATAGTGGGTGGTGAGAGTTCCATCAGCAATTTAGCTGCACTGCACCAAATATGATATAAACTAAATTATTAAATTGTTACAAAGTGACAAAATTGTTATAAGAATATTTATTCAGCTATCAAACATGATGACTTCTCTGTTTATGAATCGTCAGCCGGTTTGTTGCATTGGCAGACATTTTGTTTTCCACCGTGAAGATGATATTGCATGGTAATGTACGTGCATGGCAGATGAAACATGTAGAATCCTAAACCTATTTCGCAATTTCATCATTTCTCACAAACAAAAAAAAAAAATCTAAGGACATCTGAAAACAATTAAAATTAAAATTACTAAAGCATATATATACAACACCATCCTATATACAAAAGTTCCCTTCAAAGTTCAACCAAACAAATATAAATATAAATTCTAGTACTATCGACAATATATACAAAACATATCATCAAATCGATTTAAGGAAAATAACTTCCCCGCATTATCGAGGAAAATAAAACATATCTGATCCAATCTGAATCGATATCTTAGACTAAGATATATATATCATCTGTTTTTTAAGACCAGTCCATCTTTTTCACATTTTACACCCAAATTATATCATATCATACATGTTTCTCAACATATAACACAAGCATTAGGGTTTTCCTCCATGCTTTGGGCGTAGTAATACGTTGTTAGATGAGGATTATATGCTTTATATGCCTTTACAAGCTCCATCACATGATCTTGTGGTGGCGGTTGCGGCTGAGGTTGCGGTTGTGGTTGATCTTTCTTCTCTCCTTCTTTCTTATCGCCGCCATCTTTCTTCTCTTCTTCTTTCTTCGGCGCTTCTCCTTCCTTTTTCCCTTCTTCCTTTGGAGCTTCCCCTTCTTTCTTCGGCGGCTCGCCACCACCACTTTCCTTCTTCGGCTCCTCCTTCTTCTCCTTTTCTGGCTCTTTTGCAGGTCCCACTAGTATGATATCCGTCATCGGCCAATATTTTCTTAGCTTACTGACTACATTTACCGGATCCACGGTTCCAATCACCATTAGTTTCTTCTCCTTCATGTCCATTGCAATCGAATCTATTCCTAAACAAAATAAAACAATATTCAAAGTTGTAATCCTATAAAAACATAGTTACCACATTTTGGAGACAGTACCAATAAGAAAAGTAAAAACACTGTGGATTATAATGAACAAAAAACCTTTGACTTTATGGTTTTCTTTTTCAGTTGATGGCACATATTTCAAAGAAGCAATAGTGGCCAAGATGTGATTTTTTATTCCGAATAAGTAAAAAACAATGAATTTCACAAATAAACAATAATTGAAATTTGGCGCAACATTTTACCGTACTGTCACTGTTCAAAAAGAAAGGCACCTCTGTCAGAACATCTCGTGATTGTTGAAAGAAAATTTAAAAACATTGTTTTACTCATGTTTATACGTGTACCCACCAACCAAATCAGTAACAAAACCGGAACAAGTGGACCGGAAATCAGTGGTTTAGTATTGGTTTAGGACTAGAAGTGAACTGTAATGTGTAACACTTTATATTCTTGGAAAATGCCGAGGAAAAAGTGATAGATGAAGATGATTGATTACCTGGGAGAGTAGAAACTGTTTTAAGAGCCTTTTGTTTGGCCCTATCATCATGCAGATCCAACTTTAACACAATTTTCTGCAAAATATTACAAAAAAAAAAAAACAATTTCAGTGAGATTTGAGTGAAATAAATAGTTAAAGTGATGTGAGCACAAAGATGAAGTAATCTTTCTCTTTTTAGGTATTTTATTACAGTCATGCAATAACTAGAAGACACTGAATCACCAAGAACAACAGCACCAAGTCAATAAGGAATAAAAACAAAGAGTTGAAGAATATACTAAAAAAGTGAAACTAGTGAGGTGTGGTGTATGCATAAACACAAACACACACACACAGAGTGATGAAACGAGAATCTAAACCCAATCATTCTCTTATAAAGATTCTAAACCTAGGAATCAAATCTTGCAGTGTAGAGAGATAGAAAAATAAATGGACCTTCATTGCTCTCTGCTTTTTGTTTTTTGTTTTTTTTCTTCTTCTTTTTAAGTTTGGTTTGAATACTCGGGAAGAATTTGCAGAGGAGAGAGATGCAAAAGAAGAATGAAATAATTGGAAACTTTTGAAGACGAATGAGAGATTGGACTCTGAGAAGCCCACAAATACTATAGATTAAGAGAGAGAAAGTTGCATGCAGAGAGAGAGAGAGAGAGATAGTTGAGTGTGAATGAATGGTACAAGAGGGATGAAGAGATCTTCTTCTTTGTTGAGTCAGCCATCTGCTATCCCCTGCGCGTGAGATAAGGCGCGTGTTCTGTTTACGTCTTCAAGTGCTGCTCAGCTTCTTTTACTTTCGGTCCTTGAGGTTTTTTGTTGTTTTCTTTTTTTTTCTCACCCGTCGAAAATTTCTCCATCACCTTATCCACGTCATTTTTCCTTTTATATTGTAAACCAATTCCTAACTTGATTTTTTTTTTAAATATTATGTTATCAATCCATGCATTTTTTTTTTTCATTTGGGACAAGAATTAAGTTTTATACAGTTTGTCTTTTTATACATATGGTAGCGAGAGACATGTTGCAAGATCTCCTCGAACAAGGTTGTTTATTATCGTTTTTCAGCTTGTGTTTTTCAAAACCATATTTTATTTGTTTTGGCTTTCTTGGTTAAAAATACCAGGAAGGAACAAGAACAAATATTAACAATGTATTTTATCACTCAAATTGTCAATATCTCTTTTTGAATTTATGTCTAAAATACATTTTGCATCAAAAAAATTGATTACAAAAAAAACGGATTATTTAATTCGTTAACAAGTAAGATTTAAAGAAAACACCGTTAATTTATTTTTTAGATTATATTATTTTCGGTATATGACACATATTTTTATTTTAATAATTTGTTTTAAAAGTTCTATTATACTTGTGTGAATTCGTTTTTGTATCAATAAATTGTTGTTTGTCGGAATTTTTTTTTCAAATGATTGATTTATTTCTTTTTCATAAGTTTTATATGAAATTATCTACTAATAATTGAGCCGTCACTACCCCACCATCAGTTTCCCAATCTTACACGAATTTAATTCCCTAAATAAAGACAAATAATATTCCCACAGCCAAAAATCTAATAAAATAAAATAATACAAGAAAAATACATGTGTAGTGGGAAACAGCTACAAATTCCACGTGTTTGCCCACGTAGATTAATTTTTTTCCTCTTATAAAATAGAGGTTTTAGGTCGCGTGAGCACACGCAGTGACTGCGATTTGTAGGAAACGAGACGTGATGAGATTTGTAATTTGGGCCACTTAGAGTGGAATATGGGTCCCGTTACGACTCTGATGTTTTACACATTTTGTCTTAATAACAATTTAGTATTTTTAATATCAATATATTGCTTTGTCGAAAAAAAAAAGCGGCTATTAAAATGGTATTCCTTCTTCAGCTTCTGATCTGGACCGTTTATCGTTGGTCATAGGAGGATTTAGGTATAATAGTTTGACTATTATCCAAGAGTAACACACAATTTGAACTTTTGAAGTCCACTAATTAAGCCCATTATTTTTTCTTATGGCAAAACTTTATACAAAAATATTATTTTACAACAAAACATAGTTTTACCATTTTTAAATAGTATTTTGATGGTTTGAATAGTGTAGTTAACAGTCGCTATTAATGGATTTGCTTGTTTTAGACATTAAAAATATCGTTTACGACGTTAAAAGTCTTATCATAGAAATAATGTTGTGCTGCTACTTAGTGATATGATAAGACATTTTTGATATATATTTGTGGAAATACATCTTAATTCCATAGCATAGTTGCATACTAGAGAAAATTAAGTCAAAACAAATTATATTGTCAGTTGATTAACATTTATAAGTATTGTTATAATCCAGCGTCAGCGTAAAACATGATTACGAATTAAATCAATCTAGATAAACCTCCGACACGGATCTTGAGTTACGGGGCATACACATAAACTGCAAATATTTTAGTTAAAACGCAATTAATGTCATATTAATCTTATCAACTTTACGTTATGATTAAATTGGCCTTACCTAATCGGATGGTGAAATAAGAAGCCCCACAATCTTTTCGGTGTTAACAAAAAGAGGAGGAAGAAGAAAACATTATAACCGGCCTATAATATATATCCAAAGTTGGTTTGATTTATCCGACAAGATATTTGATCCAACGGTGTGGAACCTTCCAATGAAGCTTGAACGGCTCCCAAATTATAGAAAGTACGTATAGAGGAGAATATAATGGCTGTGATTAACAATCATTGGGGTACGGTCAATGACTAGAATGATATTGCCTTATGAATCATGATTTGTTAGGTTTGCAAATATACAATGTAACCTGCTTTTGAAAGATATACAAAACTATACCCATAACTTTTGGAAAATGAAGCATCACATACGTAATTTAAGCTGTAGTTAGTATGTTTGGTGCAGTGCATACAAAAACCCTAACTAGACCGACTACATTACTAAACACAGTAACCAGACTCCACACATAATTTGTTTTGTTCTATTTCATTTCATACGAATTATCAAGATGCATGGATCGTAGCAATTGATAACATTTGTTGTGGCCCAAATCATAACTTATTTGTCTCAAATCTAGGACTGCATAAATAGTGGCCCAGTTATCATTCTAAATGGTGGCCCAGTTATCATTCTATTTACTATTAAAAGAAAAAAAGAAAAAGTTGAGATAAGAAAATATAACTGTCCCACGTGCGAGTTTTTACATGCTGGCGGGTATTTTTTTTTTTGGGTCAACTGCTGGCGGGTATTTAATCCTGTCTGTTTCTCCTTTGACCCCTCCGTTTTTATCTCGTCTTCAAACAAATTTAATATTGACCTTTTTTACCTTCCAAAATATCTCAAACCCAAAAACCTAACCTAAACGAAAGCGACAAAATAATCATTCCTGTTCGATTCCCCTCATTCTCTGTTCATCATCAAGCTTCACAATCTCGTAATCGGAGCTGAAATTTCTCATCAACTGGTTCAAATCCAGACTGCGATTTTCGATTTTCTCCAATCGATTGTTCTGGATGATTTCGAGGGATCACCATCATCATCAGGATCCTTTGGGGACAAACAAATCATACCACATGAAAGCCTCCGGCGTTCCGCCGTCGTCAGGATCAATTCCGTTGTCGCAATCGGCCTGGTTGGAGGTTCGTTTGTTCTACGTACGCATCGCGCCGTGCGTCGTTGAGAACGTCCCTGACTTTCTCACCCTTCGTCACCCTCGCCGCGAAACCGGCGCTTCCCTTGAGGTTAACGGCATTCGCATTCCTTCCTCGCAGACGGCGACGCTTAAACTCCGCCGTGATAGAGTCGATCGGGAATCATCGGAGGTGACTTACGTTAGCACTGAGACCGTGCGCGTCACCGGATGCGTTGATTTCGTGGTTTACGATAGCGACGACATGGTCTTGTGTGGAAATCTAGATAGGATCGAAGGTGCGTGGAATAACGGAACTGTATGCGATCCTAAGACTGGATGGGGCATGGATTGTTATATGGCAATGGGAAACGGTTCAGGCTTTGGTTCTTCTGCCTCTGCGTTTTTTCAGCCAAAGCGAGGCGTTTCGTCTCCCTCCGTGGAGGTTTACATAGCTGGTTGCTGTGGTGGTGTTCCGGTGATCTTGACTAAGACGATTCAGGCGAGTCCTAGGAGGAAGGTGGCTAGACACGTGACACTCGACGCTATCCCGGAGGAAGAGGAAGTTGACAAAGAGCAAGACAATGTTACCACTGGTGATGGATTCGCCCGGCAACGGAAACTACAGGTATGATTCGGATTTAGCACCTTTCTGATTGATGATTGTCTTAGGAATTAGGATTGAGATTCAAAACCAAAGTTACATCTATTGTTTGATTGGTTTCGTGGATGAGTTCTGTTTGTTATGAATGTTGTAGCAGCTAGACTAATCTGGTTTGTCGTTTGGTGTATGCAGATGATGGAATCAGAAGTTGATGACTACGATGAGTCTGAAATGAAAATGGGACATAGGTACTACCCTGAAGGGATGTACGTTGATGAAGATGGTCAACTCTCATGGTTCAATGCAGGTGTTAGAGTTGGAGTTGGGATAGGCCTTGGTATGTGTCTTGGTGTAGGCATTGGAGTTGGATTGCTAATGCGTTCATATCAAGCAACTACTAGTAACCTTCGTAGGAGGTTTCTCTGATCATCACCTACCATCAACTAAAAACCCCACGCAGAGACATGTCAAGCTCTATGAATGATGGTAACCATGAATTCCGCAGTGGGTTATAGAGAAAAAAGGAGATAGAATTTTGGTAGATAGATGTATAGAGCCTCTCGTTTTCATCGCTTGTGTCCTTCTGAGTAGTCGGCTTTGTTCATATAGAGTTCACATCTTGTCTTGAGTCAAATGCTTTTGTTTTTCTCAAGTCTGTGTTTATCTTGTCTCTGCCAAATTCTGAAGTTTGTGTTTTGGCACTGAAACTAGTTCTTGTAATCTGTATCAACGTCGGTGATCATAAGCATCGGACTCCGACCAAATATATCTATGCCTTCCGTCCATTGAACTTAAGAAAAGTGTATTTTTAGACCCTTAGATTCTTATAAATGCAATTTTAGCCCCTGAATTATTCCGAATTTACTACATACATCCCTAAATCATTATGTTCCCCAAAATTCAAGATGAGTAGCGAGAAGAAGAAGAAGCAAATGAGCAAGATCCGTTCGTCTGCGACAATGTCCCATCGTGACCAGCCGTCACCGGCGTCTCCCCTCGTCGTCACACTCAACTGTGTAGAGGATTGTGCGCTTGAGCAGGACGCACTCGCCGGCGTTGCTGGTGTCGAATACGTCCCGCTCAGTCGCATCGCTGATGGTAAGATCGAGTCCGCAACCGCCGTTATCCTCCATTCCCTCGCTTATCTTCCACGTGCAGCTCAACGCCGTCTCCGTCCTCACCAGCTCATTCTATGTCTTGGTTCTGCCGATCGCGCTGTCGATTCGACTCTGGCCGGTGACCTAGGTCTCCGTCTTGTCCATGTCGATACTTCCCGAGCCGAGGAAATCGCGGACACCGTCATGGCGCTCATTCTTGGACTCGTCCGGCGGACGCATTTACTATCGCGTCAAGCTCTATCAGCTTCCGGATGGCTGGGATCACTTCAGCCGCTTTGCCGGGGAATGAGACGGTGCCGTGGTATGGTTTTGGGAATCGTTGGTAGATCTGTATCGGCTAGGTATTTGGCTAGCAGGAGCTTGGCTTTCAAGATGAGTGTGCTCTACTTTGATGTCCCGGAGGTATGTATGAGGTGTTTAGAGTTCCTCTCGCTTGGATGTTTTGGTTTGTTGTCAATAGTTGCGTTTGCATCTGTCCAGGGAGACGAAGAACGAATCAGGCCCTCAAGATTCCCACGTGCTGCCAGAAGAATGGATACATTGAATGATCTACTAGCAGCAAGTGATGTCATTTCGCTTCACTGTGGGTTAACAAACGACACGGTTCAGATACTCAATGCAGAGTGTTTGCAGCATATAAAACCTGGTTTGATCTCTCTTGTCTGGTCACCCAAATGAAGTATGATTTCTCCATGAATGTAGATTGAAGGTGATAAAGTTGATTTTATTCGTTAGGGGCTTTTCTTGTAAATACTGGAAGCTGCCAGCTGCTGGATGATTGTGCTGTGAAACAACTTCTAATTGATGGCACGATAGCTGGCTGTGCTCTTGACGGTGTTGAAGGTCCACAATGGATGGAAGCATGGGTATGGATTTCTTTCCCATTTCTCTTGTTATATCATCTCCTCTCTTTCTGTTGTCTATCCGGCGTTCGTTATATCTTGTTTCAAATTGCAGGTGAAGGAAATGCCGAATGTGTTAATCCTACCTCGTAGTGCAGATTACAGTGAGGAAGTATGGATGGAGATAAGAGAGAAGGCCATCTCTATATTGCAATCATTTTTCTTAGATGGTGTAATACCAAATAACACTGTTTCTGATGATGAAGTTGAGGAAAGTGAAGCAAGTGAAGAAGAAGAACAATCCACCAGACATGAGAAACTAGCACTAGTGGCATCCACCAGTAGGGAACAGGGAGAAAGTACTCTCACCAACACCGAAATCGTTCGTAGAGAGGCCAGTGAGTTAAAGGAATCTCTGAGCCCTGGTCAGCAACACGTTTCTGTTCTTCCTCAAGATACGGCCATAAAACCTGAAGTAAGACGCAGCAGATCCGGTAAGAAAGCCAAAAAGAGGTATTCACAGCAAAAGTACATGCAAAAAGCAGAGGGTTCCTCAGGGTTACATGAAGAGAGTACTTCACGAAGAGATGATACTGCTATGAGTGACACGGAAGAAGTATTAAGTTCCAGTTCTTCCCCTGAGGATTCAAGAAGCAGGAAAACACCACTTGAAGTAATGCAACAGTCTTCCCAAAATCAGCTTGTAATGTCAAGCAAGAAGCTCATCGGAAAGTCAAGTGAGCTACTGAAAGATGGATATGTAATAGCTTTGTATTCAAAAGACCTTTCGGGTCTCCATGTTGCGAGGCAGAGAACGAAAAACGGTGGTTGGTTCCTCGATACTTTGTCAAATGTATCCAAACGGGATCCGGCTGCACAATTCATTATCGCATATAGAAACAAGGTAAACCTTTTTTTCCAATTCATTAAAAGTGGTTGGGTACTATCAGTAGAGAATCTGGATGAACAGAAAGTGGCCCTTGTAGTTGTGTAGTAGGACCGAGTGATTAGGAAAGTTATTTTGTATTCTTTATGAATGGCTAATTGGTAATGGTATATGAACTTGTTCTCCAGGACACTGTTGGTTTGAGATCATTTGCTGCCGGTGGGAAGTTATTGCAGGTACCTCTTACAATACACAGTTACGTGAATTGTGATAACTCAAAAAGCTTTGTGGAAAACTAAAAGTGGTTATGTATGCAGATCAATAGAAGAATGGAGTTTGTGTTTGCTAGCCATAGTTTTGACGTGTGGGAGAGTTGGAGTCTAGAAGGTTCTTTGGATGAATGCCGGCTTGTTAACTGCAGGAATTCCTCTGTAAGTCTCTGTCACCACTCACCATACGTAATGAAAACCCTTTAATGCTTGGAAACAGAATAATTCATCAATCGTTGTTTTGTGTAAATGTAAAAACAATGTTGCAGGCGGTTTTGGAGGTGCATGTGGAGATTTTGGCGATGGTAGGGGACGATGGCATCACACGGTGGATTGATTGAAAACAGAGTTTCTAATTCCTACCAACCATTTTTTTTAGCTGTAATGTGTGTATTGTTTTAATATTCGGTTTGCTGTTTTCCGATGAGCTTTTGTTAGATTGTTGTTTGTTTTTGAACTTAAAAGAAGTATTATGCGTGTTGTTTGGTGTGTGTATTTGTATATGCTGCATTCCAGAAATAAACCATCTGACGTAGTTTGAGCTAAACGACACAAGAAAAACTCTCTACATGTTTTATTCGAACCAGCTATCTCTGCTCCACGCTGAAACGTAAACAACACTTAACTGATTGCGTTCGTGCTTTATCGTGGCACTCTTCAGGCCGTCGATACGTTAGGCTTTGTTTTTTTTCTTTAAATAATGGCGTCAGTGTTAGCAAGAAGGTCCACATGTCCCACGCTCTGACCCCAGAGCAACCGGCTCCTTACACGTGTTTGGCTAAAACCCATTTCCCTTTATATTTACGTTTCTACCTCTCTCTCTCTCTCTCTCTCTCTCTCTCCTCTTCTTCTCCTCCCGCATATGGAAACTCACAACTCTCTTTCAAACTGAAAGTGAACATTTGAGTTATATGGTGTCAATAAAGCTTAGCCAACCTCATTGTTTACCAACCAATGAATATGAATATACCTGGTACTCTTCCCCACACGGCGGCGGTTTCCATACGGAGCAATACGATGTCTTTCTATGAGGATCCAACGAAGAAGATTAGAAAGCCTTACACGATCACCAAGTCTAGACAGAACTGGACTGAGCAAGAACACGACAAGTTCCTTGAAGCCCTCCATTTGTATGGTTTTACTTTATCTCCCTCTTTCCTTTCTTACCTCTTTGATGTTACTATATATTCAAGATTTATCCTACTGATTATAGGTTTGACCGGGATTGGAAGAAAATCGAGGCCTTTGTTGGATCAAAAACAGTTATTCAGGTATTACTCTTAAAGACTCTGTCTTTTAATATCTCAACTCTGTTCTTGACATCTCTGAAAATTTGAATGTATAAGCTATATGAATGTGTTATTGGGTTTTGTAGATACGAAGCCACGCGCAGAAATACTTTCTCAAGGTTCAGAAGAATGGGACTAACGAACATCTCCCACCACCTCGACCAAAGAGGAAAGCTAATCATCCTTATCCACAAAAGGCTTCTAAATTTGGTAACTTTTTTTTTTAGCTTCCTACTCGGCAGCTTCTGTTATGTTCTGTCTCTTCAATTCTTATGTGATTCTCTTTTGATTGTGTGTTTTTTAGTTGCTCTTACACCTTCAAACGCATTGCTTGAACATGAGTACCTGTACACCACTGATTTACAAGCAGTGGCTAGTACTCCTAAGCATGTATTAAAGCCAAATACAATGATCAAAGGTATTTAAATTTTCTGTGGAATGTAATTATCTGAAATTTTTCTTCGTTTGAGCTGTTAATAAATAATCTCAGGGTTATGAAATTTTGATTGCAGAGGAATTGGGTGTACCAGAGAATTGTTGCAGCACTAGTAGTAGTAGAGAGAAACAGAGGACTCAAACCTTTACAGGGATAAATGACCAAATAAGTTGTGAAGATACACGTAGAGGTACAAGATTCTAACTTTATTTTTTTTTGAAAATATGTAAAAATATATTCCAAAAAACTTTTTACATCAGTGTGTTTATTGTTCCTATTTGTGTAATGGAAAAAACTTTAGAGCCTAGCTAGTTTAGCTTTCTCTTGTTGAGCAGCAAACATAAGATTCATAACTGACTATGAGTGTTTGTTTTGCAACACAGTGATGCCGAATTTCGCTGAAGTTTACAGCTTTATAGGAAGTGTATTTGATCCTAAAACAGCAGGTCATGTCCAGAGATTAAAGCAAATGGATCCAATTAATCTTGAAACGGTATGTCAAACATGCTCTGTTGTCTACTACTCAGGATTGCATCTCGGATTATTTAAAATGTTGTGACGTTTTCTTTCATTAGGTGCTCTTATTGATGAGAAACTTGTCTGTAAACCTGACAAGTTCCGAGTTTGAAGAACAAGTAAGTGTTAGACATCGCTTCATAACATGTATTGGTTTTTCATTTATAACTCGTGAGAATACTGAAAGTAACAAACTTTGTTGATGGGCTTACTGTACAGCGGAGGTTAATGTCTTCATACAACAGCAAATAGAGAGTAGGTACGATGACAAGTGAGAGGAAAAACATTACTCTATTCTCTCTTTATGCCTAAGCTTCGGAGGTACGTATCGAGCACTCATTGGCTGCGGCTGGACCAAGTGAGTGAGGCGGTCATAGAGTTTGGAATGTTTTGATATTAGGAGATAGATAAAGCCTGTGTAGAAAGAAAGATATTAGCGTTTGTTTTGTAATATTTAGCACTACTTATGGAAATGACTAAGACATTACTATTTATGAGGTTTTGAAGTCATAGCTTCGTGTGTTTTTAGTTGATTTATATTTACTTTTCTAATGATATTTGACTTTACTTTTCCTTTTTGAATCAAAAATAGATTCTGTTTAATAGCTCTGTTTTCTGGATCTTTGGATCTGTGATCAGCCCATGATTGTAATACTCCATCAGTCCATCTCCATGTGCTATGTTTCTCTGCTTCCTATCAGTGGAATTAGATTGAGCCTTTGATATAGAAACCTACCTACTGATAACTTCCAAATTAGAAGAAACCATAGGGTTGCAGTCCTTTTGGCAGCATCTACTAATTCAGAACTTCATTTGAAAGCTATAGTTCGCACACTTGGCATGAAAGCTATAATTCAGAACTTAACTTTAATGATGGTAAAATTTATAATGCACATTTGGCATGTATAGTGTAATTTTTTTTATGTTGTTTTCTTCTTCTTATGGGCCACCTTACATGTTTTATATGTTCTACTGGTTTCAATCATTCTCAATCACTCTTATATGATATATTCTGCCTACTTACCATAATACATCATACTTTTAGTCAATGTATATGATACTTTGTTATATAAAAAAAAATTAAGGGGTCATTGACTTGTTGAAATATTAATTGACTGTAATTTCTTACATTATTATGAATAGTTGAAAATGATAGAGCGATAATGTGTATTCTCTTTTAGCCCCACCTAAAACCCTTTTTAGGAGGAAACCTATAAAATATTAGAGGCCGCACTAAAGATTTATTCTCTCATTAATTGCTAATTTTTAAGAGCAAACCAAACTTTTGATGACTTTTTTTTTTTATCACAAAGTATTTATTTCCTTTAATAATGTTTATCCATAACCAAAACATAGCAAACTATATTAAAATTGCAAACTTAAACGTTAAGATTTAGTCTTGACTAACAATAAAACATTAACATATAGTCAAAACTCAAAACAAAACAACAAATGTGTAAATCCACACTGCACGGGAACCGGATCTATCTCCTCCATCCGTCAGTCGCGTCGTCATTGATTTGTTACCCAAAAACCCCCAACACAGTCAACACTACGCATGCAATTGGGAACACTATCTTTGACTTACACTATAACGAAGGGTAAAATCGTCGTTTCATCTAACCATCTCTCACACACCGTCAGAACACACATGCGAGACAGGAACTCAAAAGACAGCTCATTCAAGACATCCACACACAGACCACCACTGAAAGCCTTCTTTAAATTCCCCTCTCATTTTTATTTTATTTTAAGTATTATCTTTTGTTTCCTTGTTTTTCCTCGATTCCTTGTTTTCGATTCAACACGATGCGGTGACAAGCATAGATTTTGGCCGGAGTTTTGAACTTTATTCGCCGGGAAGTTTTGTTTTCCGGCTACAAATGCGAAGTAACCGGAAACCCATTACCGGAATCTGAGTAAATAAATTACGATGTCGATGTACGATGCTGCTTTCCTCAATACCGAGCTTTCCAAACCGACGTCCATCTTCGGTCTCCGGCTATGGGTCGTAATCGGAATCTTACTCGGATCTCTAATTGTCATCGCTCTCTTCCTTCTCTCCCTCTGTCTAACCTCCCGTCGAAAAAACCGAAAGCCGAGAGCAGATTTCGCTTCCGCCGCCGCCGCTACGCCGCCAATTTCTAAGGAGATTAAAGAGATTATTCCGGCGTCTGACCACCACTATCCTACGCAGCCTGTTCCAGCGGAGATCCAGGTCGATATAGGGAAGATCGAGCATCGAGTGGTGTTCTCAGATCGAGTGTCGAGTGGAGAGAGTAGAGGAACAGTGAGTGCTAGCGAGACGGCGTCGTTTTCCGGCAGCGGAAATGTTGGACCGGAGGTTTCGCATCTCGGATGGGGACGGTGGTATACTCTGAGAGAGCTTGAGGCGGCGACGAATGGGCTTTGTGAAGAGAATGTAATTGGAGAAGGTGGTTACGGGATTGTGTATCGTGGGATTTTAACTGATGGAACTAAAGTCGCTGTTAAGAACTTGCTAAACAATAGGTAACTCGAAAATTTCGAATTGCAATCTAAAGGTTGATCCTTTAGCTCGGTTTAGTTGGACCCATTGATGGGTTTAACATTTTCTGGATTTGATTGGACTTGTTGTATTGCTCTGTATTAGTTTCACTCTAAAGTTTGATCCTTTACTCGTTTCAAGATTAGGATTTTAGGTACTAATTGAGTGGAGGGTTTGCAATTTTTGAGTAGTTAGAGGACTTAACTTGTAGTTTTGCTCTGTATTGAAGCTTGTCTTTAAATCTGCACTTCTTCCTGTTATGTGCTTAGATGCATTGAAGTAGATATTTCAGGGATTTTTATGTGTAGAGCAGAGGAAGATGAGGGTTAAGACTGATAGTGATCAAAGTCCTTCTCTTATTTAACAGCCATGCGTATGATTGTGGTCCTGAAAGTTGTTTTTATTATTGAATTCTATGTGGAGATTATGTCATGGGTCACATGTGGGTTTGATGGCTAACGACTATACACTATACTAATAAGTAATACTAGACTATGGTTTTGGATTTTGATCTCCATGAAGTGTAAGATCTGAAGTTGGTGTGTCTTTAACTTACAGGGGTCAAGCAGAGAAGGAATTCAAAGTAGAAGTAGAAGTGATTGGGCGTGTACGACACAAGAATCTCGTTAGGCTTTTAGGTTACTGCGTTGAAGGTGCATACAGGTAAATGCTGCTGCTTCTTTTTGTTGAAACAGAAGAAAGGAATGTTGTGATCTAATGTGGAGTTCTCTACAACAGGATGCTCGTGTATGACTTTGTCGATAATGGTAATTTGGAGCAATGGATTCACGGTGATGTTGGTGATGTCAGTCCTCTAACTTGGGATATCCGTATGAACATTATACTCGGGATGGCCAAAGGGTAATTCTTGATAGAATTTAAGTAGATTGCTATGTTTTGTAGTAACTATGTTAATCTTTGGTGTAATGTATATGTAGATTGGCGTATCTACACGAGGGGCTTGAACCAAAAGTTGTTCATAGGGATATAAAATCAAGCAATATCTTGCTTGATCGCCAATGGAATGCTAAGGTTTCAGATTTTGGACTTGCTAAGCTCTTGGGTTCCGAGAGCAGTTATGTAACAACCCGTGTGATGGGAACGTTCGGGTATGTAGCACCGGAATATGCTTGTACCGGAATGTTAAACGAGAAGAGTGATATCTATAGCTTTGGAATATTAATCATGGAGATCATCACAGGAAGAAACCCGGTTGATTATAGTCGGCCTCAAGGAGAGGTATGTTTAGTGGATTTAGACTCGCTTAGTTTGTATTCCCTTTTATGGTTTTGTAAATAGAGTTTGTTTGTTTGTTTGTTTGTTTGTGTGGTTTTAGACGAATCTAGTGGACTGGCTGAAATCAATGGTAGGAAACAGAAGATCAGAAGAAGTAGTTGATCCGAAAATACCGGAACCGCCATCCTCAAAGGCTCTGAAACGAGTGTTGCTGGTTGCTTTGCGTTGTGTGGATCCTGATGCAAACAAGAGACCTAAAATGGGACATATCATACATATGCTTGAAGCTGAAGACTTACTCTATCGCGATGTATACAAAACTAAAAGCATTTTGTCTTTTTACATATGTATTTTTACGAGTTGGATAATGTCTAAAGGTGGGACGATGTTTTTGTAGGAACGACGTACAACGAGAGACCATGGAAGCCGCGAGAAGCAAGAGACAGCAGCAGCAGCAGCGGCTAGTGAAAGCGGCGAGAGCGGTTCACGCCATCATCAGCAGAAGCTAAGATGAAAAAGAGTCGCTTATAGCCAGGTTTTAAGTGACTTAGCTTCTCACACGACCATTCTATTTCAATTGGTTCATATTATTGTTATTAATGTTTCATACAAAATATTTGCATTCTTTGGCTCTTGAGTTGAGTCTTGCCTTACGTCTAATTAACATTTTCCCCTTTTGTAATATTATTTGTCAACGATCACATGTCATGTATAAATTATACAATGTAATGTTTTGGACCAACCTCGACGCTACGTTCAGCCCACTGCATAACGATTGGTCGATGGATCAAAACTTATCGCTTCAAAATGGACCCACCAGATGGATTCTTTAAGTTCACGTGATTGTGCTTCCAAACAAATATTGTCGTGTATGACCACGATATTATCTCGATTATGGACCTATGGTTATGTGATAATTATCTTGAAAATTTCCAAGTTGTAATAATAAAAGAAACTAAACGAATATTAAAATCTTAACTTGTAAACACAAAATTAGTGCAGAGTCGTCTCGTCGTCAAGTCGTCATCGACCGACCACTGGAATATCTTAACGTGTATGATGAAAACTTAAGTGTTAGAGACAATTAATTTTTTATAAGCTAAGAAAAGAAACAACCATTTTCTGATATTTCTTAAAGAAAACAAATGCCATTGTAACAAAGGTTTTGTATGATTGCGTAGAAAAAGAGTAAAATATATGTATGTATTGCGCATACAGACGTCAAAATGTATATACATGCACCTTCATATTGTTAATAAAAGCTCATGTATTGCAAGCTTTTTTTCCTGGTAAGGTTCTTTTTAGTAATACTTTTCATAATCGAATGATTTGCATTCACAAAGAAAGTTGAGAAAATTTCTAGCCGTCGGATCCGTCCGCTGGCTGTAATTGACTTTTCTTGTTTTTGTACAGTACCGATGCCACTAGAGAAACATCGTAGCCGTACACGGCTTCATCTGTCATTTAACTATTTCATCACAGCCCCGTAACCGAAACCTATTCCCTTTCGTCTACCAAATCAAACATTTCTTTACTTGCTTGTTTATCTGCAGCAACCTCTTGTGTTTCAATTTCTGGAATTTTTGTGACCTCTCAAATTTGTGTTTTTGATCTTTCCGGTAAGAACACAGACCCTTAATATTTCCGGTAAGAACTCGTTTCAATCTCTTTTCGATATGGATTCTTCGGATTTTAAGATGTGGATTTTGCTTTTTATACAGAAAATATTGATATTTATCCCTAAGTTAGAAAGACATAGCTTTGCCTCTTATGGATCTATTGATTTGTTAGCTTTTTTAATTCATAGAAAACTAGATCTAATTTTGTATGAGCTCAATATTAATCTAAGAAACATATTTGATGTTGTTTGTGTTGTTGGTTTCTACGTGAGGTTCCTTCACCTTGTTTTAGATCTATTGATATTTGTGTTGGATTTAGTATGGATTCAATATTTTGTTTTATGATATATGTGACAATTGATATGCTATCTTTTCTCTTCTTTTTATGTTTGTTTTTAGTCGAAACTTTTAAGAAAATGGCTCGTCCACAAGACCCACCTCGCGGATTCTTCCCATTTGGAAACCCATTCAAGAATCTATCTTCAAAAAACCCTCCACTATCCTCAAACCTTCTCTCACTCTTGAACAATTTCGAGTCCAGCTTAGCTTCTTCTATTAGCAAGCTTGTCCCAAAGGAAAAGACCCAAATCCTGACTCTTTCATGGATGCAACAAGCAGTTGAATCTCTTTGCGAGACACACAACAGTATCAAGACTCTTATAACCGATCTAGAGCTTCCAGTATCAGATTGGGAGGACAAATGGGTCGATGTATACCTCGACATTAGCGTGAAGCTCCTTGATCTCTGCAATATCTTTAGCTCAGAGTTAACCCGTCTCAACCAAGGCCATCTCTTGCTCCAGTTTGGTCTGCATAACTTGGAGACAAACTCACCTCAGAATCTGTCGAAAGCACAATCATCCTTGGACAGTTGGAAGCAACATATTGTTTCCAAGAACCCGAGATTGGAAAGTTGCCGTGCAATCTTGACCAGTCTTGTTCAGACATTGAATCTCCCCAAGGTGAAAAACTCAGCCAAAGGAAAAGTCTTGATGCGAGCTCTATACGGTGTAAAGGTCAAGACTTTATACATTTGCGGTGTTTTCTCTGCAGCATTCTCAGGTTCATCGCAGAACCTGATGTACGTTACAGTCTCAAACGAGCTTCCATGGGCACAATCCTTCATGGAAATGCAGAACACAATGAACGCAGAAATCAAGAACAGGTTTTTATCAGATGGGTTAACGGTTCTGAAAGAGCTAGAGGCTGTTGATTCAGGTGTTAAGAAACTTGGCCCTGCGATCCAAGAAGGGTCAGTAGATCCCATTACGCTTCAGCCACTGAAGGACTCTGTCATGGAGTTATCGAATGGGTTAGATCTTGTTTCGAAAGAGGTTGATTGCTTCTTCAAGATTCTGTTATCGGGGCGAGACACTTTACTGGAGAACCTCAGGTCGATATCCCCATCAATGGTTCTGGTAACATCACCAAAAAAGGCTGCGGGGAAAAAGTAGAGAGGATTCTGATGAACTGCTATTGCTATTGTGTGAATAGATGGTATAAGTGTTCCATCTTGGTCGTGAATGTATTGTTAGGTGCTTGTGAAATTGGGGTCGTTTGTATGAGATGCAGTGAAACTAGTATTTGTATAAGTAAAGGTTTTTATCAACTTACCTATAAAGCTTTATTATGTACTAACAGTTTTTCTTTCCGTCTAAAGATCAATTTATTAAAGCAAAGTTTGTTACGCAAACAAAAACCGGAATAAACCGATAATAAATGAGAAACACTAAGTCCGAAAAATTGAGAGACCAATGTCTTAATGTTTTGAAAGAAACTGAAGCCGGCATGACAAACTCGTTTGGAGGCAAAACCTTTAACATGAACTCAAAAACATAAAACTATGAAAAACAGAGAGTGAAAAAAAGCAGACGTGAAACTAAAGACTTTCTAGTCATAATAACCAAAAGAAAACCGCATAAAGCAGAAAGAAGCAAAACAAGGGCAAACCGCGCAGTTTAAATCAAAATACAACGATCAAACAAGGCAAATTCGAAACAAGAGTCTTAACTCCTCCGCGCCTAATCTAAATCCTAACAAAAAGTGCTTATTCAAACTAATCTAAACCTGATGTTATGTAAAAGTTATGGAGACATTATGTTAAAGAAATAGAACAAAAACCAAAGTTCTTGATAATGCTCTGAGTCAGTCAATGTGCTTAAACCTTCGGTTCAGTTCAATTTTTGCATTTTGGGTATTCCGGTTAAGAGTTAAAAGCACATTGATTGCCTAACTCAAACCCTTACTTAGAATTTTTGGTCTTGAAGGAAAAGGTGAAGAAGATTACGTGGGACATCATGACATCATGACATCGTGTTTTGAAAAATTCCGCGAAGACCCTTCTTCATATTCACACTTACCACACGTTTTTGTTTCCTATCTTTTTAAACCCCAACCAACAACAAATAAGAAATCATCTCTCAACACAAAAGAAAAGAAAGTCTCCTCTCCCATTTTTCCGGTCTTCTCTTACTTACCTCGTACATACCTCTTTACATCTGTCTCGGATTTCTACAATTCCACAATCTTTCAGTTTCAATTCCACAAAGAGAGAGATGTCGATGGAAACACGTTTCGTTGATCATAGCAGCCAAGGAATTGCCATCAATAGTAGTGGTGGTTATGTTGAGTATAACCTCTATGGCAATCTGTTCCTACTTCCTAGAAAGTATGTTCCTCTTCGGCCTGTCGGTAGAGGCGCTTCCGGCATCGTATGGTCAGTTTTTTTATTTATTTTAATTTCTCAGCTTTTGTTATCTCTGTTTATAGTCCAAAACTTGTAACAATCACTCTGCTTATATTTGTGATTCAGTGCTGCTTTGAATTCGGAAACGGGTGAGGAAGTAGCGATCAAGAAAATTGGTAAAGCATTTGAAAACATTATTGTCGCCAAGAGAACTTTGAGAGAGATTAAGCTTCATAACCATATGGATCATGACAATGTAAGCTTTCTGTTTTTTTTTGTAAAACTTTTTCTTGTATATATATATCCGATTTTTTGGAGTTATTATTAAGTTTGTGTGAGCTTCCAACCTAAAACCAATTGGTGATAAGTCAAGTGACCCATATCCCTTATATATTATTAGTGATCCCTTCCAACTACCGATGTGGAATAGTTATGATGATATAATCCATTTCATCTCGTATAGATCGTTGCCATTAAAGACATAATAAGACCACCGCAGCGAGAGAATTTCAATGATGTTTACATTGTTTACGAGTTAATGGACACTGATCTTCATGAAATTATACACTCAAACCAACCCTTAACTGATGATCATTCCCGGGTACGTTTGTTTAAATTCAAAGTTTCCATCTTTGTTTAGGAAGACTTGGATCATATTAGGGTTCTCTAATGCTCTCAAGTTGTTTGTGCAGTTCTTTCTTTACCAGTTGTTGCGAGGACTCAAATATGTGCACTCAGCTAATGTATTGCATCGTGATTTGAAACCGAGTAATTTGCTCCTGAATGCAAATTGTGACCTCAAAATTGGGGATTTTGGGCTAGCGAGGACTAAATCAGAGACGGACTTGATGACTGAATATGTTGTTACACGTTGGTACAGAGCTCCAGAGTTGCTTCTTAATAGCTCAGAGTACACAGCAGCTATTGATATCTGGTCTGTTGGCTGCATTCTCGGTGAAATCGTGACAAGGGAGCCGTTATTTCCGGGTAGAGATTATGTTCAGCAGCTTAGACTCATCACTGAGGTAACATTTTTACTTCATCACAAAGCTTTCTAGTTTCTTTTTAATTGTTTTGAATGACTAGGAGGTTCCGGGCCGTATTCAACCTCCCAACAAAAATCGAACCCATGTTGATGGAAACCTACTAGCTCACCTTTACTAACTGAATCAACTCTCGGTCCTTTTCTAGCTTTTCAGTCCTACAAACTCATATCACTAGTTGTATTTTTTGCAATACACAGCTTATAGGTTCACCAGATGATTCAAGCCTCGGATTCTTAAGAAGCGACAACGCGAGAAGATACGTAAGACAGCTTCCACAGTATCCAAGACAAAACTTTGCAGCTAGGTTCCCAAACATGTCTATTGGGGCAGTTGATTTGTTGCAGAAGATGCTTGTCTTTGATCCAAACAAACGCATAACAGGTAAACAAGAAAGCCTTTATATGTATGTTAATGTTACTCTCTCTTTTGGTTTTTGTTTTTATTATAATTTGAGATTTTTATGAGTTGCAGTCGATCAAGCTTTGTGCCACCCATACTTAGCGCCGTTACACGATAATAATGAGGAATTAGTATGTGTGAAACCATTCGGTTTCAATTTCGAACAACCTTCATTGACGGAAGGGAATATCAAGGAGCTTATATATCGTGAATCAATTAAGTTTAACCCTCAAGATTCTACTGAGAATTGAAGAGATTTTGGAGCTTTCTTTGCATAATCTCTGTATCTTTATCGAATCTATGATCAATTAAAGTCTGTAATATGAAAATACAAACAATTAATTAGATATTGGAACTATGAGTTCAATATTATCCCGTGTAAAGAATTTGGATCCCTAGAAGAGATAAACCAACAATGAATGGATTGCCCCAAATCTTTTATATTAGTGACAATTGATGGCAACTCCTAGCAAGAGGAACATACTTTCTAGAAAGTTACCTAGTTTATAGTAATGAAATGACTTTAATAAAAGTTCTGAATAGATAAATTGTTAAAATCTACATTCATCTATTATAGTTACATTTGGTTGGTTTTTCAACAATATCATTTTGTTATAGCTAGAATTTAGGAAGCCTCTCATATAAGTTGGTACTACCTTTAAAGTCTAGATACCTTTTAGAGCATTTTCATTGGTAAAATGCTCTTATGAATTTTTTTAAAATTTAATATTATTAATTTAATTACATTAAATTATTGAATTAAAATCTGTTTTAAAAAACAACTGAATCAATCAAATAATCATATATGTCATATAAGTTTCTTATTAAGATATTTGAAGTTTTTATATAAGATACTTGAGGTTCTTAATTAAAACTCATTTCATTCTCACCATGGTTGAAAGTACTCTTAACACCTCAAATGTTTAATGAGTTTTATGCCTTTAAAGTTGTAGCACAAATTTTGGTCAATATTTATAATAAATTATGTGGTTAATGTGTAGTTAACTTAAATATTATACAGCTAAGCATTATTAATTTATATATTTTTATCCAATTTATTTATTTTCAAAAAATAAATTATGTTAAAAATAATCAAAATTTGATAATTATTAAAATTGTATTGATGTCACTATTCAAATATTGTTTTATAGTGTTTTTAAACTATTGACATTCTATAGTATTCATTTTTTTTTTTTTATAAAACCTCATTAAAATAATACCACTTACCATTATCTATTTAATTTTTACTGCACAATCCATTGTTACAATTTACCGTATATATCAAATATGTAGTTAGTTGTTAGCTACATGTTTAGTCTAACATTATATTTAAGAACATCTTAAACCAAATCTTAATTTGGAATCTTTGTTTCCCGCTATTTCTCTATCATCATATTGTTTGTTATTGTTGATCATCATACTCACATTTTTGTTATCTCTATGATATTGTTTGTTGTTGGGATTTAATGTTTTAGGTTTTATATTGGGAACTCGATCAAATTTAAGATTAGTGGGACTTTTGCTTGTCTATTTTGTAACAGATACCATCTGCTGTGCTCACCTCTAACGGCATAAGACAATGCTCAAAATGGCACTGTAATCTGGAGCGGATTGAGAACGAGAACTACTGTTCTCCAGAGTGTCTTGCAAGAGCTGCCGCGGAAGAGCATCTCTTTCGTTTGCCAGTGATCAAATACGGCACCGGAAAAGCACAACATGTACTTTACTTCGAGAAGGTCTTTGCTGCGAGGCAGTTAGGGATCCCAACCGGTATTCCGGTCGTGGAATTCAACTCCCTTGGTGTGCCACCTTGGTTTCATCAACTGTTCAGCTGCTCAAGATGTTTGGATCAGGTCTGCAATTCCTCTTCCTCCAGCAGGTTTCTCTTAGACCTCGGTCTTCCTCAATATCCATCACCTTCTGGCTGTTTACCAGAACAACAACATCGATGTTAAAACAAGAATGATGTTCCCATGGATTCTCTGGCAATTATGGAAAGCGAGAAACAGTCTTTGTTTTGAACAGGTTCAGCTATCTGTTGAGTTAACTTGGGCTAAAGCAAGTGATGAAGCTGAAGTTTGGCTCAAGCTCCATAATCATCTGCCGCAGGAGGCCAGTACCCGAGACACAATAACCAACCATGGTTGGACAAAGCCACAACACGGTGTAGTAAAATGCAATGTAGGCTCACTGTGGGGTGGTCAGCAGCTCTATAGTGGAGCCGCTTGGATTGTCCGTGATCACCTGGGTTTGCCTCTGTTTCATAGCAGAAGATCATTCTCATTCATTAACCATCCCCTGGGAAATGATCTCTTGGGTCTCCTTTGGGCTATTGAGTCTATGAGCAGTCTGCGTGTAAACAAGGTAACCTTTGAAACATCGTCGGAAGAGCTCATGCATGCTCTACTCAACCCCCAAGCCTTCCCGGAGGTAAGACCTTCTATTGACCTCCTGTTGAACCTACTACATCAGTTTGATTACTGGAGTTTGGACCATACATCGAAGGAGAAAAACAGAGTGGCCCTAGCCATTGCTACTAGTGCTACATTGGGAAGGTTTTACCAATCTTATGTTGGCAGGGGAGGTCCCCGGTGGCTCACACATCTTATACAGAAAAATGCCGTAGCAGCCTAATCGGTTCTTTTCTTGATCCCCAATGGGGCCTCCTTCTTTTCTGCATTGGGCTTGACGTCTTGCTGGAGGCGATGGCTTCTTCGTCAAGCCTCTGACTATCTACTGGTGAATGCTTTTTATCTTAACTTTCTCTTGAGTTTTTTTTTTATTTTATGCATTTGGTTTACATGTATATGTGACATGTTACTCCTCGTCAAAAAAATTTCAAAGCGTTAAAAAAGAAACAACAAAATTTGTATATACACAAAGTCAAAACTTGGTGTGATGTAAAGTGATGTAATGATGATGATGAAGAAAGAATATGAATGGGAATGGGCCTGATTCATCTTATCCTCGTTGGCTTTAAAATGCACATTCTTTTTGACACGCGTGAGATTCGTGGACGGTGAAGACAGTGACACACAAATCTCGACATATGACTCCGCACTTACGTACGGGCACGAACTCATGAACTTACCAAAACCGAACACGAACCAGCTTCTTTACAACCATCCAATTTGGGGTATCATATCTTTTTATCCCTAGCAATTAGCAAGCACTTCCGAGTTCTTGACCAACTTTTATGTTACCTTTTAATAACTAATGCGTCGCAGTTACGAATATAGTTTTGTATAGTTTCTTGCACTACCATGAGTCTATGAGACCCATATAGCTTATTATATTATTCACTTGTTTATCTTACTTAAAATGAACATCTAATGTCATACTTCAAATGTATATGGACAGGTTTTAACGGATCAATACCTACATTAGAATAGTTAATTATCAAATAGGATATGAGCAATATAAGGTAGCATGGTCCTTGGCTTGTTTCTCCAGTCAAAATCTTCTACTATATTTTTTATAGTCCCTATAGGCTATATTCTTCGAAGCCCTACTTTTCGATAGACGCAACATAACTCGTAAACATATTCCCATAGCTGAATACTAAATTGTCTGACCTTGGGTGTATGTAAGGAAGACCTAGATTGATCATGCATCTATAATATAATATATTTTACCATATAGAATGTTGAGAAGTATTAAACAATAGCACAACTAGTTGATATATTCCGGGTGATTTTTCTAAGCGCAAAAAACCAAGTTAGGTGATAAAAGTATTTCATACGGTAGTGTAATTTAGTCAGCATTGTTTGAATACAAATTTGGAACTATTTCGAATCCAACTAAACGACATTTTTTATCGTACACCCAAGACTTGGGTACAATATCAACGTGCCATAACTTTGTATCAAATTTATCTTACGTTGCACATATCGTATATTATTTTATTTTTGTGTTTTGGACCAACTTGTTTTTGGGTGTGCATATCGTATATTAAATGGTATATTCATTCATACCCTTTTTTACGTCATGTCAACCTAAAAAAAACAAATGGATGAAAAATAATGAATGATAAAAAGAACAAGATCCATGGGGAGAGTCACATGCATGGAGCATGCAACTAGCTTACTTCATTTAGTTCCCACTCAAAATTTTCTCTTTATATATATACTTTCTCTAGTAATCTCCTTCCCTCAGAACAAGCTAGCTGATCCTTCTCACTAAAGTGATCATCATATCTTTTAAAATCACAAGACAGAGAGAGAGAGAGGATGGAGATCATCAAAAGCAATGATGGTGGTTCGAGCCCATCTGCGGGAGAAGAGTTTAAGGATATGATAAAGGGAGTGACTAAGTTCTTCATGATGGTGGTTTTCCTAGGAACTATCATGCTTTGGATCATGATGCCAACACTAACCTATCGAAACAAGTGGCTGCCTTATATGCGTTTAAAGTTTGGAGCATCAACTTATTTTGGTGCCTCAGGTCTGTAATATCTTATAATATATGGATTTAGTAAACCAACCATTAGTCATCATGATTTTCTAAACATAAATATTTGTGTTTAGTTGTTTAAACCAAATTTTGTTTATCAAACAACAACTTATTCCGCGTTTGCATTTACAACTTGAAACAGAATATTAAAACTTATTGATATTCCTCTTCTTTTGCACTACAGGGACGACGCTTTTTATGTATATGTTCCCAATGATCGTCGTAGCTTGTGTAAGGGCCTTGGCCCAGCCCAGTTTAAAATCCTTAAAAGGAGAAAGGAAAGCCCAAAAAGCCCAAGCCCATTAGCCAAAACCCTAGGGTTTCCCCTTCCCAGCTATAAATACAGCCCCTTTTCCCCTAAATTCTCATCCTTTCTTCTTCCGGCGAAGCCCTGTCGAGTTTGTGAGCCAACCAAGGTGAACAAAAGCCCTATTTTCGAGATCTCATCGTTGCAAAGCACCAGGTAACCTCCGGGATTCCAGATCTGAGATTTTAAACCATCAAAACACGTTTTTATTCCATAACTCCAAAAATACCCCGAATCCCGAGAAACCGAGCATGCCACCGTGACCGTCGCGTCGAGACGAAGCCGGAGCTGCCAAGACGAGTCCCACGCGCCGCCGCACGCGCCCCCACGCGCCGCCACTCGCCGGAGGAGTCACGGGCGCGTGAGATCCACGCGCGCCGGAGGGCCCACGCGCCGGAGTCCCACGCGCCGCCGCCGGAGCACCACGCGCCGCCGTCGCCGTCACCGGAGCCGCCGTCGCCGTCGCCGGAGAACCGCCGGAGCGCCGCCGCCCGCCGCCGTTGACCGCCGGAGCGCCGCCGTTGACCGCCGTCCGCCGCCGCCGTTGACCGTTGACCGCCGGTTCGGTTCGCCGGTTGGTTCGGTTCAATTTGATCCGGTTCTCGTCCAATTTCAATTTCAATTTCTTTCCGGTTTAGTTGGTCCAATTAGGTTCCGGTTCAATTCAATTTCCAATTCCAATTCCTGGTTTAGTTGGTTAGTCTGGTTTGGGATTTGGGCCAGTTGTGGCAAATGGGCCTGGATCAGTCTGGGTTTGGGTCTGGGTCTGGGTTGACCGGGTCAACCGGTTGACTTTGACCAGACCGTTGACTTTCAGTCAACCGAACTTCAGTGGGCCATAACTTGACCGTCCTAAGCCCGACTCGAACGAAACGAAAGCCTATCTCACTTGAATTTCCGTCCTCTTTTCAGAAACGATGTCCGCTCGGGCCGATGGGGTTGCTAAATTACCGTTTTGCCCTCTTCTTTGGCTAAGGTGAGGGAAACTGTCGTTTATCTCCCTTACTCTATTCCAATTCCGGACGATAGTCCTAGGTTAATCGCGTCTTTCCTAGGTAGAGTAGATTAGTAATGTGCACTATGTGATTGATTGTGGAACGTAGAACTGCTAGGATATCGCTGAGCCTGAAAACGTTGCTTGTGTGTGATGGATATGGTTGATAGTTGTGGTAGGGCCCCCGAAAGGGTGTTGTGTGGCAGGGGCGTATACATTGCCGGGGTATGCGTCCCTTGAGAAGGCGTCGGGGGTTTGACGAGCCCCCCAGAAGGATATGAGAAGGATATGAGAAGGAATGTGTGGGCCTACGGGTCGAAGGAAGGGGCCCAGGAGTGTGAATGCACGAGTGGGTGTAGATTGCGTGATGAAGCCTTCGGGCCTGTTTGCAAGGTGTTATTAGCGTAGGACTTGTGTTCCGTAGTTGTGTAGTGTAAGCGGGATCGCGGACTCCCTAAGTCCGACCTCACTGGGTGATTGTGTTTGAAACAATTACTCAGGCCTCCTTTCCTTTCCTGTCCCCGTTTTCTTGCAGGTCCGGATGCGGGATCGAATGATCGAGTGATATTATCGGTGATCTTGAACTCGAAGGAGGCGCCTGGGACCTGTGACAAGTTGAGATGGCGCCCCGGTCGGACCATGTTCGGTTCAACGGGCGTCCTAACGCCGCGTCTCCGGTTTAACCGGGAGGCGGGTGTTACAATTTGGTATCAGAGCCTAGGTTAAAGATCTCCCAGTCCTATCCTGGGAGATCAGCTTTCGTTGTTTACCCCAAAACCCAATTTTCAACCTTTTTCAAAACCCGTTTTCGAAATTTTTATAAAATGGTTACTCTGCAAAAATCTTTTCAAACACCGATGTAGCACTGATTATCTCCTGTTGTGACCTCACTTAGTTTCGTTTTGTGCAGGATGTCCACTGATTCTAGCTCCGATTCCGGGTCCGATTTTGCTCTCAGTTTGAGTAGTGGTCTGCGCAACCGTGCTATGGCCAAGAGGAGTTTACCGCCGCGACAGAGGAGGCGACTTGTGATTGGAGCGTCGGGCGCGGCTACGGGTGCAGCCCTACCCGCGTTGAGCCCGCTTGCTAGGCCTGTGCCACCGTCAGTTGAGCCAGGATTGAGACCGGTGAGGGGTAGAGGACGACCGAGGAAGACACCTGCAGTTGCCCCACCACCGACCACAGGCAGGGTGGGCGCGCCCGGTACGAGGAGGGCAGGGAAGGAGCATGTGGTTGAGGAGAGGCGGCCAGAGCCGCCAGCCCATGTGTGTTTCATGACGGTGAGACCAGCAGATCAGCGTGACTCGGGTTTTCCGCCATTCGAGCTTGAGTCAATTCCACAGACTGATGACACCCCGGGAGCGTCGGCTTCGAGGCCGCCGGCGCAGGAGCTTCCCCGGGAAGTGCCCCGGCCATTCCAAGTGGCAAGGATGAGTGTGCAAGACTACTTGGAGTTATTCATATGGAGGTCTGGATGCATCCACCCGCGCTCGCCGACTCACATGATGGATCTGTTCATGGATGGATTGCTACCAGAGATACGGCATGGGATGACAGATGACAGAGAGTATGGGGAGTACCGTTTGGTGATGATGGCCGCCCGCTACGCAGAGGCGATAGAGAGGAACCAGCGAGATCCGGTCTTCAGGCAGGGAGCCAGAGAGAGGCGACAGAGAGATGAGCTCCTCAGGCAGCATGTCAGAGCGGAGCAACAGAGGGCTTGGGACGAGGAGCAGAGGATTAGACAGGAGCAGGATGCCAGGGACTACGCTTGGTTGGATGAGATGAGGACTGCCCGAGAGCGGACACATGAGAGGGTGGATGAGCAGCAGGGCGCATGGGATCAGACTCAGAGGCAGAAACACCAGGCAGCACCAGTTCAGGAGCAGGCAGCAGCACCTCCTGTGATCATCCTTTCGGACTCAGAGCCAGAGCCAGAGTCAGACCCCGAGGAGTGTGGTAGCGAGGAGGGACAGGTGTACCGCGGAGACATGGACCTTGAGCTGCGGACCCCGGGATCGTCGAGTGGCTAGAGTTGGGGGACCTTGGGGACTGTGTGGGATGGGGCTAGTGATTTCTTTAGGTGTTGGGTTTTATTTTATTTAGTAGATCTTCGAGGATTCCGTTGTGTTTTACTTCTGCTTTTATAAACTATGTAGCCCCATTCCTACTTTATTATATTCATTCTTTCATTCTCTCGTGCCTTTCCGAGCGGACTTTCCGGTGTGCCAATCCTCAAACCCAGGAAAAGGACAGTGCCTTGAGTTTAGAGGAGTGCGGGAAAACCGCGTGCCTCAGAATTCGGGACGAATTCTTTTTAAGGGGGGGATAATTGTAAGGGCCCTGGCCCAGCCCAGTTTAAAATCCTTAAAAGGAGAAAGGAAAGCCCAAAAAGCCCAAGCCCATTAGCCAAAACCCTAGGGTTTCCCCTTCCCAGCTATAAATACAGCCCCTTTTCCCCTAAATTCTCATCCTTTCTTCTCCCGGCGAAGCCCTGTCGAGTTTGTGAGCCAACCAAGGTGAACAAAAGCCCTATTTTCGAGATCTCATCGTTGCAAAGCACCAGGTAACCTACGGGATTCCAGATCTGAGATTTTAAACCATCAAAACACGTTTTTATTCCATAACTCCAAAAATACCCCGAATCCCGAGAAACCGAGCATGCCACCGTGACCGTCGCGTCGAGACGAAGCCGGAGCTGCCAAGACGAGTCCCACGCGCCGCCGCACGCGCCCCCACGCGCCGCCACTCGCCGGAGGAGTCACGGGCGCGTGAGATCCACGCGCGCCGGAGGGCCCACGCGCCGGAGTCCCACGCGCCGCCGCCGGAGCACCACGCGCCGCCGTCGCCGTCACCGGAGCCGCCGTCGCCGTCGCCGGAGAACCGCCGGAGCGCCGCCGCCCGCCGCCGCCGTTGACCGCCGGAGCGCCGCCGTTGACCGCCGTCCGCCGCCGCCGTTGACTGTTGACCGCCGGTTCGGTTCGCCGGTTGGTTCGGTTCAATTTGATCCGGTTCTCGTCCAATTTCAATTTCAATTTCTTTCCGGTTTAGTTGGTCCAATTAGGTTCCGGTTCAATTCAATTTCCAATTCCAATTCCTGGTTTAGTTGGTTAGTCTGGTTTGGGATTTGGGCCAGTTGTGGCAAATGGGCCTGGATCAGTCTGGGTTTGGGTCTGGGTCTGGGTTGACCGGGTCAACCGGTTGACTTTGACCAGACCGTTGACTTTCAGTCAACCGAACTTCAGTGGGCCATAACTTGACCGTCCTAAGCCCGACTCGAACGAAACGAAAGCCTATCTCACTTGAATTTCCGTCCTCTTTTCAGAAACGATGTCCGCTCGGGCCGATGGGGTTGCTAAATTACCGTTTTGCCCTCTTCTTTGGCTAAGGTGAGGGAAACTGTCGTTTATCTCCCTTACTCTACTCCAATTCCGGACGATAGTCCTAGGTTAATCGCGTCTTTCCTAGGTAGAGTAGATTAGTAATGTGCACTATGTGATTGATTGTGGAACGTAGAACTGCTAGGATATCGCTGAGCCTGAAAACGTTGCTTGTGTGTGATGGATATGGTTGATAGTTGTGGTAGGGCCCCCGAAAGGGTGTTGTGTGGCAGGGGCGTATACATTGCCGGGGTATGCGTCCCTTGAGAAGGCGTCGGGGGTTTGACGAGCCCCCCAGAAGGATATGAGAAGGATATGAGAAGGAATGTGTGGGCCTACGGGTCGAAGGAAGGGGCCCATGAGTGTGAATGCACGAGTGGGTGTAGATTGCGTGATGAAGCCTTCGGGCCTGTTTGCAAGGTGTTATTAGCGTAGGACTTGTGTTCCGTAGTTGTGTAGTGTAAGCGGGATCGCGGACTCCCTAAGTCCGACCTCACTGGGTGATTGTGTTTGAAACAATTACTCAGGCCTCCTTTCCTTTCCTGTCCCCGTTTTCTTGCAGGTCCGGATGCGGGATCGAATGATCGAGTGATATTATCGGTGATCTTGAACTCGAAGGAGGCGCCTGGGACCTGTGACAAGTTGAGATGGCGCCCCGGTCGGACCATGTTCGGTTCAACGGGCGTCCTAACGCCGCGTCTCCGGTTTAACCGGGAGGCGGGTGTTACAGCTTGTTTGGGATGTGTCTATCTTCACTTCAAGAAACGAAAGAGTCCACACCATATTGATAGGTAAAAAAAATTCTTGGATTAAACCGGTTACCGGTGAATCATGTCAACAGAATAATTGTATACCTTTCATCATTCTTTTGACAACTTGTTTCTCTATCTATAATGTTTATAAAAGGGAGACGAAGGGAGGAGTGTGGAGTGCACTGAGCAAGCCAATGTTAGTGAAGGGACCATTGGGGATAGTCTCAATGACTGAGATCATGTTCTTGGCTATGTTTGTGGCTCTTCTCATTTGGAGCTTTGTCACTTACTTGCGCAATAACTTTGCCACTATCACTCCTCAATCAGCCGCCACACATGGTGAATCTTTGTAAGCATTTCTTTCTCTTCTTTCTCTATCAACCATACAAAATATAATTAATATATTGTTGTGTTAGTATATCGGAACAGATTATTATTATATAAAAAACTATGCAAAACAAAGGGATGTTATTATATTGATTACTAAAATATTATATTGATTACTAAACTATGCAAAACAAAGGGATGTTATAATATTGATGTCATGGGTTTATCACGTGATAATTCGCAAACCAAATCATTTGGATCAAATAAAGTTTTAATATATCAAGATAGCTATATAGAAACATTAGTACGTATGTGTTTCAATAGTTTAGTTAAAATTTTGATGAATTAAGGTGGCAAGCCAAGCTGGAATCAGCGGCGCTAAGGCTAGGGCTGATTGGAAACATATGTTTAGCCTTTTTGTTCTTACCGGTCGCACGTGGGTCGTCGTTTCTACCGGCGGTGGGACTAACCTCGGAGTCAAGCATCAAATACCATATTTGGCTCGGCCATATGGTCATGACCATTTTCACCGTTCATGGTCTATGTTATATCATCTATTGGGTCTCTATGCATGAAACCTCCCAGGTATACAGTATACTCTCAAATGTTTTTATTTTCAAATATAGACATTTGACTTTGGCTCGGCCTAATTCTCCAATAATGGGGCCCAGCCTAGATAAGAACAAAGTCAACAAGTCTAAATTAATGCACCATTTCCGGTCAACGTCACTCTCTGTGGAACACCTTTCATACGAAAGTTTTTTTAATTAAATATTATATTGCGGTTAAATATTTGATATTGGGCTTTCAAATGCATGAATGTAAAGGTAAAGCAATGAATAATATGTTGACAAAAAAAAAAACAATGAATAATATTGAGCCAGAAACAAAAATTTAATTGAAGCACGCATTTTAAGGTGGAATTTTTTTTGGATAAGTTGTTCTTTTTTTAAAAAATCGTATACGACCCAATTAATGTTGATAATTCAATTTCATTTCATGTCTTTTATAAACCGAAAGAAACTCATATTGAAGTCCAAGATAAGTTCACAACGTCTTGGTTCTCAACACGATAGTCTTATTTCAAGCTTTGTATAGATCAAAAATCAAAACAGTGGCACTTCAATGTAACAACATATTTTGATTGAATACAATTTAACATTTTTTTTTAAAAAAATAGTAAATAAAATTGACGTGGAATTAATTAATCGCAGATGATCATGTGGGATACAAAAGATATCTCGAATTTAGCCGGAGAGATATCACTAGTGGCCGGACTCTTGATGTGGGCCACAACATTCCCGGCGATAAGGAGGAGATTCTTCGAAGTCTTCTTCTACACTCACTATCTCTACATCGTCTTCATGCTCTTCTTCGTCCTCCACGTTGGCATAACATTCTCATTCATCGCTTTCCCTGGCTTCTACGTCTTCATGGTCGACCGGTTCCTTAGGTTTCTTCAGTCACGTGACAATATTCGGTTGCTTTGTGCTGGGATCCTTCCTTCCGACACCATCGAGCTCACTTTCTCCAAAAACCCTAGTGAGTTCTCAAATTTTTTTTTTTGATAATCAGGAGCTCGTATCCTAGTGGTAAAAAGAGTAGTAAACTCGTATCCTAGTGGTAAAGATAGTAGTAGTACCTCTCACCATTCAGGTTCAAATTCTCTTGGCCGCCAGAACTTTCACATGGGCTTTCCGGTCCAAAAATTAATTGGCTAAACGACTAATTTTTAAAAAAAAAAATTGTACCAAAAAAGAAAATTTTTTGATCTTATTTACAAACTTCTTACTGTGATATTTCAAATAGTTTATGAGCTGTAATATTTGTTAAACAGGGTTGGTTTATAGCCCGACGAGCATATTGTTTGTGAACATACCAAGCATTTCGAAGTTGCAATGGCATCCATTTACAATTACTTCAAGTAGCAAACTCGAACCAGAGAAGCTAAGTGTTGTGATCAAGAGAGAAGGTAAATGGTCAACTAAGCTTTACCAGAGGCTTTCTTCTTCTGATCCGATCGACCACCTTGCTGTTTCTGTAGAGGGTCCTTACGGTCCTGTTTCAACAGATTTCCTAAGGTGGTTTATATATATACTCTCAAATACCCATCAATAGTTTCATTTTTGATTTGATTGCTTGGGTTTCAAGAAACATTTATATTGTATGTTATTTTTGGTGTTCTAGGCATGAAGCTCTGGTTATGGTGAGCGGAGGAAGCGGGATAACTCCATTTATCTCTATCATCCGTGATTTGATAGCCACAAGCCAATACCAAAAATGCAAAATCCCCAAGATCACTCTTATTTGCGCGTTTAAGAACTCTTCAGAAACCTCCATGCTAGATCTTGTCTTGCCAGTATCCGGTCTCCAAACAGAACTATCTTCCGACATAAACATCAAAATCGAAGCCTTCATAACCCGAGAGAAAGAAGCAAGAAGCGAAGCAACAAAGGAGAAAATAAAAACTCTATGGTTCAAACCAAGTCTTTCAGACCAACCCATCTCATCAATCCTTGGACCAAACTCATGGCTCTGGCTGGGCGGAATTCTCTCATCCTCGTTCTTGATCTTCTTGATAATTATCGGTATCATCACTAGGTATTACATATACCCGATCGACCACAACACCAACAAGATCTACTCATTGACTTCAAAAACCATCATATACATCTTAGTCATCTCTGTGAGCATTATGGCGACTTCAAGTGCAGCTATGTTTTGGAACAAGAAGAAGTACGGTAACGTAGAGAACAAGCAAGTCCAGAACGTCGACGTTCCATCTTTAACGTCTTCCCCAACCTCATGTGATTACAATTCCTTGAGAGAAATAGAAAGTTTGCCACAAGAATCGCTCGTTCAATGCACCAGCCTGCATTACGGAGAAAGACCTAACCTCAAGAGTAATATATACATAAACTTATTTCTCTTTTTTCCATATCTATATCTATGTATATGAGTTATGATATTCTAATTAGGTGCTTGTTGGTGTATATGAACAGAACTTCTACTTGACGTGGAAGGTTTGAGTGTTGGAGTTCTTGTATGTGGTCCGAAGAAGATGAGACAACATGTTGCCAAGATATGTTCCTCTGGATTAGCTAAGAATCTCCACTTTGAATCTATTAGTTTCAGCTGGTGAGCCTTATTATATATAACACTGTTTTCATCTGTTGTTGAAGTTGCTTGGATTGCAAGCTAATAAGAAGATTTGACCTATCTTTATGTGCTTGTCAAATTGGCTTTTTCTAGTTTTTTTCTCCTTTAGAAAATTACACAATCACCCAACTCTTTGTTTGTAATCCTTATGTACCTTTTCATATGTTACAATGAAGAAAATCGAAGGAAAAGAAAGGAGTATAGAATGATATAAAAAAAAAACTATTTGTATAATATATAACAAATTGACACGCTAAGAATCGTGTCCAAAGAGGCATCGACACACTACCCGCCTAGAAAGGCAAACTCCAGATTTAGCTAATTTTTCAACTTCCCATTATTTGTTTCAATAAGCAAAAAAAATCTAAAAAAAATTTAGTATAATGTAGTATTTTTATCCTCTAAATGAACGTGGCGTTTATTACTATTCTTTAAATCGACTAATGTAGATAAGAAATCTTTAAGAGACAGTTTTTATTATTATTATTGGGCCCCATTATTATTATTATTATTATTAGTTATTATTATCTCCCTTAAGGAGTATGATCTAATGGTAATAACCCATTGGGGTTCTTAAATAAAATCTAATAACCACTTATTTTAATAGGACCAGTCTGAGGGTCGCTTCTCTCAACTCTTTGTTCACCGATTTTCACCTTTCACAAAGACGAGAGAGATTTTATTATGATGTTCTTCGTTTTCTTTTCTTTCTTTTCGCGGATCCGATTCCAGTTTTCTTTGTTTATAGTGATCAGATTCGTTTGCTTTCGGTCTGAATAAATCTCGGACTTTTGTCCGTTAATTCTCCGCGTTTATCGCGGTGGTTCTTCCGGACAGGTTCCAGACTTCGACCTCTTTCACCGGGTTGTCCATCTTAACGCCGTTCATACTTTTATCCTTCTTCTGAGTTGTCGTCGCGAAACTGGGGTGTATGGTTACATGGCTAAGATCGTGTACAAAGAGGCATCGACACACATCCGCGTACGAAAGGCACACTCCAGAGGAGCTCAATGATTCAACTTCCCATTATTTGTTAATAAGCAAAAAAAATCTAAAAGAATTTAGTATAATGTAGTATTTTTATCCTCTAAATGAAGTATAGTTTATTACTATTCTTTTAAATAAACTAATGTAGTAAGAAATCTAATAAATTTTATTATTATTATTATTATTAAATATATATGTTTAACCATATATTACCTCTGTACTAGTTTTTAAGGCCCACTGTAAGTATGATCTAATATAATAACAATGGATCAAATAAAATCTAATAACCACTTATTTTAATATATAAATTAAATCTAACATAAAAATATAATTTGAAAGATAAGAAGTAAACGTTAGAATCCAATAGAACAATGTTTCAAATATGAAACCAAGAAAAAAGACACTTGACATTTAGGATTTTTCCAAGCCTTTCTCTCTCTTGGTTGGCCTAAAGTTTCCAGGAAGTTCGGCATATGCCCTAATCTATATTTGGACCCAGAGGACAAGCAAGTGTTGATCACGAGCAGATCCGGCACCAGTCGGAGTCCAAACTAGCGTGCGTGCTATCTCATTCTGGAGGGGACCTTCCACTAGTCTACCACACGCTAGAGTCAAACCCTTTTATAAATCAGTAATAAAAGGAATATGTAATTTCAAATAAATTAATTACAAAAATAGTTAAAGACGTTTATATAGCATAGATATGGGTTTTGTTATTCATTGGCCACTGCAAACTCCATATATATCGCTTTGTGTTTTTTTCTTTCTTGTTTTTTTTTTGGGAATCTCATCTCTCTTGTAATATGAGATTAGGAGAAATGAGTAAGGAAGTGATTATGAAGGTGATCATTAAGCTCTTAACGATGGCGATTCTGATGGGGACTATGGTGATTTGGATCATGATGCCAACTTCTACATACAAGAAGATCTGGTTAACATCCATGCGTGCCAAGCTCGGTAAAACGACTTATTTCGGGAAACCAGGTAATTCATATTAGGTATCTAATCTTATTTCCAATAAGTTTAATATATGAATATCAAATATGTATATATAATTGGTTTTTTCTTTTAATTAGGAGTGAACCTTTTGGTTTACATGTTCCCAATGATTCTGTTAGCTTTTCTTGGATGTATATACCTTCACTTGAAGAAACAAACTAGTCTTGACAGGTAATTAAACACTTAAACGATCAACTGAATACATATTTTCTAATTAACAGCTTTTAATTATATATTATAGTCTTTATATTCTGTAAATTAAAAAGTGGGGTGGAGAGTAGGAAGAGAGACAAGTTTGGTGCACTGAGAAGACCAATGTTAGTGAAGGGACCATTAGGAATAGTAACAGTGACGGAGGTTATGTTCTCGACGATGTTCATGGCTCTTCTTCTTTGGAGCTTAGCCAATTACTTTTACTATACTTTTGTCACCTTCACTCCTCATTCAGCAGCAATCCATGGAGATAACTTGTAAGTATTTCAAAAAATTTGGGATTTGAGAAAGAACTCTCGGTATTGAATCGCATGGTAAATTCTTCACCTAACGACTCACCAACTCACTCTTCTTTTGGATTTGGGCTTGAATGGGCTATTATCTCCTTTTGGGTCTCTCTTATTGGGTTAGTTTAAAAATTTCCACTAAAGCCTTTGGCTTGTAAAACATTTTTAGTCTTTTGCTTTAAATATGAATGCCCTTCTTCAAAAAAAAAAAAAAACTTGTAAGTATTTTAGATAGTTAATAATATAGTTAATAACTCATCATGTAGATTCAGTCACCACTTTTGCTTTTAGTTAATTGAATGACTATTTAAAGGAATCTTTTTCTTATAATATTGTGATATGTAGAAAAATAAGTCTATGGAACTGTATTTGTCGGTCTAAAAATTAGAGTGTAACTTTAGTCAAAACTCAATATGAAACTCAAATAATTAAACAAATAATATCATTGACTGACCCATAATTCTCTGAATCACTCATATCATATCTTCAATAATTTCGCTTTTTATAAACATATTATGAGACACAAAATTGACGTGTAGTATTTGCTAACTAGCTATCTGACAAAAATAAAAGTGTGTTTTTTCTTCACAATGTCTTTGTTTATGACAAAGAAAACTGAAAAGATGGGAAGCAAGACTGGATTCAATAGCAGTACGGTTAGGTGTAGCCGGGAACATATGCTTGGCGTTCTTGTTCTATCCAGTGGCTCGTGGCTCATCGTTGCTGGCTGCAGTTGGGCTAACGTCAGAGTCAAGCATCAAATATCATATATGGCTCGGCCACTTGGTCATGACCTTATTCACCAGCCACGGCCTTTGTTACGTTATCTATTGGATGTCCACAAATCAAGTCCATCAGGTTAGTCTATGATATATATATAGGTTTATTCATCGATATTGTTTGTAGCTAGGTGTGGATATATATCCCGTTATTCAGTTTGATTTGTTATGTTACCTAATATTCGATTTTTGTTTGATATTGATTAAAAATAAATTTTGGTAACAAGAATCTTGGTTTGATTTTTATGTTGAATAGATGATGTTGGAGTGGGATAGGACGGGTATCTCGAATTTAGCCGGAGAGATAGCTTTGGTGGCCGGACTTGTAATGTGGGCCACCACATTTCCGGCAATAAGGAGGAGTTTCTTCGAAGTCTTCTTCTACACGCATTACCTCTACATCGTCTTCATGCTCTTCTTTGTCTTCCACGTTGGCATCTCTTACTCGTTGATCTCTTTTCCCGGTTTCTACATCTTCCTCGTCGATCGTTTCTTGAGATTTCTCCAGTCGCGCAACAATGTCAAGCTAGTCTCTGCTCGTGTTCTTCCTTGTGACACCATCGAGCTAAACTTCTCCAAAAACCCTAGTGAGTTTTAACAATTATCCCTCTGTTTTATCTTCTTCATTTGACTATCCATTCATGAACCAAATGCTTATAATGTTATTGCAGTGCTGATGTATAGCCCGACGAGTATATTGTTCGTGAACATACCGAGTATCTCCAAGCTTCAATGGCATCCATTTACGATAACTTCTAGTAGTAAACTAGAACCAGATAAGCTAAGTGTTATGATCAAGAGCCAAGGCAAGTGGTCCACTAAGCTTTACCAGATGCTTTCTTCTTCTGATAAGATCGACCGCCTCACTGTTTCCATTGAAGGACCATACGGCCCTAGTTCCACTGATTTCTTAAGGTAACTAAATATAAACGAAATCCCAGACAGAGAAGTGCAACATTAGTTATTTCTTGCATGACAAGTAACATTGATGAGTTTTTTCCTGAGTGTAGACATGACTCTCTGGTTATGGTGAGTGGAGGCAGTGGGATTACACCGTTCATCTCCATAATCCGTGACCTAATCTACTTAAGCTCAACTAACACTTGTAAAATCCCCAAAATAACGCTAATTTGCGCCTTTAAGAACTCCTCTGACCTCTCCATGCTCGACCTAATCTTACCCATCTCCCGTCTCACCACCGAGATCTCCTCATTTGTAGACATCCAGACCAAAGCCTTCGTCACCCGAGAGAAAGAATTAACTCACAACAGGAACATCATCAAACCCCTATGTTTCAAACCATATGTCTCAGACCAACCCATCTCACCAATCCTCGGACCCAACTCTTGGCTCTGTCTCGCCACCATCCTCTCTTCTTCATTCATCATCTTTATTATAATCATCGGAATTGTCACGAGATATCACATTTACCCAATCGATCAGAACTTGAAAAGGTACACATCGGCTTATAAATCTGTCATTTACCTTCTAGCAATCTCCGTTAGCGTGGTGGCTACGTCTTCAATCGCTGTATTGTGTAACAAAAAGAAGCATTGTACAAAAAATGACCAAACCGTCGAAGTTTTGTCTCCATTGGTGATCGAAAGCTCGGCACAACAGTTGCTATCGCAATCCACCAACATTCATTACGGAGAAAGACCTAATCTTAAAAGTAAGTATATTTAAGATTTATTATATTATAACATATTTATACATGTATCAAAGTGTAGAGTATCTTTACTTTTTATGAAGTTTTCTCTTTGTTCATTGTGTGCAAGCAGAGCTTCTCGTTGATACAAAGGGTTCGAGCGTGGGAGTTCTTGTGTGTGGTCCGAGTAAGATGAGACAAGAGGTTGCAAAAATATGTTCATTTGGTTCGTCTGAGAACCTTCGGTTTGAATCTATCAGTTTCAGCTGGTGAATTCTTTTTAGAAAAAAATTAGATTGATATTTTGTGACAGTTTTTTGGGTTGAAAATTAACTAAGGGGGCCTAGATAGTACTAGATACATATTGAGGATATGTCCATCAACTTTCACCTGATAACAGATATGTTTACATAGTGGATCTACAGTTTAAGTGGTTTATAGTGCCATATTTTTCTAGTAAACGATTTTGCATTTCCACAAAGATATCCAGTCTCATTTAGTAATTTTCGATTTAATAAATATATAAATAAAGAGTAAACCATCCATGAATGATAGTAAATGATTTTGTAGAATTGTTAGACCACCCCATTGGCGGTTCTTAGGGGGTGGGGTTCTAAAAAAAACAATATTATAATATAAAAGAGGAGAGAGGATCAACCATGTATGAGTGATAAATGATTTTGTAGAATTGTTAGGTTGATGGGCAAGCCATCTAATCTTCACTACTATACACCTAACTTTATGTTCCATTTACTACAAAATACTTAAAACTAGCACACAGAAAAAGAAGCAATACGATGAACTGCAGAGTAAGAAAAGTCAGCATGATATTCTGCTGCCATGTCCCACTTTATTTTTCAGTTTTTGGTTAACATTTGAGTATTTTCAACTGTAAAATCCAAGATTTAAAAAGGCATTAAAGGAGAAACCAAAAAGTCAAAATAGTGACACAAGAAGTGTTACTGTTTAGCCCTAGACTTGTAAATTAAAAGATAGACGACTTTTACTTCTTTTTCCCTCCAACATCTTCTTTTATGTTCTCAACTAATCCCATTTAATTCACCACACAGCTACATAAGACATACATTAAGTGAAACTATTCATTTCGCTGCAAAAATTAGGTACCAACTAAGCATCAAACACTCACCACTTTACCTCTTCCAAACCTAAAAATGTCTCATTATATACATAAACCAATATATCTCAGCCAGAACCGTGGAATCATAAATGAGGTTTTGATTCTGATAGTTACAGAGTGACAGATTGTAAATCATTGAGAGAAGCACATTATTAAGAAAACAATTAATACTTAATCATAAATGCATCGATTTTTATTACTCTACAGTTTCCAATATCTCTAAACCAATAGTAATTTAATAAATTTAATTAATCTTCTTAAAATTTTCAAAATATCATCATTAATTAATAAAGTGTGCATAGAAAAGCTAAAAAAATATATCTTTGTGAAACAATTTTTTTTTCTAAAACATGCATCTTTGTGAAACGGAGGGAGTATATCTCAGCCAGAACCGTGGAACCATAAATGAGGGTTTGATTCTGATAGTTACAGAGTGACAGATTGTAAATCATTGAGAGAATCTTCTCCCTCATTTTCTTCCCTATAAATTTTCCCGGAAAGTTCATTCATTCGCATCCAGCTTCATCTTTTCACCTCAATCACCACATTCAAAGAGCTGCATGGAAATATCCAGTGTGATGCTTCTTGTAGCGGTCGTTGCGGCGTATTGGGTATGGTTCAAGAGGATCTCACGGTGGCTAAAGGGTCCACGTGTCTGGCCTGTATTGGGCAGTCTCCCTGGTCTGATAGAGCAGCGTGACAGGATGCATGAATGGATCACCGAAAACCTCCGTGCATGCGGCGGTACGTACCAGACGTGTATCTGTGTAGTGCCTTTCTTGGCGAGGAAGCAAGGTCTCGTGACTGTTACGTGTGACCCGAGGAATCTAGAACACATGCTCAAGACCCGGTTCGATAATTACCCTAAAGGTCCAACGTGGCAATCCGTCTTTCACGACCTTCTCGGTCAAGGTATTTTCAACTCCGACGGTGACACTTGGCTCTTCCAACGCAAAACCGCCGCTCTCGAATTCACAACCAGGTATCTAATATACCAAACCGCTCGGTTTAATACTAATTTTCTCAAAGCCATCATGCATTTAGTTTCACGGTTTTAATATACATAAATCATCAAATCGAACCGTTAATTATCTTCGGTTTACAAATGTACTAAAATTCAGTGTGGTATTGTAAATTTATGATGCAGAACGTTGCGGCAAGCCATGGCTAGGTGGGTAAACCGAGGAATTAAGCACCGGTTCTGTCCAATTCTTGAATCAGCTCAAGCCAAATCCGAGCCGGTTGATCTCCAGGACTTGATACTCCGGCTCACATTTGATAACATTTGTGGATTGGCATTCGGTAAGGACACAAGAACCTGCGCACCGGGGCTCCCCGAGAACAGTTTTGCCACGGCTTTCGATCGAGCCACCGAAGCATCACTTCAACGGTTTATTATGCCGGAGTTTCTGTGGAAGCTGAAGAAATGGCTTGGACTCGGCCTAGAACTCAGCTTGAGGCGAAGCTTGGGAGAAATCGATGGATATTTAGCAAAGGTCATAAATACACGTAAGCAAGAACTGATGAGTCAGCAAGAAAGTGGGGCCGCCCAGGGACACGACGATCTCCTCTCGCGTTTCATGATGAAAAAGAATGAATATTACAGCGACACGTTCCTCCAACATGTGGCGCTTAACTTTATCCTAGCTGGTCGTGACACTTCATCAGTTGCACTGAGCTGGTTCTTCTGGCTTGTCACGATGCATCCAACCGTTGAGGATAAAATCGTCCGCGAGATCTGCTCCGTTCTGATGGAGACACGTGGCACTGAGAATGCCGTGTCTTGGACGGAAGAGCCGTTAGGTTTTGACGAAATCGACCGTTTGGTTTACCTGAAGGCGGCGCTTTCGGAGACGCTAAGGCTTTATCCTTCAGTGCCGGAAGATTCGAAGCACGTCGAGAACGACGACGTTTTACCGGACGGGACTTTTGTTCCGGCGGGATCTTCGGTGAGTTATTCGATATATGCAGCGGGGAGGATGAAGTCCACTTGGGGAGAAGATTGTCTTGAGTTTATTCCCGAAAGATGGATCTCGCCCATCGATGGGAAGTTCATCAACCACGATCAATATCGATTTGTGGCATTCAATGCCGGACCAAGGATATGCCTGGGAAAAGATCTGGCGTATCTTCAGATGAAAACGATAGCGGCGGCGGTGCTTCTCCGTCACCGGCTGACGGTGGTTCCAGAGCACAAAGTGGAGCAGAAAATGTCGTTAACGCTTTTTATGAAGAACGGGCTTCTGGTTAATCTGCATAAGAGGGAGCTCGAAGGAATTATCAAGAGTCTATTGGTGGCCAAGAGCGATGGTGTCGTTAACGGCAAATGTAATGGCATCGCCGTTTACTTGAATACGGAAGTTACGGTGGCTTAAAGCCGATAACGTCTATGATCTATCTACACATTTTTACATTTCCAAAGGAAAACATTTTGGACAGAAATACGATTATGGTATTTGTTCAATATGTAACTGTAAGCATATACACTACGTACAATTATTAATCAATTACTGGCTTTGTTTTCTTTTTGTAAACATTTGAAAATTTCTTTAATATATGAATTTATTGTAACGAAATCATATATATATAGTCCAAAATAAATAATTTTACATCGTTTGTGTGTTGATATGATCTTATCAATAGGTTGATATGATATGTACTTACAGTACGTTGATTCAAATGTAATTAATTATCCAATGCATATTCAACTAAACATTTTCCTCCAACAATCCATTTAAAAAAGTATTCGCAAAAACCAGCAGGACCTAACTTTACTCGCAAGTAAAATAGTAGAAAACAGTAAGTAGCTGGACTAATTATTACTCCTTGGACTTGGTCTTATTGATAGACTCAACACTCCCGTTGTTGCCTCCAAGCAAAAGATACTTATCCTTCCTTGTAAGTTCAGTGCACTCGAATCCCAATACTCCACCGATCACCTTCTGAACGTAATTAGCCACCTCGATTGGAGTTTTACCGCCGCCGTTTACCGTCATTTCTTCAGGCAAACGGTCCAAGAAAGTGGCCTCGTAGCTAGGTCTAGGGTTCATGAAGAAGAAGTAAGGATCCCAGAATTTTACACCTCTGACTGTCGTTCCATTGAACATCCCTTGCTTACAGTTCATGGCCACAGGTACGATCCGGTCGCTTAGCTCTGCAAATAGAGCACTGAATCGCAGTAGAAAAGGTTCTCTACAAGTCGTACCTTCAGGGCAGATCACCAAATCACCTGTTGCAAACATAGTAAAAGAATTATGATGATAGTGTTGTGACGCCAATTATCTAGAGAGAAAAAAAAACAGAGCCACTCTGCTTTTTTATAGCAACAATGATTGTTGCTGTTACAATTACCTTTCTCAAGGAGTTTTCGCATGCGGGCAGCATCCGCGGCACGGTCACGGGTCAGAGCGACGGCAGGGATGGGTGAGAGCATCCGGGAGAGGCGAGAGACACTATAAGTGACGCATGAGGGCTTACGGCCGAGAGCAATGGCGATGATAATGGGGTCAAGGGCGGTCCGGTGGTTAAGGACGTAGAGGTTTCCGGGTGTGCCGGGTGAAGGAGGCGGAGGACGGTGGCCACGGATTGTGAGATGAATACCGAGGATTTCGTAAGTGTAACGAACGAAGCGTTCAGGTAAAGGAAGGTTGAAGTAGACTCGGAAGATTGAGAGCATGAAACCGAAAGGAAGCCAAAGGTAAATGATTAAGGCGTTTAACGGTGTCGGACGTTGGACTAGACGGCCGTCGTGGAATATTATACGGTTCTTGAGACGCTCTATGGGGACTGTTGTGGCTGATTTGGTCTCGTGCACCATGTAACCTTTCTGTTAAAAATAAATAAACAAACTATTATTTCTTTGAGTTATCAATCATATAAGATTCCAAAGTTTCACTATTATAGTAAGAAATTTGGTAAAATCAATGGTTTAGAAAGAAAGAAATGTTGACATATGGGTTGGTTCATTAATTGGACCATCCAACTTATGTGGGGATCGATGGTAGTTGGTGATAGGTTTGAAGCATTTATGAAATCTTCTACTTCTGTTCTATCCTACTCATCTACTTTCGTCGGTTGAAACTTATTATTTTCCTTTCTTGAACTCAAATACATATACGTATGCATGTGAGTTTTTTTTTGTATGCTAAAAGATTATTTCAAAAACATTAGAAGACTACTTAATCTAGATTTTTTCCATGCGTGTGTTTATTACACGTAAACATACAAAGTAAGTAAATCATTTGGACGTAAAAATATAAAACGTAAGTAGATCATGTGAAGGCTTTTAATGTTTTTAAAAAGGATGTATGGAAAAAATATTTAATTTTCCCACTAGATCATGTGAACCGGGCATTAATAGGTCCTACTGCATTTATTTGTTGTTAGTTCTTTGATTACGAAATGTTTTTAAGTATCATATGCACTCAACTTAATTAATTACCATCTAAATCGGGAGTTCAAGAAACTTAAATAAGCTTCGAGAAGAAGATAATATGAAGAGTACGATATTATATATAAGTACCTTGCAAATGGACATGAAATCGTGATCGGAGGTGCGGTCACCGAGGCTAAGATCCGGTGTTTCGTCCGCGAACTCCTTTAAGATGGCTAACCTCTTCAAATCTCCAACAAGAACACCTGGCTTCTTCACAAACCCAGTGGCTTTCATTGTTTTTGGGTTCACTTCAATCTCTGTTCCCAAAACTTTATTTCCTCCCAAATAATCCTTGACGAATGGCTCCACCATCACTATTGGATTAGCAGTCACCACCACTTTCCTCTTACATTTATCAAACACCTCGAAACTGTCCTTCCTCACATCAGCCGCGTAAAACCTAATCCAAAACCAAGCTCATATCTAAGACCAGTGTCGGTCCGGGACTAAAGCTGATAAAGCTCATATTTTATGCGCCAAAAATATATTACATATATAGAGATATCATATAACAAAATATTTATTATAATCCAGTTGTTTACACATTTGAGTTTTAAACGCCCAATAGTAACGGGTCGGCTCTGTCTAATACTCCGAAATATTGAAACATAAAATTAAGAGTTGAAGATCGAGATGCACACCGTGGAAGAACGGCGCGAGAGACGAGTTCTATGTCGCGGATTTTAATACCGGCGAAGGAGATGTAGATTAGGATTTGGATACCGAGAGCTTCGGAGACGAAGAGGTAAGCGATGATGACGATCGGGAGAGATAGAAGGAGGATAAATCCACGGAAGAGACTACCTGCTTCAATGGCGACAAGCATGAAGTAAGGGAAGGAGCTTCGCGAGAGGAGCAGAGTCCCGTCGAGATCTGCAGCGATCGAATCATACTCTCCACTTTTACACTCACTTATCGGAGGAAAACTTTGGCACTTCTTTTTTGCCGGAGACATTTTCTTTCTCTCTCTCTCTCTAGTTGAGTCTTGTTGATAGAATGATAGTAACAAGAGGGAAGCAGAGGATATAAAGCAGAGGGAAGGTCTCTGTTTTAAATGCGCATTCTAGTGGTTAACCGCTCAAGTGACAAACCACTCCAGTTAATTTGACCTCTTTACAAATTTATCCTTAAACTATCGTTTTTAACAAATACAGCCTTAATTTTCACTTTATCCACATGAAAATTTAAAATTTCACACTATGCAACATAGAAACTCCGTATGAGGATCTTTTTCTATTTTGGAAACGTTTCGGAAATAGAAACGCGGTGGAAACGCCTGGAAACGTGATGGAAACATGTTTCCTAAATATTATGATTTGAAAATACGATGGAAAAGGCGTATCGATTTTTGAAAATGTCAAATTTTTTTGGGAAAGATTGTCCTCTATAATTATAAACAGTTTATAAGTGTAAATGTTTAATTGATAATTTGTAAATTGTTTAAGAAAAAGACATAACTACTATAAGGAATACTATTCATTTACCTAAATCATAATTGTACCTTAAAAACTAATCAGAAAAACACAAAGAAAAAAAAGATGATTTACCATATATTTTTCTCCTATGAAAATCGATTGTTTTTGAACTAAGTCAAAATGATTTTTTAACTAAAGTTTGATCATCAACTTAAAAGTAACTTGTTTTCTACGGCCTAATATACTAATGAATAGACTTGTTCTAATACTTTGTTAGTGATAATGCTCAACTGCATCCTTTTCATATAATTATAATTAGAATTTGGATAGTGAATTTAGTGTTTCTAATATAATCTATTGATTGTTCTTTAATGATTTAGTACTTTTTAAATAATATATATATATATATATACGTTTCCAAAACGTTTTCATTTACTATATTTTAGAAAAAGTCGTTTCCGGACGTTTCGCTTCAGCGTACAGTTTCCGTTTTCATGTAACGTAGATTCCACATCCCAAAAGTAATATCAAAGGTCTCGACTTAAACATCTTTTCTGATGTACTATTAAATTTAATATGACTATGAATAATAGTTCAATATGTAATTAATTTAAATATATAGGCTATTACATTAGTATCCCCTAAATATAATGACAAATTGGTCAATATAACACTATTACTCATGGTGAATGAATGTGTAAATTATATATACTTTAGGTCCAAAAGAAGAGTTATATATTTTTGTTGTTGTTGATTGACACAAAAGAAAATAACTTTTAGTCGCTCACCAAAATAGAAGGCCGTATAATTAGTTGAGAGAAGTAGTATTAAAATAGTTACTAGCAAACTTAGTTTTGAACAGGTCAGTAGACTATTTTCTTCGAGTATGTCGACTAACCATTTTCTTACATTTTAGTGAGCTTTGAGTCTTCTTCTTCGTTTTCATAACAACAATAATAAATTACATACGGTTTTGTTTTCTTGTATGATGGTCAATGATATATAAATAAAACGGTAGATGGTTGGGAGTTGAACCGCCCTTGAGCCGTGCATTCATGGTTACTGATGAGGCGTTGACCCAGCACCCCACTAACGTGACCTTTTACAAAGAAAAATAGACTAATATGTATATATGTGCCTGAAAAATATTACTGAAAAAACCCGGTAACTCTCTGCTACTCGAAAGCATCCACGCACGTAAGTTATCCATATACTTTGAAGACACGAAAATTTTCAAGCATAATAATTAGAATAATCTATACTGTATATTTTAGAACAATATATACGTACTGGGCATGCATGAGTTAATTACCCTGTAGTGTTTTTTTACAACAAAAAGAAAAGAAATGCTAAGTTCACATAAAGTAAAGACAAAAGAAAAGGCATTGGAGTGATGCGGTTGGGTAATCCACTTTGACGAGATTATTTTGACCTTAACGAAGTAATAAATCTAGAATGTTTTTCTCTCTGCTTTGGTTGGCCATCCATCGGGAACAAACAACAATGACTCTCTTTTGACTTACTTTTTTGGGGTTTTTTTTTTTATATTATTATTGTAATGTGCGTGGGCTACATCGGTAAGTCTCGCTCAAGCATCTGCGCATCGGTCAAGATATGCAAGTTTCGGTTTGGCTTTGATTGGTTTTGGATTTTATCGATTGTCTTCTGTTTTCGATGTAGGTTTTGTTTTCAGAGATTTCTGTTTATTTCGCCGGTTTAGTTTCCCTTTATAGGCTTAGTTTTCGGAGAAAATTTTGTTTTATGCCGGTTTATGTATCCCAAAATTGTATTCCACCTCGTATAAATAAAGTATTACTTCAGATGAAAAAAATGTTCCTAAATCCTCATGAGAATTTTTGTAACCACAATTAGGTCGAAAAGAAGTCGGACGCGCGTGGAATTGCACGCGATCGTCCGAAACTCTCTTTACCACCAAAATTTTTTGTTTCAGCTTGTGCTCCAATTTGGGGGCCTCTCCGGTCATCGACGGTCACGTCGGTGCCGCGAGAGGTCTTATGGGGTTTCCAGTGCTTCAAGGCGAACCGTGGACTACGATCAAGGCCAGAGGTGTAGCGGATCTGGTTCTTTCCGGAGCATAGCAATGGTTTCTTGGCGACGGAACATGAGGTGGCTGGTCACCAAATTCGACGGATCTTGCTAAGTCGCCGGTCTATTGGCCGCTTGAGAAATGTGGCGGAGTGGATCGTGCGCAGAGAGACTGAGAGGAAAAGTAGATCTAGGCTTCTCTTGTGCAGAAGTCGTCGCGAAGATCGGTAGGTTGGAGCTGCGTGAAGAGGAAGCTTAGCGGTGGTCCTGACCAAAGCTCGTCTAAAGACGGTTGGCGGCGACTGGTGGTAGCCCTATCGTCAGGTGGCGTCGTCAGATTGTGCTTTCTTGTCCGGCGAGGTAAGATCTAGCGAAAGTTCGTGGGAGATAGTTCGACGAGTCGAAGGGAAGAGACGAGGCGTTGACGAAGGATCCTTGTTCCGACAAGGATTACCGGTTCGGTCCCTGGCCGGAGACGCCGTATTCGCAACCGTTGTGTATCGGAGGCGGCGGCGCCGGAGTGCCCCTCAATCAGTCGCCGGTGTTTTCTCCGATCTCTTCCTTCGGTGACGATCTTCTTTAGATTAGGTTTTGTTTATTTTGCCTTTTGGTTATTGGTCGGTATGTAACTCGGCTTATTCTCGGTTTGGACCGGTTTTAGTTAAATATAATATATAATTAAAAAATCCTTATGGATCATAATACAAAATAGGTATCCTTGTCCAAATATATTGTATGTTCCCAAATTAATTATGTATAGTAGATACTGTCGAAAAGGGCCATGCTTAAAAAAGAAGCCGAAATTACTGATCCCAAAAAATGTCCAATGTAAATAAATGGTCTTCTCGTTAATGGGCTGCAATTAAACCCAAACTAAAGCTAAGACCCATATTTAACTCTAGGTCTTATATATACCAATGTTACACCATATGCAGTATGATACCAATGTTACTTCCATTAACAATGAACTAAACCGGATCATCCACAGCAAAAGTACTCATACTCAGAGAGATGAAACAGAGAAGCTAAACAAATTCATTAAACAAACCAAGATAAGCAACAACAGTAGTGAACTTCAACAAATAAAATATAAAGAAAACGAAATCAGGTTCTGGTCTTAAATGGAATGGCTCTGATGACAAGCTGGTGGTAGAGAGCCGCAAGAGCCGCTCCGATGAATGGTCCCACCCAGAAAATCCACTTCAACAACACCAAACAGTAAAAAAAAATCAATAAACAAATAAAACCAAATTGGCAAAAAGAAGAAAGAGATTATCCAAAGTTGTAATAATGTGGGGAGGGACTCACGTGGTCGTCCCAAGCGTGGTCCTTGTTGTAGATGATTGCAGCTCCAAGACTTCTTGCTGGGTTGATTCCAGTTCCAGTGATGGGGATGGTTGCCAAGTGAACCAAGAACACAGCGAACCCGATTGGGAGTGGAGCCAAAATCTGCAAAACCCCCCCCCAAAAGTTAATACATCTAAATTAGTCAAACAAAACAAACAAATGGGTTTACTCAAAATTACCGGAACGTGGGAATCACGCGCGCTTCTCTTGGCGTCAGTGGCGGAGAAGACGGTGTAGACAAGGACGAAGGTTCCGATGATCTCAGCGCCGAGTCCAGATCCTTTAGTGTAGCCGTGAGCGACAGTGTTAGCTCCACCGCCTAGAGTTTGGTACGGCGTTGGCTGGAAGCCTTTGACAACTCCGGCACCGCAGATGGCTCCGAGGCATTGCATCACCATGTAGAAGACAGCTCTCGTCAGTGAAAGTTTCCGAGCTAAGAACAGACCGAAAGTCACCGCTGGGTTTATGTGTCCACCTGAAAAACACACAAACACGAGTTAGTATGTTCTGTTTCCTTCACAACACAAAGCCAAAATAGATGAGTGTTTTACCAGAGATTCCAGCAGTACAGTAGACAAGAGCAAAGATCATGCCACCAAAAGCCCAAGCAATGCCTTGGATTCCAACAGAGGCACACATGTTTGGAGCTCTCTTCACTCCCATCACCGTCAACACTGTGATGTAAAGAAAGAGGAAAGTTGCTATGAACTCAGCGATTCCGGCTCTCCAGAACGACCAAGAACTCAGCTCGCCTGGCTCGAACAACGGAGCAGGTGGTGGCTCCTTGTAGTCCTTGTCCGTCTGAGCTGATGTCCCGATAGGCTGCCTCTCTGGGAACTTGTTTGCACCCACTCTCACATCCTCTTCTTTCCCTTCCATTTTTTTTCTCTTAGTAGAAACGTTAAAGTTGTGAGCTGCAATGGATGGTGAGTGAGTGGTCTTATAGAGGAGGGAGAAACTAGAAAAGAGGCCTAACGTCTACTTTTGCTTTTTAAAAAGAAGGAAAAATATACAGGGAATCATCCTTGGATAACGATGATCTTCTTTAAACTATTATTTTAACTTACCCTTATAGTTGTGATAGGGAGATTGTGTTTTTTAATCACGTAACAAAACCCACGCTAATAATTCTCTGCTTGGTTACTATTACTATTATATTATGAAACTCCACAACTAAAAAGATGCATGCTACTAGCATGTTTGAGCTGGTTACTCATTTTATATAATGAACCGAAGCAGCTTATTTTCATAAATCGTAATTGTGAAGCAGAATTACTGTTGTAATCATGGAGATTTATGGTCCTGTGTGAGTTGTCTTTTATTCAGTTGCCAACAAAGAAAGCCGTAAAATTTTATGTTTCGGCCGTAAGAGGAAGTAAAAATGGGATTAGTTTTTTTGACTCGACGACGATAAAATTTTGCTTCCGACCGTTGTTGATAAAAGGTGGAAAGTGACTGCTTTATCAAAAGCACAATAGTTGTCTGGACTATTGTGCCGGGCCAGGGCCAATCTGAGGTTCTTATTAGTTTATTTTAATTTATTTGTATTGAAAGACTATCCATAGTTCAACTCGAAAGCATACAAAATAAAATATAATAGAAAGAAAAATTGAAGTTTGAGGTTTCCATTTCCATGGATTGACACATATATTATTGCAATATGTAAAAGATTGAACAGCTCAGAAATGTATTTTGCTTTTCTGTGTGAGCACATTATCTGTGTTAGCTGTACTTAGTTGGTACATGCAATCAAAAAGACAACGAAGAAGATCCGTTTATTGTGCTACATGTGGGAAGATTTGAAAATATATACTGACATATTTTAAAAATCATGAATTGTAATTGTTTATATGAGCTATGATCAGTGCCATTTTGGGCCTAACAAGCAAAAAAAGCTACGGGTGTTGAGATAAATGAACGTGAGCTCAAAAAGGCCCCAAGTGAGACCCAATGGTTGTGAGTTTGAATGGCAAGATGGCCTTCTGGTTCGACCCATTTGTGAAATGAGATTGTGTGCTTGAACGAACAAGTCAATAAATGAGTAGAGTAGGTGGGTGTCACCTTTGACGGGGAAAGGAGCCCAACCGTATTGAATAATACTTTCCCCCCCTTCCCCTTCCCCTTCAAAGCTGCCTTCATTAATGATCGATCCAATCTCTCACTCTCTCTCACCAATCTCGAGATTTGTCCCGAAGAAACGGAATGGAAAAGATGGACAACAAGCAACAAGTGGTGGAGAGTGTTGCACCAGCAGCTGAAGCTGAAGCTGAGCAAGAGAATGGGCCGTTGATTGAAGATGAGATTGAGAGGAGCAAAGTCGGCATCATGAGAGCTCTTTGCGACCGTCAAGATCCCTCCACTAAGGTCCGTATATATAAAGTCAATATAGCTGACTAAACTTTCATATTGCTTATATTGGGTTGACTTAGTAAAACAAAAGCTCTTTTTATTAAAACAAAGCTTGTTATGTTGTTGAACTGGGGTGATGGGGACAGGAAGAGGATGACCTGATGATCAGGCGGTTTCTGAGGGCGCGTGACATGGACATTGAAAAGGCTTCAACAATGTTCATCAAGTACCTGACTTGGAAAAAAAGTGTTCTACCAAAGGGTTACATACCTGAATCAGAGATTGCGAATGATCTGTCGCACAAGAAAGTGTGTATGCAGGGACATGACAAGAAAGGCCGACCTATCATTGTTATCATTGGGAACAGACATAACCCTTCCAAAGGCAACCCTGATGAGTTCAAGCGTGAGTCACCTTACACCACTTCTCTTTACATGTCAATCATCATCATCATTACAACCTCACTTTTTTTTGAATCTTTTCCAATGTATTCGGGCAGGTTTTGTAGTCTACACGCTGGAGAAGATATGTGCAAGGTTTACTATCATAGACTATGATTCATAGTCGAATCTAATAAGTGGTTGTTAAACAATACCATGCCTCTAATCTAATGCAAATTTTATTTTATTTCTTTTTAAATATAATAAAGAATGCCAAGAGGTGAAGAAAAATTCATAGGGATAGTAGATCTGCAAGGGTGGGGATATTCTAATTGTGACATCCGAGGCTACCTTGCTGCTCTTTCCACTTTGCAGGTAACTAAGTAACAATTAGCGCCCCCTAACCAAACACACATAATAATATTTGCTATTTTATCACACACAAAAACAGAGGAAAACATATTGCTATGTTAGGCAGTTATCCAAGTATAAAGAGAATTAAATTTTGGCTTTTAGTTAATAATAAATCTGTTTTGTGTTAATGCCAAAAACCCCATAATAAATCTTCATTTAATTTTTGAAGTCTTTAACAATTATAACAAATTTTGTCTTTTACTAAGTTTAAAATGATTTTTTTTTTTTTTTTGTCCTGAATTATTGAGGGGGATTCAAGGACCATTTCTAAAAGAATAAAGATGTAGACCCAACCTATTAATACTCCTTTTAACTATATAAAGTTGTGAATGGTTGTGATGCTCTTTTGGCAAATATTGTGGAACCCCTCAAGATATATATATTTCACAAATTGATATGCAATAATTAAGCATTAATAAAACCTTTTTTTATTTTATTTTCAGGATTGCTACCCAGAGAGACTAGGGAAACTATATATGGTTCATGCTCCCTACATATTCATGACCGCATGGAAGGTGATCTGCCCCTTTATCGACAGCAACACCACGAAAAAGGTTGTTGTAATTTAGCTCACGCAGCACAACAACACCATCTCTTATTTATTTAGACTCTGTGTTTGTTTTGAAACTTCAATTGTTAAATTTAGTGATCTTTCATGTACGGGGCAGATTGTTTTCGTGGAGAACAAGAAACTCACTCCCACTCTGCTTGAAGAGATTGACGAAACCCAAATTCCAGACATATACGGTGGCAAGATCCCACTTGCTCCTATTCAGGACTCCCATTGATTATTGGGTTACTTACTACTCAAGTCCCCCAACTCTATCTCCAACTTGTTACTATTACTATTCTTTCTATCTTGAATTAAACTAAAAATAAAACATATGGACGGTTCCCAACATATTACATTTAATAACAAAGAAGAAGCCAAATATATATAACATTATAAATTTTAAAAGTTTCTTTCCATTTGATATCTTTTTGTGATTTAGCAAAAAACTACAAGAAAATCAATATGGGTTGATATGAAACAAATTTATTTAACCACTCAAATCAACACCTTTAGATAATCCATAAAATAAAGTCTTTTCTAATATTTTTCACTCTCATAGAAAAAAGAAAATGAATCCATCAATATGCTTACACAAGCTGTTTCGTTCATCCGAAAATGCGATAGTTAGGGTGATTAGAACCAGACATAGCACCTCTATGGTCTTTGGTTTTAGCTGTGGTTTCTCTTAGATAAGCTCTAGTGATCTCCACGCCTAGATTCGGGTTCCTCTGCACAAAAGTCTCGTACTTCATTGGAACAACCACTTGTTCCATATGTTTGACAATATGATCAATGGCAGCGTCTTTCAAGATTGTATCAGAAGGAATACTGGCGAGCTCTAGGATGTCTAGGACGTTCCTCGAGGTTATAGATGCAATGAAATGGTTTCTGCATACGTCTTGCATATATGAGATGTCGTACTTATCTGCAGCCAGATAGAGCGCTCTGTATTGATTGTATGGAGCTTTTAAGTCTCCGCTGTAAAGGAACTCGAGAAGAGATTTGAGTTCTTCGTGGTTCAAATCAGGGAGTGTGATTGATTCCTCAGATGAGGTTTTGCATTCATCAGAGTCTAGCATGTTTCTGAAGACCTTTGATCTTGCTGACTGCCGAAAGAAAAGAAAGATCATTTTTAAGGATTTGTTAACAATATACCATGATCCAATCTTATGATAGAATAGAACATGCATGTGTTTAGATGTATAATGTCTTGAGACTGAAAGAAAGCAGAGTGTATCATTTTGTTACCAGGACGGCTTTGTGGGCTGGTATGGGTGGACCTTGTTCACCTGGTTGAACGAGAACATCAGTGTGAATTTGCTCCATAAATGCCACGACAAGACCTCCGAGGAAAGCCACCTTTTGTATCGCTTCTGCCATTACTTAGTTATTCACACAAGAGAGTCACCAAATCAGAAAACAATAAACATTCAATACTTAACCCATAAATGTATACAGCATTGTAAGGCTTCATCAAATTCCTAAATTCTCACCCTCTGAACCCCAGCCGAAAGTTAACACTAATCAATCACACAAAAGATAGAAAATAGACAAGTGCTCTTTGGGTTTGATTGGTCTTGCTCGATCATCTACTAAAAGCAAACTACTAGGATCATCTTTCAAAATTCAGACAAGAGGACAGAAACCACAACCCACAGGATTCAATAAAAGCCGACGATCTTCCTCGAAACCCTTTCAGTAATCATTGGAACCAGTGACAATTCAAAAGTGCGTACCAGAGAAATTCGAAATTCCGATTGAATTAGCGGAGGAGGATCTTACCCGAGTAGCGAGATCGTCTGCTTCTCTTTATAGTTTTCCTTCACTCTTAAGATTTTTTTTGTTTGTAAGATCTCGCTTCATCAGTACGATAATCCAGGAGACTTTTTCTTGACTTAGTTATGACTTTTGTCGTGTATTTACCAATAATAAAAACCACAGGAAGCCCGCGAATCTAGCGGCCCGATCCGTTATTAATCAAAATTCATTTGACCCATTGCAAAGGTGGGCCTAACGTGGGCAGGACATCATCTCGCATTCAATCTTAGATTATATAGTTTATATTAATAATGATAATATAACGAAACCATCAACGTAAATAATATCTGTTAAAGAATAAACTCACATTCGAGCTACAAAAAAAAACTACATTCACCTGAATTTCAGAACACCCTGTCTCTAGCTGTTTCTTAAGTTGCACTTCTACATGATTAAAATCTGGTGGAATATGTTATTATATTGAAATTCTTCTAAAAATCATCTATCTGCTATTCTTAAAAACTTTTAGTGGAACAATATAAGACCCACATTTTATGTACAAAAATATTAAGTTCCGTTGGAATTTGTTCTTTTAGGAAAAATCCAACATAACTAATTCGAATTCCACTAATATCTATTTTATTTATTCCTTATACTATTACCATTTGCATCCTAAGAGTTTTGTTGTTGTTTCAACTATTGAATAAAGATATAAAATAAAAAAAATTAAAAGCCTCACACAGTCTATACTGCTTCTCTTCAAGTAGGAATGGAGGTTAAAAACAAGGAGTAAAAGACAGGGTGTGTAGTGTAGGGGGTCTTCTTTTGGTTCTGTAGTAAGGGGTGGTGAAGAGATACACATATATTATATATAAACCTAACAAGTCTGTGCGTATTAACAATAAAAACTAGAGAATGATCTCATCTGATTTGTTTTAGTTTTAAGATTGAGGTTGAAGGCGAACGTGAGGACATGGCCTCTTGGGTTCCCCTGTTGTCCATAGGGTCTTCAGGTCACCTCTCTTGTAACCTAACACTATCAAAGTACCTGACATAGTCCCACAAAAGCCGTTCTCTTAGATTCATCACACTTTCTTTTTCCAAAATGGCTTAGCTTTTGGTTTCTAAATCGAGGACTTACTAAGTATGAATGGAACAATGTAAAGCAAAGCTGGTTGCCCGTGTCCATCCATCAAGTTCAGGGCAATGTATGTTATGAGAAGACCTGTGATATAAATAATAATTATATTGAAAGAGAAGAGACATTAATAAGTTAGATTCTGGAAATTTCTTGTTTGTTTCTTTCTTGTTCATGTTTCCTATTTGAGGGAGGGATCATACCTAGACCATAAGCAGACATTGTCCCAAGGAAGTATCCTGACTTGAGCCTCTTGTTTGCCAGCCAGTCGTATCTGCAATTTTAACACTAGATCAGAACAGTTCCTCTGGCTCATAGCACCATACAAAAGGAAAGGAGAAATAGGCAAAATATCACATTGATAATAATAGGTTTCCTTTTTGCTACTTGAGCATGAAACGATGGAAACCATCTATTAAGCTTATCATATGCTTCTAATATCCCATTTAGTTGACATCTTAATATAGTAATAAGGTGAAGAAATGTGCAAAAACATGAGGGGATTGTAGTACTGCAAACCTCAGTGAAAAAGTTACAAGCAGTCCTGGTAAAATGATATCGCCAAATCCGATGATACTGTAGCCACCCCAAGGATCAAACATACGTGGGATCTTTAGTAGCATTGGGATGCCGTCCTCTCCACTTTTGTCACCACGAGCTACCTGTATGAGAGAAAACGGTAAAGGGGGATGATTTCTCAAAAATATCAGTGTGAAGCAGACAGAGAAGTATGTGTTGTTGAATATCTTGCACATGAATGAAACAATAGAACAATGGAAATGCAGAAAAAACTTACCACAATCATCACGCTTTCACGGAACCACCATTTTGAAACAAAAACCCAGAAGATGTCATACATGAAGCCACAGCTGAGAAGAACAACTCCAACCTGTTAACATTCAATTTCAATGAACTTAATACTGTTTCTATATATCAGCAGCAAGGAATTTTCAGTCTTCAACTGATTGGTTTGGATTGCTGAATTTTCAATATTTTTAAGCTTGTTTATTAGGTGCCAAGCACATGGTTGGAATATACACACTAGAACAGTGATGATTTGAAACAAGAAGCTGATATTACCTTAAGATTTGGTACCCGGACGATTTGAAGAACTGTGATTATCAGCGAGATTCCCTGTTAGCAAGAAAAATGCAACATTATCTTCTGTCATTTGTTAGACATAAATACTTCAACCCAACACCAATTTTTGTACACATAAAGGTATGAACATGGGTAGTCTTATATGGAAAATTGACGAGAGGCTTTTGTATATATTCTCATAGAAATACATGGTACTCAAACCTGAAGTCAGTTAAGAGAGATAGATTGAAAGGCGTGCTTACAAGGATATCTTGCCCTATCCAAGCATAAGGGTATTGGCGGTAAACAGCCCAGATAACAGCAGATACTGTGCAAAAGGGACAAACGGCCACAGTCAAGTATGAGACATCACCCAGGAAAGGAACTTTGACATATGATTCTCCAACGCGGCGGAACCATCTGAAACTATATAAAAATCCAACGTCAATCCCGGTTTTTTTTCTTCTTGAACTTATTAAAGAGTATATAAGCACACATACCATGAGAGCAAAGCTACCAAACAGGTTTGCAGCCCCTGACAGTACCAACAAAGCTTTTAATCTCAGTAACCGGATGAATTCAATTAGGTACTGCTATAAATTCAAATGGTGCAGGATCAACGCGCCTACCTCAACGCCACCTATGCAAAAGAGTACCACCAAAACTTCTATAAACCAGTATGACATCAGCTTGTAGAGCATGATCAGGAAGCATGAAGCAACCACTACAAACAAAATTGCTGATATCACGGTGATCTCAACAACACCTCTAGAGCTGGTGGTTGATAACTGCAAAAGTTCATCTGATCCGTCCTGTAGTTTAATATTTACAGTAAAAGCCTGAGAGAAAGGACTTCATTTTCCTTGGCAGCCAAAAGGATAGACCACAGTGGATTTCCACAATGTACATTTTAAATATATTTTTACGCTAGTGAGCACCTTTAGCAGTTTGTCTTGCTCAATGGCTTCTTCCCTAGCGGTCCACGCAGACCAATAAGAAGCACATAGAATGGTACCAACAGCCATAAGCCATAGAAAGACCTCAGCCACATCAACTGCTGGACGTTTTGGCGAATAGAGCTGCAAAGTAACTGAAAAAATACAGTCAACGACAACATTGAGAAGAGAGAACCAATGACAAACTAGAATAAGATATTGTCGAGGACAATAATAACTCACGAAGAAGACCAATCTCTGCTGAGGTAAAAATGGATTTTACCTATGGAGTTGCTCTGAACGGTTTCCTCCAGGTTTTTACCAGCATCAACAGGTAGCATAACAACAGGAATAGTTATATCTAAAACGTTTTCACCTTTCTCACATACCATCTTGAAAAGATCTGCACAACAACATTCAACCTTGCAACGCTCAAGAGGATAACTAGAATTTTCTGATTATTAGAAGGAATATCTACATACAAACTTCAGTCGATTACCTGTGCTGTTGTTTATTATAAGGATGGCTGAGGCACCAGCTGCTTCAGCCACCTTTGTTTTGGTGGTAAAACTGCAATTACCACGGTGAACAAGAATGACCTCTCCAGTAAGCTACCAAAAGCAAACGAAAGAGATGAATTAAAACTGGAAATACACAAGTGTCCACGGACTAAATTGACAAACAAAAAAGAGAAAAAATTAAACCTTATTCTTGGGTGTGGTACAACAATCAGGAGGATCTGCAATAGCAAGTTTGATGAGGGTAGCATGTTTCTCCTTTGATTCCAAGGTTGGGCCAAACCTAGCACCAACACCAACAAACTCCTCTCTTTCTTTCCCATCTACTCGAGTTGGAACTTTGACCTGTCCATGGAATTATGTTCGAAGATGATGATATGCTACCTTCAAACGTAGAGGTCAAGTCCCATGACAGGGGAACTAAATTGGCTAATTGCATAAAGTAAGAGTTCCAGATCTCTATCCTATTTCTTCATATCAAATCGCTCGAGGAGATGTCTAACAAATAGCTAAGCACAAACAATTACTTGGTCTTGCATTAGTATTCACTGTACAAAATATCATATAGGTAGCCAATGGCTATTGCTGAACTTAGTGACAAATCTGAATATATATACAAACCAAACTTCCTCTAGAGGACTGTCTCTATAAATCCAATTTATCTAACCCAGAATCAACAGATTAATTCAGTAGTTCGAGATAACTCCAAACCCTATTTTCCATCTGAAACCCACTTAAACTACACAAAACAGCTGAATATATCATCACCAATGAGAAACGAGCTAAGAACTGAAACAATAATCAAAGGCGATTCGATCAATTATCTCACCAGTACGAAATTGTTGTTGCAACCAGGTCTCTGTGGAATCGAATCATCGTGGTGTACTATGTCTCCAGCAGAAACCAAACTAGCACTGTACAACAACCCCAATACAAATAAGAAACACCTGAAAGATCTCCGCCAGATCATACTTGAATACAGAAATTCGTTGGCTATGAAGGAGAAGAAGAAGGGAGGTTGAAGATAAAGAGGAAAGATGGAGAAGAAAATGGAGGAAGGTACAAGGAACAAGAGAGAGAGAGGGGGAAACAAACTCTCGTGTGACACTGAGATGAAGAAAAAAAAAAGGTGTGCCGTTTTAGAGATAAGCAAGAGTAAAACGCAGACGTCTGAACCGTGGTTTTGACTTTTTGATAACACTCTCATACTTTTAGCGCGTGGGACGCGTGGTTTTTAGATGAGGTCGTACAATAACTTTTAATTCTGTGTCCGTACGATATTATTTTTTTCCTGTCGTATTAAATCAAAGTGCTAAATGTTGATGTCACAAAATAAATACAGCAAAACAAACAGTATTATACCATACAATAATTGCAGCCACAACGTATAAAGGAAATAAAAAGAGTGATCGCTTTCTCTCTCTTCTTAGAGAGAGGTTTCTCTCTCGTATCTCCTCTTCCTTCTTCTCAGAATTTCATCTTTCAGAAGGAAGATTCGAGATCGATCAAGCGATTCTTTCCTTGTTTGTATTATATTTCTCTTTGCGTTGGGGTTTTTTCTGATCTCGGCATGTTCGTTCTTGTTCTTCATCTGTTGGTCCGAGCTCTTTTTCCCCAGCGATTATCTCGCGTTTCTTGTTCTTATTTTGGTTTGGGTATCGAAATAAGTCCAGGATAGTTTCTATGGCTGGCTGAATCTCTTCCGATTTCTCGGAACTCACCGAAATTTTTTCGGTTTCTCTCGCTTAGGCGACTTCGATCGGACTTCTTCCCTGCTCTCTCGCCGTCAAGCTCTGATCTTTGCTTTGCTTAGCTTTCGATCTGTCAATTGTTCGGGATTAATATCGTCGCTGTAACACTGCTTTAGAGGACAAGCACAAGTGAAATCGGATTGGCCTTTGTACCAATTCGGCGGCGGCGCCTCCTTGGCCTTGATGGCTCCGGTTAAGTTAAAGTCATGCGTTTCTTTTCTTGCAGGGTTTCTTGATGGTGGGTTTATGAAGTCTGGATCGGCGGATGGGTCTGTGCCAGCTACGGCGAATCGGTCCGGCGAAGCTCGGCTCCGTTTTCCTCCACGGTGTCGGTTGGTTCGCGGCGGTGCTCCAGAAACGGGACACGTTTTGTTTGCATGCCCAGAAGGTCGCAGGCGCAGCCACGTGGCGACGCTATCTTCTGCCTTCGGGCCTTTTTTGGGTTCCTGTTTTATTTTTCAATGTTGTTGTAATGGCCCATTTGACTATTACGGCCCTGGCCCATGAATCTATCTCAGTTGACCAAAAAAAAAAAAAAAAAAAAAATACCATACAATAATTGCTCGCTTTCAACTAAATTTTATATATTTTGATTAATTTATATGAAGTGAATGTTACAAATAATAATTTGGTGTTAGATTACGACTACAATTATTTAACAATCATCACATAAAAGTTCATACATAGTTTATGTAGAAACTATAACCGTTGCGATGTGTATACACCACAATTGGGGATGTCATTTTACAAACTAAAGTGATGCTAATCTTCTATATGTGTTCTTACGAAACAACAAAAAACTCATATAAACCCACTGACATTTAAAAACATACCGGTTTTCAAAAATTATGCATCTGAGCTAACTGCATGTGCGTGGAACATGAATGCGATATGTACATCAAATCCACCGATCACCGGCAAGCAAAATAAATGTAAGTTATAATTTCTATTAATTAATTTTAAATTGAATCCGTATGAACCGTACCGACAAGACGGCATGTTACAGTAAACCATTAGATAATTATGAAACCGAAAATCTTATGTTGCAGACCTCATACTAAGATCAGTGTCATGGCCAATTATACGTTTTGAAAATAAACAATTTGTCTGTTTGTACAGACGTCGCGTTATTGGTCTAACTTTCACGTGTGCAAAAGACTATCTGCATTTTGCGGACCCTTGTTGGGCCATATTTAATAAAAGGATGGTTAGATTGGCCCATAGAAAGGGACGTGTGTGATCTATCTTAGAAACGCCAAGATAATGACCACTACAGGTTATCTGGGTTAAGCCGTTTTTTCAGGATGTTTAATCAGAGAACCCAAGCAGTTTTACTCATCACAGCAACTGTAACAAACTTTTTAACCAACACACAAATAATCAACTTGAGGTTTAGGACATTAACAACACTAACCAGAGATTCATTAAGAGTTTCGTTGAAGCCACTCTTGAATGGCGGAACGAAGGGCGTGGTTAGGGACAAGGTTCTTGTGGGCTTAAGGTTCGTCATCGGTGAGGTCTCGTGACCATTCTCGACCCATTCTCTTAAGGCTTCAGCTTCGTATGTGAAACCATCGGCTGCAACACGAGGCTCTCGCATTACTTCCTGAAAAACGAAGAACCAATTATTGACTTGAAAACATTTAAACTAGCTAGTGGCCAAGTGAATCGTACAAAACTCAAAATTGTCTAAAAATCAATCAGAAGCGATTATTTACACCACAACCAAACGTCCACTGCAGCTAACAAATGTGTATTTACATCGCATATCTAGAAGTACATATTTCAGGTTCGGTTTGGCTTCGGTTCTGTTCAACGTACCTGCGAGATGGGGCAGATAAAATACGACGGAGGCTGACGGGTAACGGAATCCTCATCGAGAAATCCAGAAGGTATTCCATGGCGGCGAGTGTAGCTCTGAAGAAGCAACAGAATCTCTGAACAGACTGAGCTAGCTGCGTCTTTCTCAGCAGCGACCTTGCTGAGTTCTTCCTCTGTTCCTTTTCTACGTCTTGCTTCTTCTTCGTATAACCTCATGAATTTTTGTCCTACAAAGCAAGCTTCTTCTTTCTCCTTCTTCACTTTCTCATGCTCATCTCTTCTTCTCTTTAGTAACTCCTCTGTCTCAGCTGCCAAAACAAATTTTGATATGATTATAATTTCTTGTTTTCTGAATTGATCTTAAGATTCATTACCTCGTCTTCATAGAGCTGCATCAAGTTCCTGCTTATTGAGCAGGCTTCTTCCTTCTCCTTCTTTGTCTTCTCAATCTCTTCTTCTCGTCTCTTCACTGATTCCTCCAGCTCTTTCCTCTGTCTCAGTTGCTCATTGTACAGCTGCATCCCTAATTTGCAAAATCAATAGAAAGTTCAAGCACTTGTTTGAAAAAGAACATTCAGTTCTGTAAAATCTTCTGTTTCTGACAGTACCATCCTGAACAATGACCCGCACTTCTTCGATCTCTTTCTTGGTTCTCTCGTGTTCTTCTTTCTCCTTCCCCAACAATTCTTCAGCTTCAACTCTGCGTCTCAGTTCCTCATTGTATATCTTTCTTCCGTTCAGAATGATGATAAGCACTTCGTCCCTCTCTTGTTTAGTTGATACGTGAAGCATTTACCCGGTTAATATCTCTCCGGTTAATAAGAGTTAATTGTGGTGACTCTTATGAGGAACACACTGCTGGAAAAGAGAGACTGAGGAATAAAGAAAATAAAGTGGCCAAAGAGTAACATGGTCAGATGATAAAGTAAGTATGAGTGTGTGTTAATGATGAAAGTGTTCATCATGTTGTTTGTGGTGTGTGCACATGGGTGAGTTGTGTGAAGAGTGAGTGTGGGTCGTGAGTGTGTGAGTATAAGAAGAGGGTGTGGGTTTGTAAGAAGATCATCAATTGTTTGATCATCAAGTTTCATGGGGAGGTGAGAGACTCCATTAATAAGCTCTCAAACTTGTGATCTGTTACCTTTTATTATCAATCAACTACTATTATTTCCATTTCAATCAGTTCTGTTCAAATCAGATACATCACACGTATCAGTGGTATCAGAGCAAGCTACGAGCCGAGGGACAAATCATGGATTCATCGAAGAAAACCGAGATTGACATCCTTGAGGAGACTGTGAAGAACTTGCAGCGAGACTATTTTACGATGCCTGAGTCGGAGCGTATGGAGAGGATCCTGTCCGTGAATAAGAGGATCGCCGAGGTGAAGAAGAACCTGGCTATCAAGCTCGCCGATCTGGAACGTCTCCAACAACTGGCGATGGAGGAGGATCAACAATCTTCTGAGGAGAAGAAACTTGAAGAAGATGAGATGAAGAAACAACATGAGCAAGAGACTGTTGCTGGATCGTACTCGGATCCGATCTCGACCCATGTCGGAGAATCCCAGAAGAGAATCGATCCAAGTCTGGAGCTGATTCAGTTGGCGGACAAGAACGATCGGGGGATTCGGAGCCTTCAGATGGTTATGCCGGTGAAGTACAAGCCACAAACACAAAGGGCTGAAATCCCAATCTCTCTTTCTGATGGGGAAAACACAGGGAGTAAGAATCGCACAGTAGGACCGTACTTTGAGAGAGGTAAAATCATGGCAGAAGAGTTGTTTGGGTGTGATAACAAGACTAGGAAGGAAGATCACCGACAAGGGAAAGAAAAAAGTTCAGAGACTAAGAGAGCTAAGTGTGCCTATCAAGTGTTTGATCAAATGCTTCAGAAGGGAAAAAGCGCAATGAAGAAGAGGAAAAAGAAGAGATGGAAAGAGAATGCAGAGAAGAGAACAAGGATGGAGAGTCATAAGAGGAAATGTCTGAAGCCTAACAAAGATGGTGATCACATGGGAAGCTTGAGAAGAACAAAGATAGAGAAGGAGAGGAAGGTAAAGCATGAGCTGGAGTTGATAAAGCTGTGGCAGGGACATAAGACAGCGTTGAAGAAGCTTGAAAGGTGGAAGAAACATAGATTTAAACAGAAGCACAACAAGAAGAAGGGAAAGAGAGCAGAGTTGAGGTTTAAGTGTGCTGCTCGTGGAAAACTTCTCTCGCTTGTACCAACAGAATGGACGAAGCTCTTCGTGTTTGGTAGGAAGCATAAGGTCAGATACAAGTACAACTTCAGGAAGTCTCCTTGGAAACATGTTGCTTTTCCAGTGAATTTCATACTGAAGCTCAAGCATACTGAAAAACATCCCTGGGATTGGTGTAAGGAGAAACATCAGAGGTATCAAAGAGCTTATGGCATCAATGCACTGATTTATGTAACAATGGTAATTGGGTTAACGAAAGTGGAGAAGAAGCAATACTTGACAAGCAGGAAGAGCTCTAAGTTTCGAAAGAGGTACATGGAAAGAGAAATGAAGCTTTGTGTGAACAAGAAAGAAAAGCATGCTGAGATGTTCCCTAAGTTGATGCTCTCAAAGATTCAAATGAAGAACAGAAGGAGTGGGATGATGTTAAACGTGGACCACGTGCTTGATGCTCTGCGGTACCGAATTTGGAACGACACTCACATAAAGGCTACCTTCCGAAGAAGGCATGGTAAAAGAAGAAGTTTCAAATTCAGGTGCAAACAAAAGAAGGATGGTAAGCTTCCTTACTGTGATAATGGTCTTAGTGTGAAAGTGGCTGCTATGATGAAAAACAAAAGGGTTCGAAGACCAGAAATCGAGGAGGGGAGGAGTGATAACTATCCTTGGCTTCACAAGATATGGCTGCTAAGGTTCACTCAACGAAAGAAGAAGAGAAAGAGGGCTCACAGCCCATCTAAAGCTATTTTGAAAGAAGGCAGGAGCTGGCATGACTGCCATGTCCATGATGAAATGAGGCTGAGTTCAGAAGGGGTTCTGAATGTTAAACAAAGTACGAGTAAAGTATATTATCACCAGGGGCTGGACAAGACGTCGTGGTATGGAGTTAGAAAGCGAAGTTGGCTGATCACGATCACATTCTTCAGGAAGTGGATGGAAGGAAAGAAGAATAATCATGGGGAAAGGGATGTGTTACTTCTCTCTCTAATCTTTGGAAATGACTGTGAACACATTAGAGCACCAACCACGACAAGGATGATACTTCGTGAATTAGCAACAGAGAAGTCTCCGGGTCAAGAAGCTGTTGTCACTGCTGATTTTGAACCAGTAGAGAGTCCAGTGGGCAAGGTTATAGAAGCAAATGCAAACAATGAGAAAAATGAGAGCAAAAAGGCTGTCAAGTACCATCCATTCCTGGAGAACCTCAAGAAAAAAAGGTATGAAGTTCTTTATATGGTTGATGCAAACCATGAGTATGTTATTGGCCAGTTCAAGGAATTGGAAGGGAAGAAACTTGTATCTACCACCATGGAAGATTTGAAACTTGAGGAGACCGAATATGAGAAGAAAAAGAAGGAAGAGCTGAAGGAGAAGTTTGAGGGCTTGTGCAAGGTGATCATGGATGTTTGGGGAGACAAGGCTGAGATGTTCATTGTGTTTGATCGTGATTTCCACTCACTGAATATATCCACTCTAAGAAGAATGGTGGATAGAGAGATGTTACAAGCAGAAACAAAGGCTATCGTAAACACTAAAGTCAACAGCAGATTGGGACAGGAGGAACTGTTAGTGAATTGGAAGGGCTCGGCCGATCTGGTTTGCACTCGGGAGGGCAAGGTAGTGTGGAGAACCAATTTCCTCAGCATGACCTTGGGGACAAGGTCAGTTTCAAAGGGGGCGGTATTGATACGTGAAGCATTTACCCGGTTAATATCTCTCCGGTTAATAAGAGTTAATTGTGGTGACTCTTATGAGGAACACACTGCTGGAAAAGAGAGACTGAGGAATAAAGAAAATAAAGTGGCCAAAGAGTAACATGGTCAGATGATAAAGTAAGTATGAGTGTGTGTTAATGATGAAAGTGTTCATCATGTTGTTTGTGGTGTGTGCACATGGGTGAGTTGTGTGAAGAGTGAGTGTGGGTCGTGAGTGTGTGAGTATAAGAAGAGGGTGTGGGTTTGTAAGAAGATCATCAATTGTTTGATCATCAAGTTTCATGGGGAGGTGAGAGACTCCATTAATAAGCTCTCAAACTTGTGATCTGTTACCTTTTATTATCAATCAACTACTATTATTTCCATTTCAATCAGTTCTGTTCAAATCAGATACATCACACGTATCATTAGTCTTCTCCACCATTTTCCTTTGTTTCGCCAATGCTTCTTTACATTCTTTCCTTAGCCTCGCTTCCTCATGGAACAGAGCTTCATACTCTCTTGCCTTTAAATTAAAAGGAAACAACTCTAAGCAAAAAAAAAGAAGAAGAACATTCTCAATGTCTTGAGATAATGGATTTGTACAGGTATTTTACACTGCGAATGGCCTCAACGGCTATATTTTCAGCTTTAAACCGCCTGACACATTCTTCGTACGCTTCTCTTTTCGATTCCTCAACTTCTATAATTGCTTGCTTAAGTTGTCTATACAGTTGACCATTCCTATCGCTTTCCTGCAAACGGACATAGAAGCTTTCAATAATTTAGTAACAGACGCAGAAAAAACGCAAGAGATATATTGGCTTAATTCACCGTACAGCTTGATCCTCTGATGCAGTTGGCTCTAACATGTCCTTGTCTCTCCTTGTGTCAATGTAAGCTACAATTGCAGAGACCAATTCTGCAGAGCATTTTGGTGAAGCAGAGGAATGGAACTTCGGTTTCCATTGTCCAGCTTCGGCTTCTCTGAGTATTTAATATGCATAAACAATAAAAGGTGGTTTCTTCAAGGATAGAAACAGAACATAAGCAAAGCGAGTTTTCAAAACTCACTTTGTTCAGATAAGATGTCCATCACACACAAACATAACCTCGCAGGAGCTTGGGGCGTGTTGGTACACGTACTTTGCCTTTCTGGACTTCAGATCGAACATCTTCCTGCAAATTTTCAGCAAGTCAACACGAGTGAACGTAGAGATTTAAAATTTTAATAGATATCCAATACGTACTCTGAATAATGATGATCTGATGCAGCTCCCATAACAAGCTTCTTGATTTTGCTCTCATGGATGAGTTCTAATATCCCCTGCTTCACATCGTTCATCTCTATACATGATATGTAAATGTCGTCCTCATTCACCTGTTATCACAATGGATCCAATATCAGATATTAATTGCATTTCATATCAAACCATCATAATTAGAGATCAAGAACCAGGGGAAGCACAATCATCTCAAAGCAAAAGAGAAAGACATTAACTAAATAAGAAGGCAACAGAACAATACCCCTTCTTGTTGACAGATGTCAAAATAATCATGTTATGTCTCGTACATGATAGCCTCCAATTCTTCAAGCTTGCGTGCTAATAAAATCAAGAAGAAATAACGTATCATATGCGAAGCATCTAACATTGCTCCATCAGAATCATATAAATCTATTGGGGGAATAAAGATAATGAAAATTACCAGCAGGAGAAGCAGTTTTTGGCTGATAAACATGGAGGATGCAGACTTTCTTGGCACCAAGGTTCCTCAAAGCCCAAACCAGAGTCGACCTGCTCTCTCTGACATCATTCTTCACAGCAACATGAACAACATCATTGCCCATAGCCATAAGTTCCGCCATTGATGTCCTTTTTTTCCTTCGTCTTCGTGTTCTGTCTTCTTTTCCCCTGGAAAGTGAAAACAGAGAAACAAAGAAGCATCGGACAGAAAGAGACCAACAGTGGTTAGTGGTGACCCTCAATGTTCTTCTTGTTGACCGTTTCAGGTTTCCTAAGGTGGACACAATAAAGTCAACGGGTGGCAAGTTAAAACACAAGTCAATGCATAACAATACTGAAACAAAAAAACGGCTTTCCAAGATTTTTCGCAGTGAGTAGAGAGAACTTTTTCATTAGATTTTTCACATTTCTTTTCATATATAAATTTACTGAATCACAACACAATCAACATCATATTTATCTTTTTAAGGCAAATCAAAGTAATACGGGTGCTTTTGCAACCACTCGTTAATAGCTGAACGAAGAACAAGATTTGGTGTGAGGTTGCGATTCTCGAGCCTCAGGTTTGTCATCGGCGATTTTTCACCGCCATGACTGAGCCAGCTTCTGAACTCATCTGCTTCATAAGTGTAACCATCGGCAGCAACATGGGGATTCTGCATAATCTCCTACATTTACGAGCAATTGGCAATGAATTATATAAGAGCTGACCAGCAAACAAATATCAAAATGGAAAGTTACTTTTGGACATGTCTGGTATAGTGTACGTTTAAGCTTAGTACACTAAAGTTGAGATATTGAGCAGGAGCCAAATCAAGATCCTAACAAAAAAAATCTTTCTAGATGGAGGGTTCGAGTCCTAACCTTTGAAATAGGACAAATGAAATATGAGGGAGGCTCGTTGGAAACGGACCACTCCAGGTGTAGAAGTCTCAAAAGCTCTTCAGTTTTTTTGATAGCTTCGTCTCGCTCTTTCTGGAACATTTCTAACTGACGGGGGCAATCAATATAAAGCTTTTCTTCGAGTTCCTTTTGGATCCTCTTCATGTTTTCGATTTCTGCTTTCGCTTTGTTTAGTTCCTCCTCCACTTCTCTCCTGCGACTTACTTCTTCATTGTACAGCATCTGAGTGGCACCAAAGGAACTTGAGAGTGCTTCCTCTCTTTCACGCTTCATTTTATCATGTTGCTCCTTTTCTCTCTTTAGTTCCTCAATTTCAAGTCTCCGTCTCTGTTCCGCGTAGTACATCGACTCAAACCCTCTACCCTGTTTAAGAACCATGTCAGCTGAACAAATGAGAATCTTCTACACTGGAAGATATAAAAACACCACCACAGGAGTCTCATATGGAAAACTTGACATCAAAGTCAAACCCGGGTTTGAAGACATGCATATGTGTTATGTTTTACAATACTTGACGCAGGAAATGAGACAAATTTGACTAACAAGAAGAGGTGTTGGACCCTCGAATTTTCCATCTATCACAATTTCTTCATGCCTTCTCCATACATTTTAAGGCTTTGAGCTAATCACAAGATTTTTCAATTAAGAAAACACTCCTCCACTTGTATCAAAAATAATATGTGCTGACTAAACTGGATTTTACGTACTGGTTGGTCTTCAGGTAACGACAGGGCATGTGAGTCGCTGTCATGTTCAGCTCTCTCTGGTTCCTCGTATGGTATCAGAGCAGAATCAAGGCCGTGAAGGCTGGTTAGGGATCCAGATGAGGAGTTCGATGAACCCTCAATATCAAACCGTCCCTCCCTATCAAACATAAAGAAAATATATATCCTGTTAACTTTACAATTATACAGGTTAACTATACAATTATTCAAACACACAGAAGTAAAATCCTTCAACTTACCTTGTTTGGATGAGGTTCCCATTACACACAAGCCATATTTTACAGCAATGAGGCGCGTGGCTACTCACATACTTGGCTTTTCTAGATGTGATATTAACCATGCCCCTACATCATCAAAAGTATATGACCAGCGTCAGCATTTTCTTATTTAGAGACTCATTTTGAATTACACAGACTTTTCTGGAGACACATGAACGATTCTCAACATATCCTTACTCGGAGTAGTGGGAATCGGCAGCTGCTCCCATAATAAGCTTCTTGATATTGTTCTCATAGATAAGTTCCACAATCCCTTCTTCAACATTATTTGCCAACTCACAGAATATTTCCACATTTTGTTCGATAACCTGCAACATAAGCAATTCTATGAAATTCATAATGTTCAACTCTTTTAGATTCTGATCATAATTGTTGTTTTAAAACAAGTGAACCACAACAAGTCTATGTTTTCAGATTCCTATTGCTTCATTATAGTGAGTTGTGACACTAATTTATTCATGAGTTGGAAGAGCACTCACTCCTTCATCTTCGCAGATATCACGGTACTTACGAAGGCTCTCATATGTACTTGTCAGTTCCGACACATGGATTGCGTCGATCTCGCTTTGTACCAGCCCACTTGCTGGAATTAACAGACAAAAGACCAACATAAGAAGAAAGAAAGAAAAAAGGGAAACTTAAGACAGTCGGTATAAGTTGATTCAAGAAAGTAAAGCTTGGTCTTCCTCTATAATCAGATCATCAGCCGCTTAATAGAAAATCACCCACACGAAATACTAATACAGTAACCTAGCTTTACATCCTACGATCAAGAATCTCAAGATGCTGGATATAACTTCATCATCAATGAATTAAAGGCCGGATAAGGTAGGAAAAAAAAAAACAATTTCTACCAGCTGGAACCATTGGAATCACTTATAAAAGCTATCTTTTTGTGTAAACTAGTACCAAAACAGAGAAAATTACTAACTCGATTATTACATCCTCTTCTTGGCACACACTAAGAAAAAAGAAAGCAGAATCAGACTTAGAGAAGCGATCTTTACATGTAGGATTCATCGAAATCGGCTGATGAACATGGAGAAGGTAAAGCTTTTTCACTTGGAGATGCCTCAGTGCCCATCTCAGAGTCAATCTGCAATCACGAGCATCTTTGCTTACTGCAACATAGACGGGATCGTCATTCAAAGCCTCTGCCATGGATTCTCTACTTTTTTCTATAGTTACAGAGACGAGTTCTCTCTTTTCCAAAACAAGATGACAAGACAATAAAACACAAGCACAGTTATTAAATTATTACATATAATATATACATAAACATGATTATATTTTCATCCCTTCACAACTAATTGCGAAGATGTTTCCGACCATTTTCTCAGTCAATTATATTATATACAAGTTAATACTTTAAAACATTTTAATGTTTTTTCTGAGAAAAAAAAAAGTAATGACAACGAAAGATATGATCATCTTAACAGATAACATCAAAGAGCGAGTCATTGCTCACAAATAATTAAATGCAACTATAAGCTAATAATCAGTGAATTCGTAGAACATTTCTTACCGACACATTTCATACAATATATAAAGCATATAATTAAACGGAATTACTATATCTATAAAGGAATCTGGACTTTTTAAAATGAAATGTCAACTCGCAGAAGCTCCCAAAAAAAAAATCAGATTCAGGAATCAGAATCGAAGACGAGAGATTTTGGGGTTTGGGTTGCTAATGAGAAATATCGGTTCAAATTTTCTTTTTACCTCCGATCAATCTTCGCTACATTGCGATGAAACTCGTGCGCCGGTACTTTAGCCGGCCGTCGATTAGGTTGATCTGAAGAAGAGCAAAGAAACTGTCTCGGAAGTGGAGTCAGCAAGTCAAGATCTTCTCTTCGTCCACTTGAGATAAGTTCTTTTAATGGGCTTAATAACGGCCTATTAGTCACATTTATAACGGCCCATTGCCATTAATTTACCCATGACTGTAACATTTTAGGAATTACTCTTTCCCGCCAATTTGTTGATAAACATGCAGTCAAAACTCAACGTGTGTAGCAATTTTATTGTCAAGTTGATGCTTAGAGAATCGCATAAATAGACTCCATGTATGATGATGTAACACATGAAAGTTTATATTTATTTATTTTTTTTCACAAATAAATACCAAAAAGTCACACCATAATCGATATCTTAATTATCTCCAATATTAATCAATTAATGTATATAATTTGGGTTCTGCTGGAGCCAGTCCTTGATGAGTGCACGAAGATTGTAATTTGGGGTAAGATGTTGATGAGCGAGCCTAGCTCCTGTGATTGGGGACGTATGATTCCCTCCACTTAGCCAGGTTCTGATTTCATTAGCCTCGTAAGTGAAACCATCAGCAGCGACATGAGGATCTCGCATAATTTCCTACATCATTCATGATCAAAACCAATATGATGAGCAAAAGCATTACATCTTTAAAAGATGCAGGGGTGTTTTGAATCCTAACCATTGAAATGGGACACACAAAATCTTTTGGAACACATGGACTTGAGTCTGCTGGGATCACAATTCTGTCTGTAACCTCAGGTACTTTCCTTATCTCTGGTGCTTTCTCGTATCCGTCCCTGTTTTTTATTACAACACGGCAGCAAGAGTCTCAAATAGTGTAATAAAATACACTTTGTATTTAACTCTGCAATTATTATAGACAAAAACAAAAGTGTAATCCTCAAACTTACCTTGTCTTGATGAGTTTCCCTTTGCAGATGAACCATAATGTACAGCAATTAGGTGCATGTTGGCTCACATACTCTGCTTTTCTAGATGTGATAGACATTCCCCTGCATTATTAAAGATAGGTTAGGGTATTATTTGATTTATTCAGTTGAGCAATCTTTCAAAGATGATGTTTTAAATATCATAGATAGATAGACGAGTTTTCCTTACCTGGAGTAGTGAGGATCAGCTGCTGCTCCCATAACGAGCTTCTTGATATTGTTTTGATAGATGAGTTCCACAATCCCTTCACCAACACCATGTCCTGAGATCAGTGATATATCCACATCTTCTTCATTAACCTGCACTGCACCAATATATATATATTATAAAACTCCATCAAAACTTTTCAAAGATCATGTTTCCTGTTAGCTCCATTAATCGTATGTCTATTATGGGTCTGGATTTTCTCGGTTCATTGAGCTATATATTGGATTGGAGATCATAGGATTTCTTAAGTCTGAACTAGATGTGTCGGCGTCGATGTCGGCGACACGGAGGCTGGAAATGATTCTGAACTAGTTGTGTCGGCGTCGATGTCGGCGACACGGAGGCTGAAAATGATTCTGAACTAGTTGTGTCGGCGTCGATGTCGGCGACACGGAGAAAAGCTGTCCAAAAGCTGTCATCCATCCTTATGACCGTTGGGCCTCTTCTTATTCCTATTATGAGCTGTCTTTTGTCTTATTCTACTTATTCTTTGTTTATTCCATTGGTTGCCCTAATAACTAGTGTATTTAAACTCTTGTAAAGCTATTTTATGAAGATATTTGGGATTTATTCTTCCCAAGAACCGCTTTCTCTCTTCATCTCTCAACTCTCTCTCTCTCTCGGGTGTAAGAACCCTAATCGGGTCTGGACATCTCTCTTTTAATTCTCTCTGCTTAATCTCATTATTCTAACATGGTATCAGAGCTTTAAGCTCCTATACCTACTCTACTTCCGCAATCTCTGATTCTAAAGTCTCAATTCTCTGTTCTTGAGAGTTTCAGTCCTTAAGGCAATCTTCTTTGGTTCTTTACTTCTGCGTGGGTTCTATTAGGTTTGAGAAACCTTTTGTTGCAAATATCTCAGCTTGAAACTCCCTCCTAGCTATAAATCAGACTTAGCAATGGAGAACTCAAGTGAAGTAATTTCTGTGATTCTTAGAGGTCCCAACTACATAGTGTGGGAAAGGATTGTGAAGTCAGCTCTGAGAGGGCGTGGACTATGGAAATATGTATTAGGCAGTGAAGCATCATCTCAGCAAGCTCAAGGAGAAGCTGGTATGAAGATGGATGCAGCTGATGAAGAAGCATGGACACAAGGAGACCAAAGAGTGTTGTCCATACTTCAATGCTCACTTGACCAGGAGCTGTTGGAAGCATATTCTTATTGTACAACCTCCAAGGAGCTGTGGAAAACTCTTGAGAAGGTTTATGGCAACACAACTAATCTGAGCAGGGTCTTTGAAGTTAAACAGGCCATCAACAATCTCCAACAAAAAGATAGAGAGTTCAAAGCTCATTTTGGGCAGTTCATGTCTTTATGGGCAGAGTTGGAGATGTTAAGACCTTCAAGCATTGATCCCCTGGTGTTAAATGAAAGGAGGGAGCAGGATAGAGTGTTTGCACTTCTGCTCACCTTAAATTCATCATACAATGACCTAATCAAACACATTCTAAGGGCAGACACATTACCTTCTTTGGATGAGGTATGTGGGCGGATTCAAAGAGAACAAGGATCATATGGGCTGTTCAGTAGGAAAGCTGAGCTTGGAACTGCAAATAAAGGGGCTTATGAACCTGAGGAGGGACAGAGATATGGCAATGATAGAAGAGGAGTCTTGATGTGTGTGTATTGCTAGCAGAGTGGACACCTAAAGGAGAAATGCTGGCGCTTATATCCACACCTCAGACCATCCTCTCACAGCCGGTCCCAGGTGGTATCATCCCCAATGCAGCCTTGTGATGTTGGAAGAACAATGGTGGCTCATCATGTCCCTGATCAGTGTGATATGGTAAGAAAATCAGACCTTGAGGCTCTCATTCAAGCCATCAAGGAAAACTCTGGTATGACCTTTGGAACCTCACTCTTTGCATCAAATAAAATCAAACCATTGATAATTGATTCAGGTGCATCCCATCATATGATCAGTGACTCTAAGTTGATAGAAAACATTCAACCTGCTCTTGGTAATGTTGTGATTGCAAATGGTGATAAGATTCCAATTCAAGGCATAGGAAATCTTAAGTTGTTTAGTAAGGAATCAAAAGCCTTCTATATGCCTAGTTTTACATCAAACATGTTATCTGTGAAAAGAGTTGCTACTGATCTTAATTGCAATGTTATTTTCAGTCCTAATGATGTTGTGTTTCAGGATATTAAGACAAGCAAGTTGCTTGGAAAAGGTGTGACAAAGGATGAGTTGTATATGATTGAGGATACTAATCCATCCTCCTTTGATTTTTCTACTGCCCTTTCTACTGTCATGAGTGTTGATGATTCTATTTGGCATGCTAGACTAGGACATCCACACTCTAGGGCATTAGGTCTCTTATTACCTTCTGTTTCATTTAAAAATGATGATTGTGAGGCTTGCATTCTTGGGAAACATTGCAAATCTGTTTTTCCAAGTTCTAAAACTGTTTATGAAAGTTGTTTTGATCTTGTTCATTCTGATGTGTGGACTGCTCCTTGTGTGTCTAGAGAGAATCATAAGTACTTTGTCACTTTCATTGATGAAAAATCTAAATACACTTGGATAACTTTGATGCAAACTAAGGATAGAGTGTTAGAGGCTTTTATGAACTTTCAAAGTCATGTTACTAACCATTTCAATGCTAAGATCAAAATTTTTAGATCAGACAATGGTGGTGAGTACACAAGCAATGCCTTCAAGCAACACTTGTCCAAGCATGGGATTCTTCATCAAACAAGCTGTCCCTACACTCCACAACAAAATGGAGTGGCTGAGAGGAAAAACAGACACCTAATGGAAGTGGCAAGGTCCATGATGTTCTACAAGAATGTTCCTAAGAGGTTTTGGGGAGATGCAGTCATGACAGCTTGTTACTTGATCAATAGAACTCCAACAAAAGTTCTCAAGGACCAATCTCCATTTCAGGTATTAAACAAAACCAATCCAATACTTGATCACTTACGTGTGTTTGGGTGTATTTGCTTTGTGTTAATACCAGGTGAACAAAGGGATAAGTTGGATGCAAAGAGCACCAAAGCCATGTTCATTGGATATTCCACAACACAAAGAGGGTACAAGTGTTATGTGCCTGAAACAAGGAAGGTTTTGATCTCAAGAGATGTGAAATTTATGGAGACAAGAAGTTTCTATGATGAGAAGAATTGGGAAAGCTTGAGGGATCTTCCCACTTCTCAATCAGACCGAGCTACTAACCTAAGGATGATCATGGAAGGCCTTGGTATTAATCTGCCTCAGAAACCGGCCAAAGCAAGTCATGCTCCTTCAGTCTCTGATTTACCTTCAGAAGCTCCACAACAACTCCATCCTGATCATGAGGGGGACACTCGAGAATCAGAACAAGAACCACAAGAATCTGATCCAAGTACACATGATCAAGCTGGTGTTGAGGAGCATGAGGAACATGAGATAGAAACTGAGGAGTTGGATCATCGAAATGGAGAGACTGAACAACCGGTTCTGAATGAGCAGCCAGCTCAAGTGCTAAGGAGAAGCACAAGGGAGAAAACGGAACCATCCAAATGGAAGAAGGATTTCATCTATTTCAACAGCAATGCAGTAGCTCATCCCAATCAAGCAGTGTGCACTTTAGCTCATGTACCTTTGGAACATCAAGTGTTCATTGGGAAGTTGGATCAAGAACATGTACCAACAACCTATGAAGAAGCTAAGGGAGATGAGAGGTGGATGCAAGCTGTGAATGAAGAAACCAAAGCAATGGAAAACAATGAGACTTGGTATGAAGCTGAACTTCCTAGAGGAAAGAAGGCAGTGACTTCTAAATGGGTTTTCACCATCAAGTATAAAAGTAATGGAGAAGTTGAGAGATACAAAGCAAGGTTGGTTGCAAGAGGCTTCACTCAAACCTATGGAAAGGATTACTTGGATACCTTTGCACCAGTAGCTAAGCTTCACACAGTTAGGATCATCTTGTCTTTAGCAACAAATCTTGATTGGGAACTTTGGCAAATGGATGTCAAGAATGCATTCCTTCAAGGGGAGCTTGAAGATGAGGTATACATGACACCACCTTCTGGTCTTGAAAGCATTGTGAAACCAGGGAAGGTGTTAAGACTCAAGAAGGCTATCTATGGATTAAAGCAATCACCTAGAGCTTGGTATCATAAACTGAGCTCAACACTTATGCAAAGAGGATTCAAGAGGTCTGAAGGAGATCACACCCTGTTCACTCTTCAAGATCAGGAAGGTATCATTGTCATCCTTGTTTATGTTGATGACATTATCATATCAGGGAGCAACAAGGCAGGTATACAAGACACTAAGGCTTATCTCAAATCTGTTTTTGATATTAAAGACCTTGGTGCTCTAAAGTACTTCCTTGGGATAGAAGTTTGTCGATCTAATGATGGACTCTTCTTATCTCAAAGGAAGTACACACTTGATTTGTTATCTGAAGCAGGAAAGATAGGAGCAAAACCGGCTAAGACACCTCTTGAGGAAGGCTACAAAGTTATAAGAGAGGGGGAGCTTGAGGATAGACCATTTGAGGACATTACTCAGTATAGAAGGATGGTTGGTAAGCTCATTTACTTAACCATAACTAGACCTGATTTGTGTTATGCAGTGAATCAAGTAAGCCAGCATATGCAAGCACCCAAGATGCATCATTGGAACATGGTTGAAAGGATACTTAGATACCTAAGTGGTGCTCCTGGTCAAGGCATTTGGATGGGTTGCAATCAAAGCACAGAGATAGTTGGGTATTGTGATGCTGATTGGGCAGGAGATAGAGTGGACAGGAGGTCTACTACTGGATATTGCACATTCATTGGAGGAAACCTTGTTACTTGGAAGAGCAAGAAGCAGAAGATAGTGTCATGTTCAAGTGCTGAAGCTGAATACAGAGCAATGAGGAAGCTAGCAACAGAATTGGCGTGGATCAAAGGTCTTCTTGTGGATTTGGGGATTGAGACTTCAAAGCCAATCACTATGCATTGTGATAACCAAGCAGCCATTCACATTGCTTCAAACTCAGTCTTCCATGAAAGGACCAAGCATATAGAAGTGGATTGTCACAAAGTGAGGCAGATGATAGAGCAAGGAGTTGTGTTGCCTTGCTTTACAAGAAGTGAAGAACAGCTTGCCGATGTCTTCACAAAGGCTGCTAGCTTGAAGGTGTGTGAGTCCATTCACATTAAGCTTGGACTCAAGGAGCTTCCTGAACCCCCTAAGGCCATGGGATCTACACTCTTTTTCCCTTCATGAAGTTTTATCCCATGAGGTTTTCTTCATGAAGGTTTTTAATGAGGTGGATCTCCATTGACATTCCAAGCTTGATTCAACCCTTGACTTCAAGCTTGAGGGGGAGTATTGGATTGGAGATCATAGGATTTCTTAAGTCTGAACTAGATGTGTCGGCGTCGATGTCGGCGACACGGAGGCTGGAAATGATTCTGAACTAGTTGTGTCGGCGTCGATGTCGGCGACACGGAGGCTGAAAATGATTCTGAACTAGTTGTGTCGGCGTCGATGTCGGCGACACGGAGAAAAGCTGTCCAAAAGCTGTCATCCATCCTTATGACCGTTGGGCCTCTTCTTATTCCTATTATGAGCTGTCTTTTGTCTTATTCTACTTATTCTTTGTTTATTCCATTGGTTGCCCTAATAACTAGTGTATTTAAACTCTTGTAAAGCTATTTTATGAAGATATTTGGGATTTATTCTTCCCAAGAACCGCTTTCTCTCTTCATCTCTCAACTCTCTCTCTCTCTCGGGTGTAAGAACCCTAATCGGGTCTGGACATCTCTCTTTTAATTCTCTCTGCTTAATCTCATTATTCTAACACTATATACCTAAGAGACTGAAACCACCTGATAACAAATAGATTATACATAGCGTGTTGCTTACTTCTCATCTCTCTAGTTTTTATTATTTGCTTACTTACCCCTTTGTTTGTGCAGAGATCACGGTACTTGTGGAGGCTATCATATGAAGTTTTCAGCTCTGATTCTTGGATTGAATTGATCTCACTTTCATCAAGCCTACATGCTGAAAATTACATGAACGAAACGACCATTTCAAAACAGAGTAAATTGCCAATTCCAACACCCCAAAGAAAACAGAGTACACATAGGTCAAGAGTTATAAGATTCTGTTTGGTTGTAGCTTATACTAAATTTTATAAGTTATGGTGTTGATTGTTTAAGGACTGAAATAACTACAGAACTTAGTTGGCTAGAAATAGTAATATATTTTTAAAAATATGAGACATGATGATTGGGTACATGTGTGTTTCCTATCTCTACAGATGAATATTTGAAATATTTAATATGTATCTGCAGAAATCTGTTAATGTAAACAATATCCATCTGATACTAATAGCATAATCAAAGTTTCTTGACATCCAAACCAACAAAAAAAGAGCAAAATCAACTAATCAGACGTAGACACTGTATCTAAAATACTTACAAGAAGGGGTGAACGAGAAAGGAAGATGAACGTGGAGAAGGCAAAGCTTCTTAACAGGAAGAGTCTTCAACGTCCATAACAAAGTTGATTTACTTTCTCGAACATCTTGATTCACCGCAACATAGATCACGTCATCGTTATTCAAATTTTCTCCCATGGATAATTCTTACTTGTATATTGTGTAATGTTTATCAATGCGTATTATATATAGAGAGAAAGAGAGAGATGAAGGGGTGTTTTTTAGTCCTCGATGCAATGCAACTTAAATTGCAAGGAGGTTTCGGACCATTTACGTGTGAATATCTCGGTCGGTCAAGTACTTTCTGTGGTCAGTCAGCTTATTTTATTCAAGCTATCGAGCAGTTGAACTTTCTACACTTGTTTATTAAGTTTCCGGGAATATTTGTGGAAATCCATCGGTTTATTTCTACACTTCCACATTAAGTTTGCGACAATAATATCTACTGTCGAGCGAAATAAAAAGTGTCGTGTCGGATGTTATATTGGTTAGCAACTGTTTATCAAATTGTTTTAAAGTATGATATACGAACCAATAACAGTAGCGATAACAAAACTACACCAAGATAAACCCATTCTGATAGAACCTGTTCATCAGGTTTGCTGATCATAAGACAACAGGAAACAAGAAGTTTGAAGAGACATACAGTGAAAAACATGAGCATGGGGAAGACAATGAAGATGAAGTCAACAATCTCATCGTCGTTTTTCTTCGATGAAATGGGTTTCTCATTATTAGAGAAAAAAAACCTTAACGAAGACTTACAATTCAAACAATCTGAAAAAATACAGCTCATGGAGACGACGACAGAGAAGCTTTACTGTTCTTTGAGACTGAATTCTCCAAATATGGGCCTGTTTTATATTTCTTAATTTTTGTACTTAATTTAAGCGGGCCAAAATGTTAGTTTGGCCCGTGCATTAAAAATAGGCCCATATAAATTTAATAAAATTGTGCTTTAAAAACCGCGTTTGGTACGCGGGTTAAACACGGTTTGGCACACAAATCGAGGTCGATTTATGTCGGTTATCATGCCAAACCGTGTCCGACCCGTGTCCAAATCGTACCCGACTCGTGTCCGAACCGGATCCGACCCGTGTTCCACACGTGTCTGTTTAAAACAGTGTTTGACCAAATCAATAGTATGGGCCTTATGTTTACTGGTCATGGGCTTTATTACCCCATAAATTCGTCTCTTTCCCGCCCATTCATATGCATAACAACGGAAGAAAAAAAATAATTATAATAAATTAAAATTAAATGTTGTTTTCAATTTCCGCTATTCCTCAGTCGTCTCACTCTCCCTAAATCTTCTTTTCCGTTTGAGTAATCTCTTTTCTTCTAAGTTTGATTGTAGCCGCTTGATCACTGTTGTGAAGAAGCTGTCTCGTCTTCGTCTACGGGTTAGATCAGAGGATGAAGATGAATATCAACAAAGCCTGCGATCTGAAATCCATTTCGGTGTTTCCTCCTAATTTTCGGTACGATTTCGCTTATACCCGTTACATCCTTCAAGAATATTACTGTAATTGAGCATTTGGAGACGATTTTCAATGGTCTGTTATGTAGAATTTGTTGTTTGTTTAGTAAGAACTGATGATTGATCGATTCCCAATACGTTTCGTACAAAATTTAGGGGAAATTGCGTTTTAATCGGGCGATGATGCTATATTGCGTTTGATCATCTTTGTCTGTGGATTTTCTGTATTTAGAAGGAGATCGAGTGTTGGACCTTCTGAAACACAAGCATCGCAGCAGTCCTTCTCGCAGGGACCTTCGTCTCAGCGTGGCTGTTTTTCTCAGATGACTCAGAGCTCACTCGATGAACTCCTCATAAACGATCAGGTTACAAACTCTAATCCATTGAGACTTGATTTGTCTTCAGTCTCTTCTTCTGAACAAAAAGTTTATCTAAGTTAGTCTTGATTTCATACTTGTGCTCTTGTACAGAGATTTAGTTCTCAAGAGCGAGATCTCTCTTTGAAGAAGAATAGTTTCTTGCCCCCAATCAATCATAAACGAGACGATAGTCAAATGGTTTCATCTAGACCTTCGAGCGGTCTTACCAGAAGATGGAGTTCTGCTTCCATTGGAGAATCTAAATGTAAGCATTGCTCTTTTGTATATTCAGAATGGACAATAGCGCACAAGTACATTCCATTGGTCACTGGGTGGCCCCTAATATGTTTCACCTTTTCTTCATTTGTCACTGAGTAGCTCAGATTAGTGAAGAATTTGAGCAACGGTTTGGGATGATGGAAACTTCGTTGAGTAAGTTTGGAATGATGTTGGATTCGATTCAGAGCGACATCATGCAAGCCAACAGAGGAACAAAAGAAGTATTTATTGAAAGTGAGTACATTAACACACAGGGCCATCACTAATATTTGAATATGTTAGATTCTCTCTGTTCTCAAAGTATGTGCCAACCCACATTCTTATAGCAACATACCCTTTGATTTACTCAATTACCAGGATCTCGTTGTTCACATGGCATAGCTGTAGGTTTTAATTTGTTTCATTTGTTTACTGCAGCTGAACGCATTCAGCAAAAGTTGATTCTCCAAGAAACTTTACTTCAGCAGCTGGTAAAAGCATATATTTGCAGTATTCTCTTGTTGCGCTAATAGATTAAAGCTTATTGAAATAATTAATCGGGGGAGCAGATAAAGGAACAAGCAGATATTAAAGCCAGTCTTGATGGAGCTGTTAAATCCATTCTGGAGGAGATAAGCAAAGATCCCAATCAAGAGAAGCTACAGAAAATAGCTTTGATGCTAACAGCTATCCCAGAGCAAGTAGAAACCTCTCTACAGAAAATACAAAGGGAAATCTGCCACACGTTCACCAGAGAGATTCAGGTATGATGTGAGAAGTATTTTCTCAGCAGAGTCCAACTAAGATTGATGTCATATATCTTTTTAACTTTGTGAGCACATGTAGTTCTTTAATTCCCACTGTTAAATCTCTTATAGGTTTTGGCTAGCTTGAAGATGCCTGAGCCAGTAATAGCTCAGGTGCCAACAGCACCACAAGCGAAGGTCTTTTTCCACCTGCTTTCCATTTCTTTGCTCTTTAAGCCAGACATTTCAGCTATTAATGTGGGTTTTGTTAAACATTAGGCTAAGGAAAACTTGCCTGAGCAGCGCGTTCTAGCAGCAGCCAAGGTAACCAACTCTATTGCAGTGAAGTGAACACATCTCCTCTCTTCAGAATTCCATTTTGTTGTTTACAAGCTCGGCAGTTACTAACAAATGTACAAAATCAGCTGCAGAGCAATGCCTTTTGTCATGCTACACTGAAAACGAAACAACCGCAGGTTCCTAGAAAGTAGGTCATGCTACTACTTAACCCTTTCTATATCAAAACAATTAGATAGATTCGAAATATCATTATCTTGCATTTCACAGTCCAGATAAGGCATCAGCGAGGACTGTAAAAACATTTGTATCTCCAAAGACACAAGTGGGATGTTGGAAGACGGTGAAACCAGGACAAAGCACGTTCAAGAAGAACTCAGCAAGAAAGCAAGTAAAACCTGAAGTCACTCGTACGCAGGTGATTGAGTCGGATTTTGTCATTGGTCAGCTAGAATGAATAAGAACACTTGGTATTCTGAGCATAATATTAAATTCAAACGTTCATGCAGCTTGAACAATGCAGCATTGTGATAGACTCAGATGAAGATATAGATGGAGGCTTTTCATGCTTGCTCGACGGGAACACCAAAGGTATGAAAATGGCTAAAACAACGGAGAATTCAAGACGGATCTATCTATGGATAATAGATGATAACATTCGATGTTCATATTTGTTCTTGTCTTGTGAAACTTGTGTGTGTATTGTCGTCACTTCAGGAGCTAACTTCGAATGGGACGCAGAGAAGGAAACTGAAAGGCTTCTGAGGACAGCGAGGAGGACAAAGAGGAAGTTCGGTAATCCCATAATTATTAACTGAAATCAAAGGTAATGTATTCAAGAAGTAAGAACTACGCTCCTCTATTTTACATTTCTATGTTATGCATCTTTGAGATGATTTTAATTGGATAGATTATCTATCACAAATGTGAGTTATCTAAACTTTTAGTTTATTTTCTATTGTAACATTTTTTTTTCGTTATGGTATTAATTTGTAAAATTCAGTGAAGTTTATGGTTATTAAAATTTACGTTTCTAATTTATGACATGGAGACTTATGCCAAAAGCTAATTTGACTATGTGAGTTTCTCTTTGGAAACTTATTTGTTTTGACCTTTGAATATATTATTTATTTATTTTTCATTTTGTTTTTGAAGTTTTGAGTGAATATTAGTTATTAAATTTTAAATTTTCGACCAAATTTGATATATACAGAAAAAAAACAAATGTATAAATACGTAACTTTGGTTAAATATCAAATATAAAAAATATATAAATACGTTACTTGTATTGTTATTATGATTTTGTTTAAAACTTAATACGTTACTTTAGATACAAGAAACAATGTATAAATTCGTTACATTAGTTACAAACTAAACCGAAAACATACATGTAATGTTACATGAACAGTCAAATATTAATGGTGAGTATCACTGGAGATGTGTGATGAATGAGGGCGCATACATGTAATGTTTCTTCTATATTTTTTACTCTGACTCTACATTACCAAAAGCTTCTATTGGAAACTTGTTTATTGGTCTTTGAATACATTTTTTTTTTTTGAAGTTTGAATGGATTATTAAGGATATTAATATTAAACCTTTAAATATTTTCAACCAAATATGATATATACACATTACTTGACTTGGATAAAACATTAAATATGTAAAAGGAAATGTTAAATAACAATAGATTGCATGTAGATCTTTGTTTTATAAACAGAAACTATGACCCAGTTGACCAATCAATTTTGTTTTGCTTAATAATTAATTTAACTGGTCAGCAATAAAATTTCCTCTTTCATTCTTTCTTAGTATAAAGAACTTATGGCTTTTAAAACTTGTGATTTGTCTGTTTGCAAAAGAAAATCTGAGATATAAACCATATTATCTAGAATGCGAATTGAAAACCATCATGCAGAAAAAAAAGCTTTGCTCAAAGACAATAGATAGATCAGTTAGGCACTTGATGTCTGGTTTTTTCACAAGGAAGAAGAAGAGATCTTCAGCGCAAGAAGAATCATCATCATCTGAAGATTCTCGTTTGATGAGAAGAAACAAAGCGAAGAATTTGCATTTGTTTCTCTCTGAGAACATGAGGAAGCTGAAACATTCGCTCAAGAAGGATAAACCGCAACATGACAAGAAGAACAGAAGACTTCAGAGGAGTTTATCTCCAACCAAAGATCATTTCTTTCTCGAGCGGATGACTTCAATACCACAGAGAAGGTCCCATCAAGAACAACACCATGGCAACGAGGAAATTCTGTCTGAGATGTTCAACAATCAAGATTCTGATCAAAACTCAACCGTGCTTTCGAGATCTGCTTCAGATGATTTCAACAAGTCTGAAACATTTGCAGGTAGTTTATACTATATTCCATTCTTGAGAATACATGCATTAACTATTATTTAATTAACCAATGGGTTTTTTGATATTCTGCAGATGATTCCATAACAATCAAAGAGATAGAAACTGTTTCATCAAGCCAAGAGGGTGATACCCTCACCTATGAAGCTTATGGAGAGAATGAGGGTGAAATCTTAAACGAGGCAAGTGTATACTTTTGATTCAGCCCCTTAAAATATGGTGTTGCTATTCAAATTTTGTGATGGAGCAGCATAGAAGAATTATTTGGTTGTTGTTTTTTTTGGTCTAACAGACCTCCCATGAAGAGAGTCTACCACAAGTGTCTCTTGGCTCTGTGGCCTCACCATCTCCCTATATATCTAGAACAGAGGAATACAAATTAGTTCTTGAGCCGCTATTCATTGAATATGAAATCAGTCCAGCAAGAGGTATGGAAACTCGAAAAGACTTAAGATTTTAGAACTTTTTTCTGTTAACTATGAGCTAACATTCACTCCTCTTCAACAACACTCAGGTCAAGCAAAGGGGCAGCCTTTTAGTAACCAGTTTCAGTCTCCTATGGATGAAAAAGAAAGAGTGTTTAATTACGTAAAAGAGGTGTTGAATGGAATAGACTCAAGCTGGGAAGAGATGTATCTGAAAACGGAATTCTCCGACCAGATTCTCAACCCGGCTTTGATCAGTAACATACCATTCTATCCAAGCCAGCTTTGTGCTGACCATGAGCTCCTCTTTGACAGCATCAATGAACTTCTATTCGAGTTCTGCAGGTTTCCTCCATGGGTTTCCTTTGCTAAACCCATAACCCAAGTCTTCTCATTTAGTGATGAGTAGCATCGTTCAAGAAGTTCAGAAAGAGGTTTATTGTCGCCTCTTCCCATTGCAATTTTCTGACCAAATTCTTAGGGAAGACATGGATAAGCCTAGAAACTGGTTAGATGTCAGATGTGAGCTTGAGTGCATTGGCTTTGAGACTAGTGAATTGATTCTAAATGAATTATTGGAACAAGTCATGCTTGACTTGTGAAGTTTATCCAAATTGAATCATACTATGTACTATTAGCAATCACTATGGATGTTAAGACTGTCATTGTAATGGAATCAATATTGGAAAACAGAGGATTTGTTTTTTCTGCTTTGGGTTTTAATATAGAATGATATGATAAAATTCTTTTGTATGTATTTTTGTGTGAAATGGAGCCACCTAATAGAGAAAAAACAAAAACTTTATTACACAGAAGATGCTGAAGATGCTGGTTGGTTGTACTATTACCGTCTAAACTATGTTGCAGCGAGACGGGTACGGAAACATGAACAGAAAACAACAAAAACTAAAATTTATATACGGATACAGCGTAGATATATCCATATATATATATATATATATACCCATAGATTTAATATAAACAAAATTACAAGTTAAAATTTGAATAATATTAAAATATAAAAAATATAATAATAAAACATATTATTCAAGTGTAATAGAAAATCTACAAACTTATTAGAATAAAATAAGTTAATTATTAACAAAAATTCAAATTTTTATATTTTAGAAACATCGTATAGTATCATCTCTATATCATATAATAGTTAATATTTTCAGTTTATTTTCGATTTATTGAAAACATGAGAAAAACATCTCTATGCTGTCCTTACGAAGTATCTCTGAAACGTTACAGATATGGATACTGACAGCAAAATGCTTTCCCCGTGCTACATAGCCGTCTAATCGTCGTCCTTGATAATTGATATGATGATATGAACCTTTAGCAAAACGACAAAAATAAACTACGGAGGAACGGGACCACAGATCCACCGACCGGAGACGAAGAATCCATCAGAATAGACCACAGAGGTTCGGTGGCTTTGGATTTTACGGCCTAGTGCGTGGACCCATCTAGACTGCTAACGTAAGCGGTGACAACATCACCTCATCGCCACGTCAGCAACAGACTTCTCCTTTCGAAACGTGCGTCACAAGTACCAGATTTCGACACGTGTCCGTCCCATCACCTTATATATTAGACTTTCTCTCCTCCTTGCCAAGTTTCAAAACGCCAAGTTTGAAGAGGTTTAGAGTAGGATAAGGATCCTCCAACCACCCTCAAATCTCATAGTGGCAAATTTAGGAAGAAAAATAAATGTCAGAGGTACAGTTGCCTCCAGGTTTCCGGTTTCATCCTACCGACGAAGAGCTTGTCATGCACTATCTCTGCCGCAAATGTGCTTCTCTGTCAATCTCTGTCCCTATCATCGCTGAGATCGATCTGTACAAATATGATCCATGGGAGCTTCCAGGTAATTCACTAAGTTTCTCCCATCGTGTCTGGGATCTAAAAGCTGAGATTTTTATGCTAATTTCAGGTTTAGCCTTGTATGGTGAGAAGGAATGGTATTTCTTCTCTCCAAGAGACAGAAAATATCCCAACGGTTCGCGGCCAAACCGGTCTGCTGGGTCAGGTTACTGGAAAGCGACTGGAGCTGATAAACCTATCGGACTTCCTAAACCGGTTGGGATTAAAAAGGCTCTGGTTTTCTACGCCGGAAAAGCTCCCAAGGGAGAGAAAACCAATTGGATCATGCACGAGTACCGTCTAGCAGACGTTGACCGGTCTGTTCGCAAGAAGAAGAATAGTCTCAGTCTCAGGGTATACAATTACATCTAATTTTCTATCCAATCTGTTGGTTACTTATTTATTGTGGTTTGGTTTGATTTGATTAATTCCAACTGTTGCAGCTGGATGATTGGGTTCTGTGTCGGATTTACAACAAAAAAGGAGCTATCGAGAGGCGACCTCCACCTCCTCCGGTCGTCTACGGCGGAATCGCCGACGAGGCTGTGGAGGAGAAGCCAAAATTGACGGAAATGGCTATGCCTCCGCCGCCACAGCAGACGGCAGTGACTAATGATTTCATGTACTTTGACAAGTCGGACTCTGTCCCGAAGCTGCATACGACGGAGTCAAGTTGCTCGGAGCAGGTGGTGTCGCCGGAGTTCACAAGCGAGGTTCAGAGCGAGCCTCAGTGGAAGGACTGGTCGACTGCTGCTAATGACAAAAACACACTTAATTTCGGGTTTAATTACATAGATGCCACTGTGGATAACGCCTTTGGAGGAGGGAACAGTCGGCTGTTTCCGCTGCAGGACATGTTCATGTACATGCCCAAGCCGTATTAGGATTTTGCCACCGCCGAATGCAAAACGCAGACGCTTGTTTTCGCGTTTACGGTAACACGAGATCACTTATGGTCAATGAGTGTGCTGGTTCGTTCGGCGGAGCCGCCATTAGTTGTTTATTATGATCAAGTTCAGTGCTCCTGTGTTGTCAGTGTTACTGTTAGGTACTAAGAATATCTGTTTTATTTTCTGCCGTAATCAATTGAATATTTCCACATATCTTTATGCTTATGATTCGTTTGATGAGGCTTTTGTTTATCAACAAATAACTAGGTGAACGTCTCATATGAATGTGTATTTTGTAAAGAGAGAATTCGATTCTTCGAATGGAACTATAAATGATAAATCGTGCTTCCAAGCCAAAAGCTAGTTGAATGAGTTATGTATTTCCTGGAGAACTTGACTTATTATTATGAACATATCTCAGTCTAAACAGTACAATGGAGAGGACTATTAGAGGGCTCATTCATGTTCAGCTACGTCTTTTGCTTTCTATTTGTCGCTTGCTTGGAGTGTTGTTACTTGTTCTTTGATGGAAAGAAGAACTCTTTAACAGAATCTTGCGCTGATGTTATTCTCTGTTTGATCTGCAAAAATGCACATATGTCATCTGGGTAAGAAATCACAGACTAAGATGGATGCATAACATTGACCATAACACTAACAAATGCACACGATTAAAGCAGCCACAAGTCATTCACTGCTCAACAACAGGTTCCTATACAGACAACAACGCTGATGATAGAATTCTTACAAAGATCCATTTGACTTTGATCAGAAACTGTTGCCAAGAGAGATCTGCTTTCTCTTTGTAACATGCAAATCTCATCCAAAACTTATCTAAGAAACTCAAAGCATGGGGATCAGATTAGCAAGTAGCAACTATCAAGATATCTATCCAATAAGCAAAATTCCAACCCACCGATTGCAACTGGATAAGCCTTAAACGAGGAAAGAGAAGGACAAATCAGTAAATTATCTGCGAGTCGGTCATGCACATCATTCTGTAAATCTCTATGTGCTACGAACAACGATGACGATGGAACGGATCATGATTCAATTGGATTAAAACAAATTATGAGAGGAGAGACAGACGGCTGAACTCACAGGATCAAGAGCGTTTGGCTCGGGACCGTAATCAGCGGTCAGGAGGAAGTAAGACGCAACGGCAGTCGCCACCATAGTCGTCCTTCTCACGACCTTGTCGACTTGGGGATTCATCTCCAGAAAACTGCGAGTCGTTTTCCCTTGTAAACGACGTTTTTAGTTATTTATTAAGAAAACGTGCCGTCTCTTTACGAGGCCGATATACTAAGCTCATCATGGGCCCAAATAGGCCCTAACCATATCAGAAGATCCCGGTTGCTGCTGCGTCCCCGAAGACCCTTTTGAAAATGGAGAAATCGACCTCGACGGCAACTCAAACCGCTCAACGTCCTCCTTCCGTTACTTCATCTCTTCCAGCACAAAATCCTCCGCTTCCTACAGCCGCAGCAGATCAGAGATATTCGCCGGCGATGAACTTAGACAGCCCTCCGGCTTTTATTCCTGGAGCTTCTGTTCAGGGACAAACGCTTCCGACTCCGGCATCCGCCGCTCCGTCAGATCCGTCGTCTAGAGGCAGAAAGCGAGCTTGGGAAGGGAATCTCCAGATCGAGAACTCCAACTACTACAAGATGCGTCTCCTTGTCAAAGATCTTCGCCCTCATTTTCTCGAGGTACATGAGCGATAAATGGAGGTTCTTTGATCGTAATTCCACTACTCTTTGTTTAGAATTACATGATTTATGTTACAGGTACTGCGAACTCCCGACTTCAGGAGCTGTAAGGCAGCAATCGAGATTCAAGAGAGTGAGCTCATTACACTTCAACACTCTTTTTATTATTCATCTGAGTTTCTTGAAACTATTATCATGTTTTGCAGAGATGAAGCTTATGCTTCAACTGTACCAAGAGATGATTGGAGAAACCCCAAAACGTGAGAGAACAACTAAGAGCGAGTCCTTATCCAACGGAAAGGCAATCAACTCTACTACTACTACCACTGATGGTGGTGACAAGGTGGTTGGAGGGTCTGCTTTTGGCTGGAACTTCGTAACCTATGGAGGCACAGAAGCTACATACTGTGGACCCTCAAAGGAAGAATACAGAACCTCTCACCCAACTATTCCAGCAGCAGAGGCAGAGGTTGAGTTGCACAAAAGTTAGCTTTCTTTAGCTGTTAATGTTGTTTGTTTAATATATACATGCACTGTGGTGTACGTACATCCCAAGCTCTTATGTATCAACTGAAACGAATGGAGTAGCTTCTAATCTACAATGAATGGTTTAATTAGTACAATGTTTAACATTCTCAACGCTCTCAATTGAAACGAACAATGGGTTACCTTTAGCTTGTTTCCCTTTCAAGATAGTATTCAGTTCTGTGCTGAAGCTGAAATCTTTCTGGCTTCAAGGTATGATCCTTCAACAAGTGCAATTTGGGATTCCTTCTCCATTCCCAGGACAGCAAGAGCAGCAGATTGGAGATACAATGCAACGTACCACACAGGTGAAATGCCTTGAGCTTTCATTGCATCATCTAAAGCTTCTTTTGCCATGCTACTCATTAGGTAACTTAGACTACGCCGCACAAAGACTGTTGCAGAGATCATTCCCAAGTCAAGAAACTGGGCCAAAATTTACAGACAGAGAGACATCGTCAACTAAAGCGGAAGGTCTTGTTATGGATACAAGTGCGAATTAAAAATAAACAGACCTGTGTGTAAAACTCAATGGCTTCACTAAAGTCTTTCCGTTTGAATGCAATGTCGCCTTTTTTCTTTGAGTTTATAGCTTCTTCCATCTGGTCCGTCCACAGAAACGAAACCTGCATTTCAACATGTCACATAAAACAAAGAAGAAGACTTCATGGGATGGGACCATAAGGGTTCTAACATCTAAGTGATTTAACAGTCTGATACTTACGTTTTCATCATCTTTGTATCCAATTCTCTCCAAGATCTCAAGCATAGCGTTCAGATCTTTTTTCGAACAAGCCTCATCAAAAGGAGACAAAGGTGACACAAAAGTACCACTTTGAGGCAGACCCATTAGGACATGAGAAGGGACCTCTGTATCTATCTGGAGAGGTGTCAATGCAGTGATCAGATATTTAATGTTTGGTCGCTCACGAGCTTCATACTGAAGACATAGAGATGCCAAACGTACTAACTCAGCTCCATCGCTGTCGGAAAATTGTCCCTCCAAGCAAGAATCGGTTAGCGTCTGAAGATTTCTGTCTCGAATCAAATCAAGGGCCTACCAAACAAGGACATCATGAATAGTAAGGATATAAATGTTGGAAAGTAGCTACAATGGACACTAACATGGCTAGGAGGAATATGCTTTCCAGTGAGAAGATCAAGCAGAAGAATACCAAAGCTGTAAATCACACTCTCTGCAGAAATTCTCCCTGTAACAACAACAACAACACACACTTAATCTCAATGCAATTGGAATATATGAAGAATGGGTAAATCAGTTTCACCAGTTCGTAGATACTCAGGAGGGGTAAAGGCAAGATTTGGGCTGTAACTTTTCCCAGCCAGGCTACTCTTCATCAAGCCGAATGTAGAAAGTCTTGGATTGCATTCCTTAAATAAAGACATCAGAATCAATGAAGGAATAGCATAAATCAGTTCATGGAAAAGAGCTGTAGTTTAAGGAATTACCTCGTCAAATAAAACTCTGTAAGCATTAAGGTCATGATACAGAGTGTGTCCTTTGTTACTACAATATTCAAGAGCTTCTGAAAGGTATAAAACAACCCGTAGTCGCATCTCCCATTTCATCGGTTGTGCATCCCCTGTTACAGAAAATGTGCTTAGCAAGATATGATCTTAAAGAGAGCATACAAATATTCTTTGATCAAAGGCCTGGTGTACAGTGGAAAAGGTGTTTGGCCAGTGTGTCATTAGGCATAAACTCAGCCACAAGTAATCTCTCACCGCCTTCACAGCAACAACCGAGTAAAGTAGCCATTCTTTTGCTGCGTAGCTGACCAATGGATCTTGCTTCTTCCTGGAAATGGAAACATTTTGAAGAGACAGAGGTGGTTTAGTAATGATGAGAATTAAGAAAAGAAAGAAACATATATTATACCAGGAATTGACATGGATTAGGCCAAGCCTTTCGAGAAAAACGCTTGATAGCAATCTTCTTATGATTATCCAATTTCCCTTTATAGACAACGTTAGGAGCTGTTTGTAATTCTCCATCTCCAGATACGACATTCTCCAAAGCGAAATCAGAGGTGGCGATCTTAAGCTGTTCTAGCGTGTATTCACGAAAAGACAGTGCGTCTGTTTCCTCACAGACAACAGAGAGTTCACCAACACGTGAAGCTTCGGGAAGAGCAGTCTTGTGTGATGAATTCCAACAACATGTACTACCAATTTTAGAGCTGTGGCCTCCCATTTATGAATTAAGGAATGGTTTCTTCATCATCAACAACAACAACAAGGGTATTTCCTGGAAACAAGGAGAGTCGTTTACCTTGTCAAGTCGCTGCCATTATGGTGAGTCAAGTCGGTTAGTGACAGTGAGAGCACCGGTCAACAAAATCCAGCACGCCAAAACTTACAAATTTTGCTCAAATTTAAACAAACACCAAAAAGCATATCTCCATCGAAGAGACACTCCGTATATCGATGGGAAGCTACATCTCCAGAAGGAACCCGAAATCGAGACCGAATCTCAATGAAACCGAAGCAAAAACAAACAGCAAGTATCGATACACCCCAGATGTTTGAGGCCCTTTATATGCACATGGGCCTTTGTTGGGCTTCACTCAAAAAGTCATAAACCAATCCTGAGGAAAGAAAAAGTCAAAAAAAATTAATGTTTTCCCGCTAAATTCTACGACCAATCCCGAGGAAAGAAAAAGTCAACAAATTTAATAGGAAACAAAGAAAAAAACATGAATGAAACCTCAACTTCTCAATGATTTCTGGAACAAACTTCATCACCACATGTGCTTTACATACACATAGATATGCATGAATAAAATATATAGACCTTCCTCTAATATTAATATGATGCACAACGTGGCAGCATCAAAGTCTTCTTTGTTTTTAAAGACGTGACCAGCCTAATCACCCAACCTACTTCTTTCCCCTCCTCTAAAACCCCCTACCATCTCTACTTTCTGATCATCAGAGCCTAATTTCAAGCAGAGAACATGGTAAGTTCCTCCTACACATTCATTCTAACAATCTGGTATAACGTTTTGATATAAGTTGACTATTGCGTGTGTGGCAGGCTAATTCAGCGTCTGGCATGCACGTAAGCGATGAGTGCAAACTCAAGTTCTTGGAGTTGAAAGCAAAGAGGAATTATAGGTTTATTGTGTTCAAAATTGATGAGAAGGCTCAGCAAGTTATGATAGATACGGTTGGGAATCCTGAACAAACTTATGAAGACTTCACCAATTGTATGCCTGAGAACGAGTGCAGATATGCTGTTTATGACTTCGATTTCACCACTCCTGAGAATTGCCAGAAGAGCAAAATCTTTTTCATTGCATGGTACAACTTTCTTTTTTCTCATGATTTTCAGATGGACTTTTAATTTCTTATTATGATTTGAGACATGGGCATGGTTCTGATCAGGTCACCTGATACATCAAGAGTGCGGAGTAAGATGTTGTACGCAAGCTCAAAGGACAGATTCAAGAGGGAACTTGATGGGATTCAAGTTGAATTACAAGCAACTGACCCTAGCGAGATGAGCCTCGACATCATCAAAGGACGTGTCAATCTCTGAATGCAACGTCTCTTACCGCATCTTAATTCGTTTCACTCTCAAATTCTTATTTTCTGCTTTCGTTGTCTTGGTTTTTTTCCGGTTCGTTCTTTGTATTTTCTGTAATTCAAGGTCTCACCACCTTTTTGTTTTTGGAATGTAACATTCATATTAATAGTTAATTATTTTGCTTCCATAAACAAAACTTTCAAAATTAAGCAACTTGGTGGCGATTATGAACTAATGATGCAAAGAATTTAAAGTAGGTTGATAAATATTCCGTAGCTTTGTCCTCCATAGAACTAAAACAAACAAACAAAAACGTAAATCATCTCCGAATATCAGAGAAAAATATCACAAACTTGCGGCATGCATGTCAAACTCTCATTATGAGATTCAGACACTTTACTACTTTAGTATGGTATGTCAGTGGAAGTAGCAGAAAAGAATCAACATGCATGATTCTTTATATATAGTGCCCGGAATTGAAGTTTCATCTTCTTATCAAGTGTGTATGTATTATATACTTCTGTGTGTTTTTTCCTCTTTTTTTTAGGTTCGATCTTGGATGGAAGAAACCATTCATTCCGGATATTCAAATGACCTCTAAAGTAAGGCTCATATCCATATGAACGTCCAAACAATTATAAAAATTTTGCATGACAGGAAAATCGAACCCGGAGCGTGGTAGGGCCTTACCATCCTCAACTACTTGACCACAAGAGTCCGGACATCCATTCATGGTGCTGATAATTGTCTTCTTTCTTGTGTCAACAAGTTGTATTAAAAGACAAGAATATTTGTTACTTTACATATCAGATATTCTTATTCAAATCATTAATAATAGTGTGGTAATATAATGTTTATGCAAATGAGACTTGTACTACACTATATTTCTATAGATTGCAAAAATAAGAAATCAACTTAGTGGTGCTTCACTTTCTATTATTTCTGTTTTTAATTATATAAAGTGATTCCAATTACAACCGGGTACCTTGATAAATACGCATACAATAACATATACAAAGCATATTCTGCAGACAGATAATGTTATTATATTTGTATAATGTTAGGTTGTTATATTCCTTTTTGTATGTTTAAAAAGTAAAAAACAGTGAGACATGGGTTGCACCAACTCAGAGACAGTTGGCTTAAAGAAGTTAACATATATCCTTGATGGGTTGAAATTATTGACAGAAACCACAAACCCTTCTTTTGCTCAACTCCAATCACTTTGCCATCCAATTTTATCTCATTATTCATTTTGCAAAATACAAAGAGAGAGAGAAGAAAAACATAAGTTATTTCGGTTACAAACAGCCTCACAATTGCAACAAAGTTTGGTATAAAAAGAAGACAGAAATATCTCTGGTTCCTCCTTTGTCGTCTGAGGTAAATCAAAAATCCCTAATTGGTTTCTTCTTGTGGGTTTCCTTCTTTCTTTTCTTCCTCAGACGATCTCTTGATCTGATTTTTTTTTCTTTAAAGATATTCTGATTCATTTAGGATCTTGGAGGTGGAAATTACAACAAACAAGAAAAACCAAAAAAAGAAGGAGAAAACAAAAGAAAGAATGTCATTCACAGGAACACTGGACAAATGCAATGTTTGCGATAAGAAAGTGTATGTGATGGACATGTTGTCCATTGAAGGAATGCCTTACCACAAGTCTTGCTTCAGATGCACCCATTGCAATGGAACCCTTGTGGTAAACATGCATATGATGATCCATACCATAAATTATGTGTTAGATCTTCTATATATGATTATGCCGAACGTAGGAACAATATATATATATATATATATTCATTTCATTGTTAATGATGCATGGGCAGATGAGCAACTATTCATCCATGGACGGAGTCTTGTACTGCAAGACTCATTTTGAGCAACTCTTCAAGGAATCTGGCAATTTCAGCAAAAATTTCCAACCAGGTTTGTTGTTATGATCTCCTTGCAGTATATATAATTCCTGGTCCATTAATAGCTAGCTAGAATCATGATGATTGAACACAAGTTTGTTTCTTTTCTCAGGAAAAACTGAGAAGCCGGAGCTGGTACGTTCATTAATAATTCTATCTATCTCTTTGCAGATCTCGTTCTATATATATATACTTATAAGCGTACTAGTTTTCATTTTCATCTCTTATGATTGACCAATATATATGATCTGTCTTTTTTTCATTGTATTGATTATAGACTAAGACTCCAAGCAAGATATCTTCAATCTTCTGTGGAACACAAGACAAGTGTGCTGCTTGTGACAAAACTGTTTACCCTCTTGAAAAGGTTTACTTTTTTCCTGCATTTTCTAATGTTTTGCTCCAAGAACTTATAATTAATCAATTCTGGTTTGATATATATACGTTTGGTTTCGAATTAATTTCCGTGTTGTCTTATTTAAAAAAGGTGCAAATGGAAGGAGAATGCTTCCACAAGACATGTTTCAGGTGCGCTCACGGTGGCTGCACCCTGACTCACTCCTCCTACGCCTCCCTAGACGGCGTTCTCTATTGCCGGCATCACTTTAACCAACTCTTCATGGAGAAGGGCAACTACGCTCACGTCCTAAAATCTGCCAACCACCGTCGCACCGCCTCAGGCAACATTCTTCCTACGGAGCCCACTACTGAAGACGTTGCCGTCGAAGCCAAGGAAGAGAACGGGGTTTCAGAGTCTTAAAGATTATCGTCTGGTGAGTTGTGAGTGATTGAATGTATGAATGTTGCGGAGAAAGATTTAATTTGATGATATCATTTGTAATGAGTTGTTTCCTTATGAAGACTTTTATTTCTTTTTGCATTTTTGTTTCGTTCGTTATATATTTATTTATTTATTTATTATTACACACGAAGAAAGCAAATTTGATTTTCCATAGTGTGATTATGACATGCTTGCTCAATCATTTTATAATTTAGTGCTAACACTTGGAAGAACTGTCCAAATTTGATCTTTCATGGTTTTTTTGTATTTGTTTTCAATGACTTCCTCTTGCTGATGTGTAATTATCCATATATATTTGAATCCAATCTTCATCATTCTATTGCAATATATGATTTTGATGTAATATGACACTTTGGAAGGGAAAGAATATGCCTTCCCACGTGAAAGAGTATCTTCTGTTCGGTTAAGGGAAAAACGTATTATACCGGATGAATCAAACCAACCAACTGGTTATGGGACGATATGAATCATACAAATATTAATTCTTTACGTATTGATATTAGGAGGGGTATTTTCGTCAAAACGACAGAAATAAACCTTACCATGTCTGTCTGGTTGGCGAGAAACTCTATAGGAGGAGAGAGAGAGAGACTTTGACCGGAGAATTTGAAGAGAAACGGCGGCTCCGAGTAAAAAAAAAATTATATCAGAAGAAGAAGCCACTCTCCCAGTTTGAGCTCGCTCGCTAAACTCTATCTCTTCACCATTTTGCATGATTCGTTAGTCTCCTTCTGTATATATATATATATATCTTCGTGCTTCTGTGCTCTTGTGTGTTGTCGATTGTCTTCGTTTGATGTATAGAGTTTCTGATTTGAGTTTTTGGATTTCATATCGATTTGCTTCACAGGTGTTATATATTAGGTTCAGCGGAACGAAGTAAGACTAATTTTAGAGTGATTCCACATGGACTCTGCATCTATTATTCAGCGGCCGAGTTTCTGCTTGTCAAATCGGCTCATCAGTGCCAAACTGTGTTCCAAAGGAATCAGCAACAAATTGCAGTTTGGTATTCGATTGAGGAGAAATGCAGCTCAAACTGCTACATTGACTTCGAGTACTGGAAGATTTTACTCCAAATCAATACTTGGCTATAGCCGCCAAGCTAAGAATTTCCCCTTAGGGTTTAGGGTAAGTTGTCAAGGTAAAGATTCCCTTGCTAATGCGGAAAGTGATGACCACAATGGGGAATTCTCAGAAACTAATGGTCAAAGTGAAGAAAAAGATGTGAAACAGGAAAACGAAACTGATAGTTTTGAGGAGCTCAGGGATTTACTACACAAGGCAACCAAAGAATTGGAAGTTGCTAAGCTCAATAGCACAATGTTCGAGGAAAAGGCTCAGAGGATATCAGAAACTGCTATAGCACTCAAGGATGAAGCGGCTAATGCTTGGCATGAGGTAAACAAAACCCTTGATGTCATGCGAGATACGGTTGATGAGGAATCTCTGGCTAAAGAAGCTGTTCAAAACGCTACAATGGCGTTATCTCTCGCTGAAGCTAGGCTTCAGGTTGTAGTGGAATCACTTGAAGGAGGTGGAGGGAATGGTATTCCAGAAGCGTCTGTAGAGACTGAGAAAAAAGACGATCTTGAAGATAAAGAAGAAGCACTTTTAGCTGCTAAGGATGACATAAAAAAATGCCAAGTGAATTTAGCAAATTGTGAAGCCCAACTGAGTTGTTTGCAGAGCAAAAAGGATGAGCTACAGAAGGAAGTGGACAAGTTGAATGAGTTGGCTGAGACAATACAGATCAGTGCGTTGAAAGCCGAGGAGGATGTCGCAAATATTATGAAATTGGCTGAACAAGCTGTCGCATTTGAGCTTGAGGCTACTCAACACGTTAATGATGCTGAGATTGCTTTGCAGAGAGCAGAGAAGTCTCTCTCCATCTCGCAGACCCCAGAAGAAACTCATGGCCAATTCTCGGATGAAGAAACTCCTCTCGAGGATGAGGTGGCACTCTCAAGTAATATCGAAAATGTTAGCGATCATGTTGAAATAGAATCACCTATAGATGAAGATATATCAGCGGTGCAGAACACTGCTGATCCTTATAAAGTTGTTCAGGAGGCTCAAAAACCAACTCAGCCTTATGAATCATTGAGCGATAATGAGAATGGAAAGCCAAGTGTAGAGTCTTATAAAGTGGTTGAAGCAGATACTGAAAAGTCAAAGATTGTTGTTCAGACGAAAAAACAGGAAACACAGAAAGATCTGCCAAAAGAGGGTTCTTCTCTTAATGCACCCAAGGCATCGTTTAATAAATCCTCTCGTTTCTTTTCTGCATCTTTCTTCTCGTCCACTTCAGATGGGACCACAACGGTGTTTGCGAGTCTGGTCGATTCTGCCAAACAGCAATGGCCCAAGCTAGTTCTTGGGTTTGCACTTCTCGGAGCAGGGTCAGTTTCAAAATCTAATATTCATTTCATTATTTTTTGAAGGATCATTTTAGTACAGAAACTCGGTCTTTTTGTTGATTATGAGCTTCTTAAATGTTCCAGACTGACATTATACTCCAATGGAGTAGGGGGGAACAATCAGCTGCTTCAACAGCCAGATGTTGTCAGCACTAGTGAAGAAGATGTCTCTTCCAATAAGAAGCCGTTGATACAGCAAGTTCAGAAACTTCCCAAGAGAATTAAGAAACTGCTTGAGATGATTCCGCACCAGGAGGTATGAATGAGTGTTCTCTTTCTTTTTCAAAGTCCCAAGCAAACTATATGGAATGTAGTTTGCAGGCTGAAATTTCTGCAATTAATAGGTCAATGAGGAAGAAGCTTCCCTTTTTGATTTCTTGTGGTTACTGCTGGCAAGCGTCATATTTGTGCCTCTATTTCAGAAAATTCCTGGAGGTAAGCTTATGTTATTTTTCCAATGTATCCCTTTGCCTCAAACTCCAATTCCATGCTTTCATCAGTCGAAAGATGTTCAGACTCGCAATCATGTTGCATAGAGATTTATGTGGTGTCTTGATGGCTTCATCTGCTGCAAAGTACAGGCAGCCCTGTTCTTGGGTATTTGGCAGCTGGAATTCTGATTGGTCCTTACGGTCTTTCGATAATCCGTAATGTGCATGCAACCAAGGCCATTGCCGAATTTGGAGTTGTTTTCTTGCTTTTCAACATTGGACTTGAGGTACTATTTGATATATGTGAATGCTGGGCTTTTGCTTTTGAATTATGTGTGGTAGAAGAGCCAAAATTTTGTTTTCTTTTGATTTGACAGCTATCTGTTGAAAGACTGAGTTCCATGAAGAAGTATGTTTTTGGATTAGGCTCCGCTCAGGTGATTTGATTTAGATCCCCATATCTATATCCACATCATTTATCCAAGTTCTATGTCCAATTTTCCTAATCTGCATTTCTATTGTTGTAATATAGGTTCTGGTGACAGCGGCAGTAGTTGGATTGATTACCCATTATGTTGCTGGTCAGGCTGGTCCAGCGGCAATAGTTATCGGAAATGGCCTAGCACTGTCTTCCACTGCTGTTGTCCTTCAGGTGACTTTTTGATTGTACTATAGATATCTTAACGGAAGGAATTCTTTAACAGTTCTTTCATTTTGGAATTTATTGCAATTAAGCTACCAATTGGTTGAACAGAAACAATGTTCTTGGCTTTCAGGTTCTACAAGAACGGGGTGAGAGTACATCTAGACATGGACGGGCTACATTTTCTGTCTTGCTTTTTCAGGTCGGTTGAGAACAGAGTTTTTCTGCACAGCTATGCTGGGAGTTTCTCATCATTTTGTTTTTTTTCCTCACAGGATCTAGCTGTAGTTGTTTTACTGATTCTCATCCCACTTATTTCACCCAATTCATCGAAAGGAGGGGTAAGTTCATCTCTAGGGTTCCTTTGTTTTTTCTTCAGTACGATTTGCTTTTGGGTTGGCAATTATCTAAGTACGAGTGGATAGTTGAATTACGGCTCTCTTAAGAAGAAACATGTGGTTATGTCTTAAGAAGTATCAGTGGTAAAATTCTAAGTTTCTAACTGTTCTTCTCAGATTGGGTTTCAAGCCATTGCTGAAGCTCTTGGACTTGCTGCAGTCAAAGCAGCGGTTGCTATTACTGCTATAATTGCTGGTGGCCGTCTTGTAAGTCTCAGATACTTTTTGAGGGGCGAAATATAAAAATTAGTTAATTACCGAAGTTGTACGGTGAAATGTTTTAGATCTGCTACATAACATGTTTTCATGAACTTCTCATGAAAGTTTGCTGTGCTATCACTGCTGCTTCGGGTACTCCTTCATATATTCCTGTAGAGTTATAGTCTAAGGCCTTGACACTCTTGTGGAACACAGCTTCTTCGACCAATCTACAAGCAAATTGCAGAAAATCGAAACGCCGAGATATTCTCAGCCAACACACTTCTTGTTATCCTTGGGACTAGTTTACTGACAGCTAGGGTATTATCTTCATCTTGTTGGCACTTGGCTTTTGCATTTACTCCGCCATACCATTCTTTCTCTTCTGCTAAATTTGTTCGTTTCTATAAATCAGGCTGGGCTCTCCATGGCATTAGGAGCGTTTTTGGCTGGTTTACTCCTTGCGGAGACCGAATTTTCCTTGCAAGTAGAATCAGATATTGCTCCATATCGTGGTCTTCTGCTGGGACTTTTCTTCATGACGGTAATTTTGAGTTTTGTTAAGTATATCATTTCGGAAAAGAATCAGGAGATTGTTGACGGTGAAAGGAAGTATTATGTCTGTTTGAATCAGCTTCTAATGTTTCTTTCAACTGTAAACATTATGTTATCATTTCAGGTTGGCATGTCTATTGATCCGAAACTTCTTCTCTCTAACTTCCCTGTCGTAATTGGGACTTTGGGACTATTGATAGTGGGCAAGACTCTATTACTGGTGATCATGGGCAAATTGTTTGGCATTTCAATCATATCTGCAATTAGAGTCGGTCTTCTTCTGGCACCAGGTGGAGAGTTTGCATTTGTTGCTTTCGGGGAAGCTGTCAATCAGGTTTGTTATCACATAGCAATGATTTCTGAAAACTTAAAAGGATTTCTTAGGCATAGATGTATTTCAACTGTTTTTCCAGGGTATAATGTCTCCTCAGTTATCTTCTTTGCTGTTTCTTGTGGTGGGACTCTCAATGGCTATCACACCTTGGTTAGCTGCTGGTGGCCAGTTAATTGCATCCCGGTTTGAGTTGCATGATGTTAGAAGCTTATTACCGGTTGAAAGTGAGGTAGGAATATTGATGATATGTGTAACTCTGTAAGTCAATCATGGTAACACGTGAATGGTAACACTGTAATTAGTGTTTGAAGCTCACACATTCTTTGGTTCAGGAAATCATTACAACGCTGACTGATGTCTAATCCCTCTTTTTCTTGTCTGATTTTATTTTGCAGACGGATGATTTGCAGGGTCACATAATTATTTGCGGATTTGGACGAGTTGGGCAGGTTTATGCTCTTAAGACGAGAACATCTGTGTAAATAGTCTGCGTCACAGGATATCTCGGAGTTTCTAACTTTTTGGCCAATTTTCTATTTGCTACTTTCAGATAATTGCTCAGCTTCTCTCAGAAAGACTTATCCCATTCGTCGCCCTCGATGTCAGCAGGTAACATATAACATGGCTTATTCTTATCATGTATTGTCGAAGTAAAAAATAGAAAATGGTCGCATTGTGTGGTTACCTGAAACCTCATATTTTATTTACAGTGATAGAGTGACGGTCGGGCGTTCCATGGATCTTCCTGTTTACTTTGGAGACGCTGGTAGTAGAGAGGTACAAAAAAAAGAGATGCAATTGAACATTACTTGTGCAAGCAAACAGGTTCTCGACAAAACTATACCAGCAACTGAATATTACTTTACTTTGCAAGCAAACAGGTCCTCCACAAAATTGGTGCTGAGAGAGCATGTGCTGCCGTGGTTGCTTTAGACGCACCAGGAGCAAACTACAGATGTGTATGGGCTCTGAGCAAGTACTACCCCAATGTCAAGACCTTTGTCCGTGCACACGATGTTGTTCATGGTCTTAATCTAGAAAAAGCTGGTGCTACTGCTGTAATGTTCACAAACCCCTTCACTCCACTAGATAAGACATAATGCTTTCTTGATCGTACACTAATAAATCTCGATCACCAAAACCTCGTAGGTTGTCCCGGAGACTCTGGAGCCAAGTCTGCAGTTGGCAGCCGCTGTTCTTGCTCAGGTAAAACATGTTTTTTTTTGTCAGTGGAAATGAATCCTATACACACTATTAACAGTGTATGATAATTTTGTGGGTTAAAACATTCTCAGGCCAAATTGCCGACATCAGAAATCGCAAATACGATCAACGAGTTCAGAACCCGTCACCTGTCTGAACTAACGGAGGTGCGTTTCATCATCTTTAAAGTAAACAATTTAGAATCTGGTTTGGTGTGATTGATTTGTATTGGGATATGGTTATAACGGTAATGGCAGCTAAGTGAAGCAAGTGGAAGCTCTCTGGGCTATGGTTTCTCGAGGAAGACGAATAAGCCTAAACCTCAAGCGTCGGATACATCTGACGGTAACCAGATAATGGAAGGAGGCACACTAGCTATCTGATGACCTTTCTACATTCGGGTAAGAACAAGAACAGTTTTCACCAGTCATTTTTTTTGCCAACTTTGGTCGTGGTGTATGGTGAACTGATTCATGGGATCAAAGGTCCATCATATATGTTCATGTTCAGTACATATCTGTCATTTGGGTTACCAGATTTGAACGATTTACATTAAAAGCAAGGCTTACAAGTGCGATACCAGAGCAGGGAAGTGTTACCAATGCATATGTTTCTTAGCATCCTTCAGAAGCCAAAGATAAAGCTTATCTTGAAACAGTTTGAACAGTAATGATTTGATTTAGTATTTGAAATGATATTAAATTGTGGCTTTTAGTCATCAGTGGAATGAATATCGGTGAGCACAAAAGGCATGACTGACTACTCGAAAGGACAAGATACATAAATAAATACTAAGCCACAAGTTAGCGGGTTAGTGCCAACGCCTAAAACTGTACTGTAGCCCAGATGTCCTCTCTTATAGCCTAAATAGTCAGTGACAACAAAAAGAATCAGTAATGTAACTCCTTTTTGGCTGGTGATGTCAATCAAGGGGTTCGAATCTATAATTTTATATAATTTACAGCAAGAAAGATACAAGATGTTATATATAATATTTATGGGTAGATTAAACAAAAACAGTATAGTTTGAGGGTGTTCTTGCAAAAAGCCCTTTTGATTGGCATGAAAGGTTGGTGGCTGTTTATTTATTTATTTTATTTGGGGGTCCCGTACTTTCCCATTTCTATTATTTTTTACTGGAAATTTTGAAGAGACGACGGGGAAAATCTGATGTTGAAACGGAACCTGAAGAAGACGAGCCACTTCCCATGATCATTCTCTCGATTTGCCGTCGTTCATTCTCACTCCGTTACACCCATTTTCCATGATCGGTTAGTCGCTGCTCTCTTTCTGTTTGTGTGTGCTACGAGCGATTTTATTCGTGAGGTTTTACATTTTCATGAGCGGTACTATCTGAAATTTGATTTTCGTTTCAAGCCCGAATGTTATTTCGATTTCAGGTTCCGAGTAACAAAGTAAGGCTAGTTTGATTCGACATGGAATTTTTGCGGCCGAGTTTGTTTCATGCTGGAGCAAATGGTGTGAGTTACTGCTTGCCAACTCGGTTAATAAGTCCCCAAGGTGGAATCATCACCAGCAGATTTCGGGATCATAAAGTGCAATTTAGTAATCGACTGAGGAGGAATTTAGCTCAAAGCGCTACGTTGACTTTGAATCCTCGAAGATTTTGTATTCATTTGCATTCTACAAAATCATCTCCTCGCCCCTTTGGATTTAGGTCACATTGTCTAGGTAATGATCGAAATGTGGAATTCTCAGAAGCTAATGTTCAAAGTGAAGAAATACATGTCAGACCCGATAACCAAACTGATAGTTTGGAGGAACTCAGGGAGGTACTACACAAAGCAATCAAAGATTTGGAAGTTGCTAGGCTCAATAGCACCATGTTCGAAGAAAAGGCTCAGAGAATATCAGAAACTGCGATAGCATTCAAGGATGAAGCTGCTAGTGTTTGGCTTGAGGTAAACAAAACCCTTGATGTCATTCGAGATACAGTTGATGAGGAGTCTCTTGCTAAAGAAGCTGTTCATAAGGCTACAATGGCGTTATCTCTTGCTGAAGCTAGGCTTCGGGTTGTAGAGGAATCACTTGATGAAGCAGGTGGTAGTGATGGTATTCCAGAAGCGTCTCAAGAGACTGAGAAAACAGATGATCTTCAAGTTAGGGAAGAAGCCATTTTAGCTGCAGAGGATGACATAAAAGAATGCCAAGTGAATTTAGCAAATTGTGAAGCTCAACTGAATTGTTTGCAGATCAAAAAAGACGAGCTGCAGAAGCAAGTGGACAAATTGAATGACTTTGCTGAGACAATACAGATCAATGCCTTAAAAGCAGAAGAGGATGTCGCAAATATCATGAAATTGGCTGAACAAGCTGTCGCTTTTGAGCTTGAGGCTTTTCAACGCGTTAATGATGCAGAGATTGCTTTGCAGAGAGCTGAGAAGTCTCTATCGACCTCGCAAAACCCAGAAGAAACTCAGGGCCAACTCTCGGATGAAGAAACTCTTCTCGATAATGAGGTGGTACCCCTAAGTAATATTGAAGATGTTAGCCATCAGGTTGAAAGAGAATCACCAATACATGAAGATTTATCTGCGGTACAGAACACAGCTGATGGTCATGTGCCTGATAAAGTTGGTCTGAAGGCTCAAAAACTAACGCAGCCTTATGATTCAAGCGATCATAAGAATGGAACGCCAAGTGTAGATTCTTCTAAAGTGGTCGAAGCTGATTCTGAAAAGTCAAAGATTGTTGTTCAGACGAAAAAACAGGAAGCGCAGAAAGATCTACCAAAAGAGGGCTCTTCTCTTAATGCTCCCAAGGCATCGTTTAATAAATCCTCCCGTTTCTTTTCTGCATCTTTCTTCTCTTCCAACCCAGATGGGACCACAACAGTTTTTTCGAGTTTGGTTGATTCTGTCAAACAGCAATGGCCCAAGCTAGTTCTTGGGTTTGCACTTCTAGGAGCAGGGTCAGTGTCAAAATCTAATCTTCTTTTTCATTATTTTTTGAAGGATCATTTTAGTAAATGAAACTCGGTATTCTTGTTGATTATGAGCTTCTTAAATGTTCCAGACTGACATTATACTCCAATGGAGTAGGGGGGAACAATCAGCTACTTCAACAGCCAGATGTTATCAGCACTGGTACAGAAGATGTCGCCTCCAGTAAGAAGCCGTTGATACGGCAAGTGCAGAAACTTCCGAAGAGAATTAAGAAACTGCTTGAGATGATCCCTCACCAGGAGGTATGAATGATTTTTTTTCTCGTTCTTTTCAAAGTCCCAAACAAATTTTATGGAATGTAGCTTGCAGGCTGAAACTTCTGTATTAATAGGTCAATGAGGAAGAAGCTTCCCTTTTGGATTTCTTGTGTTTACTGCTGGCAAGTGTCATATTTGTGCCTCTATTTCAGAAAATTCCTGGAGGTAAGCTTATGTTATATCTCCAATGCATCCCCTTCCCTCAGACTCTTACACTATCTCTGATCTCACCAGTCAAAACATTTTAGTTTCGCAATCATGTTGCATAGAGATAATGTGCTGTCTTTATGGCTTCATCTGCTTCAATGTATAGGCAGCCCTGTTCTTGGGTATTTGGCAGCTGGAATACTGATTGGTCCTTATGGTCTTTCAATAATCCGTAATGTGCACGCAACCAAGGCCATCGCTGAATTTGGAGTTGTTTTCTTACTTTTCAACATTGGCCTTGAGGTACTATTTGATATATGTGTATGCTGTGCTTTTTCTTTTGCTTTTGCGTTTGGTAGAAGATCCAACAGTTTATTTTCTTTTGATTTGACAGCTATCTGTTGAAAGACTAAGTTCCATGAAGAAGTATGTTTTTGGTTTAGGCTCCGCTCAGGTGATTTGTTTATTTGAAGATCAATTACAGTACGTGTCTGCTTGATGTTTCTGTGTCCAAGTTCTCTAACCTACACTTCTGTTATTGTATTCTAGGTTCTGGTGACAGCGGCTGTTGTTGGATTGATTGCCCATTATGTTACTGGTCAGGCTGGTCCAGCGGCAATAGTTATTGGAAATGGCCTGGCACTGTCCTCCACTGCTGTTGTCCTTCAGGTGACATTTTTAGTTGTATTCAGATAGATATCTTAATGAAAGGATTTTTTGAACATAAACAATGTACTTGGTTTTCAGGTTCTACAAGAACGGGGTGAGAGTACATCTAGACATGGACGCGCTGCATTTTCCGTCTTGCTTTTTCAGGTCGGTTAAGAACAGAGTTCACTCTGCACAGCTATGCTGGGAGTTTCTCACCATTTTTTTTGCCTCACAGGATCTAGCTGTAGTTGTTTTACTGATTCTCATCCCACTTATATCACCTAATTCGTCAAAAGGAGGGGTAAGCTCATCTCTAAGGTTCTGTCTTTTTATTGAGTAGGGTTAGCTGTGTTGTTCAGTGCCAGATATTTGAATATACTCAGTGATGTCTAGGAAGTATTAGTGGTAGGAAAATGCTAAGTTTCTAACTATTCTTCTCAGATTGGGTTTCAAGCCATTGCTGAAGCTCTTGGATTTGCTGCAGTCAAAGCTTCAGTTGCTATTACTGCCATAATTGCTGGTGGACGTCTTGTAAGTCTCAGTTGTTCCACTGCTACTTTGGGTACTAATTCATATGTTCCACTGGAGTTATAATCTAAGGCATTGATGACACTCTTGTGGCACACAGCTTCTTCGACCAATTTACAAGCAAGTTGCAGAGAATCGAAATGCTGAGATATTCTCTGCCAATACACTTCTCGTTATTCTTGGGACTAGTTTACTGACAGCGAGGGTATGACCTTGATCTTGTTGGTATTTGGCCATTTACACTTATCCGCGATGCCATTCTTTCTCTTTTTCTAAATTTCTATAAATCAGGCTGGACTCTCCATGGCATTAGGAGCGTTTTTGGCTGGTTTACTCCTTGCGGAGACAGAATTTTCCTTGCAAGTAGAATCAGATATTGCTCCATATCGTGGTCTTTTGCTGGGACTCTTCTTCATGACGGTAATTTATGAGTTTCGTCCATATATTTCTCATTTACGAAAAAGAATCAGGAAATTGTTGATGGTGAAAGGAAGTTGTATTTCTGTTTTAGTTAGATGCTGTTGTTTCCTTCAACTGCAAGCATATGTAATCACAGGCATAAGACTAACAAAAAGAGTTCCACTCATTTCAGGTTGGCATGTCTATTGATCCGAAACTTCTTCTCTCTAACTTCCCTGTCGTAGTGGGAACTTTGGGACTCTTGATATTGGGAAAGACTATATTAGTTGTTATCATGGGCAAGTTGTTCGGAATTTCAATCATATCTGCAATTAGAGCTGGTCTTCTTCTGGCCCCAGGTGGAGAGTTTGCATTTGTTGCTTTCGGGGAATCTGTCAATCAGGTTTGTTATCAACATTACGTATATAGTTAGCAATGATTCTTGAAAATTCAAAGGATTTCCCTTAGACATATATATTTACGCTTCTTGAAAACTTAAAATATACATATATTTCTTTCCCTAAAGGCCTAACCGGTGGTTCTTCCAGGGTATAATGTCTCCTCAGTTATCTTCGTTGCTGTTTCTTGTGGTGGGAATCTCAATGGCTATCACACCTTGGTTAGCTGCTGGTGGCCAGTTAATTGCATCCCGGTTTGAGTTGCATGATGTTAGAAGTTTATTGCCAGTTGAAAGTGAGGTAGGAATCTTGATGATACTTGTTTAGAATTTTAACTCTGTTATAATCATGTACCACTTGACTTTAGTGTCGTTCTGAAGCTCACACGTTATTTGGTTCAGGAATTCATTACGAGGCTGACTGATGTGTAATCCCACTTTTTCTTGGTTGATTTTATTTTGCAGACGGATGATTTGCAGGATCACATAATTATTTGCGGATTTGGTCGAATTGGGCAGGTTTATACATTATCTGAACTTCTTCAGCTTATGCTCGTTGGACGAGCACATCTGTGTTGATAGTCTGCTTCACAAGATATATCGGTGTTTCTAACTTGGTGGCTATTATCTAATTGTTACTTGCAGATAATTGCTCAACTTCTCTCAGAAAGACTTATCCCATTCGTCGCCCTGGATGTCAGCAGGTAACAAAACATGGCTTGTTCATTTCCTGTATCATTTTGGGCACTATCAGTAACTTCCACACACTTTTAGATCACGTTTTTAACTTGTTTGATATAAAATTCCGGGTCTCTTACGCACATTCTTTGATATATAATTTGCAGTGATAGAGTGACTATCGCACGTTCCTTGGATCTCCCTGTTTATTTTGGAGACGCTGGTAGTAGAGAGGTACGCAAAGAAATAAAGACGCACGAGACATTTATAGATTATACCAGCATTGGAATATAACTGTATTTGTGAAAACAAACAGGTTCTCCACAAAATTGGAGCTGAGAGAGCATGTGCTGCTGTGGTAGCTTTAGACGCACCAGGAGCAAATTACAGATGTGTATGGGCTCTGAGCAAGTACTACCCCAATGTCAAGACCTTTGTCCGTGCACACGACGTTGTTCATGGTCTTAATCTAGAAAAAGCTGGTGCTACTGCTGTAATGTTCACCAAACTCCTTCACTTTCCAGTCATATGCTTTCTAGAAGAAAAAAAATCTCAATAATAAAAGTTGTAGGTTGTCCCGGAGACTCTGGAGCCAAGTCTACAGTTGGCAGCTGCTGTTCTTGCTCAGGTAAAACATAATGATCTCTCTTGTCTGTGGAAATAATCGTAATGATCATAATTTTGGTGGGTTAAAACCTTTGTCAGGCCAAATTACCGACCTCAGAAATCGCAAACACGATCAACGAGTTCAGAACCCGTCACCTGGCTGAACTAACGGAGGTGCGTTTGATCATTGAGATGAAATTCAACGTTATTTTCTTTTTCTTTTTGATAATCAGATTCTGGTTTGGTTTGTATTGGGATATATGATGGTAATGGCAGCTATGTGAAGCAAGCGGAAGCTCTCTGGGATACGGTTTTTCGAGGAAGCCTAAACCTGAAACGTCGGATGTATCTGAGGAGAACCAGAACCAGATCATCGAAGGAGGTGGTACACTCGCGATCTGATGGTGTTTCTTCATTTTGCCAAAAACAATAACAACTTGCAGCTTCCTGACGATGGAATATAACACAGAATTTACGTTGCATCACTGCGCTACGCGTTTATGTAAACTATCCTGTTGATGATGATGTGATGTTCCTTTTAGAGGCATATTATTCTTCACTAATTGTACTACAAATTGTCCTTTAATGTTGGACTAGTTAATCCTCTTTCTCTACTGAAACGTGTTTATCATTAGAGAAAACCATTCACATTACCTTCTCTTGCAGGAAAGCAGACTGATCAAGTCTTATGCATTCATCAGTTAGCAATTATCATCTTGCACTTGTGCTTCATTTAACCAGTTTCATTATTGGCCTTTGTCCCTCAGATAACATGAATAATTTTGGGTTTTAAGGAAGGGAAAATCCCAAATATGGAAGTCAACTTAACCAATTAGTTATTTTGATTATTCATTAGAATAATCTGCTAAAACTACGTAATTGAGAGATCAACGGTTCAGTAATAATCCATAAACCGTACAGAGAAAGCTTCACCGTTCCAACGGTAACAAAGCTGTCACACAAATATAATAAACATTCTTCTTCTTTTTGTTTCTTTATCTTTTTAATCAGTTATTTAAATTAAATAAATAAATAAAGCTCAGGCCGGAATGGATTTCGGCGGCGACGGCTTTTCTTTCGCCTTCGTCCCAACTGTATACAAGAGAGAAGACTATAAGCGAACCAAACACGACGCCGTTTTCTCCAATTGGAAGGTCCTCTCTCTCTCTCTCCCTCAATTTCGATCTTCTCTATTGTAATCTAAGTTTCTGAGTTTTGCTCGATCTCGTGTTGTATCCTCTGATTTTCAATGGAATTGAGAGTATGAGTTTGTGGCATGGATTATTATTAGTTGCAAGTTGAAGTGCTTTGATGCACGATTTGGAAACAAGCTGAGCTCGTGTCATGTTTGATATTATACATAGGTTCTGATAGGATCCAACGATTGGGAGGATTTCAAGAATGGGAAAGACGGTGTTGGTAGATACAGAGTCCAGAACTTACCCCGTAAATCTTCTCCAGGTCTGTATGAGCTCGGCGTAGCAGTCATCGGTCATGACCGGAAGCTTGACTCCGATCATGTTCTCGCTGCATATCTCGGACAAGCTGAAAGTGTTAGATCTAGACTTCAGAGTTATGGAAGATCCGGTGCTCATTTGCGCAATGTTAACAACAACAACTGTGAAACCATCGACTCACCAGTTGTGAAAGCGGGTTTGTTTGAGGACATATTCACCAAAGATGGCTCCATTGTCTATAGATGGGCTCCGGTATTATGTCTTCTTATCTCTTTACTTGTGCTTGCTGAGTCTACCTACAACTCTGGTCCTAACTCGTTTCTACTGTGATTGATTTATCAGATGGGATCTAAGAGGGAAGCTGAGGCAACAGAAGGGTTGCTTTTGAGCACGTTTGACTATGCCTGGAACAAAGGAAGTAACGGGGAACGACGCCAGCTTGATTTGCTTAACAAGCTCGATGATCGCGAGTTTATGAGCATGAGAAAGTCTGGGATATCACGACTGCTGTTTCCTTTTCTACGGAACCAAGTTGGTATCACAATCAAAGGAGAGAAGAATGTGCTTAAAGAAGAGAGAAAGCTAAGCTGTGACTGTGATGTTGGTGAAGAGAAGAAGAAGAAGTAGTAATTTCCTCGCGTCGATAATCAAACTCTCCTTGTCTAGACCTCGACAGGTTTCAGACAGATTTGAGGAGATTGATGGTTCTGTTTGTGGAGTCATACTTGAAAATGGTGGTTGCTGCAGTACAAGTCCAGTCAAAGGAAGAAAGAGATGCGTAGAGCATAAAGGGCAGAGAATTTGCCGTGTGTCACCAGAAAAACATAAACCCGAGATTTTCACCGGAGAAGAACACTCTGATGGTATGTGTGGAGTGATCTTACCTAACATGGAACCTTGCACCAGGAGACCTATTTCAGGAAGAAAACGATGTGAGGATCACAAAGGCATGAAGATAAACGCTTTCCTCTTTCTTCTTAACCGGACAGATCGTGAGAAAACCGTCAAAGACGATAAATCCGACACAAAGGAAGATGACGCGTCGTCTCGCTTCTGTGAAGCTACAACAAAGAATGGCTTACCTTGCACAAGAAGTTCTCCTAAAGGAAGCAAAAGGTGTTGGCAACATAAGGAGAAAACTTCCGGCGATAGCATGCCGGTTAATGTTCATCCGGTGGTCGGAAAACAAGTAACGTGCGGTGTTAAAGTGTGTAACGGATTGATCTGTGAGAGAGATCCGGTAAAAGGACGCAAAAGATGTGAAGAGCATAAGGGGATGAGAATCAGCCCCATATGATTTGGTTAAGTTCTCCTAACCGGAATTGTTGGTCTTAAACCGGTTTTGTTTCTTTGTTGTACCGATTTTCTGTATACCGAATAAATTATTGATTTTGATTTATTTAAATGTTACAACCGTGGATTTTGTGAATCAGAATATTCTTCATAGCTAATTGTCCAAGGCTCTTCTGTTTCTTTGATTTTGACACAATAAAATATTTAGTGTGGGGGACTAGTTAATCCTCTTCTCTACCCATTTTCTGTGTTGATTGATACTGAAACGTGTGTATCATTATTCTAAACTGACTGAAACGTTTATCATTTATTCGATCTATATTATCACAAAATCTATTAAAAAGTATTAAGACAAATCAAACACAGTAGTTGTTTAAAGCAGACACAATACCAGAAGACTATGGAACATCAGTGACAGGACACTACTTTCTTTCTCTTTTTCTCCTTTTCTTACAGCGTTTTGGACTTTGGATGCGATGGCAATAACTGCAAAAGCCAGAGATTGATCACTTTATTTATCCCCAAGATTGCGTAAGCAAAGTGTTTTTCACCTGATAACAAGAGATCAGAGAGGAGGCGAATCCGAAAGCCCCTGTGACTCGGGGAGTGACTTTCTTTGGAGACAATTGTAGCAATCCGAAAGCAACAACCACATCCATTCCTGCTTTTATCAGAGCCAATGACCTCTCGTTTGATCTCTCTAGTTTCGCGCGGTACTGCTCGTTCTGCACAAATGTTAATATCAAAATCAGTATAATTTCTTCTTTACTGTCCCTAGAGAATCACCTTGAGGAAGCTTACTTTGTGTTTATCTTTGTTCCCGATCTCTTTCTCTAACTTCTTAATTGATGCTGAGAGCCTACCAAGCTCCCCAATCTATAAACATTGACAATTGGAAAAGTCACCAGCCATTGATATAATAACAACTCAATAGAAGAGAACAAACCTCGACCAAGGATGTGCAGACAGAAGAACCCATCCAACAGAAGAGGGATATACGTCCAAGAAGCTCAGCACGTTCTTTGTCCTATAGCAGCAAATCAAGAACCTCAGTTCAGCCCGTGAAAAATAAGGCTCTTAGTATATTTATTATGCAGACCTTGTAAATCCCAGTCCTGCCAAGCCACACTATTTGATCGAGGAACAAGAAGGTAGACAGCAATGCATTCTTGGACTACCGAAATCAGAAGATGAATCATCAGATCAATCAACTTGTGGAAGAGAAACAAGCTCAATAACATTACCTTTCCCAGCAGAGCAAGCGGGAGTGGAGTCCCTTTGGGAACAGGGCTAATGAGAGCATGGAGATCATTCACAAACTGCACCACAAGAAAAAGGACGCTTAATTTCAAACACCAGTCAATTCCAAGGTTACAAGTTTGACCAGTTGTACAATAACATCACTAAGTATGAAGGGCAGAACTACAATTTCAAGAGCAAATCATGGGAAACATATATTCCTAGTTTTAATAATCACACACAAATCCTATATCTAACTCCCAAAATACAACCACTTAAACTTGTGTGCTCAATAACCTTGACTGTGATTTGAAAATTGATAAAAGAAGAACAAAATCCAACCTTGAAGAGACGGAAAACTTTCCTGGCCAAGCTGGTGGACTTGTCGACATTTTGAGCAGTGCCAGGTTGTCCATCACTCAAGAACTTGGAACCGTACTGGATAGCTCGACAAATCTTGTCTCTTGCCTCCGCTTTATTCAAATACACAACTACCAGACCAAGCTCAGCTCTCGTCGTCTCAAGGCTACTCATCTTCAAGCTCGTCTTTTGACACCAAATTTGGATAAGTCAACACAAAGACTATAAGAATGAACAAGGATGCTTTCGATCTCTAAATCAAAATCTCATCTGGGTCCAGCAAAGTTTCAGACTTTTTGATATCGAATTTTCAGAGAAACTAAAAGGCAAGTAAAAGCCCTAATTTTAGAAGAGACTGACTTTGTCCCACATCGGGAAGGAAGTGCTTCTTTGAATAATATAAATAGATAATGTTAAGGACAAACGATGAATGGGGTGGAGCTCGGGGTTGAGGCTGCTTATTATTAAATACAACCCTAAATCACCGATGTACAATCTCGGTTTATTTCCATTGGGGGTGTTTGATCGGCAATCTCCTCGTTGCTGGGCCGGGTTGGTTTGTAGGTGGTTCTGTCGAGGTGCTAGATTAGTATCTCGGCAGCTAAGCCGATTCCTCGCCTTCCTTTCCACCCCGAAATTTTATTTTTTTTAGTAATTTTTATTCCTAAAATTTTGTGAATCGAAAGTAAAAAAGAATAATTTTTTTTCTAATATTTTGTGAATCAAAAGTAAAAAAAACAAACCTAAAGCCATGATGACAAGCTCACATATCTTCTTTGAATGTCCGCATGCAATATATGTATGGAATTTTGCAAGGTTACAATCTCTATTTTCTTAAGGTGAACAAAAAGAGGAATAATTTGCCAAATAATATGTTTTTTGTTTCTTTTGGCAAAATAAATAAATTTAGGAGTGGCTACTTCACTACAAAAATTTAAAATTTCCTTCTTAAGTTTTTATGAATCAAAAGTTAAAAAAAAATGTAAAGCTATGACGATAAGCTCATATATCTTTTTCGAATGTACGCATGCAATATCTGTAAGGCGATTTGCAAAAAAGAGAAAATTTGTAAAATGATACTTTTATATTAATTAGGAAGTGGTTTTAGCATTATATTCACTCTTAAAATAGTTAATTACTAATTTACCATTAATAAATTTAAATTAATTATTGTGTTAGCCTTATTTAAAATTAAAATATTTTAATTTATTTATTATCCTTAATTTATATTGATAATTTTATTATATTTTTAATTTTATTTTGGAAATATACATAATCTTGAACAAAAAAATAAAATAATATAAGATGATAAATATAAGAAGTAAGATAAAATGATAAATATGAAATATTTATGAAGATTTTTTTTTAATTTTTAGAGATATACATATCTTTCGATAAAATAAAAAAATTAAAATGATAAATATGAAAATATTTATGAATATTTTTAAAAGTTAATAAATATGATTTTAAATAATACAATGTTATATATTAAATTTATATTATTTATATAAATTTGAATATATATATATATATGATAAAAATAAATAAATATTTCATGCTTATCTTTATACATAAATATATAATTATAATTTATTTTGTTTCTATTAATTCTATTATAATAATTACATACTTTAATAAAATATTAAATATAATAATGTCTATATTTCTGTTTAATTATTGATTTTATATTATTGTTTTTTAAAATTAATTTGAAGCTACACTGCACTACAAAAACCTTGTAAATATTCGAAACATGGGCTTGCATCTAATATAAAGCCCAATATTTGCCAGTTAAAGAGAAACTGGCCAATGGGCTTTTTAATAAAGTTTCGAGACCATTATTATACATACATACATACATATATAACTAAAAGTTATATTCGGGCCATATGTGTTGTCCCTTTTCTTCTACAGATGAAAGAAGCTTCTCAGCTTTCCTCTTTCAAGCTTCTCGAGAAGTTTATCAGCACCAATGACTTCCATCTCCGACAACTTCTTCAGATACCCTATTGCTCCGTACGAAACCATCACTTTCTTACTCTTCTCGCTCCCTGACAATCCCAAGAGCCCCGCCACCGCGTACTTCTTCGCCGTGTTTCCAGGGTTCGAATCAAGCAACATCACCAGGTTCGTCACGCTTTTCCCGTCTTTTCTCAGTTCCCGGCGAATTCTTCCTTCCGTCACTAATCCAGCTAACGCCTGAGCAGCTGCTTCTCTACATCCGTTTGATTTCGATTCCAGAAGCTTCACTATCACCGGAATACACCCGGATTCTCCGACTAGCCTCTTCGTCTCCGGTGAGCATGCGAAACGACTAATCGCCGATGCCGATGCTTGTTGCGCGCCTAAAGATCCTGACTTTAGCACGTGGACTAATCGTGGAAGCAAGTTGAGAGCGACCCATGTCTCTGAACTCACCGACGGGATTAGATTTCTCAGAGCCGTCACCGCCGGCTCTTGCGGCAGTGGACCGTCTAGATAAGCCAAGAGACTCGGGACTCCGCCTTCTGAAACAATGGCTTCGCGTAGAGCTTCACTCGCTGCAGTGAGATTCTGCAAACACTCAGCCATATCTTCTCTTGATCCTAACAATATCCCATGGTTTAGAAGATCAATCGAGACTCTAACCATTCCTTCTTCCGCAAGCATCTGCCTCAGCTCTGAAACTGCTGAAATGTTCTTCAGGGCAGCTGCAGAAGCAGCTTGTGACATGGAATCCCCTGTTTTGCAGAGATCAATCAGTGACGTGATTCCGCCGTGTCCTGCGATTTCCCTTGCGTTTTCCTCTGTCATCGACAGTCTCTGAATCGCAATCGCAGCTTTCTCTTTGGTTTCAAGATTTCCTGATTCGATTAGCCTCACCAAAGGAGGCAATACACCTTCGGAGATGAGCCATTCGTCGCAGTGTCCTGATTCAGCTAATACACTGATCAGATACACAGCTTTTTCTCTGATTCTTGTTGAAGTTGCTGTTAACAACTGAACTAAAGCTGCTACGTTGGCTCGTCCGATCAAAGGCATAACCATCTTTTCATCTTCTTGCATTACTCCAAGAAGGTTTTCAAGAGCATTGTGTTTTGATTCCAAGTGACCAATCTGAAGCCTGGCAAGAAGTTCTTTTAAACTGGAAATTTTGGGTGTTTCTGTTGAACTTGAGATGTATAGAGGCAATGTAGCTTCACCGAGAACTCCGGTCTTGATCAAAACCATACAGTCTCTTAGATTCAAATCAAGTTTTCCAGACAAAGCATCGAGATTGCTCTGCATACGTAGCTTCCCTTCGTAGTTGTCAGTTGAACACAACTCGGCAAGCTCCATGACATCGTTTAGTGTCTTAGCCACAGATTGCAAGTGCTCGTTGCAGAGCTTGTTCTTGGAGAAACAAGGGTGGCTTGAGAGGTCAGATAAACAAGCTGGAATCTGTTGGATCTTTGAGATTATGGTCTTCCATCTTCCTGTGAAATTGGTAACCGTTTTGGCTTTGTTAAGGACTGATGGTATGAGTGAATGGACGTGAGATAGCCATTCTTCTGCTGATTGTTTATACAAGACTATCTGGTTAGCTTGCTGCTCTTGTGCTGTGGCTCCAAAATTTCCCATGGTTCCTAATTCTGCCATTGTTCCCATTGAAATACAAATCAAAGATTGATGATCATTCCTTCTGTTGCCCCTTCCTGATCTGGGTTTGATGGAAGTGCTATTTAGTCCTGTCTGAACAGAGAAAACAGAACTTTACAACCAATATACATATGTAATTCATGAGTATATCATCAACAAAAGATGAATAGAACTTTACCTCATCTGAAACTGAAGTGTCGCCAGAACTTATCAGTGATTATTGTTGATCAACTGCACTTGATGAAAGAAGATCAAATCTTTCTCTCAGTTCTTTGTGTTCTTCACTTTCAAATTTCAGATCAGGAATCTGATAGACTGCAAAATGGAGATTAAGAAAGATCAAAACTTTATGGAAAAGTAGAGTAGAAGACAAAATCAAGAGTTCAGATGAAAACAACATTTAACAGATACAGAAGAATGAAGTTTTCCCACGTCATATGGTTTCTAGTGGTTTCTAAATGCAAGCTCATTAAATGCACCTCCCTTACTCTATCATATCAGTATGAATAACACAGCAAACACATTGACAGCCACGGAATATAATCACTCTTCAAGAACCATCATTGTCAATGCCAAAACCTCTCAATGCTTGCAAAGGTTAGTGTCTTGATTGGAGCAAATTCCTTTAAAAAAGGAAGGGGAAGCTCAATTTGTAATTTAGTGATGATAGTAACAGGAGGTAGAAATCTGGCTGAGGATCAAAGTAAAGACAGCAGACTTTTCTTTGAAGAGAAGTCAATGGCAAGTCTTTGTCTTTCTATTCATTAGACACCAATTGTAACTTGCAGTAAGCATTAATGTAAGGAGGTAAGATACCAAGTGGTTAAGTAATAATTGAGTAAAGGATGATGATTTTGAAAAGGGATCATTTAGTTTACCTTGGGTTTTAGAGTAGTTGACTTGATCGAATGAGAAAGTGATGCATCTATTGAGCCAGAACTTGAACTCTGAAATTTCCAGGAGAGATTCATGTAAGTATACAAAAGTAGAAGGGGTAACCAAGATCTATTGAATTATGCAGTCAAGTCAAATATCAGAGGGAAAACACACAAACCAAGAATCTAAGAATTTTTGTTTTTGTGTTTAGAAAGTGATAAAGAGCAGAAATGAGAGTATAGTAGGGTTAACTCTGCATATTTGGATCAGTGAAACGAATCCAAGAAACAATCAATAAGAAAAAAGAATCACAAAGCAATGTGTGTATCGGTGATTAAGCAATTAAAGTAAAATCCATTTGGCAAAGGAAAAGCAAATAAATGAACCAATTATGAGTTTGAGATCACAACTCTCTTTTTTTTTTTTTTTTTATCATCACTTTAGCAGCTTCTTTTTTCTTGTGACTTCTGTAAACCATCAACCGCAAAGAAAGCAGACCTTTAAGATTCAGAATCTCTAATTAATTGGAAAAATAAAAAAGTTTTTAAACCCAAAAATCAGAAAAAGTCTCAGGAATGAGAGAAGTAGACAGACAGCAGATTCAATCAGGAATTTGTAAGCTTTGAATCAGAAAGGAAGTAAACACATGGATGATGATGATACCAAAGCAAGGATTATGTGAGACGACATGAGAACATTATTTTCTTGGATAATAATAATAATAATAATAATATTGTAATCCCAATACTTACTTACTAACCCAGACAGACACAAAGGACACCCAAAAGATTGTTCTGTAAATGAAACTAAAAGCGGAGCTTTTGTTGAAATCTTGCAACAATACAACACATAAAACTGCTCACTTCTCTTCCTTCCTCCCCCCACGATTTTAAAAATCAAAACCAAAACCAAACAAACACCTGCTCCTGTCTTTTTGTTTTTCTCTTTGCTCTGTTTAAATATTTGAATAAATATTCAAATCACAAACTCAGATTTAGAGAGAGAGAGAAAGAGAGAGCAACTGTAAAAAAAATGGTTATACCATTAAAGGGACATAGCAACACGGTACAAACTCATGGCAATTTCAAATTCTAACAATAAAATAAAGTTTGAACTTTTTTGTAATAAATTCAAGAAACAGTTGATAATTTTCTAAAAAGCTACAACTGTCTGGTCGACGATCAGATTCTCCTCCCAAGAACAACCCTACGACCTTAAAAGCAGTAACTTTTTTAACTTTTTAGACTACTGAGTGAACACACAATACTTTACCTGCTGAACTGTTACTACGTAAGTAATATGCCACATGGCGTTGAGAATTTTTGAATCTAAAACAAAATAATACTCCAATTACAATAATGTGCTGATATTACAACTATGCCAGACAGACATAAGCATGTGTGAGTCGCGTGAGCTATGGACTATTGGCCCCCACTTACTTACTTACATCCACTATGCTTTTTTTTTTTTTTTTTTTTTTTGACGTCGACCCATCTTGATTAAGCCAAGTTTAATCCGCTGGAAGGGAGGCTCCGAAAAGTTCCTTCAGTCGAGACAGTCTGGCTTATATGGGAGAATAACACGCCTCGAGCCCGGGCTTCTTTCGCTAAGCAGTCAGCACGGAAGTTTTGGGCCCGTGGGATAAAACGAAGATCGAAGAAGTCAAAACTCTGTTTCAAGGAGAGTAAAATATCCAATTCTGACAAGAATAATGGCCAATCCTCGGGATCGTCAATCATCTTTACCAATGATGAACAATCAGTCTCAAAGTGTACCCTCAAGAGCCCCTTCTCATGGAGACATGAAGCTGCCCAGAGAAGGCTATCTAACTCGGCGTGTAGTGCCGAGAGGCTTCTACGACACCCTTGGAGGCCGCTTACCTCTCGCCCCATACAATCCTTATAACACCACCCTAAACCACTGATAATACCATTGCCAATCCATGATGCATCAACTTGGCATATAAGGGTTTGAGTGTCAATAAGGGGGACAATAGGTTCTTGAGACTCTTGTGTCTCTTCACTCTCCTCTTCATTGTCTTCATCGCGGGCTAGTCTCCAATTTTCCGCCTCAAGAGAAGCCAGTTGGAGGGTAGTCATAGGGGAGACACTTATCATTTTGGCAATGTAAAGACACTTATCATTTTGGGATTACAAATCAACTGTTTTATGATCCAAAGACACACAGAACAAGATTTGATCTACGTTCTACTTCCTTCCTGCTTCTATCATATTCTTCTTTCTGTATATTTGTATCGACTCATGCTGTTTTCTTCTCCGGTTAGCTGACAAACCATGCATACGTGTGGACCTTCCTTCTATTCTCTGGCGATTACATTATGCAACTTCACAAAGTCACCCAATGTAAGCTCTTCAGGCCTTGACTGCAAAAATTGTAGAACAAAAAGACATGAGTTTTTGACTCATACTAATTGGCAAACCTAGAGACAACTTCCCTAACAAGCCTATTTTAAGATATGATATGAGATTCATGTACACCATTTGCGGTGATTGATATGAGGTCCATGTAACATATAAGTCATCAGTAAGATTACTCACAGTGACTGGAAGACCTGCAACTCCAAGAGCTTTTTCTATCTCAGGAGATGACGATAGGTGCTGGAGGGACTTTCTCAACATTTTTCTCTTCCCATTGAATGCAGAATTCACCTGTTTTTGGGATTGGATTCAGCTGTTTTGTTGTTAGAAAAATCTAAGAAGCAGACTGGCTGAAAGAGAGTTTTAGCTACCAAAGAGAAGAAACTTTTGGTGGACGAAACATCGGGATAGTCCCTCGGATGCTTCAATTTGAATGTTACAACAGCAGCGTCAACCTGCAAAAACCGGCTATAATAATCATATATGTAACTGGTACCAATTTATTTTCTTGTGATGCAAAAGTATGAAGATCCAAAAACTGTTGATATACCTTAGGCTGAGGGAAGAAGTTTTCCCTAGGAACTCTGAAATTGTATTCCGGTTCTTGAAACATAGAAAGTTGCACAGTTCCTCAGCAAAAGAACCACATTAACGAGCACAAGATTTGCAAACAGATGAAGAGTTAAAATGGCGATAAACGGAACATTTACCTGAATAGAAGTTGACCAAAATGTTGATTGGTCGGTATTCAGATGTTCGCAATGCTGGCTCAACCAATCGCAAAGCTGCCTCATCCTAAGATAAGCCAACAAAAAAACTTGTCACACTTGATATATAGCATTTGAGAAAATCCTTTGAAAACGAGGAGAACAACTTATGCATTACCTGGAGTAAGAGAACAACTTGTGAGAAGATGTCACCCATAGGAAGTAGAAGCTTGACAACATCAGTACTTATATTAAAAGGTAAGTTGGACACAACCTGCAATAATAAAATTATACAAATCCCATTGTGTAAACAATCAATATTAAGATTAATGTGGTGCTGAGTTAGAGCCAAGTGACCCAAAAAGAGAGAAACTTGTGACCTTTGCAAAAGCTAAATCTGGATGTGATAACTTTCTACTCTCTAAAATAGAGAGCATGTGAGAGCGGATGTGAGACTTAACAAAATCCTCTTGCAACACCTACAAATGCAGCCATGTGATCAGCAAAAAGATATCAACTTTTCCCTGTGCCCTGAAGTCCCTCTAATATAATCCTTGTTAGAAAAGCCAAAGCAATCAGAGACAAACCACATGAGTTGAGTTGTTGGTGGTACCTTGAACTTGTCAGAACCTGCGAATCTTTCTCTCACCAAATCCACCATATGAGGATCCTAAAGATTTGGTTGCAAAATCAGAATCAACATTTGCTGTTGCAAATAAACAACCTAAGGGTGCATCAATTAATGGCAAACCTTCTCGATTGCAAGAACAGTAGCACCTAAATTGATAAGAACATTGGTCAAAGAGCCAGTCCCAGGACCAATCTCTAACACAAAGTCTCCTTCTTTCACATTAGCCGCAGCCGCTAGCTGATCGTTGATATCCGAATTCAGCATGTAATGCTGTGACATGACACAAACAGACGTACAATGGTTTCAATCATTCAACTTAGCTAAAAACATGAGCACACGTGGTGTTCGACCATTTGTCTCTGAGTGGTGCAGAGAAAGGGAGAACCTGTCCAAGGGATTTTCTGGGAAACCGGCCTCGAGAATTGAGAGATTTGAGGGTTGCGTGGTAATCATCTGGGCTCTTGGCGCAAGACACCTTCGTTAGAGAGACATTTGAGCTCCGCCGTGCTGAGATTTCCCTCAATAGCAACAGTGAGGGAGAATTGTCTCCGTTGTTTATCCATGACGGAAATGGTCGAGCCGGCGAGGGAGATTTGGAATTGATGGTTGATGTTATTACAACACTCATCCTCACTTCGCTCCCGATAAGACCAAACCTTTGCTCTCAGTTTTGTTCAAATCCGCCGTTTTCCAGATACTGTTCATTTGCAGTATGAGTAGTTTCCAGCTGACATAATTGACTATAGAGGCATAAGGTGCTGTGGTGTAGTGGTTATCACGTTTGCCTTACACGCAAAAGGTCTCCAGTTCGATCCTGGGCAGCACCATATTTATAACTTTTTTTGAAAACAAAGGAAAGGACCATAAAACAGGTTTATTTGTTAACAACTCAGTGGGAAGACTTGCTACACAGATGGATCTAGTAGATTAGAGAAAAGATTAAAAGATACTTCCTTTATACAGACCTAAAGTGGGTTGACTGACTAAGAACAACGAAATGTTCTATCCAAACAAAAGACGACGCCTTACAGACTTGGAAAGACTACGACTAGTTGAAGAAGTTGATTGTCTCTTCTTTTCAGGAGACGCAGAAGCTATTGAGCTCCCACCTGTGTCTATACTTTGAGTTGGTGTTGTTGTTGCTGCTGCTGCTTTCGTTGAACGGTAGAAATCAGTTATACTTCTTTGTACACCCATTGTTGTTGATCTTGATGATACTGCTTCTACAGCTACGTTCTTCTTTTTCGACTCTTGCAGTTTCTGACAGTTTTAACAAAAACAATGAACCAATAGATACAAAGGGGGGAACAAAACGGACAATACCCACATATATAGATAGATAGAGAGAACCATTCACATTACCTTCTCTTGCAAGAAGTGCTCGGTCTCATCAGGGAAAGCAGACTGAACAAGTCTTATGCATTCATCAGTTAGCAAGAAGCAGTCACCCTTATCATCTTGCACTTGTGGTTCATTAAACCCATCTAAGGGATCAACAGACTCCTCTTCTTCGACCAGTTCTTCTTCCCATATAACAACCGGGTTTTCTGGCTTGCCCTGAGTAAAACCACTTGTAGATATGGGTTTTCTCCACCTTATCACAAAGGACTGGTGCCCATTTCTAGTTTTTATGCACTTGATTGAATGAAACTCGTACTGTCCATATAACAATGGATTTCCCGTGTTGTTTCTTGCTCTTTCTCTTAGATAAATGGTCGACAGCATCGGAAGCAACATTTTTCTAACATAAGAAGGATCCCAGTGCAGGTTGAAAACCATGAAATCCACTAGATTTTCGGTATCAGGAGTTCCCCAAGAGATTGAAGAGCCTTCTTCTGCTTCAGAAGTACATAAAAGATTGGGATTCAGAACAAGAATCATGTAATAGGGACATGAAGTTGTTAAGTCATTTCATACCTGTGAAACTATCGGATAGATACAGTTCAGTAATCTTTCTGTTGGGAAATTCTGGCTCTAGCGCAATTTTATCGCAGACTTTGATCCACCAATTCTCGGTTTTCTTTTGTTCCTTCAAATCTCGATCCTTGTAACATAAGGAGCATTCACATCTAAACTCTAATGGCTTCTTAATGCAACCACTGTCACAGCTGCAATGCTCGCAAGAGGACTTGAAATGGGTTCTTTTGCTGCCTGGGTGTCCACAACGAGAACAGTGAGGAAATCTTCTTTTTATCTCGGAGCAGGATTCTTCACCATCACCATCCACTGATTTGATTCCACCATTAACTGCAGGCTTCAACCCTTTTCCAATGTCCTCTAGTCTACACGAAATTTCTCAATACGTTCAAGAAAATGACCAGTCACAAAGAAAAGTAGAGACAATAAACTTACTGATTATTATTACCTTTCGAGTATCTCGTCTTCAGAGAAGATACGGACAATGCGAAGTGCTTTATCCACACCAATCCCAAGAACACCACCGGAATCATAGTCGTTTCCAACCAGTAGAGACATGGCTATCAAGTGTTTCCGCTTCAGACCGAGGCCAGCTTCAATATCTGACATATGGTAGCACTCAAATGGCTCCTACACAGAATGTGATTTCATTGGTAAAAGAAAACCAATCCATTAGTCTATAGTGAGTTACCGGAAGAAGAAAAAACTTACTCTTGAATTAGGCTTGATGCCTTTGATAACGCAGTTAGCACCAAAGAGGAAAGCATCACTATCAGGAGTAATGCAAGCATCCACATAACCTTGGCTATTCAATTGTGCACAGAGAGCTTCAGCCTCACCTTTTGCTTTTACAACTGGGATACCGAGCAGTTCGAGTAGCTCCTACAAATGCAAAAGGTTGATAAGAAGATAATGCGAAACAAAACAAGCATCTTCAAGGACTTACCACACATTCCCTAACCCATTCACAAAACAGCATATTTCTCTCAACCGAGACCCCGTCTTGAATCGTAGGCAGGCTCGAAGTATCAATTCCAGAAGAGCGGTAAAATCTGGAAATTCTGGTCTGAGATTTCAAGGGTGAAGGTGTTCCATCAACCACAAAAACTGGGTACGCTCCAAACTGCAAAACCCTAAACCACATTATAATCACTTCGAAAGGGAAACCAAGATGCAACAATCAAGCATAACTGAAAACCCACATTCCGAGAAAACGAACCTAAAAAGAAATTGGATACAAAATTCAGAAATTCAATTGCAAGTATACATAATAATGAAGACAGGAGAAGCAAATAGCAAATGAGACCTTGGAGAAGAGATTGATTGTTCGGAAGAAGATGAGTCTGAGGTGAGGTTTAAGGGCAAAACCCTTAACGGCAGTCTCGTGCTGAACGATCCAGAAGGAGAGATCAACAGCGACCCGTTTATCTCTGAGATAATCAAAACCTTGTTGTCGACCATAAGGTCTCAACAAATCCCAGAACTTTCCTCCCACACCCATCAATTGCGAACCGAAGACCACACTAAACAAGCCACCAAATCGTCACACAGACTGAGAAGAAGAGATAAGGGCAATATTTGTAATTTCTAACCTTATAAGGAATCATCAACCCGCCACAATTATGGGCTCATGTTACGTGGGCTTTTTGTTTTAAGCCCAATAATTCGAAATGTACAGTCCTTGGTGTTAGAGCGGGAATTCGGCCAATTCCGACCTCAACACTTTTCCACGGTCCTGATCCAGACCTACATTTAGTACCTGTGCTATTACATACCCGAACTCAATTTTGTTTTGAATCTCAAACCTCAACAATAAAATTAAGGCTTACACATACATCGACGTTAACTTAATACCTAAGCCGTTAAACTTCCGTTAAATATTGATGACATGGATTTAAATGGCTTTGACTTGGCTTGTTAGACAACATGACGTCATATTAGTTGGTTTTTACCAGAAGAAACACACAAAACGTCGACGTTTCGCCGAAAGTGTTCAAACCTTCTTCTTCGACTGACTCATTCATCTCCGACGAGACGCAGGGTTCTGGTTGATCGAAGAAAAGGAGGTACCCAGAATTGAATTCCATGTTTAATTCATCTGCGGTTATGTAAACGATTAACCATATTGATGACCTGGGTTTGACGTGGCACTAGCATGTAACTACAAAAATATAAAAATAAACAATTATATCAAACGATGTCGTTTTCAGTGGATTCTTTTTACCACGAACTCAATAGCATTCTTGTGAGGTAAGATTTTATACTAACAGAATTGTGGACTCGATTTCTCCTATTAGCCAAAAATAGCCTGAAAAATGCTGAAAAAATCCTAGTGATAAAAAAGCTTGAGCGAATTTGTGGTGTTGATGATGTTTGTTTGAGTACATCAGCTACTGTGAAGCTAATCGATGGGCAACAGAACATGGTACAATGACCAATGTTTTTCTTGAAATCAATAAGAGAAACGACAGCTTTGATTAAAAAAATAGACCAGCTCTGTTTGATCTCTAGCTTGGTTGAAGATGCTGAGCTTGATTTGGTATGTGTGACTTTCCATCGAAATGTTTTAAACGCTATGACTAGGACTCTGGAAGTTGGTACATGCAATTAGGTAGATAAGGAGACAATCTGTCTGCAAATGAATTAGGTAATTCTATCATCCTAGAAAGAAGTAACTCTCTAATTCAAAATTGTAGTAATTAAGTATGATATACGGTTCTAGATATATGGTTAATCGTTTACATAACCGCAGATGAATTAAACATGGAATTCAATTCTGGGTACCTCCTTTTCTTCGATCAACCAGAACCCTGCGTCTCGTCGGAGATGAATGAGTCAGTCGAAGAAGAAGGTTTGAACACTTTCGGCGAAACGTCGACGTTTTGTGTGTTTCTTCTGGTAAAAACCAACTAATATGACGTCATGTTGTCTAACAAGCCAAGTCAAAGCCATTTAAATCCATGTCATCAATATTTAACGGAAGTTTAACAGCTTAGGTATTAAGTTAACGTCGATGTATGTGTAAGCCTTAATTTTATTGTTGAGGTTTGAGATTCAAAACAAAATTGAGTTCGGGTATGTAATGGCACAAGTACTAAATGTAGGTCTGGATCAGGACCGTCAAAGAGTGTTGAGGTCGGAATTGGCCGAATTCCCGTGTTAGAGCACATACATTGAGGGGTTCTTAAGGGTGAGTTTCTTAAAATCCTTATCTAAGGATCGATCCTTACACTGTTCACGCCACGTGCCGCATTCTTATTGGTCAACTTTTTTTTTTAATTTTTTTTTTTTTCGACAGATTAAAAAAAAAAAAAAAAAAAAAGATGAATAGTTAAGAAACTTAGGCGATAACACGGATGGACATGGTCTACTGTGAAGAGGGAGTGTGATCAATATCTCTGACTTTCATAAGAGTGGAAACAAAAAACAAATAAAACAACGCTAGTCGTCGCTTACGTGTTCCAACTTGGCTTCAAAGCCAAGACAAACGAGATTCTGTGGGAGAGGGAGTGTGAACAAGCAATGATTTGAATCAGAAAACATATATATTGAATATCATAAAGAGTAAATATTAAGTCACGCCCCAATTATTGTTGCATTGTCCTCCTCATTTAATGTCACCTACCGGCGGTGGAAGCTGCATCCCCCCGTCGGTCCTTCTTCAAATATCAAAACTACTTTCTACCTGCTTTATTTCATTTTGTTTTCTATTTATTTATATATCTTAAACCACCGAAGCTCAAAAAACTCGTATATTTATTCAACATTATTTATTTTTTTGGTAATCCAGGTTTATTCATGGACGCTGCAGCCCGAATGTGAATTCCGCAGTGGCCGGGGCTCGAACTCGTGATGACGGGTACCTCAGCTGAGGGTCCTTTACCACCAGAGCTAGAGGCTCCGGTTATTTAGATTATTTAGATTTACTGATGAGGCCATAGAACCAGAAGCCAAAGATCCAATGCCCATCATCAGGAAAGGTCCATTGACAAGGTCAACAACAAAGGCTTTGAGGAACCAAGTCAATGAAGTTGTGCAAAGTCTACTGAGTCAAGCTACTGACCAAGAGCAGGAACAAGTCTTCATCAGGATGGATAGCTCAACACTATTCAGCTCAGCTCAAAAAGGACTGACGATCTATAGCATCACGACTAGCTCAGGAAGTAGCATCGGCACTAGCTCAGGAAGTAGCATCGACACTAGCTCAAGCTTCCGAGGCCAGAATGCTACGATTGAAGAATGCTTCTGATCAACGGCCAAGGACATACCAAACATAAGCTAAGGTATGAGTTTCATTTATACACATTATATGACCGTTGTCTCTTTGTCTTGCAGGATCAAATCTTTGTTTCCCTTAGTAGTTTCAATCAAAAAGTAGCCGTTGAAGTCTTTATTTCATTAGGTCCCAATTGAGTCAGTACTTTCCTTTTATGTTTTATTTGCTTCAAGTCCCCTCGAAGGGCATAGCTGTTTGGACTGTTTATAAAGTCCCCTCTCACAGCCGTGTATCATTTACCCTAGATCAATAAAGTACACCGAGTGTTTTCTTCAAGCAAAGAAACCGCAAACTTGTTTTCTCTATTGTTTTGTGTGATTCAAACAAAGAGAAGGCCTTGTCTTATCAAGATTCAGACTCATAGGATCTTGTGGCGACCTCAATCCATTCCATCCACTGATTATTTCTGAGAGAGCTCTTAAGCCAGCAGGAATAATCTCATCTCTACTCACCATCCATCCAAGTCGATCAAACCAAGAGAACTCTTAAGTCAGTGGTTCGATCTCCATCAACCCATCAACCAAGCTTCTGCTCCAGGGCTACATCATCTGGTATCAGAGCCGAAAGGCTCCTAACAGGTGTTATCTATCCATTACTTTTGTTTTCATTTGCATCTAGAGTCATATTTTCCATTTCATTGCATCTTAATCCAAAAAAAAAAAAAAAGTGTTCATCATCTTCTTCCTTTTGATTCTTTGTTTGATCTGAATTTCTTGCATAAAAACCAAAAAAAAATCTGTTAGTTTTTATTAGTTACCTCTTTTGTTTTCCTAGATTTCGAAATCCTATTCAAAAATCAAAAAAAATATACCTATTTCCATTTTTGTTTTCATCGATTTCTCAAGAAAAGGAAACTCCATATTGCATCATTACTCTTGCATCCATAGCTTTCAATTTCGACTTTCTCTTTTTATTTACATAAAAAAAAAATATATATATTTCATTGTTACCATTCAGTTTAACCTTTACCTTTCTTCAAAACTTATTTGTTAGACCTTGATCCTTGATACTCGCTTGTGTCAGTTTCAGGTACTAATGGGAGAAGAAGTTGGACAAGATCAACTCACCATGAATCAGTTGCTTGAAACCATGAGAGACATCAGTGGTAGGCTCACTCAGCTGGAACAGAGGCCTATTCACCGAGAACCAATCCGCAACTTGAATAGAAATCATAGGCAGCGAGAAGAAGAAACAACCGATGACGAGATGCCTGAGTTAGAGGAGGATGAGCTACCTCCTGATCCAAATCAAGGAGGCAGAGGATTTAATATCCATGGCAGGGGTAGAGGAAGGAGAAACTATCACCAGCCTAGGCGTGGAGATAGAGGCAGAGGCAATGAGGATGATGATCAGAGACGTGGAGGCAAAGACTTGAAGCTCACGGCTCCTACTTTTGCTGGAAAGGTGAATCCGGAAGCTTATCTGGATTGGGAAAGAAGAATGGAGTACATCTATGAGTACTACCAATACTCTGAAGCAAGAAAAGTCTCCTTAGCTGCAGCTCAACTCACTGATAATGCATTGGCATGGTGGGACAGAGAAGTATCAGAGAGAAGAAGGTTAAGACATGGTCAGTTAAGCAATTGGGATGACATGAAGTATGCTCTAAGGAAGAGATATGTACCAGCTTACTACCATAGAGATCTTCAGAAGAAGTTCAGAAAACTCTCTCAAGGAAACAAATCAGTTGAAGATTATTTTGAGGAGTTTGAAACCATGAAGAACCGGCTGGAGGTAGATGACTCAGAAGAAACTTTGATGGCTCAGTTTCTAGATGGTCTTCAGGATAGGATTGCACGCAAGGTAGAGCGACAGCCTTATGAAGATCTTGAAGGATTGTTGCATTTAGCTGTCCAAGCTGAGCAACACATCAAGAGGAAGGTTGCTGCAACCAGTCGAAGCAGGACAACTTGGAATCAGCCTCAACGGAACCAAGACAAAGGCAAAGCGACAGAAGCTGACTCAAAGATCAAGAAATCTAACTATGAGCAGCCCAAGGGTAACAAACCCGACACCAGCAAGGCTCCACCTCAAAGGTCCAGAGACATTACATGTTTCAAGTGCCAAGGGAAAGGTCATTATGCTAGAGATTGTCCAAACCAGCGGGTGATGGTGTTAAGGGACAATGGAGACATTGAGTCACAAGATGAGGCAGATCTTGAGCTAGCGGAATCCGAAGAAGAGGTGACGGATTATCCAGACGTGGGAGAGATACTTGTGACCAGGAGAGCCCTTAGTGCATTGTTTGAGCCAGAAACAATCCAGAGAGAGAATATCTTTCATTCCAGATGCACCATTGACGCCAAGGTATGTAGCCTGATCATTGATGGAGGATCTTGTACTAACGTTGCTAGTGCTTACCTAGTAGACAAACTGAAGCTGCAAAAGACCAAGCATCCAAGACCATACAAATTAAGGTGGCTCAATGATGAGACTGAGATGAGGATAGCTGAGCAAGTCAGCATAGGCAAGTACAATGATCAAGTGAAATGCGATGTTGTGCCAATGCAAGCAGGTCATCTACTCTTAGGGAGACCATGGCAATTTGATAAAGAAACTGTGCACAATGGAAGGACCAACGTCTACAGCTTCACACACCAGAACAAGAAGCACAACCTAGCTCCATTAACACCAAAAGAAGTGTATGAAATGCAGAAAGCAATGGACAAAGGTTCCAAGGTAAGTAAGACCAATCTTTTTGTTTCACCTTCTAATGTTCTGAAATCTTTGGAGCATAAAGAACATGTACTACTCATGATCTTTAGAGAAGGGTATCTTTCAGGTTCGGAAGAGCAGGAGCATCCCTTAGCCGTGACTGAGCTATTGGACAGATTCAAGGATGTCTTTCCAGAGGACATACCAGCTGGACTTCCACCACTGAGAGGCATTGAACACCAAATTGATTTGGTACCAGGAGCTCCATTGCCCAACCGGCCAGCTTATAGAGTGAATCCAGAAGAGGCTAAGGAGCTGGAAAAGCAAGTTCAAGAGCTGATGTCAAAGGGATATATCCGGGAAAGCTTGAGTCCATGTGCTGTACCAGTTCTACTCGTCCCAAAGAAGGATGGTACATGGAGAATGTGTGTTGATTGCAGGGCCATAAACAACATCACAATCAAGTACAGACATCCTATCCCAAGACTTGATGACATGCTTGATGAGCTAAGTGGAGCAACCATCTTCTCAAAGATAGACTTGAAGAGTGGATATCACCAAGTCAGGATGAAAGAAGGAGATGAGTGGAAAACAGCTTTCAAAACCAAGCAAGGGCTGTATGAATGGCTTGTCATGCCATTTGGTCTCACCAATGCTCCCAGCACATTCATGAGGCTAATGAACCAGGTTCTAAGAGCTTTTATTTCTAAGTTTGTGGTAGTATATTTTGATGACATACTGATTTATAGCCACTGCTTAGATGATCATGTTAAGCATCTAGAACAGGTTATGCAAACACTTAGATCAGAAGGTCTTTATGCAAACTTAAAGAAATGCATCTTTTGCACTGATCAATTGGTTTTCCTAGGATTTGTTGTAAGTTCACAGGGACTTAAGGTGGATGATGAGAAGATCAAGGCAATACAAGATTGGCCGACACCTACAACAATAGGACATGTTCGGAGCTTCCATGGTCTAGCAAGCTTCTACAGGAGGTTTGTCAAAGACTTCAGCACCATAGCAGCACCTCTTACCTCAGTGATCAAGAAGGACAAAGCTTTTGAATGGGGAGAGGCTCAGGAGCAAGCATTCACACGGCTCAAAACCAGTCTCACCAATGCACCAGTATTGGTACTTCCTAACTTTGATAAAATGTTTGAGATTGAGTGTGATGCTTCTGGTACAGGAATAGGTGCAGTACTGATACAGGGAGGTAGACCAGTAGCTTACTTTAGTGAGAAGCTGAGTGGTGCAACACTCAACTATCCAACATATGACAAAGAGTTGTATGCTCTGGTGAGGTCACTGGAAACTTGGCAACATTACTTGCTTTCTAAAGAGTTTGTGATACATACAGATCATGAGACTCTAAAGCACTTAAGAGGGCAGACTACTCTTAAGAAAAGGCATGCAAAGTGGTTGGAGTTCATAGAAACTTTTCCCTATGTGATCAAGTACAAGAAGGGGAAAGAAAACATTGTAGCAGATGCACTATCAAGGCGCCATGCTCTCATAACCACCATGGAGTCTAAGATCATGGGATTTGAGCACATCAAAGACATGTATGCTGATGATCCAGACTTCAAGGACGTGTACCAGGAGACATCTAAGGCAGCATTTGAAGTGTTCTATCAGCAAGATGGTTTTCTGTTCAAGGAGAAAAGGTTGTGCATTCCACAAGGTTCCATGAGGGAGTTGATCACTAGAGAGGCTCATGGAGGAGGTTTGATGGGACATTTTGGCAGAGACAAGACTTATAGTGTCTTGAAGGAGCATTTCTTTTGGCCACACTTGAAGAGAGATGTGGAAAGGTTCTGTGCCAAATGCATCACATGCCTAAAAGCCAAGTCCAGGTTACATCCACATGGTTTATATATGCCTTTACCAATTCCTAACACACCATGGGTGGACATTTCAATGGATTTTGTTTTAGGATTGCCTAAGATCAACAACAAGGACTCCATCTTTGTAGTTGTTGATAGGTTTTCTAAAATGGCACATTTCATTGCTTGCAACAAGACTAACGATGCTGTGCAGATAGCTGATCTATTCTTTAAGGAAGTGGTCAAGTTGCATGGAATTCCAAGGACTATTGTTTCGGACAGGGACACAAAGTTCTTGAGCCACTTTTGGAGGGTACTTTGGAGGAAGTTGGGCACCAATCTGCTCTATTCCACCACTTGTCATCCCCAAACAGATGGACAAACTGAGGTAGTAAACCGGACTCTCTCAACACTCCTAAGAGCCACGGTTGGTAAGAATATAAACAACTGGTTATCTTGCTTGCCATTCATTGAGTTTGCTTATAATCACGCTAAGCATTCGATTACTAACCACTCTCCTTTTGAAGTTGTGTACGGGTTTAATCCTTTAGCTCCTTTAGACCTTGCCCCTTTGCCTCAAGCTATCTATACAAGTACAGAAGGAGAAGCAAAAGCAAGCTTTGTCAAGAAGCTACACCAAAGAGTTAAGGAGAATGTAGAGAAGAAAACCGAGAAGCATAGGCTGAAAGCTAACCAAGGAAGAAAGGAGGTGATATTTGAACCAGGAGATTGGGTCTGGCTACACATGAGGCAAGAAAGGTTTCCCAATCAGAGGAAGTCAAAGCTAACACCAAGAGGAGATGGGCCATTCCGAGTCTTGGAGAAGATCAATGACAACGCATACAAGCTTGAGCTGCCAGGTGAGTTAAACATTTCTCCAACGTTCAATGTTTCTGATTTAGCTCCTTATGATGCAGGTCAATCAGTTCTGAGGACAGAACCTCTTCAAGGGGGAGGGTATGATGAGGCCATAGAACCAGAAGCCAAAGATCCAATGCCCATCATCAGGAAAGGTCCATTGACAAGGTCAGCAACAAAGGCTTTGAGGAACCAAGTCAATGAAGCTGTGCAAAGTCTACTGAGTCAAGCTACTGACCAAGAGCAGGAACAAGTCTTCATCAGGATGGATAGCTCAACACTATTCAGCTCAGCTCAAAAAGGACTGACGATCTATAGCATCACGACTAGCTCAGGAAGTAGCATCGGCACTAGCTCAGGAAGTAGCATCGACACTAGCTCAAGCTTCCGAGGCCAGAATGCTACGATTGAAGAATGCTTCTGATCAACGGCCAAGGACATACCAAACATAAGCTAAGGTATGAGTTTCATTTATACACATTATATGACCGTTGTCTCTTTGTCTTGCAGGATCAAATCTTTGTTTCCCTTAGTAGTTTCAATCAAAAAGTAGCCGTTGAAGTCTTTATTTCATTAGGTCCCAATTGAGTCAGTACTTTCCTTTTATGTTTTATTTGCTTCAAGTCCCCTCGAAGGGCATAGCTGTTTGGACTGTTTATAAAGTCCCCTCTCACAGCCGTGTATCATTTACCCTAGATCAATAAAGTACACCGAGTGTTTTCTTCAAGCAAAGAAACCGCAAACTTGTTTTCTCTATTGTTTTGTGTGATTCAAACAAAGAGAAGGCCTTGTCTTATCAAGATTCAGACTCATAGGATCTTGTGGCGACCTCAATCCATTCCATCCACTGATTATTTCTGAGAGAGCTCTTAAGCCAGCAGGAATAATCTCATCTCTACTCACCATCCATCCAAGTCGATCAAACCAAGAGAACTCTTAAGTCAGTGGTTCGATCTCCATCAACCCATCAACCAAGCTTCTGCTCCAGGGCTACATCATTTACACTAAATAAGTTTAGCTTAATTGTGATATTGAAGTTATCACATTGTGGAAATATAAAACCAGGATAGTAAAAGTGTTTGCAATAGAGCATTTTAGGGATCAAAGGCTAAACTTTTCCCTCACTCTTCATACTCTGTTAGGCAAATACTTTCTTATATCCAGTAATCAATACGTGTATATGTTTCCCTTTATTGGTATGATATAAATGAACCCACAACACTTAAAAGCAACATTATGTAACAGACGCGCACATGAACCACACAATAGCGACAGTTACTTATTAACATCACGTATTTCATTGTACACATATATTATATTGTTCTTTCGACTCACATTTTCCTCAGCTTACAGCTCACATTATTCACACGTCACCCACAGTGTGTTATATACACATATAGATGAGATCATAGATACATCGATCGACTTCTTTAAATGCTCTTCTTTCCCTCTTAACGTCGACAACCGTCCCATGATGTTCCTCAGATCATTCATCTTCTTCCTCTTCCTTTTATTCACATCAAATGCTTCCTCTCTTAAACAAACCTACATCATCCACACTGTCAAATCCAACACCAAACACATCGTAACTTCACTTTTTAATTCACTCCAAACAGAGAATCTTAACGACGATGATATATCTTTCCTCCCTGAGATTCACTACATTTACGAAAATGCCATGTCCGGTTTCTCCGCCACTCTCACCGACGACCAGCTTGAGACGGTGAAGAACTCACAAGGGTTTATCTCGGCGTATCCAGACGAGCTCTTATCTCTACACACGACACATTCTTACGAGTTTCTTGATCTCGATATAGGGATCGGACTTTGGAACGAGACGAGTCTAGCTTCCGACGTTATCATCGGCCTTGTGGACACAGGGATCTCGCCGGATCACGTGAGCTTCCGAGACACGCACATGCCTCCGGTCCCGTCTAGATGGAGAGGTTCGTGTGACCAAGGCACAAACTTCTCTTCTTCCTCGTGTAACAAGAAGATCATTGGAGCTGCCGCGTTTTACAAAGGCTACGAATCCATCGTTGGAAAAATCAACGAAACCACGGACTTCAGGTCAGCACGAGACGCACAAGGACACGGGACGCATACAGCCTCGACTGCTGCCGGAGACATTGTCCCGAAAGCTAGTTTTTTCGGGCAAGCAAAGGGCCATTTCGCGTCCGGCATGAGGTTTACTTCAAGGATCGCTGCTTACAAAGCTTGTTGGGCGTTAGGTTGCGCCAACACTGACGTATTGGCGGCCATTGACCGAGCCATTCTAGACGGTGTCGATGTGATCTCTCTCTCGCTAGGCGGATCTTCACGTCCGTTTTACCTAGACCCGGTCGCCATCGCTGGGTTTGGAGCCATGCAGAAGAGCATTTTCGTTTCTTGCTCTGCAGGTAACTCGGGTCCAACTAAATCCACAGTCAGTAACGGAGCTCCATGGTTGATGACCGTCGCTGCGAGTTATACGGACAGGACATTTCCGGCGATTGTCCGGATTGGTAACCGTAAAAAGTTAGTTGGATCGTCCTTGTATAAAGGGAAAAGCTTTAAGAATCTGTTTTTAGCATTTAACAGAACGGCCGGAGGAAGAAGCGGTGCCGAGTTCTGTCTTGGAAACTCTCTCAAGAGAGAACTCGTCGAGGGTAAAATCGTCGTTTGTTTGAGAGGAGCCAGCGGCAGGACGGCCAAGGGGGAAGAGGTGAAACGGAACGGCGGAGTAGCGATGCTTCTGGTGAGCAGAGAGACGGAAGGAGAGGAGCTCCTAGCTGATCCGCACGTTTTACCGGCGGTTTCAATCGGATTTTCCGACGGAAAAGTCTTGCTGAAGTATCTCGAAGGCGAGGCAAACGCCACCGTCACATCTATTCGATTCAGAGGAACCAGGTACGGTGCAACAGCTCCGATCGTGGCTGCGTTCTCATCAAGAGGACCAAGTGTCGCCGGACCAGAAATTGTTAAACCGGACATTTCAGCTCCCGGGATGAACATTCTCGCCGGTTGGTCACCGTTCTCGAGCCCTAGCCTCCTCAGATCGGATCCGAGACGCGTCCAATTCAACATCATCTCTGGAACCTCCATGGCTTGCCCACACGTCAGCGGAATCGCCTCTCTAATCAAATCTGTTCACGGAGATTGGTCACCGGCGATGATCAAATCAGCGCTCATGACGACGGCGAGGATCACAGACAACAGGGATCAACCGATAGGAGATATGAGCGCGGGAAGCAATTCTTCGGCCACAGCGTTTGATTTTGGCGCGGGAAACGTGGAGCCAACGAGAGCAGTAGATCCAGGACTGGTATACGACCTCTCAACCGTCGACTATCTAAACTACTTGTGCAGCTTAAACTACACTAGCGAGATAATACTCTTGTTCTCCGGCACCAATTACACGTGTCCGACTAGTCCTGGTGATTTGAACTATCCGTCGTTCGCGGTGAACTTAGTGAATGGCGGCGGGAAGTTGAAAACGGTGAGATCATATAAGAGGACTGTGACGAACGTTGGATCACCGGCGTGTGAGTATATGGCTAACGTTGAAGAACCAAAAGGGGTGAAGGTGAGGGTGGAGCCCAAGGTTCTAAAGTTCAACGAGGTTCGAGAGAGGCTGAGTTATACGGTGACCTTTGTTGGAGAAGCTTCAAGAAATTCATCTTCTCCTTCCTTTGGAGCTTTGGTTTGGATATGTGGTCACAAGTATAAGGTCAGAAGCCCAATCGGGGTGACGTGGGAGTGAAATTTGCGTATTACTCTCCCATATATTTATTACCAAATTAAGAAAGATAAATTCATGAAACTCATTATCTGATTTTTAAAAATTTGATGAACAAAAGCTTACTGTAACTTGTAAGATTTTGAGAATAACTATCTATATATATACAAATCTCTTTATTTTAATATATAAGTATTTGTTGGAAGGATTTCATAAGTTGGAGGTGTCTTATAAAATTAATACCAGAAGGTCCAGAACAAACTATAGAACATATACTAATACAGTAAAAACTAAACAGTATTTTGTCAGTTTTCTCTCTATTCGAAAGTTTCTCTGTCCTCTCTCTGAAAACCGACTCACATAAATATAGTTTCGGTCATCGGTCCGGTGTCTTTACCGACCGACGGTCTGGTTACTTTTGTTTATCCGATGATTTTTTTTCAGTTGTGCTCTAAATAAAGAGAGATCGTCAGTTTCGTTTTGTTTTGGTTTGAAATAAATCTGGATCTCTTGTCCGGTTCTCTTCCTAAGGTTCCTCTCGGATTTTTTTTTACCGGTGGTATACCGGACTTCCAAAGCTATTTCAAGCTCTTCCGGATTTCTCCACGGGGTTATCCCTCACGGCGTTGAAGATCTCTTCCTCCCTTTCTTCCGAGTTGCTATGCGCTCCCCTCGTCGTTGGCTCCTTGGCCCAATCGCGTTGAATGGACTCGGCAAACACTCTATTGAAGATCGTGTTATCTTGTTCATGATTAACCATAAATTCGCAGAGATGCGGTGACTGAGAAGGAATCAATGAAGTATAACTTTCCTTATGCGGCGCTTGTAACGGATTGGTTGGAAAAACTGGCATGAAGTCGAAGCTGAGGAGTGAGGGCGATCCAAGCGTTCTTCCGATGGTCGGACTCTCATCGGAGTTCTGCATGTCTTGGTTCTTATCGACACGTAGCCGTGCTTGAGTGACACGTGCGAATCGCGATCTTTCCTTAGGATCTATCCGATTATGACTGGATTTGGGCTTTAATTATAACTAGCCCATTATGCTCTGTAAAATCTGTATTCCTTGGTTTTGTCTCCATGTATTTTCTATATGGCCTCTTAAGACCATGTACATTGATGAACTCCAAGATGGGGTTCTTAAAAAATTTTAATAATTTTTTAGTTGGTTTTAAATAGTTAAGAACTCTATTTTTTTGGCTCATCCATTGATGAAACCTTAATTGGGGTTCTTAACAAAACAAAATTATTTACTTTTTAATTGAACTCTAAGGGAGACAAACAAAATGACATGGATAACAAAGGCGTGATGATTTGATCACGCAAAACCACAATGAACTGATTTCTGAAAGTAACATTCACAAGGATGTATCACCTCTTTAAGCTCCTTTTCCATGTCTGCATATTCCGAGTTTCTAGGGTCTTGAGACAAAAGCCGCCTCACCTGAAACCAAAGAGTGTAAATTCTATCAGATAATCCAGGAGATAAGCAATAGCATGATCACAGTCATCATCATCATACACCTATGATAACTAAACCACAAGATTTACAAGATAGACCAAAAGGGAACAAGCACAAGAACATTATCAGAAACATCTAATGCACTTGACCTACATGATAATGCAAGATTCTAAAGCTGATATGCAATTCAGATACGAGTTGAAATAAGCAGGAATCGAGCATTTACCCTAAACATTTTGAGCAACTCGAGACTATTACTTCCTACACCATGGGTGTTTTGATATACCACGGAGCAACAACATTGATCCTTATATTGTCCTTGGCTCACTCGCAAGCTAAATTTCTCGTATGTTGATTGATTGCTCCTAAACACACAAAGGGAAACTAAAAAAAACAAACCAAAGCTAGTATCTGAAACATATGTAATGCTGCAAAAGAGAAGGTGTTTTTCTTTGTTTCCGTAGGACAAACTAAATACCTTCGGTTGCAGATCGGACCGACATATTCTTGAGGAAGACAAAACCAGAAACAAAGGATATGGACACAATACTTCCAGCCTCAAATGCTTTAAGCATCGGATAAGCATGTTGGCATAATGAAAAACAGATTCGAAATTCGTAGAAAGGAGAGTCGAAAACACTGCAGCAATGAACTCTACCATTAATTTTCCGATGTTCGTCCCAACATTGTTTACCTTAAAGCAGGACAAAAAAAATATTGTTTGAGAATTGTTCTCAGAGACATAACAACGAACACTTTATGTGCACTATCTCCGAGCATGATATGTAACCTTACAAGGATATTGAGCTTCCCGTGGAAGACAGACGACATAGTCTCCATCAGTAATGAGACCATTACTTCCTCCACCATATCGGCGGAGAAAATCAACGTACTCTGGAGAGTGGAACCGACCGATATCGGCGGCGTCGGCGAGGTTAGGGCGGCTGATTTCTAGACGCCAGTGGAGGTGATAGTGTACGATTAGACTATGAGCCATACGGATCCGGTGAGGTTTCATACGATGTCCTTGACCGTAGTAGTAGTCTCCGATCGTCGGCTCGTAGAAGTAACTGACTCGCCATTTTCGACCGTCGGGTCCCGACGACAAAGACACGCCGCTCTCGACCGAGAAAAACAAAAAAAAAAGCGAATGGGATAATGCCACGTCGTTTAAATACAAGTTCTTAAAATCCTTATCTAAGGATCGATCCTTAGCTATATCACTATTTTTCAAAAAATTTTAAATAAAATCGGCTAAGAAACTCAACCGATTTTAAGTGGCATGGACCAAGCAGATAATTACACGTGGTATCTACAATGCTACCGGCTAAATTAAGTATCTACGAAAACAAAGGCGAACCAAACATTGGGGAACCTGGAATAGCCGGTTTTTGCATCAACGTCGTCAGGAGTTTGGACAAAGGAAAACAAAAGACGCTTTCGTATTTATTCTCCCTCCCGGCGTTTCGCACGCGTTTCTTCTCCGACGGATCAGCTAGGTGTGTCTCACCTTTCCTCAGCTTTAGCAAGGTAATACATCGGAATCTGTAGAACTTGTTTTAGGCATCAATTGAAGGAATACAAACCCTATTTGGCCCATATTCTCGTTTCCTGTATTATATAATCGCTCTCATATAATCCTTGAGGTGATTTTGAATCTTCGGAGATAACCTTGGTCCGTTCACCCAGTTTCGGTGTTTTTGATTCCCAAGGAGGGAATCCTGCAGAGTTTATTGATATGAAATTACACTTGTTGTTGATCAGTGATTGATTGATCTTACTTTTACTTTGAATTGTTCTGCCAGCCGGAGACCGGAGTGTAGCTTGCTTATCTGAAGAAAATGGATAATTATGGTTCACGTTATCCATACCCTTACGGTCAGTACCCATACCCTCCTTACCCATACCCACCAGGTCCTTATAGACCTCCAGGCTCAGATGCATACCCTCCTCCTTCTCCTTATTATCCTTACCCACCACCGCCATACGCAACGCCACCACCACCACCATATGCATCGCCCCCTCTTCATCACCACGCTTCAGGTTCTCATTCAGGCCCATTGGACTACAGCCACAACCCACCACAGTCATCATCATCATCTCATCCGCCTCCTCCAGAGTACCACCGCCATTCTTTCGACTATCAACCTTCTCCTTACCCTTCTTATCCTGCTCATCCTCCTCCGCAAGGTACCTATGCTCCGCCTCCTCACTATCCCTATCAAGAGCCTGCTCAATATCCCCCGCCTGAACCTAAACCCCAAGACCCTTCTCCACCCCCTAAAACTCAATCCTATCCAGAATATCGCAGGCAAGACTGTCTCACTTCTGTGGGAACTGCGGCTCATGATAATGTAAGCAATTCTGGTTCTTCGTATCCTCCTGTCGATGAACTTCTAGGTGGTCTGCGCATTTCTGATAACCACCCGGCCCCATCGGTTCCACAGTTATCTTCCTACCCTTCCAACTCCTGGCAAAGCCGTCCCGGAGAATTGTATGGCTACCCTAACAGCTCATTTCCAAGTAACTCCCATCTGCCAATCTTAGACAGAGTCGATTCTTCAAGTTCTTATACTCCTGGCTATGCATCTGCTGAATCCCCACATAGCGCGGACATGCGGATGACCCTCTTTAGTAAAGGGTCCTTGAAGGTCCTATTGTTGCATGGTAATCTGGATATCTGGATCTATCATGCCAAAAATCTCCCAAACATGGATATGTTTCATAAGACCCTGGGGGATATGTTTGGAAGATTGCCTGGAAAAATTGAAGGCCAGCTTAGCAGGAAAATTACCAGTGATCCTTACGTTTCTGTATCTGTCGCTGGTGCTGTAATTGGAAGAACTTATGTTATGAGCAACAGCGAAAACCCTGTTTGGATGCAACATTTTTATGTTCCTGTTGCTCATCATGCTGCAGAAGTTCATTTTGTTGTTAAAGACAGTGATGTTGTTGGTTCACAGCTTATAGGATTGGTTACAATCCCGGTGGAACAGATATACTCAGGTGCCAAAATTGAAGGATCCTATCCGATTCTAAGCAGTAATGGGAAGCCTTGTAAACCAGGGGCAAATTTATCATTATCGATCCAGTATACTCCTATGGAACAACTTAGTGTTTATCATCATGGAGTTGGGGCAGGTCCTGATTACCAGGGTGTACCTGGAACATATTTTCCGCTTAGAAAAGGCGGAACTGTGACATTATACCAAGATGCACATGTCCCAGAAGGGATGCTCCCGGGTATTAGACTAGACAACGGAATGTCTTACCAACATGGAAAGTGTTGGCATGATATGTTTGACGCCATACGCCAGGCGAGGCGTTTAATTTATATCACCGGTTGGTCAGTGTGGCACAAAGTTAGGTTGGTTCGGGATAAAGTAGGTCCGGCATCAGAATGTACTCTTGGTGAGCTCCTAAGATCAAAGTCCCAAGAAGGCGTGAGAGTCCTGCTTTTGATTTGGGATGACCCAACTTCACGTAGCATCTTGGGTTATAAAACAGTACGTTACACACACCCTTGGCTGCCACTTCCTTTTGTTTTGGTTCTTTATTTTCTGATTTATATTTTCTTGTCTATTTCATATCTAATGCGTACAAGGCTCAACATTTTTAGGATTCATTAATCGATAGCTCTGGTTTCATGACATTTCTTCTTTTTTATATTAACAATTTCTCTTGTAAATCATTAAGTCAAATAAGATTGATTCATGTAGTAACTACTACTTCATTTCGGGATATGTACTATATCTATCTGGCATGTTTGTCAAATCTGGTGTCTCATATTAGTTTTACCTTTTGACTGAACTTGGTAACGGTACAGGATGGCGTCATGGCAACCCATGATGAGGAGACACGCCGTTTCTTCAAGCACTCCTCAGTTCAAGTCCTGCTCTGCCCCCGTAATGCTGGAAAGCGACATAGTTGGGTCAAGCAGAGGGTAGATTTTCACTTCTTTTCTTTCTGGTTAAACTAGGTATCCATCTTCTAATTAAAATTTAGTCCAACAGGAAGTTGGGACTATCTACACACACCACCAAAAAAACGTAATAGTGGATGCCGATGCTGGTGGTAACAGAAGGAAAATTGTAGCTTTTGTCGGCGGGCTTGATCTGTGTGATGGCCGATATGACACTCCTCAACATCCATTGTTCAGGACACTACAGACAGTTCATAAAGATGATTTTCACAACCCCACTTTTACGGTACAGCTTCTTAATATCCTCTTTCGGTTTAAAATCCTACGTAGCTTGCTTGGCAATTACTTAATAAGTGATTACCTTGAACGGTAGTTGGTAGGTAGGAGCAAAATCCCTTCTTTTATGAAAATATGATCTTAAACGTGTTCAAGTGGTATTCTGAAATCAGATGTGCTTTCGTTGTCATATAAAACCAGATAGGTGGTTTTTGATTCTTTAGAAAAGAACTTGTCTTCCAAAGTCTCTTCAATTTGTTGGTCTTTTCACAATCTTGCATAGCTCTCCATGGAAGATTTTGTCATTTGTAAACATCAAAATTTATGTATTCAATTTTTTTTTTTTTTTTTTAAATTCTGAATGGGGATAATAATTTTGTGTACTTCGAAATGTCATCATTTCATCAGGGAAACCTTTCCGGATGTCCAAGAGAGCCGTGGCATGACTTGCACAGTAAGATCGATGGCCCGGCTGCCTATGATGTGCTAACCAACTTCGAGGAGAGATGGTTGAAGGCTGCGAAGCCTAGCGGAATCAAGAAGTTTAAGACATCCTATGACGATGCGTTGCTAAGGATCGATAGGATTCCAGATATATTAGGAGTTTCTGATACCCCTGTTGTTAGTGAGAACGATCCAGAGGCTTGGCATGTTCAGGTAAGAACATTAAAACTGTTACTGTCTAGAAGAAGACCCGAGAGGCCGAGTATTTTATGAAACTATGATTTAGATCTTGCGTCAGTCTTTAGCATTGCATGGGAGTTAGAGATGAAGAGAAAGACTTTATGAAATTAAGCATTAAGTTGAAACCAACCAATATTCAGTTTTTCCTAGTATGTGTCTGCTATCTTGATTGAACATATGCAAATTATTGTCTAGACTCGTTTAGCAACATATCGTCTGACATCAGTTTCCTTGTACATGTTTCTTCTCTTTATCTCGTGCTACGTGCCTTTCAGGATTATCTTTATATAGAGGTTTCATTGAGACTGTCCTGCAGAGTCGATGAAATAAGTCATGCACATTTTGAAATTTGGCCAAAAAAATTGTCTAGGAATTTATTTCTGTATGGTGGTAGAATATAGTCGTGGTTCATATTACGCAGGCTAAGTTGATGTTTTTCTGGTTTGATTCAGATTTTCCGTTCAATCGATTCAAACTCTGTGAAAGGTTTCCCAAAAGATCCAAAAGATGCTACATGCAAGGTGACTTGAAAAATCAAATGAATCTTTAGCTGTCAATATGTTTGGGTGTCTAAATATTTCGAAGAACTAATCCATGAAAAGGTTTTTGTTTTGGATAGAACTTGGTGTGTGGGAAGAACGTGCTCATTGACATGAGCATACACACAGCGTATGTCAAGGCCATTCGTGCAGCCCAACACTTCATATATATTGAAAATCAGTATTTCATTGGGTCTTCCTACAACTGGAATGCGCACAAGGACATAGGTTTGATTATATGTCTCTGCCCGTTTATTTCAAGAATACAAGAAACCTGAGTTTTTTGCTAAAAATTATGAATCAGTGTCCTAGGATAGACATCATTAACTGTGCCACGTGTTACAACTTTTGTGAAATTATCATTATTGTCAACCATGAACTTCTACTTCTTAACGTTGTAGTAAGTTTTAGGTCACTTTATTATTTGTGTGTGTCTCTGGTTTTTCTTGATGATATTATTTTTTAAATTCCTGAGTTGGATTGGCTCTCAACGTTTCTATACAATGTTGTTGTGTAGGTGCGAATAATTTGATTCCTATGGAAATTGCGTTAAAGATAGCTGAAAAGATTAGGGCAAATGAACGGTTTGCTGCATATATTGTCATTCCAATGTGGCCAGAAGGTGTTCCAACCGGTGCTGCTACCCAGAGGATTCTATATTGGCAGGTATTTCTGAGTAAATGCGTGTGGCGTGGTTGTCTAAAGCCAAAATCTTCCTTTACATTTCTCAAATCAGAAATCACAAAACTAAGTAGAAACTAGTGGAGATGTTCCTGATGTTATATGCTCTTAACAAATTATATCATCAGTATGATTGTAAGATTTAAAAGTGAGATTAATATATGTAGGTAAGATTCATGTTTCTTACAGAGTTATGTCTGGGTATATAGAAGGTTATTGAAACTGAGTGTCATCGTTACAGCACAAGACAATGCAGATGATGTATGAGACTATCTACAAGGCGTTAATGGAGACAGGGCTTGAGGGAGCATTCTCCCCACAAGATTACCTCAATTTCTTCTGCCTTGGCAACAGAGAAATGGTGGATGGAATTGATAACTCGGGAACAGGAAGTCCAAGCAACGCAAACACTCCTCAGGTAACTAAACCCGAGACTGCCTTCTCCTTTAACTTGCTCATGTTGTTGAGACGATCTGATGGTGTTGCAGGCATTGAGTCGGAAAAGCAGAAGATTTATGGTCTATGTTCACTCGAAAGGGATGGTAGTAGATGATGAATACGTAGTGATCGGATCTGCAAACATAAACCAACGATCAATGGAAGGCACAAGAGATACAGAGATTGCAATGGGAGCTTATCAGCCTCAACATACATGGGCAAGGAAACAATCTGGCCCAAGGGGTCAGGTACATCCCGATATAATCACCTTAAAGATTAATAAGTTACGAGTTCATATGCCGGTTCTACAATTTGGATCATTTACTTTTTCTTGTTCATGTGCAGATCTATGGATACAGAATGTCGCTTTGGGCAGAGCATATGGCAACATTAGACGACTGTTTCACGCAACCAGAGAGTATAGAATGTGTAAGGAAAGTGAGAACAATGGGGGAGAGAAACTGGAAACAGTTTGCAGCTGAAGAAGTATCAGACATGAGAGGACATCTGTTAAAGTATCCAGTTGAAGTCGACCGGAAAGGTAAAGTCCGACCACTTCCTGAGAGTGAGGCGTTCCCGGACGTCGGAGGTAACATTGTCGGATCGTTCATAGCCATACAGGAGAATCTAACTATTTGACATATAAATAAGGAAGCAGTGTTTATTTTCTGAGAGTTGAAAATTGGATAATAAAAAGTAATAATTGTTTAACTTTACACATTATTATAACTAGGCAGGGTATATAAGATTACTTTTCTTCTTTAATTTGTCAACAATACATGGTATATAAGAATTTACCTAACATAAAACATCTATTAACATCATTAACAATGTTTCTCTCATGTATTTTATCAAACATTTTCACTGAATATTTTATATCTCAACACTCAACGCATCTGTTGATCATGTGGACAATGTATGTATTAGTGTAGAATAATGTGTCTGTGTGTAGCCAAAAGTGTTTTTAAAATGTAACATAAGTTTGGAAAAGTGCCGTTGAATGTAATAATTTCAAAGATTATTGTGTGAGTTTTTTGCCACATGAAGAACTAGAGAGAAGAAAGAAAACCATACAAATTTCCACCTATAAATTGTTCAAAACAGAAACAAGAAGAAGCTCAATAAAAATTCAGATCCAGTAGACGCCATGTGGGAAGCAAGTGAGTTCCGAGACTGGTCGAGAAAGAAACTTGAGATTAAAGGGATGAACAAAGCCTTAACTCTTGATCCGTTCAAGTTCTTCTTCGGCTGTTTTCAACTGCAAACGCAGTGTGTGTACTTTCCGCTCCAGCTCTTCTACATTGCCTCTGCTTGTGGTGGGATGGTAAGGCGTCAAGAACTTATGCGAGAATGCCTTTAAGGCTTCAACCCCTGTGACCTGTCATTTAAACATCCACAACAAGTTTAAATCTCAGGATGTAAGTTTATATCTTCAAAGTATGAGTATTTGGTTTCGATTCAGTTTTGCTCCTTGTCGTCTCTATTGAATCTCCTGCGTTCTTACCTCTTCTGGAAGCAGAGGAAGTTTTGTGATATTGAAGTCATCGTATAGCATATAAAACTGATCAAGATACTTCTGCTGCATCCTCATCCTTGCTCTAAGCAACTTGGACTCCACATCTAGAGAGGAGGCAAGTGAGAATAGTCGTTAAATTTGTACATAAAACAAGTTTGAAACGGGAAGATAGGCACAAGTGCAAAAAGTCTGAACTACCTTCGTCATCGTATAGTACTTGGTTGATGATAATGTTATGCGTGTCGATCTCAAACTTTGCGAGTTCCTGAACTAATCTCTCTGTTTCATAGAGAGACAAGAACTCAGGGATGCAGACACAAACGAATGTTGTCATATCCTGTGCATTTGTCAAATCGCATACAATTAACCACAAATGAAATTTTTTTTACAGGTATAGGAATTGTACAGTAATACAAAACTAAAATCGTGAACAGAATGAAGAATGTCATGAACACAGAAAAAAAGAAGCAAAGAACCAATTAAGTAAACGTTACCGGGTCTTTAAATTGCCGATTTACTTGTTCAATCACATCTTTCAAACCCTCGAGTCTTCCCAACAGAGCATCCTCCCCAAACTCATCCTCAATGCCAAACATACGGCTCATCTGCAATACCAACCGGTTCCTTGAAAAGTCAGTCAAAGAAGATTCCTGAAAGAGCAATTATCAATTGCCAAACATATCGAGTTCCACAAGCTTAAAGACATGCCTGATTAATCAAGCCACCAAATCTACTCTTCAACGACATCAATTTCGAAAGCCCCTTTTCTAGTGTGGCGGGGAACTGTAACAGACGGAGTGTATGTCCAGTTGGAGCTGTGTCAAACACAATAGTTTCATAATCCATTGTTTGCACCAACCTAAGGAAACAAAAGCATGTCAAAACATGACTTTGATATCACCTTGTTAATGGCTAGATAATTGTTAGGAGAAGAAAAAAACGGCATGGAGTGTAATATTTACTTGAGCATCTCAGCAAAACTCATCGCCTCATCGATTCCAGGAATCGCATTTGCTAAATCAGAGAATAAACTATCCATCCCTTCCGGACCAGCCATGTCATCAGTTTCAACAGTAGGATCCACCTCCTGAGAAAAGCAAACAAGAATTGCTACCAAGAAGCATTTGCTAATAGTATGTGTAATACATACACGCAGACACACCTAAGGAGCTTCAATCTTTGAAAATTAGCCATAAATAACTCATCATCAAGATCAAGCCTTTATGTAAGAGGCGATCCAGACATTAGAAAAAGAAAACAAATTTTGAGAAGCTCTGTTCGAATTGTCAATGAATGTGACATCATAAGTTCATAACCAATATCAAAATTTAGCTATTGAGCCAAAGAGAAGCGATATCACACACACATATACATATGAAGAATACAAGTTGGCCTCCAAGTTCGCACATCCAAATTCCAAACCTAATCCCCAAAAAAAACAGAATGGGGCATACACAATTGATGCTGAAGAGGTACAAATCATCTACAATTTATGTAAGCACTTTAATTTACTGAATCCTACAGCAGAATAGATCCAACAATCAATCTAATTCAGCTAAGAAGACGCAGATTGAGGTTAAATTTTGACTCAGAGAACTACGATCTGGGAAAGGAGATCCAGGGAGAGAGCGTAATACCATGGCAAAGAGATTGGAGAATCCTTGAATCAAAGTGGGCGATTTAGTGAAGCGTTGCTGAAACGCATCACTGAGATTGTGAGCCGGGTCGGTGGAGATGATGAGAACGGAGGATCGAACACTGGCGAGACAAATTGCGAGAATGGAACTGCACGTCGTCTTGCCGACGCCTCCTTTACCACCGACGAAAACCCATTTAAGAGAATTTTGGTCAAGAATGTTCTGCACTGTTGCCTCCGGCAAATCCGACGCCATTGTTACTGCTTCCTCTTCTCTCTCTCTCTCTCTCTCTAGCTGCCAATTGAATATCTCAAAGCTTTTAACTTGGCGTATGGAAGAGTTTAACGAGAGAGACTTAATAACGACGCCCGGTTCGTTCTGGTTTGGTTTGGTTTAGTTTCTTGGGTTATTTGGTTCTCGGTTAACGACATTCGGTTGGGATTGATATTGGTTGGGTTCTGACCTATGAATGTCTAAAACCCCGTTTCCGGCGGAGAGTTGAGAATGGCGGCGAGATCAGAAGAAAAAGCGAAACTGGAACTGTTCCTGGACTGGCTTCAGGTTTGGAATTTTAGTCATTCGTATGGGTTTCTTCGATCTTTTGTTTGATGGATTTATACTCAGGTGAATGGAGCTGAACTACGAGGCTGCAACATCAACTATTCCGATTCCCGAAAAGGATTTGGCATTTTCGCCTCCGCTGAAACTTCCGATGGTAAAATCTGAATGAATTTGCTAAAAATTCCTCTAAAACTTATCATTTTCCTGTGGAAATTTTCAGATGTTTTGCTCGTTGTTCCTCTTGATTTGGCCATCACTCCTATGAGAGTCCTTCAGGACCCTCTCCTGGGCCCAGAGTGTCGCCAAATGTTTGAACAAGGACAAGTCGATGACCGCTTTCTCATTATTTTGTTCCTCACTTTGGAGCGTCTCCGTCATAATTCTTCTTGGAAGCCGTAAGTATCTCTTTCAACAGATTTAGTTTCATTCATTGATAACACTACTAAGGGTAAAATTTTCATGCTGTGCTAGGTATCTTGATATGCTTCCCACTCGATTTGGCAATCCTCTTTGGTTTTCTGATGATGAGATCCTTGAGCTCAAAGGGACTAACTTGTATCACGCAACCGAGTTACAGGTAAATCTTTGGACTTTTGTTCCAATCTCTCTAACTCTTTTCTCATGTGACAGCTCCCACGTTTTCTCCTTACATATAATAATTCTGAAGAAAGACAATCATGAATTCATTTCCTGCCATTTTCAGAAGAAAAAGTTGCTGTCACTTTACCATGAGAAAGTGGAGGCACTGGTGAAAAAGCTTCTTATTTTGGATGGCAATTCTGAAAGGTTAATATACTTCAAAATTCTTATGCTACTTTAGATTTATATGATTGTTCATTGATGGCCAGCCAATCATATTTTTTTCGTGCAGCAATGTTTCCTTTGAACACTTCCTCTGGTACGTTTGTTGCCTACTAGTTATATTTCTTTTCAGTCGAACCAAAAAGGTCTCCTGAGTGATCTTAAGACCTTTTTTCGTTGCCTCAGGGCAAATTCTGTATTCTGGAGTCGTGCCTTGAACATTCCTCTTCCACATTCTTTCGTGTTTCCACAAAGCCAAGAAGATGTTGACGGATGCCCATCAACAAAGCATACACCTGAAATGGATCAAAAAAGCAAGTCATTATTGTCAAGCCAATGTTTCTGTTTATGTCAGATCCCTGTAATTTGTTTCTCTATACGACTGGCCTCTAACTAAAAAACTTCATGAGTTTCTTCATTTTCTGATTGGTAGAGATTCAGGATCAAGTCCGTGGCACTGCATCTGTAGGACCTGGAGATACTGTGTGGGTTGAGGGGCTTGTTCCTGGCATTGACTTTTGCAACCATGGTATGCCAATTTTTTTCTTCTTTTTATTTTTAGTCGAAAAAAATCTGTTTTTGGTTCTGTGTCCCATTATGTTGGTGTGTTTAATGAATATATTCTTGGTGTGATGTGATATGATGTACTATGGTTGTGGCAGTGTAGATTTGAAGCCTGTGGCGACTTGGGAAGTTGATGGGACCGGATCAGTATCTACAGTTCCTTTTTCCATGTACCTTCTCTCCGGTTGGCCAATATACTTTTTGTGTTACCTCTCACTTTCAACAAATATCTATCAAATAATATCGAACATTGCTTTTTCCTAAGTGCCACAATTCTGTAAACTGAACAGTTGCACAAAATCCTATTCCAAACAAGGAGATTTCAATCAGTTATGGTAACAAAGGAAATGAGGTAAGACATTTTGCATTTACTGGGAGCTTGAAAATAGAACTGAATGGATCATGTTTGTTTTCCAGTCAAATATGTCGTTTTGTTTGCTTGAATATCTTGTATTGAGATACATAGGTCTTTGGGTTTAGCAAAATTATCACATCTAGTCCTTTGTTTGAGTATTGTGCCTTCTTGCTATCTGCAGGAGCTTCTTTACCTGTACGGATTTGTGATAGAGAATAATCCCGATGATTATCTCATGGTAATATTATGTATGATTCTTAAGCATGTTTGAAGATCAAGAAGATGCTCTTCAATTTTTCTTTTCTTCCAAATCTGCTGTTAAGAGTAACATTGGATATATTCAGGTCCATTATCCTGTTGAGGCGATTCCGAGCATCGCTTTTTCTGATTCCAAGGGACAGCTTCTTGAAGCTCAGGTTAGCAGTATAACTGTCCTCGCATTATCGTTCCCAAAACTTTGATAATGATTTAATATGCAATCTGTTAAACTTTGAAAAATCCTCATTGCAGAAAGCTCAACTCCGGTGTCTCCTGCCAAAATCGCTCCTGGATCATGGTTTTTTCCCACAAACCACATCAATAGTCAGAGAAAGCGATGAGAAGGAAAAAGTCAGGTCCTGTAATTTCAGTTGGTCTGGACAGCGTAAGACGCCCTCATATATGAACAAACTAGTTTTCCCAGAAGATTTTATGACTGGCTTGAGGACCATTGCCATGCAAGAAGATGAAATTTACAAGGTCTCAGCTATGCTTGAAGAGGTATCATCACTCATCTCTTCAACTTAAACCCAAATCCTGGAAGAAATTCCGTTGCTGAAAGTAGTGGATTGGGATCAGATGATATTCACAGTTTAACTTCTTCCACTTGATCACTCGATATTGCTTTTATTGAGACTGAGTATATATATATTTTTTTGTTGTCCTGGTGAAAGCTTGTAGAGTCAAGAACAGACGAGCAACCTAGTGAAACTGAGGTCAGGATGGCAGTATGGGAAGCATGCGGGGATTCTGGAGCTTTGCAGTTGCTTGTGGATCTCCTTAATGCAAAGTAAGCAGATTTTAATTCCTTACATGTTACATGATGATATCAAGAGCTAACCAACATGTTTGTTTGTGGGATCAGAATAAAAAATAATATATACTATCAAGTAAGTGATGCATTTATTCCTGACAGGATGATGAAGCTGGAGGAGAATTCCGGCAGTGAAGAAGGAGATGCATGGCTCCTTGAGGAGGCATGCGTCTTGGAGAGCCATGAACAGCCTAGGTACAATGTTGATGATAATAATAGACAGTTTAAGAGTTGGAATATCAGAGGAGGGGGTTGTTGGCATGCATGCATGCATAATCTAGACAAATATATAATTTAATATGCATCAAGTACACAATCTCTCTTGACATGTTCAGATTTTGGTTTGAAATGTGTGATTAAAATAGGGAGTTGGAGGAGGAAGGGATAAGGATGATGAGCAGAAACAAGTGGTCAAGTGTGGTATACCGTAGGGGGCAGAAACAACTCACAAGACTGTTCTTGAAGGAAGCAGAGCATGCCCTTCACTTAGCCCTCTCCACTGACCCTTAGAGTATTATTATTGTTCTCATTTGATTAAATAAGAGGCTGGAGTCTTTGTAAAGTCTTTTCATATCGGTTTCTTTTCTTGTTGGTAGATTGCTTACATTTTATCCAAATTTTATTTTCTTATCTTTGGAGGATTGGTTTCTGTCCGTTTTAGGTTTCCTCTAAAACACTAAGGCTTCTCCTTCCCTTAAATCACTAGAGTTTTTGTTTTTCCCATTAATAGGTCCGTTTTGTAATGGTTTTTTTTTTGGTTAACAAACCTTTATAATTAAAAGCTAATCTCCATAAAAAAAAGTAAATGTTTACGGAAGACATCCCATACAGGCATAATTGTTGAAACACTTTTATCGATGAATTCCAGATGACAAACAAAGACATCCTAAAAAATTGACTCAAGAATTATGATATCAAAAGTACTATGCTTCGCTAATAATACGGCACATATAGTATATGCCTTTGGCTTAACTTAATTGATTCATTGATCGAGCTGAGGTCAAAACAATATGCCTTTGGCTTTAAGATGAAGGATCCACCGTATAGCAATGCCACTAGTCTTTCTCTCCGGTGGTGGACGATCCTCATATAGCTTGCGATTAGAGACTGGTTTACTCGTCACCCAGGGTGAAGATGCATACATGACGTACTGCAATACTTGTAGTTATAACGGTGAAATGGAACTTTACCGACCAACGAAACATGGCAATATGAACAGACTTCGCTCCCTGATGATGATGATGATGATGATGGTATTGTGGTCGAACTGCTTTGAATGTTAAGTGATGCCATCCGTCTTTCTGCAGCTGCTGCTCTCTTTTCCCTCTCGGCCGCCATTGCTCTCCTCACTTCCTCCTATTAACAATTTTGACACAGAGAGAAAACAAATGTTGATGTCCTTTCTCCTTAGATATCATACTCGGATCATATTATACATATTGGGTTTTGTGAAGCTCACCACTTTAGAGATTGGTTTATCCTTCTCAGCCTGCGCAGCTTCCGCCTGTAAACACAAGGAGGGTTAGGTAACAAGCTAACAGTCTCGACTAGTCCGATGTTTGTTTTAAATAAGACACTGATTAACACGTTACTTGAGCCTTCTTTTCTCGGGCTTTCCGTAGTTTCTTCAATTCTTTTGCTCTTGCTTTCTTCTTGGCGTCTTTCTCTGCCTGTACCAATCATCACCATCACAAATCAAGTCAGTCAGATGGTGGACTCGGACAGAATCCCATATGAATCCAGATATCTCTGAACACAATCATGGGAGCATAAATACAGAACTTTTATACAGCACCATAAGAATGATTGTATTTGGACCCTAACACACGACCACCACACATATCCATAAACTCCTGGATAGAGCTTAGCCTAAGAAACCAGTGCATAAAGAGAGGAGTTGTGCTCTAGTCCTATGTTTGCATGTTGCCAAATCCTTCCTAAAGAAGTCAACAAATACAAAGTACCTTACCTGCTTAGCAGCTTGCGATTCCTCCATCTCCTTGGTGAGCGGGCTGGGTACTTTAGCATCATGCCAATTCCATTTTTCAAGGTTTGACGCCATAAACCGCCTGAAAGCGTTTCTCACTTCCTTGTCATTTGCAAGAATGTATGGCGTTCTGCCTCTTTCGTCCTTAGCACAAGGATCCATACCCTCCTCCAGTAACTTCACAACTCTCTCACAATCACTAGATTTAGCAGCTTCATGTAATGGAGTTGACGTACCAGTAACTCCATCCCCAAGATCCTCTTCTATAACGTTTGGCTCCTCTACGATTATGCTGGTAGAAGAAGTTTCATCAGGCTCATCCAGTCTTGAGATTTCACCAGAATCCTCAGTGTGGGTGTGCACCACGATATTAGCTTTGGCTTCTTCTGGTGGATTTACATAAATCTCCTCAGTTACATATGCAACCTGAGTCAACTGATTATATATACGCTGTGATTCTTTGAAGGTTGGCCGCCGGATGGTAAATGGAACATTTCGAACAGCACAGTTTAGGCTGCTAAAGTAAGGTTTGCCTCCATTGAAAAGCAGTTGCCTACTGCTTGAGGGAGCATGGACAAAAACACAAGAAGAGCCATCAAAATAAGGCTTCCAGCTAGCAAGTAGCTCTTGTATATCCTAACAAAGTTGAAAAATGATGATTAGAATCACACATCAAGCCAACGTGTAATTTTCATCGAGGATAAGAGTATATAAACAAAAGTTTTAAATTTTTCCTTCCTATGATCCTAACCCCTGCCGACAAACCATCATGAAGGTGGCCAATGTTTCCACCCGCTTATGAGACCTAAATTACGTTTTCAAAACTGTATAATTTAGATGTTCAGAGTCCAGCATTGCCTTTAAAAAATCCAGAGCCGCAGATGTTATACGTGGGGCTTTCTATTCTCTTTATGTCCCTAAGCTATTCTTTCCTCACTTGAGATGAAAGACCCATCTAATCTACGATGAGGGCTTTTTATGAAAATCAAAAACTGAGAAACCATGTCAAGAGAAAACAATAACAGAAACAAGTTGGCTAAGCAAGTTCCGGGACAAGTAAACAGATCATCCCCTAATAACTTTCTTCCCCAAAATCAGTAACAAAAGGAGTTTAGAAGAACCTAAGACTTTGAAATCTCTGGGTGACAGGCGAAGATAACCGCATCAAAACATGACAGCTTGTTCAGAGACCAACCTTTTTCAAAGCAAGTTCATTATAACGACGGAGCGAGGCTCCGGCAGAATGGATACTTCTCCCGCTCCCATCTTTTGTGGACTGCTTTTTGCCTGCCTTAGCTCTTACAACGTATCTATACATGGGGAAGGAAATTAAAGGACAAGAAAACGCTAGGGAAGACCCATTTACACAAGATTCATACTTAAAATTTTGTTGTTTACAGAAGTGACATGTAGTGTTTCAAACAAATGATACTGATAATAGTTTCTCGGAGTTGGATTCAGATGTGCAGTTCACTTATCATAAGTAGACATATAAACAATATTCTGAACTAAAAATGTGAAGAGGAAGACGTACCTGTGAAAAGTCTTATGAGCCACAACCGACTTTCCATTAAAGACGGTACCGGCAAAGTGGCCACCACTAGCAAGCAACACGACACACATTTGCTTATCATCCTTGTTCTCTCGAATCAAATTTCTCAACCTCTCAGTCACTTCACTCTCGCCCAAGCTCCCACAATCACCACCAGAAACTCCTCTGTCATCCTTGTATGAAACCCTTTCAGCCTCGTCCATGATTAAGCATTTCCAGATAGAAACACTGTCACCAGTTCGAAGACGAATAAATAGCTTCTTTTTATCAATACCCTTTTGAGCATCAACAACCTGGAACAAGGGTCTTGCCTCAGCTTCGTCCTCTGATCCTGAAATACTAGACACATCATAGTCTTGGACCGACTCAGATGTCAACTCATCAATATCTTCTTCTCTCAAAATAGCCTTGCCAGCAACACTCAGCTTGATCTACGAATCAAATATAATGGTTAGTCCAATGAAAATACACACAATAAGTCGAATTTAACGCCAGCAAGTAGTAACTCAGAAACAGAAAAGAAGAGTGAGAAACTATTACGTTAAGCCGATGAATATCCGACTTGAAGTGCGAGCGTTGATCCTGAAGGGATACAAACTCAATTTTACAAGTGTTACATGTCCATCTATCCAAAATCACGCCGTCCTTAGAACTTTTCTCGGCCGCCTCGTCCCTTGTATCCGGACCGGAAGCGGGTGAAACCACATGTCCTAACCGGACTGAAGGATTCAACAACCAACACGAGTCAAAGAAATCCACCGTCAAATCAAATATCGATCGAGGCAGCTTATATTCCGCGTCAGTGGCGGTAGTGACCGTGGTGGCTCCGGCGGCGACAGAAGAGGGCTCGTCGGTCGCCATAGATTATTAACGAATTAGAGATTGATTCATCTGCCAACACCCAACATAAGTACTTGGGTTTGAAAGCTTGTTAATGGACCTACAATATCAATTAAGATGGCCCATATAATGCCCAATACTACAAGGCATCGACGTGAAACGCAACTGCAGAAAAATCTGGAAGGAACGGAGGAACAAGCATCGAAGCAAGAGAGGAACAGGAAAGCAACTGAGAGCTCCGAAATTTGAAGTTTCAATGGTGAGTCGTTCTATTTATTTTTTGTACATATACTATGGAGTTTCTTGTGTGTTTTATTCATGGTCTTGGTCTCGTTGGCGCAGTCTGTAACATTGCACACGAATCTGGGTGATATAAAGTGTGAGATCTTCTGTGACGAGGTTCCCAAGAGTGCTGAGGTTAGTATTTCGACTGGACTTGTTTTTTTCTTAGAATTTTTGTCTCTTGCTAGTCCTGGACTGTTTAATTAGTGTCCATCTCTGCTGGGTTCTTCTATGGAGGATTTTCTCTGCTAGTCTCTGGATTATGTATTTTATAATCCAAAATTAGGGTTGTTATGAGATTATGTACCAGCTGAATCTGTCTTGTCTTCCATTAGGTTTTCTATGCGTGGTCATTGTGTATGAAGCAGCTGTTAACCTCTTTTATTTCTGCAGAACTTTTTGGCTCTATGTGCTAGTGGCTACTACGATGGGACTATATTTCATAGAAATATCAAAGGGTTCATGATTCAAGGTGGAGACCCAAGTGGGACTGGGAAAGGAGGAACTAGCATCTGGGGGAAGAAATTCAATGACGAGATTCGAGACTCCCTTAAGGTTTCATCTCTGACCCTCCACATACTTTCAGCTTTATTCTCTCTCTCAACTAATAACCGCTTGGGAGCTATTTTAGTTTCGGTGGAACTAGACGGAGATGAGTATGGCCATGCATATATATCGCTAGTCTCGACTCTCGAACCCTTTTTTTGCCTGATGCCATTCTCTTGTATTATGCAGCACAATGCAAGAGGGATGCTCTCGATGGCAAACAGTGGGCCAAACACAAACGGAAGCCAGTTCTTCATTACATATGCTAAACAACCACATCTCAATGGATTGTACACCATCTTTGGCAAAGTCATTCATGGCTTCGAAGTGCTTGACATTATGGAAAAGGTAAACTCTAAACCTTTTTACCCTCTCCCGATAAATCACCTCATCCCCAAGTTCTTATGTTTTGTTCCTTACTGTTGACTGTTGTAAGTTGAGTGTTAAAAGGAGAATGGTTTTGATGATTAGTTATTGGTTAATTGAGATGCATATTATTGATCTGAGTTTGTTTACACATAAAACCCCATCTAATTGATTTGAGTGATGTGATTGCAGACTCAAACAGGTCCTGGAGATAGGCCGCTTGCTGAGATAAGGCTAAACCGTGTGACGATCCACGCCAATCCACTTGCTGCTTAAGTCGAATGCAGCAGAACACTGGATCTCTACCCAATCATTGTCCTTATAAAGGGAATTTGTATTATCCCTTAGTATCATTATTAGACTTGCACAATCTTCTTCTTTTTGGAAGGGATCTACTATGAATCAGTTGACCGCCATATTTACATGTTCTAACCTTCATCATCAAGTTTTGAAAGCCACAATCACTTGCAGAGTTTCATATTTTAGAACTGTTGCCATTGAAGAGTGCTGAGATTATGGAAACGTTCACGTGGGCCTTGGAAAATTCATCAAGGCCTACCAAACCATATAAATGGGCTCAGCTAAACCTGACCCGAGTCCAATCACTGCAAAGGGTAATTCAGTCTTTAAGGCAGATCACTAAGCCGACCCGTTCGGCGCAATTAAAGCGACCATTACCTGCATGGACTGAACCACTCTGGTTAAGGGACAATAAGGTAAATGTCCTACTCTTTTTTGACACAGTAGGACCCATTTAAAACCAACGCCACTGTCTCTGTCTTCATTCAAAATTACGAACCGAGTGTGGGCCCCGCCATCCTTCACCTCCATCATCACTGTTTTTTTATTTATGTTAAAAAACCAAAGAAACAAAGAAAATAAACCCTGGTTCGTCTGTGAGAGCCTTTGCCTCATTTCCTCTTATTTCTCTTCGTCTTGACTAATCTGGAAGTAAAGAAGACATAGCATATGGCTATGGCGTCTTCTAGAAATGGTGCGAATAGAGGATCCCTGAGACCGATCTCTGGAGCTAATTCCTCCAATCTCAGATCGTCTTCTTTCAAATCCAGGATTCCTTCTTCGGCGCCTGCTCCCCGTCGGAACTCTTCTGCTTCTCTGAGTGGAGGAGACAACGGAGGTCCGATTATTGTCACTGATAACTTACTCAGATGCGATTTGAAAATTAAGATAGTTGATTTTCTTCTTATTGAGCTCTCAGTTTTGTGTCCCGGGGTTGCTAGTTTTGTGTTAGTGAAGTAACTCTGTTTCCCCTTGACGTTTAATTGCATTATTTTACGTGATGATTTTCTCGATTAGATGAATTCTTCTGCTATAACCCAATACGAGTGTTTTTCTGCTGTGCTTATTTAGAATCGTGGTTGCTGTTTTTTGTTTAACAGTGCCTGGGAGAGTTCGAGTGGCTGTAAGATTACGACCTCGAAATGCAGATGAGTCGGTGGCAGATGCTGATTTTGCTGATTGCGTTGAGTTGCAACCTGAGGTTGTCTCCAATTAGTGAGGGGTTTGCTTTCATAATAATCTCAGCTGATTCTTATTAATCACTGATTCTTATTGTTTTGGTGTTTAGCTTAAAAGGTTGAAACTCAGGAAAAACAATTGGGATACGGAGACTTACGAGTTTGATGAGGTCCTTACCGAAGCTGCTTCACAGAAGCGCGTCTACCAAGTGGTTGCCAAACCTGTTGTTGAGGTTTTGTCTTTGCCTCTCCTTCCTTCACTATCATTCTTTAGATACCCTTCAATCATGAATTCCTATTTTGATTTCTAGAGTGTTCTTGAGGGTTACAATGGAACTGTGATGGCTTATGGTCAGACGGGTACAGGAAAGACTTTTACCCTTGGAAGATTAGGAGATGAAGATACTGCTGCTCGTGGTATCATGGTTCGATCTATGGAAGATATCATTGGAGGCACTTCTCTAGAGACTGATTCTATCTCTGTTTCCTATCTACAGGTATCTTTCCTTTCCCAACCATTCATTGATTCTTTGCATCCTCTAGTTTGTTTTGAGTCTCTTTTTTTCTCCAGCTTTATATGGAGACCATCCAAGATCTCCTTGACCCAAGTAATGACAATATTGCAATTGTCGAGGATCCCAAAACTGGAGATGTCTCCCTGCCAGGGGCTACCCATGTAGAGATCAGGAACCAGCAAAATTTCCTCGAGCTGCTTCAGCTTGGGGAAACACATAGAGTTGCAGCCAACACTAAACTGAATACTGAATCTTCTCGAAGTCATGCAATTCTCATGGTAATTCATTTCATTTTGATCCTTCTCCTAGGTCTTTTTCCTCTGCTCTATTGTTATGTTGAGTTGATGATGCATGATCAATAGTTCAGGTACATGTCAAGAGGTCGGTGGTGGAAATCGAAGATCCCGTCTCAAATGAAACGGACAACTCATCTCACCTTGTTAGACCATCAAAGCCACTAGTCAGAAGAAGCAAGCTTGTTCTAGTAGATCTTGCTGGCTCTGAACGTGTTCACAAGTCTGGTATAAACCCCTTCTAATAATTAAATGAGCTAGCTTGTACAAAACTCTTCTTGTGGGATTGCTCATGTTCACCTCCTTACTTGCAATGCAGGCAGCGAAGGGCACATGCTGGAGGAAGCTAAATCCATTAATCTCTCACTTAGTGCTTTAGGGAAATGCATAAATGCAATAGCTGAGAATAGCCCTCATGTTCCACTTCGTGATTCAAAACTTACTCGCTTGTTGAGAGATTCATTTGGTGGTTAGTTATCTTATGCATTCTTCGTCATATGCTATGTCCTGCTGTCTTGATTTCAGAATTCCTACTACACTTTTGACTTCTCTATATGCGATGTAATGGTGTCTTGATTTCACTTGTATCTGTTGTTTGCGTTTCAGGCACAGCAAGAACATCCCTAATTGTGACAATTGGTCCCTCTCCGCGTCATAGAGGAGAGACAACAAGTACTATATTATTTGGTCAAAGGGTGGGTTTACTAACTTTACTCAACCCGTAATGAACAAGTCTATTGAGACGTTTCAAACCCCTAAGTATCTTATATCTTGGGCAGGCAATGAAGGTAGAGAATATGTTAAAGATAAAGGAAGAATTTGATTACAAGAGTTTGTCCAAGAAACTTGAGGTCCAACTTGATAAGGTGATTGCTGAAAATGAGAGGCAGCTGAAAGCATTCGATGATGATGTGGAGAGAATAAATCGACAAGCACAAGATCATATATCAGAAGTCGAAAAGAACTTTGCAGAGGCCTTAGAGGTTAGTTAATGCAAAAGCCAATTAGGTGCCTCTTCGCATATATATACCTGTGTTTTGTTTTGCTACCTTCTGAAATCTAATTTTCTGTTTACAGAAGGAAAAACTGAAGTGTCAAATGGAATATATGGAGTCAGTTAAGAAGCTTGAAGAAAAACTGATCTCGAACCAGCGGAACCATGAGAATGGTAAACGCAATGGAGAGGTACTTGCCCACGTGACTGTTATTATATGCTTTTCAGGTGATTGGAGTGTGCATCTTTAATTAGTAATTATTACTTTGCATTGCAGGTCAATGGGGTTGTTACCACTAGTGAACTCGCTAAGCTAAAAGAATCACTTGAGGATGAAATAAAGTTAAGGAAGGCAGCTGAAGAGGAAGTTAACAAACTAAAAAGCCAGTCTACACTGAAGACAAGATCAGGGGTACCCAGTCTTTAACTTCTCTTTCGCTCTCTATATCTCTCTAATGATTCAATATCTTAGATACTATTTAACATATCCCTCCGGCGTTTTAGGAAGGCGAAGATGCTGGAATATCAAGATTACAAAAGCTGCTGGAGGATGAGGCTCTTCAGAAAAAGAAACTTGAAGAAGAGGTCACCATTTTACGAAGTCAGCTTGTGCAGCTTACATTTGAAGCTGACCAGGTACAAATTTTAGAATCTGAATGGGTCTCTCCTTTAATTGCTGTAAAGGAATTGCCTTAATACATCAGATAAAACGATTTATTTCCATCATTTTCTCTCTTTGATATAGCTGTTGTGAATATGAGGCACATTTTCAGATATCACCTATTAACTTGCTTCTTGTGTAACTATATAACAACTGTATGTTGATAGTAATTTTAGTCCAACCCTGAGTCTCATGAATTTGTTATCTAACAGTTGAGTCATATTGTTCCAGATGAGAAGATGCTTGGACAGAGGTGCCCCGGGGAATTCATACTCTGGCACAGACTCATTACCATCACGCCATTCCCAAGCAAGAGAATCTGTGAACGGAGAGAAGGCACCATTTGCTACACTATGTGAACAAGGTAATGGAAACTTCGTCTAAAATGTATGAACCAAGAGTACATCCCAATGTCTATGCGGTTCTTATAACTTTCCATACTCTTTGAAACAGTGGGTCTACAAAAGATCTTGCAATTACTGGAGTCAGATGATGCAAACATCCGAATTCATGCTGTGAAAGTTGTGGCCAACCTAGCAGCTGAAGGTAACTTTGCATCATTTCTGAGGTTCAGTATTTTTTTATTTATTTTTTTGCTCTAGGTCCTCAAAGTTGACCTATGTTTTTGGTTTTGATAAGCAGAGGCAAATCAGGAAAAGATCGTTGAAGCTGGAGGTCTTACATCATTGCTGATGCTTCTCAGGAGTTACGAAGATGAAACTGTCAGAAGAGTTGCCGCTGGTGCAATTGCCAATCTCGCAATGAACGGTAAACTCTCACTGCTATTGCTTACTATTTAGTGGTTAGACAGACGGTGAAGGCAGAGAGCCAGAGACAAAGTAGTTATTTGGCTTGTGGTCACTTGGTGGGATACAACGCTCATGAGTTTTATTTTATTTTGGTTTGTGGGGTAACAGAAGTGAGCCAACAACTGATTGTGGACCAAGGTGGAATCAGCTTGCTATCTTTAACAGCTGCAGATGCAGAGGATCCGCAGACCTTACGAATGGTTGCTGGAGCTATTGCTAATCTCTGTGGCAATGGTAATATTAACACCCAACAGCCTTTAAAAAAAATGAAGAATGGATAAATGGACAAGAAACCGACCAAAATTGTGAAACAAATGTTTGGTTTGGCAGACAAACTTCAAGCAAGACTATGGTCGGATGGTGGAATAAAAGCGTTGTTAGGAATGGTTAGGTGCGGACATCCGGATGTTCTTGCTCAGGTTGCTCGGGGAATTGCCAACTTTGCAAAGTGTGAATCCAGAGCAACCACTCAAGGTAAAAAGACAATATGAAAAAGCTTTTACAGTAGAAATAGTATTGAGGTTAATGTGAAGAAAGAGTGTATGAAGGTGTGAAGAGTGGGAGATCGTTGCTAATAGAAGACGGAGCTCTTCCGTGGATTGTACAACATGCTAACGATGAAGCTGCACCAATCAGGCGCCACATAGAGCTCGCGTTATGCCATTTGGCCCAACATGGTGAGTGTCTTTCTTTTTGTCTTCTCTTGGTCCCTTTGACAACCATTGTCTTGATTTTACTGTTTGGTGTGGTGGGACAGAGGTGAATGCCAAGGAGATGATAAGCGGAGGAGCATTATGGGAACTGGTGAGAATATCAAAGGAATGCTCAAGAGAAGACATTAGGAGTTTGGCTCATCGTACTCTCTCTTCCAGTCCCGTCTTCCGTTCTGAGATCCGCCGCCTCGGCATCCACTTTTGATGATGTACTTTTTATAAACAATCAACAACATTATGTATTCATTCAATTTTTATTTTATTTTGTTTCCAACATGTACTAACTTATTTCAACTTATTTAGTTTATACTTTACTTAATGTTTGTCTTGTGATTCATTCAACCTCAAAATAAAGTACAGATTGGTTAAGACTTATTTTGCAATGTGTCATAAACATAGACCGTCTAATATTACAATTTACATATAATGAAAACAACATATCCGACCACAACTCGTGAACGCTAATCTCTCTGCCCATGGGGCTAACTAAACAATGAAAGAAGCAAATGTAATTGTGATTAAAACAAACAAAAAAAAAAACTCTAAGAGAAGAACCAAATCAGGAGAATTATGAAGAAACTCGGTAATAGAAAATGAACAAGAGAGTAGACAAATCTTACAGAGATAATAATCAGCAGCAATACCGGATGAGAACAGGTCCCATTGATCTCTCAAGCATATCACTAAGAGCTACTTGTACCTCTCCTCCTGTCCCATGTTCACAGCTTATCAACGTCTCTATCAGAGGAAACAACTTCGGCAAGTTCTTCTTCAACAGTGACTCTCCCATGTTTCCCAGTGTCTCAATCGCAGCCACCACTAGCGGAGCCCGCGCTGTTAGCTCCTTGCGTTTTCCCGACCCCGAGGGAATCGCCCATCTAGACGACTGCTCCTTCGAACATGAAATGTCTATGTAAAACTCCAACACCTCCCTGCAGAGGCTTATCAGGTGGCTTTCTATCTCGGCCTCGTCGTAACCCAAAGGCTGGTCTGTTATGAGGTTGTCTAAGAAGGTCATACATGTTTGGAAAGATTCGTTCTCCAGGCGAAGGAGAGGAGCTTCTTGGGATTCAGGGGACGACCCAAGCTCCTGAAGCTTGGAACGTAAGACTGAATCTGCGTTGATTTTGTGAGCGTTGGATGCGATGCCGTGCATAGTGCCATAGAGCATCAACATGTGACTGGCTGTGAGAGATGTACGGTACATAATGTAGATATCTGTTACCGCCTGCAAATAAACAACAGAAATACTCATAAGGTTGATTATATGTGTGTGTGTGTATATACATATATACATGCTTCATCACCAGAGAGGCTGATATTGACTGACCTGGATCAGAGAAATCTGAATTGAAGCTTTGGATTTGGCATCTGCTACGGCAGCATGAAGCCGCCTGTTTCTTCTTCTCAGTGTGTCGTTGGAATTATCACTTGTTTCATCCTCATTGCTGACATCCACCGTCAAATCTTCACTGGTAACGAATGAGAAGTCAGGGGATGTAGCATCTGCTGCTTCTTTAATACATGACACAACCTCAACCCATTGTTCGTCTGAGAATTTATGACCGACGTCACTCATCAGACGTACGAGCGCAGCAATGCCCGCACCAGCAAGACTTTGGTGAGGGCGTTTTATCAAGCTTACGAATAGCATCAGTACATTCTTAAGGAGAGGGTTAACTGTCTTGTAGAAATTCACAAAGAGGTCTACAACTAGCTGCAGAGCTAACGAGCATGTCTCGTAGAGCCAAGACTCTTGCTCGACTTCCCCATTATCAGCTGAATCCTCACCAGACGGGTCAGCGTCGTGACGCACATAATCAAATATCCGAAATAAAACAGACTCGAAAACCCGTTCCCATAAGGACAGACTGAAATGGTCACCGTGGTTCCGCAGAGTATCAAACAAGACTTTCAATGCAACCTTCCTAATTTCAGCTCTTGGGTCGAAACTAAGTTCAGATAAACCTGCACAGCAAAGTAGGGTGTTGAGAATCAGAGAAGGAAAATGAAAAGATGAGTGCTCCAAAATAATGGCTTACCAGCTAACAAGGGAAACCAAGAATATAAATGTTCATCGCTTTCTAGAAATTTTCCACTATCATGGTTTCCGCCTTTTCCTCCCTGAGGAGAAGATGGAGGGTTCCTCCTCAAAGATGAACCGACAGATCCTTCAGCAAGTTTCCTCGCGCAATATTGAAGGAAAGCAATGGCTTGGAGACTGATATCTTTCTCAAATTTACTATTGGTAAACGCAACTAGGCAATTCACACAGTCTGTGAAGGTGGTTGTCTCTGTCTCCGTGATGTGTGGGAAGTAGTCTCGGATAATCTTCTCAACCATTTCAAAAGACAGGAACACGATATTTTTATGTGCATCGTGTGCTGCTGTCGTGAAAATCTGCAAGAGCAAACATATTTCAGTAAGTAGATCTGTCATCAACAACTGAGAGAGACATCAAAGTAAGAGCATGGAGTTTGATAGATCAAATACCATGAACATGCTCTTCCATCCGGACTTGACACTGTTAACACGTGATAAAACCATCTGTGAGACACATCGTATAATCAATTCCCTGATCTCAACAGCACCACTTTTGCGCATGACGACAACAAAAGGTTTCATAAATTCATTTTGGAAGTTATAATTAGCCAACTCTTCCCGCTCTAAGAACTTCATAGACAGCTGGCGCAAGGAATCCATAGCAAAAATTGCAATGGAGAGGTTATCAGAACAGCCAATAGTCACAAAGAAATCGGAGAGCACATGCCAGATGCTCGACCAGACAAGTCTTATGCGGTTCATGTTATAGTGCCTGCCATTGTAACCAACATAATATACATAAGAGAGAGAGAGTTTGAGCAAGACACAACATATATTGTTGACAAAAGATTGATCCTTACGCTATTTCTACAATCTTTGTAAGGCTGAAGACTCGTGGATCAGATGGAGATCGTAATTCATCCATGGAAACTTTGCAGAGTGCTTTAACGAAGTCAATGATGGCTTCACTGTTCAACCTTTGACTACGCGTAAATATCCGACTCATGTCACCAACCTGTTCTAGCAAGTTCAGATTAGATATCAGGTTGTTCATCTGTTCAGATGTCACCGTATTGGAAGTCTTGCCAGCAACACCAGAACCATCGTAGGAACCCCTTATCACAGCAGAAGCAGCATACTGAAGTTTTCCAGGTGCTTTTTCTTTAACCGCAGGTACTGAATTTGTCTTAGCCAGTGGAGAGTTTCCTGACTCGGTTTGAGGAAATGCAAAGAAAGTAGCATCAGGAGGCGCTCCTTCCCCCAAGAGATGAAGATGTTCAAACCGAGAAACACAAGTCAAGATATGCTCCCATGCATCTTGTAGATAGTTACCTTCTTCCTCTGCCAATTTGACTATTGCCTGTCAGTGAACAAACAAAAACAATTAATCCATAGAAGCCGCTTCATATCATCCAAAGTGTCCAACTCAATTCAACAAACAAAAAAGAAGAAAAAATCTAGGCCAATCACCATTACCTACAAACTAGAAAAGCGTAAAAAGAAACAAGACATGTTTTTTCCCCAAGATTTTCACACTCAAAAATGTGAATGCTAGTCCAGTTTAGAATAAAATTTAAACTGAATGAGATTTCCCTAACTCATTGTGTACCCTGAAAATAAAGAAAGAAGTTGAGAGAAAGGATACCAACCTTTATGGCCTCAATGTTTTTCTGCTTGATATCAGCAGGAGAGTGGAGAGAAGTAAATTTTGCTAGTGATGTCACAAAGGCATCTCTGTGCGTCTTTAAGGACATTACAGAAGTGACATGGATAGCATGGTGGAAACCCTCCAGACATAATGTCGTAATAACTGCATCATCACTCTGGTCAAGCGGAACACTGAAAGCAGCCAACATAGGAGCCCAACACACCTCAACCATAAATCTGAGTATAACTACATCCGAGGCTGCATAATAAACTGACCTACAGTGGAAAACAAAATCATAAACCCGAGATTCACTTGTTCGGGTTCCAAATATAATATCATAGCTAAATCGAAAATAGATGTAACAATAAGAATAGTGTTGACCTGACCAACTACCAACTCCCAAAGAGCTACTTTAAAAAGATAAGATGAATGATGTCCAAAAGAGAAGAGAATGGAAGAAGAATTATCTTGCATGAAACAGACCACTGAACAACAGCGTGCAAATTATATATATATATATATAAAACACGATAAAGTAAGCTTCTTACTCAGATTTGCGAGCTTTTTCTTTAAACCTCTCTTGCATATGCCTAATAAGATCATCACTGGTCTCCATGTACATATCGTCACCACGCCTAGGAACAACAATATTTAAGATAGTATCCAAGCCAAGTAATCGACTTGAGTTTGTCGGCTGCTTCTGTTGCGGACCCAATCCATCGTCCTTCATCTTTATCTCATTTCTAGATATCCTTTCATATAATGCACGTAGATATTCCTCAGGCAAGTCTTTCCCATCGTCTATCCCACGATTATTTCTAATAAAACCATCAGCTGTCATCTGCACGTTGTGATTGAAAACTTTGGAAATGAGTTACATTGTTAAGCAATTGTACCACAAGCTTCAAACTATATTATACTAGGATCTTCCTAAAGAGGAATTCGGTAAGGTTCTAAGCGAATCAGCTCAAATATGTACCTTGCTCTTCACCATAGGGTTATGTGCATCTGTGTTGAGCAAAATGACAGAGTAAGCGAGGACATATGCCGTATCAGCGCTTGAAAAAGCCTTTGGGTTACATTTACAGTAACGCTCCGCAAACTTCTCCATGATACGATCAATTTTCTGTGCTTCTCCTGGCAGCCTAAAGCCCCGGAGAAAGGCTCGAATAGCCTCATCAAATTCCATGCCTTGAAAATCGAAAGAATCCACATACGCATGCATCACTTTAAGGGATAAGTCTTCTCTTTCCCCCAGATAATCACCTACCAAAGTCTTGTTCAACCCCGATGCATCTTTCAAAAAAGCTGCTATCTCCTCTGGTGAGTCTCCCACCTTGTTTGCCTTGATTAGAAACTCAATACCTTTCTTAGGTTTCTGGTTGAAAATAGATATACCTTCCTGCCATCAATAAAACCAAATCAGTTTTTAGATGAAAGACTGAGACAAAAGAAAATAAGTACCAAAACAAATTTAATGTGAAGTTTTACCTGAAGTTCAAGCTTATAAGCTCGACGTTGCTCTATTGCTAAGGCGTCAGAAGTTCCACTAGACAATTCAGACTGAGACTCTGATGTTTCAACAACCACATGGCCCCCATCCCCGTTTTCCACCGGATGGCTCCCTTCTTCAAGATTCCTATCATCAATTTCTAGCGTTTTTACTGAATAAGGATCTGGAAGACGCAACTGCTTATTCACCCAGTCTCCCACGGACCTTAAAACAGCAACTAAGCACTTCAGGGCTTCAAGTTTCATGGCTGCTTCCTGAGGTGGCAACAAGGTAGTAACCATACCAGGAGGCACTCCTTGAGCAGTTTTGAAAAGACCATTGACCATCCTAAAAACAAGGTACAGAAAACAAACACGAAAATGAATGTCACTTCAAATCATTATTGACCTCAGATTTTATACCACAAACAAAGAACAGATCCAGGGCTAAGACATTATTGTCCCTACAAATGAAAATTTCTAAACTAGTGACATAGAATAAGGTAACAACAGCATATCAATTCATACCTCTCAAATATATTGGAAGAGTTGACATCGCAATCATAGTTGATGAAGATATCTACCAAAATTTGTGAATCAACGCAGAGCTTGTCTAGGAACCGAAGCACTATCATCTTCTGTTGAAAATCAGGTTGAGCAACATTCTCCAACACTCTTAGAACAATCATAGGGAAGAAGACCCCAATCTCTGCCTTCAGCCCAGCACGAAATCTGGAAACCAAACTAAGTAAAATCGAGCAGGAAAGCTGGAAAATGATCATAAGATTTGAAGCACTGTTTTTCAGCAAGGAGAGACACAGATACTGCTTGATGGCGCCTAAGAACCTGTTTCATCACGAAATGAAGCCAGTTTCAAGAAGAAACACAGACAACTATATAACATCCAGCCCAAACAAGCATCAAGCAGAGGGAGATAAATTACCAGTTTCCAACGTTTAAAGCTTAGGAAATATTACTGAAACTATAGGTATCATAACAAACTACACTACCTAATGTGGTCTATAATAATAAATGGAAGAAGATAGGTAAAACAAACCTATCGCTGGTTCTAAAGACAGCACCGGCATTCTCGAGCAGAATCTTCAATAACTCGAGAGCCACAATCTTCCCTCTCATCAACTCTGGATCTTCCTTGGGAGGCGTCTTCATGGACAGCTTGCAAAGTGCCCTGAAAACCAAGAAGGCGTCTCTTCGCAGCTTATTCCCAATCTGAACCTCAGAATCATCGTCTTTCTCCACTTCTCCATCGGCCAGCTCCCCTTTCCTTCCCTCGAGGGCCGATTTATACATACTAATCTCCCAGTACTTGGCATCCAACATATCCTTATCCGTAGAGTCCAACAAATCAGTAGGATTGGCAGCCCCAGGCAATGAAGTATCGAAGGCCCCGTCGTGGGCGCCAAACGTGCCCTTGGCGTTGGCAGAGTTGAACACTCCATCAATATCCTGCATGATTTTGGTAATGAAACCTTGAACGGACTGTGTCGATGATGGGTCTGATTCAGATTTTCCCGTGGGCTCCATCAGCTCGGCCACGACGATGGGCTGAATCGGGACTGTGGATGAATCTGCCTCCATTCTTCTGAAGACGATGACAAACATCTGAACCAGCGAGGCTTTAGCTGTCGCCTGATTAACCGCGTTTCTGCTTCCTAAGTAGATACCATAACAAGTCCTGACGATCTGTAGTAGAGAATCTCCATGGATCCTCAGCGAAATTGAAGTGACAGCAGTTAAGAGCGTCTTGAGCAGGAGTAGCTCGAGACCTTCATCATCCAACTCATGACATTTGCAGATGGTTTCAATGAGCTTGGAAAGGAGTAGGGCGTCGAGACCGCCAGTGGGATCCGCCTCACCGCGAAGATAGCCATGGGCAATCAGCTTCTGGATGCAATCAACTGCCGGATCGACAATCTTGAGAACGCCGGTGGCGGAGGCGTTAATAAGAGGGCTGAGGATGATCTCCGACTCGGCAAGAGAGTACTCAGTGGCTCCTCCGTCGTGAAGCGGTCCAGGAAGGGAGGATCCAGGTTCAGAGTCAGCGAGAGGAGAAGAATTATCCGGCGATCTGAGGCGTTGGATGACGGATTTGCACTCGTGTGCGAGCTTGGAGTGTTTTCTCCAAGAGGCGTTCTTAATGATCTTGTCCAAAGCAGGAATCACAACTCGACCTAATCGGGAATCGACCTCCGTAGAAGCCATTCCAGATTCGCGCTAACCAGTTCAGATCTATAACATAAAAAAGAGTATGGAGTCACAACAACTCTTCGTCCTATGCGATCGAGCCAAACCAATCTTACCGAGTCACTGAAATCCAGAAAGGGGAGAACAAGAAGGTGAGCTCTCTTCTTCTTCTTCTTCTTCAGTGAAGTAACGATAGTAATAATAACCGAGAAGGAAGAACCAGATCCGGATTTGAGAAAACAAATAATACATTTATTTCATAAAACGGGCCCATATTAGGCCCAACAAAGGTCCACAAGTAAGCAGCTGATTTGTGGTGTTGCTGGGGATGATGTCTCATGTCTATCCGCCAGAAGTAGAGAGAGCAAGAGCAAAAAGCTACAAATTCTCTCTTCGTCTCGACCAAGTCTGTCTGTGGCTCCGCCCGACTCTCAGTCTCCAGTTTAGCTGAACCCACACCCACAATTTCTGTATTTGTTTGATCCTTTGGCGGCGGAAGCCTTCGAACTGAAATAGTTGTTTGCGATTCTGAGATTCTTGTTCATGTGAATACTTTCCGTCAAATATTAGTTTTTCTATAATGGGATTTTATAGCTGCAACGCAGTGTTGAGCATGAAATGTCCCTTTGTTATTGGAAGCCATAAGCTATACCGTCGCATGTTTAGAGGAACCCCATTGTTTGTTGAATCTCGTCAAAATAGGCGTTTTGGTTGCAAATGCACGATGGTTGGTGAGGTTGTAGACAAGCAAGGAGCAGAGAAAGAAAGCCCCAGGTTTGATTGGGTTGATGTTGGTCGGAATCTTACAGATGAACAAGAGGAGGCAATCACTCGGATTCCTATTAAAATGTCAAAACGTTGTCAGGCGCTCATGAGGCAGATTATTTGCTTCTCCAGCGAAAAGGCTAGTTTTTGCGATTTGTTAGCTGCTTGGGTTAGGAGGATGAAACCCATTAGAGCTGACTGGCTTTCTCTTCTTAAAGAGCTCAAGAATATCGAGTCTCCGTTTTATATCAAGGTACTTGCTTTCCTCATTCCATAGTCGATTTGCTCTTCACATGTATGTCATAAAGGATGTGCCTTTTGGTTTTGATCTAGCACGGGAACTGATTTCCATAAAACAAGATAAAAACATGGTAGTTTGCTATGCAATAGTAATGTCTGTCTATTTAATCCATTTAAGTTTCCTTAGGTGGCTGAATTTTCGCTGCTCGAGGATTCCTTTGAAGCCAACTCCCGCGATTATACCAAGATCATTCACTACTATGGGAAGCTAAACCAAGTTGAAGACGCTGAAAAAACTCTTGTTGCTATGAAAAATCGAGGCTTTCTCATTGATCAGGTGACCCTAACTGCAATGGTTCAGTTGTACAGCAAGGCAGGCTATCACCGCTTGGCTGAAGAAACTTTCAACGAGGTCAAATTGCTTGGGGAACCACTAGACCATCGATCTTATGGTTCGATGATTATGGCCTACATTAGAGCTGGCACTCCCGAGAAAGCAGAGGTTTTACTCAGAGAAATGGACTCCCTAGAAATCTGTGCGGGGAGAGAGGTTTACAAGGCGTTGTTGAGAGCCTACTCTATGGTTGGAGACGCGGAAGGAGCCAAGCGGGTTTTTGATGCAGTTCAAATCGCAGGGATTACTCCTGATGTAAAGCTATGTGGACTGCTCATAAACGCATACAGTGTCTCGGGTCAGAGCCAGAATGCGCGTTTGGCTTTTGAGAATATGAGAAAAGCGGGAATCAAAGCTTCTGACAAGTGTGTGGCTCTTGTGCTGGCTGCATATGAAAAGGAAGAAAAGCTAAATGAAGCGTTAGGGTTCTTAGTTGAGCTTGAGAAAGACTCGATGATGGTTGGGAAAGAAGCTTCAGCTGTGTTAGCTCGGTGGTTTAAAAAGCTTGGTGTTGTTGAAGAAGTTGAGTTACTTCTCAGGGAATTTTCATCTAGCGAGTCCCACCAAACCCTCTGACTGGCTTTGAAGATTTGGGTTACACATCGTGCTTGCAAACGAGAGACACGCTTTAATGTTTCCATGACGCTAGCCGGCACTGCATCTGTACGTTCCTTATTATATACGCGTATATGTTCTGACCTTTGATGTATAGATGAGACTTGGATCCAACTCAATTATATATTTATCAAAAAATTTGGACTGGCTTGTATTTCTTGTCAATTCTTGGTTGGTCGTAAACATGTATGATAAAATACAAATGTATATTTTTGCTAGGAAACAAATTTCTTCCTAGGCAGAGCACAAAAATGAAGGGAAGATCCCTCCACTTCTAGAGCTAACTCATGGATGGCTTAGTGGGCAAGGTAGGTATACTCTGCTCATCCCTGAAGAAGTTTTCTGGATCCACAGCTGTTTTGACTTTGACCAGTCGATCAAAATTCTCTCCGAAATACATTCTCCCGTAAACCTCGGCTTCTCTATAACTGTTAGGGCCATGACTGTTGATCCCGATATCAAGATCCCTGTAGTTGAGATACGTATGTCTTGGATTCTTGGTGACGAAAGGAGCCATGTAGCTGTAGAAGCTTCTCGTCTTTTCCATGAAACTGCTCTCAGCTTCTGTCCCCGCATCTTTCCAGTTCATGGAGTGCTGGACCTTGAAAAGCCTTTTCCTGTGAGGGAACGGCGTCTTCGTCGTAGGCACTTGGCTCATTGCCCCTCCGTAGGGATTGAAGACGAGCCCGAGTTTCCCAACCTCCATCATCTTCTTGAACAGGAAATCTAACCCATCTTTGCTGATCTCTTTCTCCACGTAATCCGATTTTCTTTTCAAGAAAGACGCCGAGTCCGGGTCTCTGTCCAGCAGAATCTCGGGTTTAATCAGCGTGGCGTTGTCGTTGTTGGCCCACCACATCACCGACTGTATCCACGTCATTTCTGTGCAATTCTCTGTCTTCAGACCAAGCTCCGGGAATTCTTTGTTAAGCAGAGACAATAGATCACTCTGTTTCCCCAAGAACAGAGCCACCACCGACGCTCGAACCGTCTGAGTTGTGTTCAGCGTCTTGGGCTGCAACAGTAGCCTCATGAACAGATCAGGGCTGGTCTTGGGAGCAACAAACTGCCATTTGTGGACCATGTCAAGGGCATTTTCTTCCAAGGTTTTCTCCACTCTGAATACAGTCACCGTGGGAGGAACCGGAACAAGTTTTATCTTGAAGGCTAAGACCACGCCGAAGCTCGAACCGCCTCCGCCTCCTATCGCCCAGAAAAGATCCTCTCCCATTGATTTCCTATCGAGAATCCGTCCGTTCACGTCTACGATTTTGGCATCGGTGACGTGATCCACAGAAAGTCCGTATTTTCTGATCATGTTTCCGTAGCCTCCGCCGCTAATGTGACCTCCGGCGCCAACGGTGGGACAAACACCGGCAGGAAATCCGTGAGTGCCGTGAGTTTTGCTTTTCTGCCAAATGTTGTAGTAGACCTCGCCGAGAGTAGCGCCGGCTCCAACCCATGCAGAGCCTCCGTCGTCCAACATATCGACGGTGATGTTACGGAGATAGGACATGTCGAGTAGGAAGAAAGGGCGGTTAGAGATGTATGAAACGCCGTCGTAGTCATGGCCACCGCTGCGAGTCTTGAGCTGGAAATTGAGAGATTTGGTGCAGAGGACGGTGGCTTGGACGTGGGACTCAGAACGCGCAGCGATAACGATCAAGGGTTTGGGAGAGGTGGAAGTGTTGTAACGCGCGTTGCGGATGTAGGCGCGGAGAGTTGGGGTGAAACTGGCACTGCTCTGTGGCAAAACAACGTCGCATAACTTGTCTGGAGCTGTACAGGTTTGGTTGCTGAAACATTGGAGAAAGCTGTCGTAAATAGGTTGATTCGTCGCCAGACAAGTTGAGACCAAGAATAAGAGAAGAATTAAACAAGAGAGCTTCTTCATTACTATTCAGTGTTCTAAAAATCGGTCTAGGCGGCCGCCTAGGCGGGGCCTAGGCGCTAGGCGGTCTTTGACCGTGGCGATTTCCTCTTAGGCGTTCGAATTAGGCGTTTATGTTATTAAGCGGATTTAGGCGGGTCTAGGCGGTCCTAGGCGGGTCTAGGCGGTCTTAGGCGGGTCTAGGCGGTCCTAGGCGGCTACACACAATCTTTAACCAATTATCATTTGATTTTTAATTTTCATGTTTGTTTCGGTATAATTTTAAAAATTTATTACATATAACTAAATTTATAAGTTCTTACTTCATAAATTAATGGTTATCAATAAAAAAATATTGTAAATTTAACAGATTTGATAGTAAATGTCGTGTGCTGATAAATTTAGCTAATATTCTTTTTGTTATTTCGATGTACTTTGAGTTTTAATCTATTTTTTAAACTAAGAATATTTGAATTATATAACATATATTATATAATATATCTAATATATATTATTTTCTTTTATAAATGCATATACCGCCTAGACGCCGACTAGGCCCCGACTAGGCGTTCTAGGCGCTAGGCGGTGGGTCACTGCCCGACTAGCGCCTAGCGCTTTCTTGAACACTGTTACTATTATTATAAAAGAAACTCTCTTGTTCTACTACTATTATTTTCTTAGAACCTTTTTCCCCTTCCCTTGGCTGTGTGTGTATTCTCTTTGGCATAAATAGTACAAAGGATTCCTGAAATTTAGTTAAAATTTCCTATACTTAGACATATTAATTATGAACTGTTAATGGTCAAAGCGTGATCTGCGCGGGCTTCTGAAATTTCTTGGGTTGTGATTAATATGGTCTCTCTCTCTCTATATATATAACCAAGTAAAGTTTGACATCTTTTACTTTCACAGAACAATATTCTTGATTGTTTGATGAGAAACAAGTTATGATAGGAAGAGCAATAATGATGAACACATGCCCGTGTGTTTAGATGGTAATTGATGCATGAATTCTAGTCTGTGTAGCCGATTTGTATGAATAAATAAATAACCAACCTTTTTGTCTAAAATATCCAACTAAAATTTACTCTCTTTTTTTGAACAAACGTAATTAGTAAAAGAACATTAAGCTACCATTTTAAAATGTTTGTTACAATAGACACAGATTGACCAACATATTAAAAAAAATTGAAGATGTTCAGATTGGGATTCAACAGTGAACCATTAGAAAATTAGGAGATATATATATATAGTTTGGATCTATACACTGATCCTATTGTCTACCACTGCTTTCTAGTACCCGACAAGAGCAAGAGCCATTTCACACAAGCTACTGTATTTGGCAAGAACACAAACTCGTTTAAATAACAAAGTGCAAACTTGAGAGATGGAAATTCAAATCAGAAGCATGTATATTCATGGTCTGCAGCAGCAATGAGTGCTTAGGAGAAAGACCATGTAACTAACAACTATTGTTCTCACAGACATACACAAACATCTACGACCATCCTACGGATCATTCATAGAAACAAAACATAAATCTCATATCATGATAAAGAAAAGAAGAACACCTTTTGGATAATGAACGAGACTCCTTCCTTCCTTCCTAACTAAGAAGTCTCTCCTCCTTGTTCATCATCCTCGTGAAACTCTTCGAGGACGTTGAGAATCCGAGCTTCCATTTTCCTTACACGGGCAAGCAATCGATTGCAAGATCTCAGGTAACCCTTAACCTTTTCCTTTTCGCATTTGTCGACATAAACCTCCATATCCTTTAGAATTTCCATCAGCTCCTCTACCACCTGCGAATACTCCATGACCTGACCCGGGCCTCTCTCCTCCAACTCTCTCCTAGCCGTTTCTAGCAACTCGACCGACAGGCGAATGCGGGCTTTCAGAGATTCATAGTTATCATCCGAGGCATAGACGTGAATCAGTTTCAAGACAGTACCTGGCTTGGTTTTGTAAAAGTGGAGAGCTTTGACATGCTCCGGCTTGCGCTGCAAAGGGAGCTCTTTGATTGCACCTTCTTCCTCCAATTGGAGATTCAAATGAGGAGGAGCGGTGATGATAGGAGGGTATTGGTGGAGACGAATGAAGAACCAGGCGGAAGCAGCGACGGCGACGGTAGGAATGATCAAGTGGCCGCCGAATTGGGTTTGTTGTTGTTGTTGTTGTCTATTACTACTACTAGAAGGAGGAGGAGGATGAGGCTCTGTGGATGGAGATGTGATGGCGAAGAGAGAAATAGGGTTTTGAAGGTTTGAAGGTCTGTAATAATGGTGGAAGGGGATGATGTTATGGTGACAATACGCCATTACAAGGCTACCCATTATTCAAAGGAAGAAGAATAAGTTGTTTCGACGAATTTGATTTAGAGAAAGAAGAACCCTAAACCCCCAATTCCTTCATCCTTGCAATCCGACGAAACCAATCACCGGAGATCGCAATTCAACGGCGACTGCGAGTTTTCCTTTTTATCCAGGAAAAAAATATAAAAATGTAGAAAGATAATGATTTATGATGTGGGCTTCTTACGCCCAATTATAAAGAATGATAAAGCCCATTATTATCCGGTGGAAGTAGAACACGTATTATTATGATCTCTAATCTTGAAGACGAATGATAAAGCCCATTATTATATGTTAAGATGCACATGTACTATCTTCAACATTACGTATACTCTTTTGCTTATATACCGACATGGGAATATGAGCTTTCCTTATTTTATAAACAACTGTTCAGTATAATTCCACGTGAAGATGTTGGACTGTGCCTAAACATAAATAACTACATCATTAATAATAGTATAATAGTATGAGTATTTACCAGTTAATCTTCCCCGTTAAATCATAAGCTAAAGGTATGTTTTTACTAAATACAAAGGATAATTGATTAGCGTAAACAAAATGAGTAATTTGGGGCCATGACCATAAAAACTGTTTGAAATGCGAAATAATGAAAATAATAATAATAAAAAAAGAGGAATTTAGTTAGTTTGTTTGTTTGATATTCCTCCCATTGAAACCGGAGGCACTAAAATCGGCCACCAAACAAATCCATCGTTCCAAGAAAGCAGAAGATTGATTCTCCGACGCCATTATCGCAAATTGAATCCTTGAAATTCGAAACCTCCTGGATTCTGGATTTCCAAAGTTTTGCAAAAATGTCGCATCTCGACGATATTCCTTCCACGCCTGGCAAATTCAAGATCGATAAATCTCCCTACTTCCACCGCACCCGATGGCAATCTGCCGTCGCCAAGCTTGCCTTTTGGTCCCTCGTCTTCCTCGGACTGCTCTTCATCTTCTTCTACCGATCTCCCATTTCCACTTCCCGCCGCTCCCTTCGCACCAACTCTTGGGGCGGTCCCGACTGGGAGAAACGTGTCAGATCCTCCGCCCGCGTTCGTTCCCGCACCAACGGACTCTCCGTTCTTGTTACCGGAGCCGCCGGTTTCGTCGGAACACACGTCTCCGCCGCTCTCAAACGACGCGGGGACGGCGTTCTAGGGCTCGATAACTTCAACGATTACTACGATACGTCCCTCAAGAGATCCAGGCAAGCCCTCCTCGAGCGAAGCGGAGTGTTCATCGTCGAAGGAGACATCAACGATTTGACCCTCCTCTACAAACTCTTCGAGGTTGTCCCTTTCACTCACGTCATGCATCTCGCCGCTCAAGCCGGCGTCAGATACGCCATGGAGAACCCCAACTCCTACGTTCACAGTAACATCGCCGGCTTCGTCAACCTCCTCGAAGTCTGCAAATCAGCTAATCCTCAGCCGGCCATCGTCTGGGCGTCTTCAAGCTCAGTCTACGGATTAAACACAAAAGTCCCATTCTCGGAGAAAGATCGCACGGATCAGCCTGCGAGTCTCTACGCTGCAACCAAGAAAGCTGGAGAAGAGATTGCTCACACTTACAACCACATCTATGGGCTCTCTCTCACCGGCCTGAGGTTCTTCACCGTCTATGGCCCGTGGGGAAGACCTGACATGGCTTATTTCTTCTTCACCAGAGATATCCTCAAAGGGAAAGCCATTTCCATATTTGAAGGCGCCAATCACGGGACTGTGGCCAGGGATTTCACTTACATAGACGACATAGTGAAAGGATGTTTGGGGGCTTTAGACACGGCGGAGAAGAGCACAGGGAGTGGTGGTAAGAAGCGTGGTTCAGCTCAGTTAAGGGTGTTCAATCTAGGGAACACATCCCCTGTTCCGGTAACACAACTGGTGAGTATATTGGAGAGACTGTTGAAAGTGAAGGCGAAGAGGAACATGATGAAGCTGCCGAGGAACGGTGATGTGCAGTTCACGCATGCCAACATCAGCTCGGCACAGAGAGAGCTTAGATACAAGCCCAACACAGATCTGCAGACAGGTCTGAAGAAGTTTGTAAGATGGTATCTTGGTTACTACAAGGGGGGAAAGAAAGTTGCCGGTTGATTGATCCATCAATCAAACATTGTTCATCAATACTTGCTTCTTCTTTTTTTTTTTGTTGTTGTTTGTATTTGCCTTTGCATTGTTGGTGTTACACATGACCACCCCCATTGGAGATTATATATTCTTTTAGGGGACCTACTACACACATTGTTGTGTGTTGTGATTTGAAATGATTCTTCTTTTTGCATCTCTGATGTAAATTGTTATGTAGTAGTGCAAGTTCAAAAGGCTTCATAGTTTCATATCTATCTCTCTGGGCTCTGATACAAATGGAATGAAATCCCAAACTAATAAGCCAGAAGCTGGAGGTTTGAAGAGATGGTTAGTAGTAAACAGAGTAGCCACCATTCCAGCAATCATATAATCAAACGAACCATAACCAAAAAGCTTCCTTATGCAAACATGCATACATACATAAATGAGTAGTAAGCTTTTGGTAGGTACATCTTTTTTTAATTTAAGAGGTAAGAGAGAAATAAAAAAAAAAACAAGAAGAAGAGGAGAGTGAGTCAAGGCTAATAATACTTACTATTAATAGTAGTAGGATCTAATTGTAAGGTGAGCCATACAACAATTCCTCTCTACCCTCTCTATGATGATGGTGATGAGATCATTCGTCTATCTTCTTCTCATCTCTCATCTCTCTCTACTGTTTTCCATCAAAATGTCCTTCTCCGATTCAGAGTCGTCATCTCATGCCCGAGACGGTGGAGATTATAAGTTCTTTCGCCAGATCAGCCGTGACCGTAACCTCTCTCTCTCTCTCTCTCTCTCTCTCTCTCTCTCTCTCTCTCATGCATTTTGTTGTTGTTGTTGTTGTTGTGAGAGGGTGGCTAAGGGTGGTTAGCTTAATGACGTTTTCAGGGTTGCTACAGGAGATGCTTGGATCTACAAAAACAGGGGATTCGAAAGCTTGGAAGGTGTGTAGTGTGACTCTTCTCTTATTTGTTCATTGCCAAACAAAATGTTATAATTTAACTTTTGCAGATACTTATAATGGATAGAGTTACGGTTAAAGTGATGTCTCAGTCCTGCAAAATGGCAGATATCACTGATCAAGGCATCTCCTGTAAGCAAATATTAAAGCTTTTTTTTCTATTTCTTTTCTTCTTGCATACGATATATATAAATATGGATGGATTTGGTTGGGTACGTAAGTGGTAGAAGAACTATTCAAAAGAAGGGAACCAATGCCTGGCATGGACGCTATCTACTTTATCCAGCCAACCAAAGAGAAGTAAGTACCCCCTTTTCTTTCTTTCTTTCTATATTACATGGACACTTGTTTATGCTTCTTTCTCTCTGTCTGTGGCAGCATTGTTATGTTTCTATCAGACATGTCTGGGAGGGAACCCTTGTACAGGAAGTATGTGCCTTTTTCTTACCATTCTTTGTTTCTCAATCCATGTGATATATATATATATATATATTGACTACTTCTCTCTCTCTCTCTCTCAGGGCATATATATTTTTCAGTTCATCCATTCCCAAAGAATTGGTGAATCACATCAAAAGTGATTCAAGCGTCTTACCACGCATTGGTGCATTAAGAGAGGTAAATCAATGCTCACTTTCCTTCCTTGTATACACACTCTTAATTACCCTACTTTTTATTCTGCAGATGAACATGGAATACTTCCCCATAGACAATCAGGTAGCATAACCATGTTAGCAGCATTGCAAACATCTTATGGTCATAATTATGGGGATGATGATCTTGATCTTACAGGGATTTCTGACTGATCACGAGCAAGCCTTGCAAACCCTCTATGCTGAAGATGCTGAGAATTCTCGCCATTTTAATATTTGTTTGAATATGATGGCTACTAGAATTTCTACCGTCTTTGCTTCACTCAAGGTATAATTAATACATCTTTCCTTTTTTTCACTCTCTAATATAAATGAATCATGTATCTCTTCTTTAGGAACTACCCTTTGTTCGGTATCGAGCTGCCAAGTCCACGGCACCACGGGACTTGGTTCCTTCAAAGCTTGCTGCTGCTATTTGGGACTGTATCTCTAAATTTAAAGCCATTCCCAACTTCCCCCAGACCGAAACATGTGATCTTCTCATTGTGGATAGATCAGTGGATCAGGTTTTTTAAAGGCTCATCTGATACAAACACTCCTTAAAAAAAAGTTCATACTGATATCTCATGTAACTGTAGATTGCTCCTATCATACATGAATGGACCTATGATGCTATGTGCCATGATTTGCTTGATATGGACGGGAATAAACATGTTATTGAGGTAACTCTTCCAGTCTACATTAATTCTCTGTTTTCCTCTTCCTAAATTTGCTGCCATTATATATGTGTGTTAGGTTCCCAGTAAAACTGGTGGGCCTCCTGAGAAAAAGGAGATAGTGCTTGAAGATCATGATCCAGTCTGGCTTGAGCTTCGACACACACACATTGCAGATGTACTATAACTCACTTACTGCTTACAACACCACATGTTGATGACATCCATCTTGGTTTTGTAAATTAGGCTAGCGAGCGTTTGCATGAGAAAATGACCAACTTTGCCTCAAAGAACAAGGCCGCACAGATGAGATCAAAGTCAGTGCTAAGTGTTGTTCATCTTTCTATTATATATATTCTCCGGTCCACTTGTCTGATATGTATATAGAGTTAACATTGGCCTAACATGACGTGATGCAGAGACGGTAGCGAGATGTCTACGCGTGATCTTCAGAAAATAGTTCAGGCTTTGCCACAATATGGAGAACAAGTTGACAAACTATCCACTCATGTCGAGGTTTGTCTTGTCTCAAACAGAGATTTTTATTAAGTAGATGTGGTTGTAAACAGTTGTTTGTTTGAAATCAAATACTGCAGCTAGCTGGAAAAATTAACAGAATAATTAGAGACACGGGAATGCGGGATCTAGGGCAGTTGGAACAAGATCTTGTTTTCGGAGACGCAGGTGCTAAAGACGTTATCAATTTTCTGAGGACAAATCAGGTTTGAAACAACCAAGATTAAACATACTATATAATAGGTGCAACGATTTTAGTTATTGACAAGGGCGGAGCTGACGTAGCTGAGGCAGTAGGCGAGAAAAAAATGGGGGGTCTTCATTATAAAAACATAATATTTTTTTAATTAAAATGATTTTAAATATTCAAAATAACATAAAAAATAATTTCTCCAAGACAAAACCCAAAAAAACTGATAATAAAACTACTGATTCATAAAAATTGTTTTTTTTCTTGTATTTTTCCTACAAAATTATTAATCAAGCTTTGATAATAAAGCTTTTCAATCATATCTCGCTCAACTTTGTTTTTGAGTTTATCAAATTGTTTTTATCTCTACCAGAACAGCAAATATGGTCTTTATAAAAAACGGAGGCCCTAGACAAGTGTCTTAAATGTCTTTGTTCAGCTCCGTCACTTATTGACATGCATGGCACTCAAATGCAGGACACAAACCCGGAAAACAAATTGCGACTATTGATGATTTATGCAACAGTGTACCCGGAGAAGTTTGAAGGTGACAAGGGAGTGAAGCTAATGCAGGTAGCTTTTGGTCTGCTAGAGAGAGAGAGAGAGAGAGAGCTCTTTGTAATGATGCATTGCATGCTAATAATGTATATGTATTTGGATCAGCTTGCTAGGTTATCACCCGTGGATATGAAGGTTGTAAGCAACATGCAACTGATAGCTGGATCTCCAGAAAACAAGACTAAATCCTCTAGTTTCTCCCTCAAATTTGACGCTGGAAAGGTACTTAACAGTTTTATATTTATTTACGAAAGTTCATGCTTGAGGGTTGATGAATACTCTTTTGGTAATAGACAAAACAAGCAAACAGGAAAGATCGGTCTGGTGAAGAAGAAACATGGCAACTGTTCCGGTTTTATCCCATGATCGAGGTAGATGAACACTATAATATTCACTTTTTGTAATTATGGTGAGATAAAAACCTGTTACGTTGTTGCATGCATGCAGGAGCTACTTGAGAAACTTGTGAAAGGAGATCTATCGAAAAGCGACTATCTATGTATGAACCAGTCGAGTCATAGTGAGGAGAGTCAACCACGAACAGGATCAGTGAGGAAGAGCACTGCTCCTACAGCTGTTCCAGAGAGGAAAGCCACCCCTCATTCTATGAGATCAAGACGGACTGCTACTTGGGCACGTCCTCATTCTTCTGACGATGGATACTCCAGGCAACCAACCATATTCTATTTTACATTTTGATTTATACTTCTTTAGCTTGGTGTTCAAATTGCATACCTTTCTTCACACACAGTGACTCGGTGTTGAAAAGTGCTTCTACGGACTTGAGGAAGCTGGGGCAACGCATCTTTGTATTCATTATTGGTGGGGCAACTCGATCCGAGGTATACATTCATACAAATCCGATCGAGCTGAGTTGAATGTTATTATTACTTTTATAAAATCTTTTCTTGTTTGACAGCTCCGAGTTTGTCACAAGTTGACAAGCAGTTTGAGGAGAGAAGTGGTACTAGGCTCCACTAGTTTGGACGATCCCCCACAGTACATCACGGTAACCACGCAAAAACTCATTGGGATCTCAAAGACTGATATATATCTAACCAAATGTTTTTTTTTTCAGAAGCTGAAACTGCTGTCGGAGAAAGACATAACAGGGGCTCCTCCTCAGCCCTTCAAACCACAATACTGGTGAACTTGAAGCAGCTCAAGTCTTAATAGGAACCCAAAGAAGAAGAAAAGTTAGCTTTGTTGCAGTTGAGAGAAAAGTGGATTAGTCAACCATCATACATTGACTTGACCTCAATTCTTTACCTTTTGCTTCTTTACTTTATTTTTTCCCTTTTTGATTGGATCATAATATTCTACTTGTCATAATTAACTCTATGTATTAGTCTCTTTATCGGCTTAATAAAAAAAAGGACTAAACCCTTTTCTCGTAAAAAGATTAGCATTGTCATTCTATTCACATGTTTGTGACTTTACTAGGTATTCCTGAGCCCCATTTAACTTTTTGTAGTGGAAGCATGCAACTATGTTTGTCCTCGAACTCATTGTGGAGCTAGGTGGAGAAAGATGTATTTTAAGCTTGTTCCAACATCACCAAAGCTTTTGGGACGAGACAAACTGCATCACCAAAGCTTTTGGGAGTGGAATAAACAACATAAGTCATTAAACTCTCTTTAGCAACTCCCACCATGTGATCCGCAGCTTGGTTCCTTTCTCTGTTTACATGGTCCAAAGAGCATTCTGGCATCTTCCTAATCCAATGCCTAATATCAATCAAGATGTTCGCAATATCCGTGCTTGAGCCTTGCTTGTTTATCAAATTAACTAATTCTTTGTTATCTCCTTCATACCAAACGTTTCTCATACCATGCATCCATAACAGTTGAACTACAAACAGGAAAGTCGAGGCCTCTGCTTGTAATATCGATCCCCTATTTGGTAGCTTTGCAAAACCTGACAAGATGTGATGTCCCTTATGATCTCTGACTATCCAACCTGTAAAACACATTCTTGTATCATGGGCATAACTTGCATCAAAGTTACATTTTAAATATCCTTCAAGTGGTGGTTCCCAACAAGAGGATCGTTGTTCTCTAATCCCTAGTAAACTCTGATTGTTTGTAGATTGGTCATATACATTGTCACACCATTCATTAGTTCCTATCCAAGCTCTTTCAACTACATTGTCCGACTGTATAACCTTCTTACTAAACAACAATGCATTTCTAGACTTCCAAATTTGCCAACATATCTAGAATGAGATATATCTTTGTTTTCTGTCATACCTGTTATCCTGAGCTATCTCCACCAGCATCTCCACATTCTCCTCAAATCTTCGTTGCACTCCTTCAAAGCACAATATATTTGCATAACGCCAAACTGCTTTAGCATATGTGCAATCAAACATAATATGCCCAATTGTTTCAGTAGTAGCCATACATATTTGACACACGAGATCAATATTTATCATTCTTGTTATTAATCTTTCATTAGTTGGGACTGCTCCAGAAATACACTTCCAAAAGAAATGTTTCAATTTTGGTAATATGTCTTGTTTCCATATTTCGCGCTTCAAAATCACATTGCCCTGAATCTCTAGATTCTGATGATCATCACTTTCTTGTAAGGCTAGCCAATAACCAGACTTAACTGAATATTCCACATTTTTATTCAATGGCCAAATCCACTCATATGCATCTGCATGCTTCGGCAAAACCATTCCTAAAATGATCTCTGCTTCCTCCTGGTTGAAAACATTGCGAACTAAATCCTCATCCCACTCTCGCTTTCCTTCTTTCCACAAATCACTAACATATGTCAAGTTAGCTATACGTTCACTAGCAACTATCATTGGTCTTCCTGCTGCTATCCATTTATCCTCCCATATATTAGTTGAGCTTCCATCTCCTATCTGCCTTCGTAAACCCTTAACAAGCAAATATTTTCCTGCTTGAATAGATCTCCATCCGTATGATGGATTTCCACCACACCTTGACTGTAAGAAACTCAAGGTGTTGTGATAACGTCCTTTGTAAATCCTGGCCAACAAAGACTGTGGTTTCATTAGGATCTTCCATGCTTGCTTCGCTAATAATGACTGGTTAAATAATCTTGTATCTCTAAAATCTAGTCCCCCGTCTGCTTTAGGTAAAGATAACTTCTTCCAAGATAACCAAGAGATTTTCCTTCTTCCATTATCTTTTCCCCACCAGAACCCTGACATAATACTATCCAACTTATCACATATCGTCTTTGGTACTTGAAAACATCTCATAGAGTAAACATGTTTGGTCATTAACACTCTTTTAATTAAGATTTCCTTACATGCAGAACTTAGAAATTGGTTGTACCACGAATCTGTTTGTTGTTGTGCGCTATCCACCAAGAAACCAAATTGTTCCATCTTATGACGTTCTATTTGTTCTGGTAATCCCAAATACTTACCCTCACTTCCTACTATATAAATTCCCAGAGTATCATGAATCATTTGTCTTCTGTCATAATCAACTCTTAAGCCAAAAATCAATGATGATTTGTGTAAATTTACCTTTTGTCCAGAGACCAGTTCATAGCTCCTTAATATATTTGCCATACTCATTGTGTCCTCTTGTGTTGCATGACAGAAAAACAATGAATCATCTGCAAACATCAAATGAGTAATCTCAGGACAACCTCTGGCTATAGTTATTCATGTTATTGTTCCAGATTGATTTGCATGATGCATCATAATGCTTAAAACTCATGCACATAGTAAAAACAGATATGGCGAGAGACTATCACCTTGTCTTAGACCCCTAGATGGCCTTATATCACCATAAGCAGAACCGTTCACCAAGACAGAGTATGTCATTGTTTTTACAGTTTCCATTATCCAGCCTATCCACTTGTTGTCAAATGCCATTCTCTCCATTACTTCCTGCAAAAAATGCCACTCAACACGATCATAAGCCTTACTGATGTCTGTTTTAATGGCAAAATAATCCATTGTTATATTCTTCTTTGATTTTAATGCATGCATCATCTCATGAGCTACCAGGATGTTATCAGTTATCTTCCTTCCTGGAACAAAAGCAACTTGGTTTTCTGATATAAGATCATTTAAAACTTCCTTCAATCTCACTGCCAAGATCTTCGAGATTATCTTAGAACTAACTTTACTCAGACTAATCGGTCTATAATCAGATATTTCCAATGCTTCTGTTGACTTAGGAATAAGGCATATTTGTGTATGATTAATTCCTTCAACTAGCTTTCCTGTATCAAAGAATCTCTTAACCATGGTCACAACATCATCTTGTATATCATCCCAAAAATGTTGATAGAAAGCAGCTGTGTATCCATCACTATTTATTTCTATTTCGAAAAATGTAGACACTTGATTTTAAGGTATTTCTTTTTCTTGTTATGATAACTACAAGTTCTAATATCCCCTATCTATAAAATATATATGAAAACATTGTGCACTGCAAATGGCGTGATGCGTATATTAATATGATAAATCCATACAATTCTATATATTACTGCACTTTAAATGTACTGTATGTGAAGAATATATATATATATATATATATATATATATATATAAACGAATGAATATATAAGTAGTAACTTAATGAATTAGTCATTCGTCAAGACCAATCACCACTAGCGAGTTTTAACCATGAGTTAGATGAAGTAGCGTTGTGATTGTTGCCACCGCCATCTCTCCCGATCATCCCAACGCTCATGACTCTTGGAGCAACGGAGTACTCTTGGCAAGCCAAGTTGAGATCCAGAGATGGTTGATCTAGCGGCTGAGATCTTCCGGCAGAATCATGTAGTGGCGTCATACGAAGATAATTGGAAGGAGTTAACCAATGACATCTCTTGTGACCTCCCAAGGCTTGTCCCGATGAGAATACGCGATGGCAGATGGTGCATTCGTGAGCATTGGATCTCTTTCTTGCCATGATGTGAGAAGCCGTTGGCTTGTCTTCATCCTCCTCTTCGTCGTCGTCGTCGTCCTCTTCCTCTTCATCGTCGTCTTCTTTGTATTCGTCCTCTTCTTCCTCCTCCTCTTCTTTATCTTGAGAGGCAAAACAACCCTTGACTTTCTTGTGGCTTGCCCTGTGTCCACCCAATGCCTGATGCGACGCAAACACCTTCTTGCAAGCTTTGCATTGGAAAACCTGTGCAGTCTTTTGTTTTTTGACGGTTTTGCCCTTGACGTGTGCATGCTTGTTGTTGTTCCCTGAATTGGACAGCAACACAAGACAGTTGGCAAGCTCTTCGTCTTCGTTTGGGAGATGATTCGATCTCTCCCTCTTCCATGGACGACGTGACATGACGAAATCAATGCATGATGAAGAAGAGTTCATCATGGCTGGCTTTTTGATGTGTGTCGTCGTCTTAAGTGTTTGGTCAGTGAATTAAAAAAGGAGGAAACCCCATGTTTTTAGTGGAAGTAATGGGTTTGGTGTCTTCTTGTTTATGTGGTTCCAAGTACATGAGTCGTTGCTCTAATGACACGTGGTGCTGCTTTGACTTTTTCTATACATTCTTTCCTGGTCACTTTGCTAATTAGATGTGTGTGTGTTTTTTTTTTTTGAAAAAACAATGCTCATTTCATGCTTCAGATAATCAAATTCAACAATGTGAATTAATTATATGGGCTTACAATAAGTTTGCTTATGTAATATATATGGATTCCTCTCTCTCTCTCTCTCTCTTTTTTTTGGTAAGGTGACAGATTTGAAATTAGGGAGAGGTGAGGCTGCGGATGAGAAGGCCTTCGAAGGTGATTCCAGGTCCGAAAGCTAAGCCAAGTCCCCACTCCTGTGCGGCGTCGCCTTTCTTCTTCAGCTCATCTCTCATGTACTCCATCACATACAGTATGGTGTTGCTACTCACGTTCCCGTAATCCACCAATGCCCTTCTGCTGCACTCTAGCTTCTCTCTTCCCAGCTTCAGTTTTGTCTCCAGGCGGTTCAGAATCGCAGGTCCTCCTGGATGAACAGCCCAGAACATGTCATTGAACTCCATGGAATTATCACCAGCCTTTCCCATCAGCTTCTTACAGAACTCTTCTATGTTCTCTTCTATCTTCTGCGGAAGGTCTCTTCCTAGCTTGAAGTTTATGCCTTCCTCCGACAACCTCCCGTCGATCACGTTCTGTGTCCCCGGCAAGAACTGCTGAACAGCGTAGTGCAGCTCCATGAAAGGAGCTTCGCACTCTCTCGGGTCTGCTCCGATGATCACTGCAGCTGCACCGTCCCCAAACAGAGCAGCCCCCACCAAGTCGTAAGGACGAGCTTTGTTTGGTGGCCGGAACCCGAGTATGGTGGTTTCAGAGGTTGTGAGCAGAACACGGCTTCCAGGGTTGTTCTCAGCAATGTCTTTGGCCACGCGGAGCCCTGTCACACCTCCGTAGCATCCCAGAAAATACAACATCACCCTGTTCACGTCATTCCTCAGGCCTAGCTTTGCAGAGAGGTAAAGGTCACCACCAGGTAATCGGATCTCGCTTGAGGAAACATAGACAATGTGGGTGATGTCTTCAACTGGCCTTCCCCATTCCTTGATGCAACCCAAACTGGCTTCCAGTGCCATTTCCACAACCGCCTCGTTTGCAATTTCAAGCCTTTGCTTGATTGTTGGCGAGCCCTCTGTTGTTAGCTCAGGGTATTTGTCCAGTATCTCTCGCGACAACACCGTGTACCGCGTCTTCACGGTTGTGGTTTTGCCTAGAACAACAACAACAAAAACATTAGCGAGCTTCAAGATCTGTGTGACGAGAGAATATAAAGAGAGCGAGGCTTACACAAGTGTTCCAGCTTCTCTTTGATAAAGGGGTCATCACATTTGGTGTCGCGTAGAAATCCCTCCACGAGGTTCTCCTGTGGAACCAGTTGGCTTGGGAAGGCCTTGCCAAGAGCAAGCAATGTTGCCTTCCCTGGATTTGCTACACGCTTTGTGCTGCTTTGCTCCTCAACACCATTCATTCCGGAATTGGACATCTCTCTTTCAGGTGCAAATGGAAGCAAAATCAGTTGCTTGTTGAGAAGAAAGGCGGTGGATGCAGAATATCAACAAAAGCAAAGCATTATAAAGGCAGGCTTGGGGGTTTTCTTGGAGAGAGTTTGGTGTTGATGAAAAGAGAAGTACTGGTTATTTTATTAGGCCTGTGTTTGGTTAGAAATGCTAAAGAGGCCTTTTTCTTCCCAGGGTAGTAGGTATCTTGAAGGTGAAAGTTAGGAACAGAGAGTTGAATGGAACACAAGAAGATTTAAGATGATATCCCTTGTCCTAATTCATAGCAATCATCTGACTTAGCCATCCTCTTTGACACAAACTGAACTTCCTCCAACTTTCCAGCAGCCTCTAAGGCGTTTCTCAAAACTACATGGCAGCTAAGCTGTTGGTGGTTTCCTATTTCTACCAATTCATTATACAAACTAAACGCTTCAGAGGGTCTCTTATGCTTACAGAGTCCTTCTATAACTCTGTTACATGTGCCGATATCTACCATTTGACTCTTTTCCAGACAAAATAGCACAAGCCTGTACGCATCAACTAGTTTTCTATTCTCGCAGAGGAAATCAAGCAAGTCCTCCATCTTAACCAAATACCCGTTATCATAAAGCAACCTAACAATCAGAAATGCCTTGTCCTTCTGAGCACTGCTAAAGAGCAGTCTGACAGCATGCGTTGAAAGATCAATGTTCTGTCTTATTCGTTTTTCCAACATTAGCCTAACCAAGCCCAAAGACTCGTTAGCAAAATTCCTTTTCACAAGCTCTTCAAGTACAGAATGGAAAGTGGTTGCAACCGGAAGATAAGAGCTCCTTAGCATCCTTTGTAGGGTATCGTGAGCAAGAACAGCTTCTCCTGTCTTCAATAGCCCATCAATCAATGACTCGTAGGTCTCAAGATCAGGCACAAATTCCCGCCTCAGCATTAGAACCAACAGCTCGTAAGCAGCCTTGAATCTACCTTCTCTGCAGTGACCCATGATCAAAGTCCTGTAAGAGGGTGGATCTTGCGCTCCTCTTTTCATGAGCTGCCTGAAAACTTTGTCAGCTTGTTTAGTTTTCCCACTGGCACATAAGTATTGGAACATTGGGTTATAAGCTGCAGCAAGAGGTTTTGATCCATCTTTGCCTAGCAATACTTGCTTGTCGGATAAGTCGTTGAACAGTGTCTCGGCTCTATCAAATTCTTTTCTCAGACACAGAGTACGAATCAAAACACTATAAGAAGCTGAATCAGGACGCAAGTTCATATTCACCATTTCTTGGAACACATTCATCGCTGCATCCAGATGTCCAGCATCGCAGTGGGCTTTGATCAAAATATTAAAAGTGCAGGCATCTGGAGCAAATGTGGCATCCTCTAGATTCAGTATTTGCTTGATCTCATCATACCTCTGAGCTTCTGATAGGCCCTTAATCAGAGTGTTGTAAGTCACAGCATTTGGTTTCAGCTCTCTAGTCAGCAACTCATGAAATACAACCAATGCTTGATCAATATCCTGCTTCATACAATACCCTCGCACCAGAGTGGTGTAACTAACAATGTTGGGATGCACATCTGTCGCTTTCTTCATCATTCCGTTCAAAACATTATGGGCAATCTTCACTTTTCCGGCTCTGCATAACCCATCGATGATGGTGTTATATGTAACAAGGTCAGGATTGCATTTATACAGCTCCATATCCTTAAAAATCCTAAAGGCTTGGTCCACCATTGAGTTCTTACAAAAGCCGCTTATCAATATGTTAAAAGTGTAAGAATCTGGGGTAACCCCGTATGTACGACGCATTTCGTCGAACACATCATGTGCCATACCAGTCTTGCCACGCTTAAGCAAAATCGAGAAAAGACTGTTGAATGTAACAACCGAAGGGGAGATGCCCATCTTCTTCATGGTCTCGAACAGCTTCACTGATTCCTGTAACAGCCCAGCGTTGCCGTAGCTCCTAATCAAGCTGTTGAAGTAGCGATCCTCGAGCTTAACGCAGCCGTTAGACCTTTTCTCTATCGAGAACAAGAAATTCCGAGCCATGTTGAGATTCCGAGCTCGGCCTAGGAGCTCTAACATGAGGAAAAAAGAGTGCTCTCTGTGAGAAAAGCCGCCTTTGTTGGAAACCCAGTCAAAGAAGCGGAGACCGTCGGAAGGGGTCTTGATGAGGCGTAGGGTTTGGAGAACGGAGGTTGTGGAGAGGGATTGAGAATCAGGTGGATGAAGAGATGAGAGTGAAGACTCGACTTCGTCTGACCACGGGTTAGAGTTCACAGCACGCGCCATGGACCTGGCGAGCTTTGATTTGGTCGAGCCTTGATCCTTAAGTTTGGCTCGGATAGCGGACCTGTAAGAAGAAGAAGAATTGCTCCTAATGTTTAGCTTCGAATTATGGTGGATAGTAACAAGGAAAAGAATAGATACCGCACGGGACGTTCAGACTTGGAGAGAAACAAAGCATGGAGTCCTGAACCACAAATCATTGAGGAAGAAAGTTGCAGAGACCGGCCGAGACGAATGCAGAGACGGCGGAGAGATTTTTTAAGAAAACATTGTTAATTATATAAAGCCCAATTAAAATAGCTAAACGGGCTTGTATCTCCGGTAGTGAACATATAACAAAAAGGCCCAAAAAAAGGGACACAGAACTTTGCCGAAAGTCTTAAATTGATTTCATATTTGAATTATAAAATTAAAAGAGGCGGGAAGGATAATAGACAGGCCGTACGATTGGGTCAACTTCGATGGCAGGCTTTTGGCACCTAAAGGGGCCTGGAGCCCACTCTCTTCTCTCCTTTTTGGACACGTTACCACCTCACATGTCTTCGTTGAATCTGAACCGTCAGTTAGGAAACAATAGCGTGGGCGCGTGGAGTACGTACAGATACTTTTGGTTTCCCTTGAAGGATCCACCTTCAGTTTCCCTCTTATTTACGGGGCTGCCATCTTGTCTTTCTAAACCCCAACAGCATTTCACAGTACTTCTTGGCGTCTTCCTCCCCCCACTTCGTCAGATATAATTATTACTTCTATTTTTTAAAAGCACGTGTTAATCTGAAAAGGAGATTTATGATTTTTATCATATCATAAAATATTGATCGGTAGAAAATACATTTATTTTAGAAGGGATTTTGATGAGATGTTGGAAACAGGGTGGCAGACGTGGGGACCCAAAATAATTAATAAATACACCAAATGCGTTTACACCCAATTCATCCTTAGAGCATGATTATCGGCGGTTCTTATACGTATCTTGACTCGAGATCATATGCAAATATGATTTAAAGAAAATGAAATATTGCTTTTAACATAAGAACCGGTTCTTATATATGAACCCGTAAGAGACGATCTCTTACCACGTGGCTTACGATGATTCGATCCTTTTTCTTGTTATTGTCGTTCAAAGTCTCTGGCTTATCTCGAAGATCTTTCACACTCGGTTGATTTTTCTCATTTGCTCCGCCATTTTCCAAACGAGAAAAGCTTCACACTCGGTTGAAGGCGATTCTGAGAGAGTTAACATCGGCGGCTATATTCTTGTGTAATCGTCTCTTAATCACAATGTCTCCAGTAGAATCAGGTAATTTCGTCGAGGCTATATCTTTTTATGATTTGATTAACCGTTTGAAAAATTTTGGGGCTTTGATTTAGGGTTTATAGTTCAGGTTTGAAATCGATTTGGGCGTTTGATTTAGGGTTTCGCTTTAGGGTTTCTAATCGATTACATGGTCCGATCTAAGGTTTCTACTAAGGGTTCAAAAGCGGAATGGGGTTTCGAGTTAGGGTTCTTAAACGATTGCCAATTTGATATAGGGTTTTGTTCTTAGCTGTTTAGAATATGAAACAGAGACAATTTGATATAGGGTTTTGCTTATGGGCTGTTTAGAACATGAAACAGAGACAATTTGATATAGGGTTTTGTTTTTCTATCTCTCGCAGAAACGCAGTGCAAAGCTTCTTTCATAGATCCGTATCTGAAAGAAGAGAGGAGAGAGATAAAGAGGAATATGGACTACTGCAACAGGTTAGGTTACGTCGCCGATGCGGAGTATGGGATTCCGATATGTTGCCCATGTGGGGGGGATAATCGTTCTGGAGTTATCTGCTAAAGAAGCATTTGACACTCTTCATGGGAAGAGATTCTTCACCTGCAAAGATTACAAGGTACATCTGACCAACTATTCATGTTATATATGATACATAAATGCAACACTAACTGTCTTTCTGTTCTTTTATAGGCTGATGGGTTGCATTTTCGACAACCATGGGTAGTAGGTGTCGAGGAAGAGATTAGGAAGCTTACTAGGCGGGTGTAGGAGGCTGAGCAGCTTACTTGGCGGGTGAATGTCATGAACGAAGTGATTAAGAAACTTAAGGTAACTATCATTCTCCCATTACATTGTCTTTTTGGTTTTTATTTTACCATTAGTCCTCATAAGTTTTTGTCTATCTGTCCAGTAAGAGATTAAAACGCTTAATAGGCGGGTTGCTGAGAATGAAAAGCTTCCATTAAGAGACACAAAAACTTAAGGTTAGCTTGTTTCCTGAACTGCTAGTTAGAAATAAACGGATAGTTGTTTGGTGGCTGTTATGAATGCTTGTAATATGATTTGATGTGCTATAAATGCTAGTTATAAGATTTGTATTAGGAGTCGCCGTGTTTTAAATGCTCGTTAAAAGAATTAGAAGTTGATGTGTTATCAATGTTTGGTAGATATAGTAGGTTAAATAGTTATCTCCATTGATTGCAAAAACATAATATAAAACCATAACAATCTCAGAGAACCTTTAACAATGTCTAAAAAATACATACAATCTTGAAAACCAAAAACATCTCAGAAACTCTTGAAAACCAACAAAACACAAAGGAATATGGATCCATATTCCTTACTCCCCCAGGTTTCTTAGTCTCTTAGCTAGTCAGGGTAGTCAAACTATAGACCTTGAGTCTCCAGAACTTCCTCGTTTTAGCAGCCAATGTTCTGATGAACAATGTGCTAAAGAAAGGAGGAAGTGGTCCCCGAAAGAAGATGTAGTCCTCATAAGTGCTTGGTTGAACACCAGCAAGGACCCAATAGTTGGGAATGAGCAAAAGGTCGGTGCATTTTGGAAGAGAATCCAAGAGTACTATAACTCAAGTCCTTAGCTGGCTGGAACAGCTCCTAAAGAGGCTAGTCAATGCAAGCAACGTTGAGGAAGGCTGAATGACCAAGTCTGCAAGTTTGTGGGGTGCTACGAGACGGCTTTGAAGGAGCAAAGCCAAAATGAGAATGATGTGATGAAGGCAGCCAATGACATCTTCTACAACGACTACCAGTTCAAGTTTACACTTGAACATACACTTGAACATGCATGGAGAAATGGGGTTCCACATTTTTAGCTAAGGATGGGGGAAAGGAGAAACGCAAAAACAGTGGGGAGACTGTTGGGCATGAGGAAGTGAATGAAGGTAGATCCCCTGGTGTTAAGGCGTCTAAAGTTGCCAAACGTAAAAAAAGTGGCAAAGAGGAGTCCATAGCACAGTTACAAAACATGTTGGAAACGAAAGAGAAGATCTCTAAGCAGAAATTGCTTGACCGTCTACTCGCCAAAACAGAAACACTTTCTGAGATAGAAGTATCCCTTAAAAACAAACTTATTAACGAGATGTTGTGAAATCGTGAGTTGTTATTAGCTTCATTTAGTTATTTCCATTGTGTCATTCAGTAGATAGTAATACTTCTGTGTTATTAACTTTGTGTGTTCTTTTCCTCTGTTGTATTGTGTCATTAAGTAGAGAGTACTATGTCCCAGTGTATAAGTTTGTGTGTTCTTTTAAGTACTAACTCTTAATGTTTATTTTTGTGTTTCAGGATAAAGGAAAGCACATGGAAACTCTATCAATCATGAGTCTCTAACTATTTGTTGTATTGTACTACTCTCTATCTATCACGGGTGTTATATCAAGCACATGACTGTTTTGTTATTTTGTGTCTTATATCACGGGTGTTCTGAACTTGTCCTCTTTATAAACTATGATGTAAGCTCATTCTCGGATGTAACTTGTTCTATTTTCTTTTGGGTGTTTTGAACTTGTTCTATTTTCTTTGTTGCTCTAATGGAAGTTCTTTCCTATCTCTCCAAGTTCTTCTATATTTTATCTTCAAACCAAATTCTTCTCTATCACCACAAAGTCTTTATCAAACACTTGTTCACTAAGCCAAATAAAAATGTCTTCATCTTCATTTACTGAGGTTGATGAAATATTAGATGAAGCTTTGGAAGATATATTCAACCAAAAATTAGATGATATCTTCGACTCAATACTTAAGGGCCAAGCAAATAAACAAAGGAAACGAGCATACATCGAAAGAGAACGCGAACAAGGCCACAACCGTTTATGGAATGACTATTTCACTGAAGATCCTACATATCCGCTTATTCAGACGCCGTTTTCATATGAACAAGCCTCTTTTCATGCGTATTGTTGATCGTCTCTCACATGAAGTTTCATACTTTCAACATAGAAGAGATGCAGCAGGAAGGTTCGGGTTATCTGAACTACAAAAGTGTACGGCTGCAATTCGTATGTTGGCTTATGGTAACGCGAGTGAAGCGACTGATGAATATCTTCGACTTGGTTCAACTACAGCACTTTTATGTTTGCAAAATTTTATTGATGGGATAATACAGTTGTTTGGAGATGAGTATCTTAGCAGATCCACACCGGAAGAACTTCAACGACTACTCGATATTGGAGAGATACGCGGGTTTCCTGGAATGATGGGAAGCATCGACTGTATGCATTGGGAGTGGAAAAACTACCCAACCGCTTGGAAAGGGCAGTATACATGTGGTTCAGGAAGGCCGACAATCGTCTTAGAGGCTGTTGCATCACAAGATCTATGGATATGGCACACATTTTTGGACCTCCAGGTACCTTAAACGATATTAATGTTCTTGATCGGTCACCTGTTTTTGATGACATATTACAAGGCCGAGCTTCAAAAGTGAATTACATGGTCAACGGACACAAGTATGATATGGCGTACTACCTCACCGACGGTATTTATCCAAAATGGGCAACATTTATCCAGTCCATCCCAATTCCTCAAGGTCCTAAAGCAGAGTTATTTGCTAAACGACAAGAAGCTGCCCGAAAAGATGTCGAGCGTGCCTTTGGACTTTGGAGTATTGCAAGCTAGATTTGCAATTGTTAAAAAAACCGGCTCTTTTTTGGGACAAGGAAAAAATAGGAAAAATTATGAGAGCGTGTATCATACTGCACAATATGATAGTAGAAGACGAACGAGAAGGTTACACTCAGTATGATATATCTGACTTCGTTGAAGGAGAATCAAGCAGAAGTTCACAAGTGGATTTCTCGTATTCTACAGACATGTCTTCAAATCTCGGTAATATGCTTGGCATTCGAAATCAAGTTCGTGATCAACGAATACATCACCGATTGAAAGCTGATTTAGTCGAGCATATATGGCAAAAATTTGGTCATCTTGAATGATAAATATTGTATGTTTAAGATTACAATTAAAATAAATAAAAACTCAAAATTAAATGTTTGAAAATAAATATTTTTATTTTTTAGAACCTGAACTACATGTTCACCAATGGAGACTTAAAACAAACACAAACTCTTAACTATTCATAAATAACAAAAATATTATTAGAATATTGTTAAGAACCCCGTTAAGCGGTTCACCAATAATCATGCTCTTAGAGCATGAACAACAAGGGTTCTTAAGGTGGGGTTCTCAAGAAAAAATTATAAAATATTGTGGATCCCACCATAATAGTTAAGAACCCCAGCTCCCAAAATTCTTAGCTAAGGATCGGTCCTTGCACTATTCATGCCACGTGGTGACATTCTATTCGTTCTTTTTTCGGTTTTTTTTTTTTTACTTTCTAGAAAAAAAAATTTTAATTTTTTTTTTAAGAACCCTACCTTGGGGTTCATAGATGTACATGGCCTTAGAGCATGTTTATCAATGGTTCTTAAGGGTTCTTAAGGGTGGGGTTCTAAAAAAAATCTTTATTGACACGTGGTCCCAAGAACCTTAGATTAGAGATTTTTACACTGTTCATGACCACGTGGCAGCCTGTCATTCGTCTATTTTTTGAATAGTTAAGAACCCGGGTTCTAAAAATCTTTATTTAAGAACCGGTTCTTACACTGTTCATGACACGTGGCAGCCTGTCATTCGTCTTTTTTTTTTTTTTTTTTTTTTACACTTCAAAAAAAAAAAAAAAAAAAAAAATTTAAGAACCCCATGAAGGATTCACCACTAATCATGCTCTTAACCACACGATTTCAACTGCTCTTTCTTTCTCTTCTCTTTTTACCTTTCTACTTAAAATTCAGTGCAGTAAATTTAGTTCCACCAGGTACTTACTAAAAACAGTGTTTGTCAAAGCAAGATCAATAAGCAATACAGCAGTAGAGATACATTTGGAATGATTCAGATTACGGTACAATTGTAAATAATTAGTAGCTAGTAAAGGTGCATTATAGTATATAGTATGACTGATTGATTGATGTTTGGTACATTAAGATTATAATTAAACGGGCACAGACACTCATTCACAATGGACATGAGAGCCTCACTAACTACCCACGTGAAATAGGACTCCACAAACATAATACTCTTTTATTTTCTCAATATCACTCCACCTTTTTGTAGATACCTATCGTGAGAGAAAATTAAGAAAGAGTGAAGAGAAACCTCCCCCAAATAGAAAGTTAGGGTTTTCGAATTTATTTGCAAGAGTCTTTCTCTCTCTCTCATCATTTGGGAGAGGGGAAAGACTCTAATTCTAACAGAGGCATAGTACGTCGCTTGCTTTCATTCTATTAAAACCCACTCGATAACCTATTTCGCACCGACATGTCTCCTCTCCCCTTCCTTTATTAGCCTCTCTCTTTCTTTATTAAATAATTGTAGCAAAAAGGATCTTCCTCGGGATCTCCTCAATACTATTCTTGGAACATCATCATGTTGGACTACGATTGGGACAACGTTAACCCCTCCGCGGTTATGTTGTCCGGAGAAGATCGTTACCACCATCAGGACCCTGACCCGACCCATACCCATCATCATCATCAGTCCTCTTACAACATTTCTTCACCGCTCCTTTCTTCCTTCTCTAACCAACAACATCTGACCGTCTATGGTCATCACACCGCTCATATCACCACCAACCAGTTTCAGCACTCATTCTACACCACTAGTCCTTACGTCCCCTCATCCGATTCCATCTACCACCCTCACTCAGCCTTGTTCTCTTTCGACCAAACCGGGACAGGATCCGGATCTCCTTACAACTTCCTTATTCCCAAGACCGAAGCCGACGTCTCTCGGCCGCTTGAATTCACGTCCAACAGGATCGGCCTGAATCTGGGAGGACGCACTTACTTCTCCGCCGCCGACGACAATTTCGTGAGCCGGCTGTACAGGCGGTCTCGACCGGGTGAGATGGGAAACTCGCTGAGCACTCCACGGTGCCAAGCGGAGGGATGCAACGCGGATCTGAGCCACGCAAAACACTATCACCGCCGCCACAGAGTGTGTGAGTTCCACTCAAAAGCTTCTACGGTTGTGACGGCAGGGCTCAGCCAGCGCTTTTGCCAGCAATGCAGCAGGTTATATCTTATACGTCCGTACACCTTTACCTTTGTATAATCCATGGTCCATGGAGGGGGTGGGGGCATGCGTGCTTCTATCCGCGTACGTACACATGCATGCTTAATAATACTATTAATTAATGTAAGCTATAGGGTTTTTTAGTTTAATTAGCTTTATTGAATGACGGGAATGACCTTTAATTAGTTTTAATCATTAATCTCTTGATTGATTGGATCATCACAATCAATCAATCAATCATTGAGACTTGAGAGAGAGAGAGAGAAAAAAAGAGAGTGAGTGTGTGAACGTACTTCATGTGGTTGTGGTGATCCCGATGGCAATGGATTGTTTCCTTTTCAAATTTTCAACCCAACAAAATCATTTAAAGATAATAAACATAATTTCTTACGTACAGGTTCCATTTGCTGCCGGAATTCGACAACGGGAAACGGAGCTGCCGTAAGCGGCTGGCTGACCATAACCGCCGCCGCCGTAAATGTCAGCAGTCACTGTCAGCCTCTAAACCAACTCCGGAAAATACCACCAATCCAAGTACTTGATTATTACTACTTTGTCATCCATTCATTACAGATTAATTAGATAATTTGATTGTATCGACTATGCATTGTCAGCGCACGATTCGTCTCCATCCAAGGCGGTGCCCATAATTTCATTGGAATGTTTCCGGCAAACAAGAGCGTCGTCGTCTTCTCCCTCCTCAGAGTCAATGTTGTTTCAAGTGGGTAGCTAATGACTAAGGTTGTTGTCTTTATATGTCGTCGTCTTAATCAAACTAGAGGACCGATAAAATGACTATGTTGCGTTTTCCTTGTTGAATTGTTTTAAATCTGTGTTGGAAATTTAGCTATCCACTCAATCTGTAAAATTATAAATTTAAAGTATGAGATAAATATTTATAGTTTGGTATGTATAGTATGATTGAATTGGTGGTAAAAAAAAAAAAAAAAAAGGGAAGGTACGTAGTGGTGCAAAGGTGGTGGTTCATTCATCGTTTAGTCATTTAGGGGAACTGAATTATTGATTTGATTCTCTCTGATATTTTTCCTAGAAAACTACAGCAAACCAAACTTTCAGAAAGTGACTGATCGACCAAGGCCACGTGGTTTCCCTTTTTTCTTCCAGAATTTTTAAAAGAAAATTGGTTGAGACTGGCCCCTAATGTTCCCGTTGTGAAGCTTATCATACAAATTTTGTTAACTAGTTATTTGCACCCAACCTTGCGGTATAAGAGCATCCCCAATGGTCATACTCCATTGGGGTTCTAAAAAAAAAATATTTTAATATTTTTTTTTTTTTTTTCGGGTCCTTAAAAAAAAAAAAATTTATTAAAAAAATAAACGGACCAATCACACGGCGACACGTGGCATGAACAGTTAAGAGGTGGTTCTTATTTAAGAGATTTAGCATGTTGGTTCTTAATTTTGTGTGGGTCCCACGTGGGACCCACACAATATTTTATATTTTTTTGAGTTAAGGACTCTACCTAAGAACCCTCTATGATACTCCATTGCACTTGCTCTAAGTACACGATTTTGTATATAACCATTTGATTCTGTAGTGTAATCTCATATCACGGACGGAACCATTTGATTCTGTAGTGTAATCTCATATCACGGACGGAATAAGCAGTGCCGGTCCAATCTTTTTAGATGCCCTATTCAAAACTAAAATATTATTTAATGTAATTTTTATTCAAAATTTTATTTAAATATCTTAACAAAAAATTATATTTTAAAATGCCTATATTATAAGAAATATATTTAGAATGCTTTTTTTTTTTTTTTTTAAATATATACTAATGAAGAAAATATAAAGAAAAGTGCTCTTTTTAGTCAGATGCCCTAATCCGTCGTTTATGTGGCTTATGCTCGAGGCCGGCTCTGAGAGTAAGTGTCGTGTGACTATGGGATGACAAACAAGGACATAATTAGTTATGCATTGATTACGAGATTGTTGTTAGCATTTCCTCCTCGGCCATGCATGATACTACGCCGTTAAAAGGACATGGCCATGGTTCCCCTAATTCCAGCTGGCCTGGCTCCACCATTTACTTTAACGTCTCACATTCACCAGAGACTGGGTTAATTTGACTCCTCGCGTCTGTAAGGCTGAACACGTAATCATTTATGGGCCAGTTTCAGAGTTGACAAGCCCAAAAAAACGTTCGAAAATAGTTAATTATATCAACTCGCATATTAGCCAAGTTATTTCTTGGCATGGAGCCTTTGCTTTTATTCTCTTGCAGAGAGTAGCACAAGAACTAAGTCTCTACAAGTTAACCAATTAAACAACATACAACAACAAAGACTCCATATATACACTGATCTGAAAGCTTTTCAAGATTCATCAAAACACTGGACGAAAGGCAACTCTTTTCTTACCAATCGTCTAGTAACCTCGCTGCATTTAGGCGGTTAAGCTCCTCTTGATGCTCAGTCACCACTGCACGGACCACATCTCCTATGAACACCATTCCAATCATACCCTCCTTGTCTTTGATCACTGGAATATGCCTGATCCTGTTACTTGCCTCAATAGGTTTTAAACCCCAAAAATATGCATCTTTAATTGAGAAAAGTTTTCTCTTTACCTGTCAGCTGCATAGCCCGGAAGACCTTGGTCTCTGGTGTCACGGTTTTAAGCTTTTTCTGCAATTACCAATTCACATATCCAGTCGGCATAATCCCCAAAAAGCAACGAAATCTTATAATGGTACATATTATCATCACTGATTCCATACCTCTTCAGTCATAATGTCCCCAACTTTTGTTGATTTGGATGATCTACCTTGCACTATGATATCTAAAAGGAATTGCAATGTGAAAACAGATGGGAATGGGAGCAAAAAAAAAAAATCATTGATAGTCAAATTTGTCTTACCTCTCTTTGTAATGATTCCAGGCTCCAGCATAAGATTGTTGCTCACCAGGTTTCACAACCCCCATTGTCTTGTGTCATCTATCACAGGCAAAACACACATCAACTATAAATAAACACTTCCACACCCAAGAGATATGGCAAGAGAGAGATGTCGATTGCTTACGGATTTAACAGCATGGTAAACAGTACACCAAAGCCAAGATCCATCAGCACTTTTGCCTTTGGCGTTCATAACGTCAGAAGTGTTTCCCAAAGCACCTTCCTTGATGGGATGCAACACGTAGTACACACACAACAGATCCCACCATCAGTTGAAGACACCAATCTAATTTATCAAAGAGCTTACCTGGTGGTTTATCCATGGATCTGTAATAATCAGAAGCCTAGGCTTGCTGAATGAGGTTTGCATTTGATTGGTGAAGATACCAGGAGCATGCATGCCTTCCAGCAATGGGAGCGAATTTTCAAGACAGCTCCCTGACCATATGGCCTAGCAGACTGAACAATGATGTCGTGTTGGTTCTCAATAGCAACGATAACTCGAGCAGGCATCTGCAATGCTTTATCTAGGTTGAAGATGTATGTACATGAGAATGGAAAACAACTTCAAAATTAAGAATCCATTCCAGAGAGAGTAGGATTAAATAAATCAAACTGAAGCAAGAAGGCCAGCAAACACCAAACTGATAAAACGAATAGAAACACAAAAGGGTTATGGCATATCATAATAAGCAACCAAAGCCTTTGGTTTAGATCTGTTGGTGACGCTAAACTCTCTAATTTAGAGGATTAAAGTGTGAGGAACTAAAACGACCTACAAATCCAAAACCTATCTAAAACAAAACAGATCACAAATCCACCATATCAACGCAGTACCTCAATGCACATACATTTATTTAAAGCATACATAAGTGAACATTTCAAGAGGAGAAATTACCGTCTCTTGAAGACGTAAGGCTGCATTTGGTAATTGTAATTCTTGGTTCCTATGTGAACCACACAACATCCTGATGTCAGCCTCCATATTGCTTTCTATCTTCTATTTCTCCCCCGACAATATAAGATTCTGAAGCTCAAGTGTAAATTAAACAAGAGGCGAGGAAACTTAAGAGCTTACAGAGAGACGGAATTATATCAAGCAGAACCCCATATTTGCTGAATCGGAGGCCGGAAGAACGTGTGGAGCCATGGCTGAAATAGTAAGAGAGGGAGTAAAAAGCGGGTGAGTCATGAAACTGATGGAGTTTGGGGATTGATTATGAGTTATTCAGATTTGGATTGCGATGAAACGGAGATTGAGAGAGAGAATGGGGATTTGAGAAGTAGGTGGGAGGGTGATGACCTGCTGGGCTTAATGGACTAGATATGTTAGTGGCCCATCGTTTTGTTCCAGAATGAGTAATTTAAAGAACCAAACTGGCTTCTCATGTTTGGTCCAGCGCCCATTTATCCCAGACATAAAGAGACACGAACACTAGATTTTATGGGCCTGTTTAAAATTTTAATTTTTTGGGTGTAATTTAAGTGGGCGAAAAAGTTAGTTCGCCCCGTGCATAATAAAATGGGCCCATATAAATTTCATAAAATTGGGCTCTAAAAACCGCGTTTGGTACACGGGTTTAACACGGTTTGGCACGCATATCGAGGTGGTTTTATGTCGGTTATCATGCCAAACCGTGTCCAAACCGCGTCCGATCCAAGTTTGACCCGTGTCTGACCCGTTATTTGACCCGTGTCCGACCCAAGTTTGACCCGTGTCTGATCCGTGTCTGTGTTTGACTTTTTCCAAAACGGTGCGTTTTTGTCAAAGGACCCAAGTTTGACACTAGTCGCCGGCGATTGAAGAACCTTCATTCACGACTACAATCATGGAGACATCAAGGCTACCGTTCGATTTATTACGAAAGCTGATATCGGCCGGTTATTCTTCTTTGTCCTCGATTTCTTCCGTCTCTTCGTCTGATCTCGTCGATGTGGATTTCTTTTTAGAAGACTATAATCTATTGTTAGAATCGGGATTTTGGGTTACACTGGAATTGATAGAGAGATCTTCAATTGTTTCATGGCTACTATCTCCGAATGCAGTTTTTTCTCTGATTTCTAGTAAACCGCAATCGATGACTCATGGGTTAACGTTTATGAGGGGGAAATTCGTCACCTTTTGTCACTCTTTTATGTGTGAGCAAGATGTAAATATCACAGAGGCTGAAGCATTGACATTTTGAAGCTGGCAAATCAAATCACTGGATCCAGTTCTTGCAATGGAAGCACTTCTCTCATAAATGGTAACTTGATGAACTCCTTGGAGCTCTGTGTTTTCTTCTTAGTTGGTTCACTGAATGATTCTCTTTTATGAAATTTTTGACTAAATAATGAACACATAACGCTTGGGATATGCTTCACGAGAAGGAATCGTTGACGTGCATTACTACATCTTGTTTTGATCTTGATAAAATCTTGGGTGGTGGAATAAGTTGTAGGGATGTTACAGAGATTGGTAAGCCATCTTCATTCTTATCGTTCTTTGGACCAGTTTGGCAGCAACAAGTGATATTTTAGTCTTTGCTTATTCTCTGCAGGTGGGGTTCCAGGTATTGGCAAGACTCAGATTGGGTTATTCTGCTTCACTGGTTTCCTATACTTTCTAATACGGCTTTACTTTTCCTTTAGCTACAGTTTGATTTCAGGATCCAGCTCTCTGTGAATGTTCAGATTCCTCATGTTTTTGGTGGTCTTGGAGGGAAATCTATATACATAGGTGTGTTTCTTTAATAATTACTTGGTTGTTCACTGTTTTGTTGTTGATGCGTGCAACTCTGCAAGGCTGCAATTACCAAGTTTTATGTGCTACATATACAGAAAGTAGCTTCATGGTGGAGCGTGCTTTCCAGATAGCAGAAGCTTGTGTGGAGGACAATGAAGAGTACAAGGGATACATGCATAAACATTTTAAAGCAAATCAAGTGCAAATGAAACCCAAGGATATCTTAGAGAACATATTCTACTTCCTACTTTAATTATTTTTTGGTCAAAAATAAATGAATACCTAATAATTACAATTAGTCTTTTCTTGTAGGTCATATGTTACAAGATAGTTGTTAAACATAAGAAACAATGAAAAGGTTTACAAATATTAATACTTATTTTCTCAAAAGACATGCCAGTTGTAATATAAGTTTATAAGTTTATGAGGTTAGATAATATATGTTAACCCATGATTTACAATCTTATTATAGTATAGATCACTTGATTGTGAATGTTATTTTCCTCAAAAAAATTATACTTTATAATTTATAGGTCATCTTGGATTAGGACATCTACATTGTTAGGAAATAAACTCGAATTTCCTCGAAAACCAGAAATACGGGACCGAAGAAAATGCACACAAATTTGTTAACGGAGTTCGGCCAATCGTGCCTACGTCTCCGGACCTGCTACAGATCTTTATATTAATCACCGGGAAATTACAACTCTCTCAACTCACACCCAAAACCCGAATACACTCAAGAAATTATACTAAATTTCTTACAAAGAAAAAAAGATTTTTTTCTCTCTCTTTCTTTCTTCTCTCTTTCTCTCTTCTTCTTATGTTTTTGGGATGATTATGAAACTCTCCTTGCCTTGGTATTTATAGAGAAGGAATGGGGAATTGGTGAGAGTTAGGTGAACTACTACAGCCACCATAGGAATAGTTGAGCAAAGCCTCCAAAGGAATAGTTGGGCAAAGCCACCATAGGAATAGTTGTGCCACCGTCCATATCTTTTCCACATGTTTTAATTACTTCATGTAACCAACAATCTCCCACTTGAAGACCGATTTCAATCTGTCTTCACACCTTGATCAATGTAGCATGTCTTCCGTGCTTGTTACTCTAACAAGCCAACCGAGGTTACACATAACCTCAGCTTATCATACGGCACGACCTTTGTTAACATGTCTGCTGGATTCTTACTTCCTGGGATCTTCTCAAGCACCAACACTTCATCTTCTAAAGCTGATATGATGAAATGATATCGCTGGTGTATGTGCTTCGTCCGAGCATGGTAAACTGGATTCTTTGCCAAGTCAATGGCACTCTTACTGTCACAATACAATACACTTTTTCCTTGGTCATGGCCTAGCTCTTCTAGGAATGACTGTAACCACATCATCTCCTTTGTTGCCTCTGTCACCGCAACATACTCCGCTTCACAGCTTGATAGAGCTACAATCTTCTGCAACTTTGAAACCCAACAAATTGCAGTACCACCAAAAGTGTAAACATACCCGGATGTACTCTTCGTACTATCAATGTCACCTCCATTGTCAGAATCCACATATCCTTGCAATCCAATCTTTGACTTCTTGAAACATAGCGATAAACTAGGATTTCCCTTCAGATACCTTAAAATCCACTTAACAGCTGCCCAATGCTCCTTTCCAGGATTGCTCATAAACCTACTAACGACTCCCACTGCATGTGCAATGTCTGGCCTTGTACATACCATCGCGTACATCAGGCTGCCAATAGCAGAAGCATATGGAACTTTATCCATATATACCATCTCGTCTTCAGTCACCGGAGAATGGTCTTTGGATAACCGAAAATGACTTGCCAGGGGAGTACTAACTGGCTTCACATCATCCATATTAAACCTCTTGAGGACTTTCTTCACATACTCCTCTTGTGATAACTTAAGACCCTCCCTGCTTCTACTAATTCTCATCCCAAGAATTTGTTTTGCTTCTCCTAGGTCCTTCATCGCAAACTCTTCCGAGAGTTTTGCCTTCAAGTTATTGATCTCTTCCAAATCTGCTCCCACTATCAGCATGTCATCAACATACAGGAGCAATATCAAGTAGGACTCTTCAAGCCTCTTGAAATAACAACAGTGGTCAGCTTCACACCTCAAGAAACCAGCCCCTTTTATAAAGCTATCGAATCTCTTATACCACTGTCTTGGAGCTTGTTTTAAACCATACAAACTCCGTTTAAGCTTGCACACCAGACTTTCTTTCCCTTTGACTTCAAAGCCTTCTGGTTGCTTCATGTAGATTTCTTCATCCAAATCACCGTGAAGAAATGCTGTTTTCACATCCATCTGTTGAAGATGTAGATCTTCCTTTGCTACCAGCCCAAGAACAGTTCGGATTGTCACCAACTTCACTACAGGAGAAAATATCTCTGTGTAGTCTATGCCTTCTTTTTGTTGGAATCCCTTCACAACAAGCCTTGCTTTATAACGCTTGCTCCCATCATGTTCTTCTTTTATCCGGTAGACCCACTTGTTGTGTAATGCCCTTTTCTCCCTAGGCAATACTTCTAACTCCCACGTGTGATTGGACATCAACGAGTCCATCTCATCGTTCATTGCAAGATCCCACTTAATCGATTCATCAACTTGCATTGCCTCTTCATAACATTCAGGCTCGCCTCTATTCGTGAGCATAATATAGTTGAGTGATGGAGAAAATCTTACAGGTTTCTTGATGGTTCTAATTGACCGTCACAACTCTGTGACTGGCGTACATGGGATCACTTTAGAATCTTCATTCTTATCTGCATCACTATTCTCTTCTTGAGAATTTTGCTCTTCTGTTGTTGTTGTATCCTGCTGCAACTCTGGTGCCAGGATCTCTCCCAAATCAACAGCTCTAGGCTCCATCTTTCCCGAGCTTTCATTTAGCTTATCCTTGTACAACGCTTCTTCGTTGAACACAACATTCTTGTTGCGGATGATCTTCCGATTTTCTTCATCCCAAAATCGATAACCGAACTCTGTGTCACCATAACCAATGAAGTAACACTTCTTCGATTTTGCATTAAGTTTACTTCTTGCAGCATCATCAATGTGAACATAAGCTAAGCAACCAAATATTTTAAGATAAGAAAGGTTTACTTTCTTTCCGCTCCACACTTCTTCAGGGATCTTGAATCCCAACGGAACATATGGTCCTCTGTTGATTAGGAAAGCTGCGGTATTGATTGCATCCGCCCAAAACGTCTTAGGCAATCCGCAGTGCAGTCTCATGCTCCTTGCACGCTCATTCAAGGTTCTGTTCATCCTTTCAGCTACTCCATTTTGTTGAGGCGTTCCAGGAATAGTCTTCACCATCTTGATCCCACCATCAATGCAATATCTTTTAAACTCCTCGCTGATGTACTCTCCGCCATTATCAGACCTTAGGCACTTCAACTTGAGATTCGTCTCGATCTCAACCATGGCTTTCCATATTTTGAAAACCGAAAACACTTCATGCTTGTTCTTCATGAAGTAAACCCACACTTTCCTTGTGGAGTCATCAATAAAGGTCACATAGTAATATGAACCTCCCAGCGATGCAACAGGAGCGGATCCCCACACATCAGTGTGCACCAGCTCCAACTTCTCAGGTTTGGGCTCTCTTCCATCTTTTGAGAAACTAACCCGTTTCTGCTTTCCAAGGATACAACTTTCACACATCTGATGATCCACCGTCTTCAGATCTAGAAGCACGCCATTTGCCGCCAAAAGTTTCAATCCTTTCTCACTCATGTGCCCCAACCTACAATGCCACAACTTAGTCTGTTTGGCATTCTCGACAACCGCAACAGTATCTTTGTGACTCATCGTCATATAAGGAGTGCCTCTTTTATGACCTCTAGCAACCACCATGGAACCTTTCTTCACACTCCATGCTCCACCACCAAAATTGACATCGTGCCCTACATCATCAAGTTGACCTACTGAGATAAGATTTCTCATCAACTTTGGCACATGCCTAACCTTTGCGATCTTCCATACACGACCATCTGACATCTTCAAGTTGATATCTCCAATACCAACTATGTCCAAAGGTAAACCATCAGCTAGATATACCTTCCCATAATTTCCAGCAACATAGTTCTCCATTATGTTGTGGTGTGGTGTCGTGTGAAATGATGCTCCAGAGTCTAGAACCCAAGACTCGATCGGGCTATCAACATAGGAGATCGACGCTTCATTGGTGTTTACAGCCGCATCATGAGCTTCACCTTTTCTTGGAGAATCAGCAGATACTACCAATGCATCACCAATTTCATGTGTGACTGCATTGGCTCCGGCTCCCTTGTTGCCTTCCTTCTTTGAAATTGCCCAGCAATTCTTTCTTATGTGGCCTGTCTTTCCACAGTTCCAACATTCAGCAGGCTGCTTGAATTTGGACTGACTTCTTCCATTTCTTGACTTCGCTCTGCCATTGTTCCGGTTGTTTCTGTCTTGGCTCCTGCCTCTGTTTTCCAAGTTGAAAGCAGAGCTTGTTGAAGCTTCACCAGAGTCGATCCTACGAGCTTCTTCAGAAAGGATACGATCTCGAACATCATTAAACTTAAGTTTAAGATTTCCCACAAAATTACTAACCGCTGCCCTCATTGGCTCCCAACTATTTGGCAGAGATGCCAACAAAACCAGTGCTCGCACTTCATCTTCAAACTCGATTTCAACGGACGATAACTGGTTGACAATCGTGTTGAATTCATTCATGTGTGCTGCAACGTGGCCACCTTCTTCCATCTTTAAATGAAAAAGTTTCTTCATGAGAAATACCTTTTTATTTGCTGAAGGTTTCTCATACATATCCGAGAGAGCTTTCATGAGCCCTTCCGTGGTCTTCTCCTTCGCAACGTTGTGAGCAACGTTCTTCGACAGTGTTAACCTGATAACACCCAGAACTTGTTGATAGGTTCTAAGTTTTACCCTATTCTAAACTGCAAGTGCACAGTACAGTCAATGTAGTATATAGGGTTATCGAATCCACAGGGACATTTGGTCTCAAGAGAATCAAACCGTAGGAATTAATACTAGAAATAAGCAAGTAGTGATTGTAATAAATTGCGGTGCAAGAAAGTAAACAGTAGCAGGAAATCGGTTTGTAAGCAATAAACTAAAAGCGTCAAGCCTAGGGTATTCTCAGGAAATCAGACAAGCAGACAAGTTAATCAGTCAGGATCAAATTAAACTTAGTTCTAGAACTCGAATCACGGAAATAGAATTAACCAAATCTCTTTGCGAGAATTCTCTATGCCTAAGTGCAGTAACCCAAATCTCTTTGCAATTACTAACAGATTAAACAAGCATTAAGTTCAAGTTCGATATGTTCACAATTAAACTAAACCAAATCTCTTTGCGAATAATTCAATTGCTCAACCTAAATAGTTCAGATTCCTAAACCCCACTCTCGTGACGTATTTAGTAACCTAGGATCTAGATTCTAATTGATCAGGTTAGAACTAGCTTTAAGCACAATTTAGTTTGAAGAACATTCTAATCGTATGAATCCTAACTGAATTAAACAAGTCTAGCAAGTCATCAAACCCTAGTGAGAAACCCTAAACTCAACTATGGATCTACTCAGACATGATTGATGAAAACATAATCATAGAATAAATAGATTGCATATAAGAAATTAAAATATCAAAGGGGTTCGAAATCTTCTCCAAGATAAATGAATACAAGGAAAATAGATCAGCCCCAAAAAGCTCTAAAAATCTCTTAGCTCTAAGTATCAAAGCGTGTCTAAAATAAAAGCCAAAAACTAGTATATATAGGCATAATCTCGGCTGGGGCTTCTGTGTAAATACTGAAAGTATCTTGGGCTTCTTTGCAAAACTTCAATACTGGTTATGCCGATGCGTACGGCCCATCTCGCGACTGCATTGACCGATGCACAATGCGTGTCGATCGATGCAACATCAAATAATCGAACAGTGAATAAAGCTCTCGGCCAAAACGTCCCAAAATGCCCAAAATGCTCCATATATCTCCAATTAGCTCCAACCCTGATTTAACCTGTAAAAGACTCTAAACTAATACAAAAGACTCTAAAAACACAACTATATCATGGTATAAAGTGGGTAAAAACCATGATATATCAACTCCCCCACACTTAGCCTTTGCTTGCCCTCAAGCAAAACAGAGAACCAAAATGCAGTGAAGAGGTTTGAAAACTCTTCAGAAACTCATTTTGTCATAGAAGCAGCAGCATTCAGATTCCCCTTAGTAATCCACATGAAAGAATCAATCTACAGACATCAAGACCGACATGTACTTCCCCCACACTTAGCAACTGTCCTAAGTAAACGCCACAATCACATTCAAGCATTCAAATTCACCCTACTGACTTCTGCAAGTATTTAAGTGCGGTCTCACCTAAGGAGTATCGATCTAAAGGCACATGGATTCTTACCTTGCCAGCTCTAGACCACCATACTATCTTTCTCTAGTCCCTTTCTTCTCTTTCCCTTCTTTAACAACTGATTTTTCCCCACTGGGTATCATTTTATTTTTTTTATCAGTGTTCTTCCCGTTATGGGGTGTACTTTGGACACATTCCATGGATCACATGAGAGATAATAGTGTTTGCTACTATTCCCATGACCACTTCGGAGTTACTAACTCATCCGCAGTTTATTTATTTTTATTTTTTACTTTTACTTTTACAGAAGGGGAGAAGGGGACTAAATAGGACAGGTTTACAGGCTGTGTCAGAACCAACAAGGGATTCCGACATAAAGCATACCAAGCCCTTAGGTGAGAAAAATTAAAGTCAGTATTAAGGTGAAGTCAGTAAAGGATCCTCTGATACCTGAAGTGATATGGGTGTCCTCAGTAGGCTGATCTGTGATGGGGTTTTCTAATAGTCATAGATAGATCTGCAGCTTCATCCCAATGGTCACTTAAGTTCCTGCAAATGCTGCTAATCTCCTCCAAAAATCATTGTTTCCTACTTAAACCAATTTTGATTCGAAAAACAAATTTTTTTGAAAAATTTAAATGACTCTAAGAAAACAAAAGAAACTAATTAGTAGAACCTCCCCCACACTTAAGACACACTGTCCCCAGTAGTGTCAAGCAAGGGATTGGTTAAAGAAGAGAAAAATCAAAATAGTTGAATGGTTAGTTCTCTCGGGTTTTACCTCTGTCGCAGTCAGGCATCGATCGTTGCACTAGGTGCACCGACCGTTGCTATGCGATTTCTGTTGTAACGATCGACACAAACGTGTGTCGATCGACGCAATGCGATTTTCACGAACCCTGCAACCAAAAACTCACCAAACAGAAACAAAAACGTAAAATCTAGAAAAATACTAAAATCAAAATGCAAAAACGAAAACAGTGGGTTGCCTCCCACTCAGCGCTCTTTTAACGTCAATAGCTTGACGTTTCAGCTGATCTAGGTAGAGGGTGCATCATCCAGAGGCAAAATCTGACCTTCTGGAATCTCGGCTTTCGCCCAATAATGTTTCACCCTCTGTCCATTCACAGTGAATTCAATACCATCCTTACCAGTTAGAACCACAGCTCCATACGGGCGCACCGCTTTGATTGTGAAAGGGCCAGACCACCTTGATTTCAGCTTTCCTGGAAACAAATGCAGACGAGAGTTATATAAAAGTACCTGATCATTAGGCTCAAATTGTCTGGAGACAATCTTCTTGTCATGATATGCCTTAGTCCTTTCTTTGTACAGCTTTGAGTTCTCATAAGCAAAATGTCTAATCTCATCCAACTCATTAAGCTGCACTAATCTCCTTTCTGCAGCAGACTTAAGATCAAAGTTCATCTGTTTTACAGCCCACGCTGCTTTATGCTCAAGTTCCACCGGCAGATGACATGCTTTTCCATATAGCAGATGGAATGGGGTGGTCCCAAGTGGTGTCTTGAATGCTGTCCTGTAAGCCCATAATGCATCATCCAACTTTGCTGCCCAATCCTTTCTTGTCTTTCCAACTGTCTTCTCAAGGATCTCTTTGATCTGTCTGTTAGAAACTTCTACTTGTCCACTAGTCTGAGGGTGATAAGGAGTAGCGACTCGATGATGAACTCCATGCTTCTTCAGCAGCTTTTCGAAGACCTTATTGATGAAATGAGATCCTCCATCACTTATCACTATACGAGGCACTCCAAATCTGGGAAATATGATGGTCTTAAACAGCTTAAGGACCACCGAAGAATCATTTGTTGGACTAGCTATTGCTTCGACCCATTTAGACACATAGTCCACAGCAACCAGAATGAATTTATTTCCATAGGACGAGGGAAAAGGACCCATGAAATCTATACCCCAGCAATCGAAAACCTCAACTTCCAGAATGAAATTCTGAGGCATCTCATGCTTCTTGCTGATTTTCCCTCTCCTTTGACAAACATCACACTGAGTGATGAAAGAATGAGCGTCTCTGAACATTGTAGGCCACCAGAAACCTGCTTGAAGAACTTTAGAAACAGTCTTGAATGTAGCAAAATGTCCAGCATAATCTGATCCATGACAGTGGAAAAGGATGTCCGAAACTTCTGATTCAGCAATGCATCTCCTGTAAAGGCCATCTGAACAGTGTTTATAGAGATAAGGCTCATCCCAGTAGTATCTTCTAAGTTCCCTAAAGAACCTTTTCTTTTCATAGCCCTTTAAATCATCCGGTTCAGTCTCAGCAGCGAGATAGTTAGCTATATCTGCATACCAGGGTCGATCAGAGGTAGCCACAGCAGAGACTTCGAAATCATAATTTCCAATTCTGATCTTAAAACATTCTCGGTTCGTATCAGGTGTGCAACGACCGTTGCGCGAGCATGCGTCGATCGTTGCTTCCCCGATACTTGTATCGACCGTTGCATATCTTGCGTCGATCGACACAAGGCGATCTTCCCGACAGTTCTGCAACTCATCTTCCAAATCCATCTCAGAAACTGTACCAACCATGTTGACGTTTTCCTCAGGCAAATAGTCATTTATTGGCACGTCCTCCTCAACCAGCATCCTTGAAAGATGATCAGCAACTCCATTCTCAACTCCCTTCTTGTCCCTTACTTCGATATCAAACTCCTGAAGCAACAGAATCCATCTCAACAGCCTCGGCTTAGCATCTTTCTTCTGCATCAGATACTTCAGTGCTGAATGATCAGTATGAACAATCACTTTAGAGCCAACAAGATAGGGGCGGAATTTCTCGAAAGCAAAGACAACGGCTAGCAGTTCTTTCTCTGTGGTTGCATAGTTCTTCTGTGCATCATCTAGTGTCCTACTAGCATAATAGATAGCATGAAGCTTTCTGTCCTTCTTCTGTCCTAGAACAGCTCCCACAGCAAAATCACTTGCATCACACATAACCTCAAAAGGTAAATCCCAATCTGGTGGCTGGACTACTGGAGCACTCACTAAAGCCTGCTTGATTTGTTCAAATGCAGCCTTACAGTCTGCATTGAACTCAAATTTTGTATCCTTACACAGCAAGGCAGTTAGTGGCCTAGCAATCTTACTGAAATCTTTGATGAACCGCCTATAGAAACCAGCATGTCCAAGAAAACTTCTTATGGCTTTAACAGAATCAGGTGCTTGCAGGTTTGTCATTACCTCAATCTTAGCGCGATCCACTTCGATCCCTGCTTCAGACACCTTATGTCCAAGAACAATACCATCTTTGACCATAAAATGGCATTTTTCCCAGTTAAGGACCAAGTGCTTCTCTTCGCATCTAGTCAGCACTTTGCACAGATTCTCTAGACATTCATTATAAGACGATCCGTAGACTGAGAAATCATCCATAAATACCTCCATAAAGTCCTCAATCATATCAGTGAATATGGACATCATGCATCTCTGAAAAGTAGCAGGAGCATTGCAGAGTCCAAAAGGCATCCTACGGTAAGCAAATGTGCCATATGGACAAGTGAAAGTAGTCTTTCCCTGATCTTCTGGGTGGATAGGAATCTGAAAGAAACCTGAGTATCCATCGAGGAAGCAATAGTAAGGGTGATTTGCTAACCTCTCCAGCATCTGGTCAATGAAAGGTAAGGGAAAGTGATCCTTTCTAGTTGCAGCATTTAGTTTCCTGTAGTCTATGCACATTCTGTGCCCCGTCACAGTCCTAGTAGGTATCAGCTCATTCTTCTCATTCTTCACGACTGTAACTCCACCCTTCTTAGGCACTACATGGACTGGACTTACCCAATCACTGTCTGAAATGGGATAGATGATACCAGCATCCAGAAGCTTCATAATCTCTTTCTTAACCACTTCCTGGAGATTGGGATTAAGCCTTCTCTGATGCTCAATAGATGTCTTAGACTCATCCTCAAGATGTATCCGATGCATGCACAGCTTTGGTGAGATACCTGAAATGTCATCAAGAGAATAGCCAAGAGCCTTGCGATGCTTGCGCAGCTTGCTTAGCAGTAAAGTGAGCTCTGCGTTGTTCAAACTAGCGTTAACTATCACTGGATAAGTTGAATTAGGTCCAAGGAACGCGTACCTTAGCCCGGTTGGAAGTTGTTTCAAGTCTACCTTCGGAGCTTTTTCTTCTGCCCAGTCTGCGTCGCTTTGCAACGACCGATGCTTAGTAGGTGTCGATCGTTGCATCGTCGCGTCAGATACTTCAACTTGCATTGCAACTTCAACAGAATCCATCAGTCTTCTATAGCACATTGCTGGCTCGTCCTGCAGGTATTCCAACTCCATTATAGAGCTCAGTAAAGCTCTTTCCAGTGGATCTTCAGCATGTGACTGGGGAAAGTACTCTGCAGCTAATTCACTAAGTGTGTCCACATAGAAAGTCTGACCGTCGATGGTTGGTCTCTTTACCAGCTTGTTCATATCAAAACTCATCTTCAGATCACCCACATTCAGAACTATCTTACCTCTCTGACAGTCAATCATTGCACCAGCTGTAGCTAAGAAAGATCTGCCCAAAATTAGTGGATCCTTTGGTTCCTGTCCATATTGTAGAACCACAAAGTCAGTAGGTATCGCGCATTGGCCGATAATTATAGGTACATCCTCCAATACTCCTTCGGGAATCCTGACCGTTCTGTCTGCTAGAACCAGTGATATCCTAGTGGGTCTGAAATCAGTCATACCGAGCCTCTTAGCGACTGAGAGAGGCATAAGGTTCACACTGGAACCAAGATCACATAAGGATCTTTCGAATCTCTCCCTGTATATGGTGCAATCCAATACGAAGCTCCCAGGATCTTTCAATTTCTCAGGGGACCTGCCTTGAATCACTGCACTACATACCTCACTGATCATCATCACACTTTCTTCATCAGTCCATTTGCCAGCAAACATGTCTTTAAGGCATCTCCTCATCATTGGTGAAGTATCCATGGAGTCAAGCAAAGGCACTTCAACTTTCACCCTTTTTATCATCTCTTTGCATTTAGCATACTGCCTCTCACTTTTAGCCTTCCTGGGATTCTTAGGATAGGGTACTTTAGGCTTGTACACCTTCTCTGTCGATTGCTTTGGATCCTCTGACTTTTCATTCTCGGCAGTCGTCTTGCAACGATCGTTACTAGATTTGTGTCGATCGTTGCTGGGTGACTTCGCGACATCAACTTCTTTGTTATCGCTTTGCGTCGACCGTTGCTTTGTAGCATCGATCGATGCATCGCGAATGTCACGGATTTCATCTTCTAACTCTTCGATTTCTGTGAGTTCTTCAACGCTCAGCTGCCTGTTCTGGTTGGGTAACAGTTCCTTACCACTTCTCAAAGTCACTGCATTGCATTGGTATTTGGGATTAGTGTCTGTTCTTCCTGGAAGATATCCATTTTCCCTCTGAGCATGTCCAGCAGTTCTCGCAACCTTAGCATCAAGCTCCTTCATATGTGTACTTAGACATTCAATCTTCCCATCTAGCTCCTTATGGACTGTATCTATTCTCTTGTGTATGTCTGCGGTACTCCTAATCTGTCCTTCCAATAGCTTGTCCATCATTGCTGCCATCTTAGCTTCAAAATCAGATCCGTAGGCTCTCTGAGAGCTAGTGGTCTGTCCTCCACCAGAAAATCTGTTTCCAGATTGATATCCCAATCTGTTTCCTTGGAAACCAGATCCTCCGATGTAATTCACATCTTCTCCCTGAGTGTCCTTCTCAGTCTGAATCACTTCTACTTCTTGAGCAGAATGGACAGCTTTCTTCTCACTTAGAAGAGTGTAGATTTTGTCCACCCTGGTTCTTAATTCAGCCATCTCTGAATTATCTACACTTTCACTAGGCTTCTTCCTCCTCTCATCCATGGTCTTGCAACTGTTGCTGCTAATCAAATTCTCAATTAACTGCTTAGCTTGTGTAGGAGTCCTGGTGTTGAAGTTGGCATCACTAGAATTATCCAGCGCCTGCTGATACGGAAGATCTATTCCTCTGAAGAAAATACCAATCAGCTGAACTTTAGTGAATCCATGGTGCGGACAGTCACGCTGATACTGCTTAAATCTCATCCAAGCAGTCTTTAAAGGTTCCACAACTCCTTGGGAGAAAGTAAGTATGTCCTGTCTAGATTGGTCTGAACGCGCATTGTCATAGAAATGACGCAGGAACTCACTCTTTAAGGCTGCCCAAGTAGTATACTGACCAGGTGCCAGTTGTCTCAGCCATGCACTAGCGTCTCCAGCAAGACTGTGCGGAAATAGCTTAAGGAACAGATAGTCCTGGCAAACTCCATCGTATTTCATACCAGTAACTATGTCCTCAAACTTGTCTATGTGATCCATAGGCTGCTCTGATTGAAGACCATGAAAAGCAATCTGCCTCATCAGTTGGTAGTAGATAGTCTTTACCTCAAAGTCGTTCCTCTCAAAGGCAGGAAGCACTAAAGCTGCTCGGTTCGCATGAAACTCGTCAGGTCTGTTGTAATCAGCTAATGTCCTTTCACGGGCAACCATCTGGCCCAGTAGCTCAGCTTCATCAGGGATCACTTGTCCCTCAGCATCAATCCTATGCCCAGCAGCATTGTAAGGATTGTTCTCTGGATCCCTCAGGGTTCCATCAGCATCTGGTATCAAGATCAAGCGTTCTCGTACCATTCTCTCTCTCTTTTCTCTTCTGATTGTCCTTTCTAGACGTCCAAGTTCCTCTAGATTGAGATTAACCAAGCTCGAGTTCGGATTACTTCTAGTGCTCTGCGTTGGCATAAACTGTCTGTAATCGTCCAGCAACGATCGATGCTATCAGTGCAACGATCGATTCAATCTCAGAATCGCTTAGTGTCGATCGACGCAAGATGTGCAACGGTCGACGCAAGGCGATTTCGGTACCTGCGACAGAAAGAATCAGAGAAAAGAATTTGTAAATCAAAATAAAACAAAAACGAAAAAAAACAAAAACAAAAACGAAAAATTTCTAGTAAAACCCTAAGTTCGGTCCTATCGAAGACTCAAGGAGTCCCCGGCAACGGCGCCAAAAACTTGATAGGTTCTAAGTTTTACCCTATTCTAAACTGCAAGTGCACAGTACAGTCAATGTAGTATATAGGGTTATCGAATCCACAGGGACACTTGGTCTCAAGAGAATCAAACCGTAGGAATTAATACTAGAAATAAGCAAGTAGTGATTGTAATAAATTGCGGTGCAAGAAAGTAAACAGTAGCAGGAAATCGGTTTGTAAGCAATAAACTAAAAGCGTCAAGCCTAGGGTATTCTCAGGAAATCAGACAAGCAGACAAGTTAATCAGTCAGGATCAAATTAAACTTAGTTCTAGAACTCGAATCACGGAAATAGAATTAACCAAATCTCTTTGCGAGAATTCTCTATGCCTAAGTGCAGTAACCCAAATCTCTTTGCAATTACTAACAGATTAAACAAGCATTAAGTTCAAGTTCGATATGTTCACAATTAAACTAAACCAAATCTCTTTGCGAATAATTCAATTGCTCAACCTAAATAGTTCAGATTCCTAAACCCCACTCTCGTGACGTATTTAGTAACCTAGGATCTAGATTCTAATTGATCAGGTTAGAACTAGCTTTAAGCACAATTTAGTTTGAAGAACATTCTAATCGTATGAATCCTAACTGAATTAAACAAGTCTAGCAAGTCATCAAACCCTAGTGAGAAACCCTAAACTCAACTATGGATCTACTCAGACATGATTGATGAAAACATAATCATAGAATAAATAGATTGCATATAAGAAATTAAAATATCAAAGGGGTTCGAAATCTTCTCCAAGATAAATGAATACAAGGAAAATAGATCAGCCCCAAAAAGCTCTAAAAATCTCTTAGCTCTAAGTATCAAAGCGTGTCTAAAATAAAAGCCAAAAACTAGTATATATAGGCATAATCTCGGCTGGGGCTTCTGTGTAAATACTGAAAGTATCTTGGGCTTCTTTGCAAAACTTCAATACTGGTTATGCCGATGCGTACGGCCCATCTCGCGACTGTATCGACCGATGCACAATGCGTGTCGATCGATGCAACATCAAATAATCGAACAGTGAATAAAGCTCTCGGCCAAAACGTCCCAAAATGCCCAAAATGCTCCATATATCTCCAATTAGCTCCAAACCTGATTTAACCTGTAAAAGACTCTAAACTAATACAAAAGACTCTAAAAACACAACTATATCATGGTATAAAGTGGGTAAAAACCATGATATATCACTTGTCTGTCAAGGAGCTCCCACTCATCCTGATCCATCTTCTCAGGCTTCTTGCTCAGTGGTTGATGAAGCTTTCTTCCGTACAGATAATCTTCAATTTGCATTCTCCAGAATGCATAATTTGTACCGTAAAATTTCCCGATACCGTGCGCCGAACTATCTTCGCCTCCCATCGTTTCTGATTATCTTTTGCGGACCACCGTGTAATAAAACACCTCCGTCGACAAACCGATGTCACCGACAAAATTTTACTATTCACGATTATACTATTCACGTGAATAGTAACCCCGCAAAAAAACTTGACCGAGATTACCGCAACCCCGTGCTCTGATACCAGTTGTTAGGAAATAAACTCGAATTTCCTCGAAAACCAGAAATACGAGACCGAAGAAAATGCACACAAATTTGTTAACGGAGTTCGGCCAATCGTTCCTACGTCTCCGGACCTGCTACAGATCTTTATATTAATCACCGGGAAATTACAACTCTCTCAACTCACACCCAAAACCCGAATACACTCAAGAAGTTATACTAAATTTCTTACAAAGAAAAAAAGATTTTTTTTCTCTCTTTCTTTCTTCTCTCTTTCTCTCTTCTTCTTATGTTTTTGGGATGATTATGAAACTCTCCTTGCCTTGGTATTTATAGAGAAGGAATGGGGGATTGGTGAGAGTTAGGTGAACTACTACAGCCACCATAGGAATAGTTGGGCAAAGCCTCCAAAGGAATAGTTGGGCAAAGCCACCATAGGAATAGTTGTGCCACCGTCCATATCTTTTCCACATGTTTTAATTACTTCATGTAACCAACATACATTTCTCTCTTACACAAAATATATGAATATGTTAATATATCATCAGCTTTGCATTCAACCTCCTAATGTTTATGGATATTCAACATATGAAGCAAGGTTGTTAATTTGATCAAGGGAATTGATATTTGTGCTTTAATTGTTCTACGTCTAAATCTTCTAGATTGTTTTTCGGAAAATAAAACTATCTGGTGAAAAAATCTATTTAGTAAATGATGCTTATAATTGATACGATTGATAAGATATACTAAGATACAATTACATATAATTTTTCAAAGAGACGTTTGGTAAAGGAAGATACGTTGTCTATTGAGTAATTTTGGTGGTGGATAGTGAATTTATTATAGGCATATGGTCTTCTTCTTCTTCTTTGATCGAAATGGGTATATGTTATGTTTCGCTAAAATTATGAGCTATTTTACATCTCACAGAAAAGCATATTTTCTCAATTAACAAATTGGTCATTTTTTATATTCATAGATTTTTGTACCATATTATTTTCATAGTTTATGAGAGTTTTAGTTATGCGATACAAGAACATTTTTAGGAACCAATGCATCTTTTGGGTAGAAAAACTTGTTCGGAATGTTCTTAACACTACAACAAGGCATTTTCATCCAACTAATACATGTAACAACTCTTTTATATTATATATTGTATCAGGTCACTTGAGAATTAACCAAGTTTATTACCGATCAACTAAGTAAAGTAATTTTTTTATTAGTGTCCACGGGTGTCCAATAAAAGTCTGTTTTGCTCCATCAAATTCTTTTTTGTTCTCTAGCAATTATCAGAACTTATGGGATATTATGCAATCGAATTACATCTGAATCAATTATATGGACCATGGATATAAATACAAATGATTTGGAAAAAATGTTTAACTAAAATGAGAAGAAGGAGAATCTGGTTTAGTAGAGCACTAGACAATTTCAAATATAAGTTATAATTGGAGTTTGAAAGAATAATAGAAATACGTATTAGTAACTAGATGTAGTGTTCCAACAATTATATGTAACAATGTCCTTTATTCTTAGATCTTCTGAATGTGACCATTTAAACCAAAATCTGACATAACTTGGGTTATTTTATCTCTTGCTCAATAATAAAAATAAATGATGTTGAATTTTACTCAGTTTGAGGCTTACTTAAATTATTGTATTTTATTTTTATAAGTTCATGTGATAACTGATTTTTAACTTAAATTTCATAATTTATGTTCGACTAGCTACCTAAAATAACTGAAATTATAAAACATAAATTATTAAAGAAAAAATCTCAAATAGTTTTGGTTTTAGTTCAATAGCTTTTTACTTAATTTGAATTGGGCTAAAATTTAAAAAATTAAAACAAAGCATTTTAGTTAGTTTCAACAATAATAACAATGTGAATGTTATGTTTGATAAAAACAAATTTAATAAAATTTAAAATAAATCATAGTAATCAATAAAGTTTTATAGAAAAACAGCAGGGTAGATCCGGCTTTTGTTTCGGGATCTGATAAGGGTTTTGATTCGGGTTTGATAGAGGAATTGATTTATGTGTATTTGTTAGGGTTTTGATGTGGGTTTGACAAAGGTCTCATGTTTGATTCGGGTTTGATTTACGGTTTTGATTCGTGTTTTGTTTCGGGTTAGATAGAAGAATTGATTTTAGGGTTTTGATTCTGATAATGGTTTCGTCAGTTTTAGGGTGTTAATACATATTTGTTTCATTGGTTGTTTGATTTAGTTTTGTGCTTAGGGTTAGTTATAGGGTGTTTCTACATATGTTTAGAACCGATAATGATTTGTGTGTTGTGTTTCTCTATAGGGTGTTTATATTTTCGTTGTTTTTTTGTTGATGATTTGTCTGTATAGATTTTTATGTTCATACATATGTGTAGAACCGGTTATGTTTTGTTGTTTTTGATTTGTCTCCAGAGATTTCTGAATTGTGTGTTGTGTTTCTCTATTTGTTGTTGATATTTTTGTGTGTTTTGTGTTGTTCATAGGGAATTTTGAATTGTTTTTCTCTGTCTCTATTGTGTGATGTATCATTTGTCTCCAGAGATTTGTGAATTGAGTGTAGTGTGTCTCTATTGTTGAATGATAGTGTTTGGGAGCAGGATTTAGGTTATTGATTTGCAATTGTTTTTGTTGTCTTATTGTTTTGTTATTGATGCAGAAGTCAGGTGCAAAGCTTCATCAATGGACCCATACCTGAAAGAAGAAAGGAGAGAGATGAAGCGCCTTAAAGATTACTACGACATGCTAGGATATGTAGCTGATGGGCAGTATGGGATTCCCACACGTTGCCCATGTGGAGAGACAATCGTGGACGAAGTTTCCGCAAAGGAATGTGTAGACACTCAGCCGGGGAAGAGATTCTTCACCTGCAAAGAATTCAAGGTACCTCTTACCATTAACTATATAAACTTCTATATGTTGAAGAAATCACTAACTCAGTATAATTTCTGTTTTGCTATAGGACGATGGGTTGCATTTTAGGCAACCATGGGTTGTAGGTGTTCATGAAGAGTTTAGGAAGGTGACACGGAGGGTGGAAGAGGTGGAGAACCTTACTTGGAAGATGGAAGCCATGAATATAGAGATCAAGAAACTGAAGGTAAACTGTGTGTCCCTTATTATGTTTACTATCTGTTTTTTTTCTAAAAGTAGAACAAATCATTAAATGGGACAGAGTTTCATAATTTCTACTAACTGGACAGGAACTGGTGGTGACGCTTAGCATGAGGCTCACTGAGCTTGAGAAGCGTGATTAAGGTGCGTATGAGAACTTTGTATTCAGAAACTATTTAAATTTAGGTAGCCGTAACTTTGTTTCCAGTATCTCAGACAATTTTTAGACTGAAAAAACTTTAAAATACATAAATCAAAGTATAAATTAACTTTGTTTGCCAACTGTGTTGAGTTGATGTGTCTTAAATTGATGTTTAATGTCATGAAATAGGATTTGATATGCCTTAATTGCTTGGTGGTTATGAGTAGGTTAAATAGTGGTTTTACATTGATTGCTAAAACACAACATAAATATACAAACTTACCTCATAAAACACACTTAACTTACAAACCAAAAAGAACCTAAAACACAACTGTAATGGATTCCAATCTAACAAACTCACTAGATTCCACAGGGTTCGTTAGCTTCCTTTGTAGTCAGAGTGTTGATCTAGATTCATCAGAACTTCCTCGGTTTAGCAGCCAATGTTCTAATGAATCTAGTGTCAAGGAGAGAATGAAGTGGTCTCCTAAAGAGGATGTAATACTCATAGGTGCTTGGTTGAATACAAGCAAGGATCCAATAGTGAGCAATGAGCAGAAGGCTGGTGCCTTCTGGAGAAGGATTCAGGAATATTATAATTCCAGTCCTTTGCTGCTTGGGAAGCAGCCTATGGAGCTTGGTCAATGCAAGCAGAGGTGGCAGAGGCTGAATGATCAAGTGTGCAAATTTGTTGGGTGCTATGATGCGGCTTTGAAAGATCAATCTAGCGGCCAAAATGAAAACGACGTAATGAAGGCGGCTCTTGACATCTTCTACAACGATTACAACTTCAAGTTCACCCTAGAGCATGCGTGGAGGGAGCTAAGGCATGACCAGAAGTGGTGCTCTACCTTGTTGGCTAAAGATGGTGGAAAAGAGAAACGCAAAGACTTTGTGGATGTTGAAGGGGAAGATGTAGTTAGACCCCCTGGTGTTAAGGCAGCAAAAGCTCCTAAGAGGAGAAAGGGTGGAAAAGAAGAGGCCTTGGATCAGTTACAAAGCATGTTGGTTTTGAAAGAGATGTTAAACAAGCAACAGTTACTAGACTGTTTACTTGCTAAGATAGAACCTCTTTCTGGGATGGAAAACAGTCTAAAAAGCAAACTAATTACTTATATCTTGGGAACCAACTAGGTAATTATTAAGATTGAGTTAATGAACTGTGTAGGTTAGGGTCAATAATCTGTTTTGTAGTTGCTAAATGTTTTGTTTCTTTGTGTTTCAGGAAAGGACAAAGGCATGTGACCAAGAAGGAGCATCAAGGCTTGTACCTTTTTTGTATTGTTGTTCTTCTATGGTCACGGATGTTGTGTTGCATTTTGGTGTTTGATTAACGGGTATTGTACTTTGTGGTTGTTTGTATTCTCAACACTTGACTTCTATTATGTATGTTTATAATATGTTTAAAATAATTTTTTTTTAAAGTTAAGAACCCCACTAAGGGATTCATCAATGGATGAACAAAATGATATAAGGTCCTTAACTATTACAAAACACTAAAAAAAAACAACAAATTATTCCTAAGAACCTCTAAGAGAGTTTCATCAATGTTGATGTTCTAAGAGCATCCCAATGGTGATACTCCATTGGGGTTCTAAAAAAAATATTTTGTTAATTTTGTGTGGGGTTTACGTGGGATCCACACAATATTTTATATTTTTTTTTACTAAAGACTCTTGCTAAGAGTCGACGTTGTATATGCTCTAAGAGCATGAATATCCATGTATCTTAGGTGGGTATCTTGCCAAAAATATATTAAAATATTGTGGGTCCCACGTGGGACCCACATGAATAGTTAACATACTCACCCCATAAGTTTCTTAGCTAAGATACGTATCTTCACTGTAGCGCCTGCGTGGCGCTACAGGATTGGTCCAATTTTTTTTTTTTTTTTTTTTTGATTTTTTTTTTTTGACTTTAAAAAAAAAAAAAAAAAATTAAAAAAAGAAGTTAAGATACCCTGGCTGGGTATCATGGATATTCATGCTCTAAGGTTCTTATTCTCATCATTCTCTCTCATACTTTTTATATATTTTATTAGTTTTATGTTAAAAAAACTTTGTTAAGAACTTTTTGTTGGTGATGTTCTAAGAGAGAAAAAGTATAAGATAAACAGAAACCAAAAAAAAAGGAATCTTGTTCTCGTTGTTCCTGCCTAATTAACTATACACATATTATATTATTTAGTTACAGAATCTCAAAGGAGCATTATTATTATTTGTATTAAGCCCGCATCCCTAATACCGTTCCTTCAAAATGTGATTTAGCACATGACATCTTTGAGAAGTTTATACCTTCGCGTGGCCGTCCTAGGCGACATCACTCCGCCTCCTTCAGCTCCGCCAACGCTCTTGGCCACTTGCTTGATCCCTCCGCTACCGGAAGAATGCTCCGATATTCGGTTTGGCAATCCGCTCTCGTGATTTACGGAGGAAGAAGAAGCCTTTTTCTTCGAAGAAGATGCGCCAAGCTTAGCGACGCTGCTCAGCTTTTTGTTGTCGCTCTGGCACCAGTCACAAATCTCGGTCGGCTCCGCAAACTCACTGTAGTAGTTACTACAATAACTATATATATATATATAAATATTCAAATTAAGTAACCATGTATATATATGATCACTATATATATAAATATATGTGTACGGCTAAGATATATATATGAGAAATTAAGGTAGTTACGAGTGTTGGAAGCGGTTGCGGCAGTGCCCGCAGCGGAAGAGCTTGTCGGAAAAGCCGACGTCGCCGCACATGCAACACACTCTCTCCATGATCTTCACTTAGCACGCAATCTTGATTAATGTTTTGTTTCTGTCCTGGAAAGATGGATATAATTCGAAGTTTTAAGTTTATGGAATTGGATGAAGGTGGTGATGTTAGACTATATATTTATCCCCCACGAGCGAAGCATCATATATATATACTAGATTAGACAGACTATGCGTGTGTGTGTGTGTATGTAAATGTACAGGTGGACCAGAGGTTTGCTTGCAGTCGTTTTCAGTTTTAGATTGGACAGAGAGCCAAGCAAACCTTAAATTGTGTGTGTGAACTGACAATCTTGTCCTTCCTTTGTCTGTTTTATAACCATGATTGCTCCACTGATGTGCGAGCAAAAGAGAGGGTAAATGCAAAGAAATAGTGAGGGACAGTTAGTGAGGGCAAAAGAATGGAGCAATGCTCAAATTAACCAAGGAGAGACAAAGATCGCACATGGAAACCAGACCTCACACACACCGATGGGCCATGGGAACGAAATAACATGTTTCACAGATGCGGCTTGGAACAAAGACGAAACAAAAGCCGGACTGGGATGGATTTTCGAATTACGAGCAGGAAACACCTTTCGGCAAAGAAATCAAGTAAAGAATTTCATTAACTCACCTCTAATGGCGGAAGCAGCATCACTCCTGGAAGCTCTGAAGGACGCAAGACACTTGAACATCCTTAATCTCAGAGTCGCATCAGACTCGGCAAGCCTGATCGCAGCAATCAATGAACGCAAACCACAACCGGAATGTTTCGGATTAGTAAGCGACATTATCAATATGTCATTCGGATTTAATAGGTGCATCTTTCAATTTGTACCAAGAACTGAGAACAAAAAAGCTGATGACCTTGCAAAAAGGGCATTAAGGCAATCTGAAACCTCACTCTCTGTAATCAACTAGGGTTTTTTTAATGAAAGTTTATCTCTGACCAAAAAAAAAAAAAAAAAAAGACAGTTAGAGCATATCCATTACCAAATTTCCTATATATTTTATCATTTTTATCTTAGATGAGATACTTGTATCCAACTCTGGCATATTTAACATGGATTACTCATATCATATATAGACGGTATCATGCATGGATGAGCTAGGGTTTAAGGTAATATAATGGATACCATTTAGTATAATTTAAAGATATAGACTCAAACATAATGGTATTGTATGGTAAATGTTTATTTAGCTGAACATGATGAGATTTTGTTAATGGATTGAGACGAATTTAATGAGGAAGGTTAGGTTTAGTTAATGCGATTCGGTACACATTTATTGTTTGCTGCTACCACATTTAATTATTGCTGTTTAGGAGCCGGTTAATTACTGTCCTCTCTTATTATTTTTAAAAATGTTTCTTAAAAAACCGGCTGGACGCTGCTGCATTTTTTTTTTGACGTCGACCCATCTTGATTAAGTCAAGTTTAATCCGCTGGAAGGAGGCTCCGAAAAAATCCTTCAGTCGAGACAGCCTGGCTTATATGGGAGAATAACACGTCTCGAGCACGGACTTCCTTCACTAATAAATCAGCACGAAAATTCTGGGTGCTGCTGCATTTATAGAAGAGAATTAAACAATGAGGCGACTCGACGACTTGCACTGCAAAGAGAGACACAGTCTACATATTTTTTTTTTGGTTACCACGTGACCGAATAATCCGAGGGGAGACAAGATCAACGGTGATCGATCTGAAGTTCCGAATGCATGCATGTAGGGATGTTAAAATGACCCATCTGTAAACGGGCCTAAACGAGCTTCGTGTAAAAAATTTAGCCCGTTTAGGCCCGTTTAAGTAATAAGTATTGGCGGTTTTAAACGGGTATACCCTTTTGAGGCCCGTTTATGAAACGGGTTTGTGTTATTTTTAAAAGGGTACCCTTGTAAGCCCGTTTAATTTTTTTTTGAAAAATCAAATTTGTAAAACGACGTAGTTTAACTCTTAGGTTTCAAAAATCAATTGCGATTTAGGGGTAGGGCCGATTCTCATCTCTTCAATTCAGTGTATTGAGTGTTGTGATTCAGTGGATTTTCAACGAAGAAGATGAAGAACATGGATTCTGGGTTTGAATTTTGGCATCTGGGTTTTTGAAGAAGAAGAAGAAATCGTTTTGGGTCGATTCCGACTTGTTCACGATTCACGATTCCCTAATCGTCTTTCTCAGTTTCCTGTATCCATTTCAGGTTTGATTCCCTAATCGTCTTTTGTTGAAATGGCTTAATCTGAGTTGAGATTAGGGTTCTTATGTTTATTCAAATTAGCTGAAACTTTTTACGGGTGCTAAAATCTGAGTTGAGATTAGGGTTTTGCTCAGAAATTTTGTCATTGATTAGAAACATGATTATTTCTTACACAAGTGCGTACCCTTCTATTCTAGTCACTGATTAAGTTAAGAATTTATTCGTTCAACATCTCAAAATTCTGTGTTAACATGTGTTAAGCTATGGTCAAACCCGTTTGTTCTATGTGCATTCTTGTTGACCTTGTTAAGCTATGGTGACCTTGACCGTGATATTATCCACAACACCTTGTTGAGAATGTTTCTTTTTGTTGTATTCAGATTTCAGGGGCTGACAAGTTTGCTAAAGTGATTGACTTTCTAGGAAGACAGCTTCACTCCGACTCATTGGTGATCATTTTAAAGTTACTTTAGCTATTTTGTCTTGTATCTTGTTGAGTGTTTCAACTATATGGTTTCTTCTTCTACTCATACTCACGGCTGAAACTACAATTGAATTAGAAAAGATCCCCTTATATATATAATGAATCTACAATTCATTCCAAGGCAGCTCCATTGTCTAATTTATCTTTTCTATGGTGTTTTGGTTTAATCCAGTGGTACATGTATCTAGATATGGGTCTGAAAATATAGCCTTATGATATTTCTTGCTTTGATTCAAGATATGGGTCTGAAAATATAGCCTTATGATATTTCTTGGCAGAAGATAATTGTTCATGTTTCTGATTTTCAGATTGGTGTTTTTATGTTTTGTAGAAATGGATCTTCAGTCGCAAAACACAATTGCGATTCTTAATGCCCAAAGTGAGTTCATAGACATGAATGTGGAAGATACTCAATTTGAGATGAATGATGAAAGAACGGAAACACAAGCACCTGAGCAAAGCGAAACTCAGACAACTCAACCAGCTACTGTAGCTACATCTCAACGTAAGAGACGCAAAACCTCTCCTGTTTGGGCAGATTTTCTATTAGTTGGGATATAGCAAGATGGCAAAGAAAGAGCCAAATGCATCCATTGTGATAAAAAGTTAGTGGTTAATAGTAAAACACATGGAACAAATCACTTGAAACGCCATTTAGATACTTGTGCAAATGTTCCAAAGAAGGGAGTTAGGCTTGAATATGATCACAATGTAGATCGTGAAATGGTTAGTGAGATTATTGTCTTTCACGATCTACCATTTAGGTATGTTGAGTATGAAAAGGTCAGAGCGAGGGACAAGTATCTGAATCCCGATTGCCAACATATCTGTAGGCAAACTGCCGCATTAGATGTTTACAGGAAATATGAACTAGAAAAAGGAAAGTTGATGGAGGCACTTGGAAAGCATCGTGGTAGAGTATGTTTCACATCAGATTTATGGACGTCTCGCCCTACTGTGATGGGTTATATTTGTCTTACTGCTCACTTTATCGATGATAGCTGGAGCCTACATAGTAAGATTCTAACCTTTTGTGATCTGAAGTCGCCACACAGTGGGCAAGAGATTTCTAATAAAATTCTGGAGTCCTTGAAGGAATGGGGTTTAGAGAAAAAAGTATTTTCTCTAACTCTGGATAATGCATCCAACAATAACAGTATGTTGGATATTCTTAAGGGACAGCTTCAGATGATTAGTGGCACGGATTTGTTGTGTGATGGTGACTTTATGCACGTGAGGTGTTCTGCTCATATTCTTAACCTCATTGTGAAGGAAGGTTTAGAGTTAGCCAGAGATGTTTTGCACAACATTCGGGAGAGTGTAAAGTATGTGAAAGGTTCTCAATCCAGGAAGCAAGCGTTTGCAGTATGTGTAGAAAAAGCTGGGAACAAAAAAGGAGCTGGCTTATCCCTTGATGTTTCTACTAGGTGGAACTCCACCTATGAAATGCTCGCGAGAGCATTAAAGTTCAGAAAAGCATTCTCTAACATGAAGTTATATGACAAATACTACGTGTCAAGCGTATGAAACAGTTGATCCTACTACTTCTGCGAAGAAAATTGATTTACTTAAGAAGAGTTTGAAAGATCTTTATGAAGAATATCAAGCCAAGTCTCGGACAAGTTCTTCAAGTGTTAGAGCGACACAAACTCCACATGAGCTAGTCACCGAGTCTCCGCTTGATGATGACTTCGATAGTGTAAGTGTTTACTTTTCGCTCTATTAATCTTTTCTTTTATAGAATCTGAATGTTGCTGCGGATGAACAAGCAAACACTTGTGTTTCTCTTAAGCAATGTGGCTGTTGATTTTGCTCTCTTGTTATGGTAGCTTTTGTTTCTCTTAAGCATCGTTAAGTTCTGTTATATAGATGGTAAAACAAAACATAACACTGATGACTTGATATGTAGGATCTCTTTGAGCTAGAAAGAAGCATCGGATTTGGCTCGGGCAGCACAAAGACACAGTTGGATATATATCTGGATGAGCCGAGGCTAGAGAGGAAATCTTTTCCAGATTTGGATGTTTTGTGTTACTGGAAGGAAAACCAACATCGTCTTGGTGATTTAGCGTTTATGGCTCGGGATTTGCTCAGCATCCCTATCACAACAGTGGCATCTGAATCTGCGTTTAGCATTGGATCTCGGGTGTTGTCTCCATTCAGGAACCGATTGCTGCCAAAGAACGTTCAAGCTTTACTTTGCACGCGAAATTGGTTACGTGGTTTTCCAGACTATGAAGGTAAAACAGTTTTAAAACTTCAAAACTTAGTAACTCATTTTAGATGATTGTGATTTCTTAACTAGTTCACATTTTAAACTAGGTACCATTGAAGAAATTGATGAGTTAATCACTGAAGTAGAGGGTTCAAGATCTGCAGATTCAAATGTATCATGACTCATGAGCTTAAGTACTTAAGGTATTCTCTTGCTGTCTTCATAGAATCACAGAAGGAACTAATTTTTAAGCCAAGGCTAATGACCTGAGAAGCATTTTTATGCATGGTTTCCTTAGCTTTGAATCTAAACGAATGTGGCTGATTTTAAGCGATAGGTTTTGGAGTTTAGTTAACATCCACTCTTCTTCCTCCAATTTTCATCTATCAATATACATCATATGCGGTAATTTACCATATATGGTTAACTTCAATAAATAAAAAATGTAATAATAATATAAATTTCAATATTGGTTATGGAAAATAATAACCCTCTTTTGTTTTTGCTACATGGTTGATGAGTAAGTAGGAACAATGTACTACTGTCCGTGTGATCGAAGAGGTAGGCTGCCGACATGCATGCAGTTTAAGAACATGTGCATTAGTGAATCCTCCTCTTGAGATTTTTAAGTATTTTTTTATTATTAACTTTTTAATATTTTTGCAGATGGAGGAAAAACAAAAACAAAAAGCAAAAAGAACCAATGAGACGGTGCCACGTCATCAAGCACAGTGACGAACCGACTCTTAGCTAAGAGACTTTGTGGATGCATGTTCTTAGAAAAATAGTTTTTTATTGGATCTGTTTAGGTTCTAGAGCCAAGAACTCCTCTAGAACCTCTAATGCACATGCTTTAAAGGCATCTCCAATGAACTACTCCATTTTTTACTTCAAAATAGAGTCATTCCAAAATGGAGTTGAGATTTACTCCAACCCTACTCTATTTTGGAGTAAAAAATGGAGTGATGACTTAAAAAAATGGTATGTTACTCTATATTTGGAGTAATCCCATTGTTTACTCTATTTTGGAGTGGAAAATGCTGTCCCATTGGAGATGATCTAACAATAGAATACTTACCGACGAGGAGACATGCATGTCATTTTATGGGCCCCTTGAGATAGGGCTCATTGCCCACCACCACAATGTAATCCTATGTGGACGACAGGCCAATGAATAACTTATTTAAGTATTCCGTAATTTCGAATTTCTGTTTTTTTAGCTACCTAACCTGTAAAGCACATGCTAATAAAAATAATAATAACTAGTATAATTCGTTCGTATACCATATGCGAACACAACTATTATTAAACATTAAAAATTTAAAAATAAAAAATTATCAAATTAATTTAATAATAATAATATTATTTTTTAAAATACTGTTTATAATTAAACATATTTACATTATTATATTTAATAAAATATTTTATAATTTATTATAAAATATATAGTTACTTTTTATTTAAGATATTTTATCATTTATATAAATAAAATGAATTTATTATATAAAATTCAAAAATATATTTATTAATATTTAAAATATTCATAAATGTTTTTATATTTATCATCTTATTTTTTGAAAATTATGTATATCTCTATAATAAAATTAAAAATATTCATAAATATTTTCGTATTTATCATCTCATCTTATTTTTTTATTTTTTTATTAAAGGTTATGTATATTTCTAAAATAAAATTTTAAAACTCTTCATAAATTTATATTTATCATCTCATTTTTATCCAAAGTTATGTATATCTTCATAATAAAATTAAAAAACATAATAAAATTATAAATTTAAATTAAGGTTAACATAATAATTAGCCTAAATTAATTAATGGTAAATTAGTAATTAACCGTTTTGAAGTGAATATAAAGGCAAAAGCACTTCTCAATTAATATAAAGATAATAATAACAATGTGAGAAATTGGTCCCAAATGATCCTTCTATTGATAGGTTCAAATACTACGTGATTTCCGTCGATCACTTTACCCACTACATTTGGTTCTATTCCCGGCGCCGGAAATCTGATGTTCTTGCTATTTTCACTCGCTTCAAAACCTTAGTCGAAAACAAATTCACCACCTGAATCAAAACCCTTTATTCAGACAATGGCGGCGAATACATCGCTATGTCCACTTATCTTGTTAAAAATGGCATCTTCCACTTCACTTCCCATCCTCACACACCCGAGCAAAATGGCTTTTCCGAACGACGACACCATTATCTTGTTGAAACAGCCTTAACTCTTCTCTCCCACGCCTCCATTCCAATCAACTACTGGAGCTATGCTCTTACTGTAGCAACATACCTCATTAATCGCCTTCCAACCCCAACCTTGTCCAACTCATCTCCTTTTCAGCTCCTAAACAATTCTTCACCGAATTACACGAAACTTCGTGTCTTCGGATGCTTGTGCTATCCCTGGCTTAGACCATACACCAATCATAAGCTTGACTCTTGCTCTAAACCGTGTATCTTTCTTGGCTATTCCCAGCCACAAAGCGCTTACATTTGTCTTGAACCTTCTTCCAAGCGCATTTTCATTTCTAGACATGTGCAATTCCATGATACATTGTTTCCTTTTGCCACTCTTTCTCCGTCCTCGCCCACTTCTTGTTCCTCTGATTCAACTTTTTGGTTCCCTTCCTTGTTGCAGGTACCGGTCCACTCGATTCCACCGTCGCACGATGTCGAGTCGCCCTCATGCTCGGATCCTTCGCCTTTTGTTGCCTCTGATTAATCATCGGTGCCATCATCAGTTGCAACAGTTGCATCTCTTCTGCCATAAGCACTTAATCATGTGCCTGATACGAGTTCAAAACCATCTGAGTCTCAGCAGCAACAACTTCGTATGGTTACACGAGCACAAAACAACATCTTCAAATCGAACCCAAAGTATGTGATGCTCACGACTGCCACATGTGAAACTGAGCCCACCACGGTTGCACATGCACTGAAAGACGCTCGTTGGCGTGCTGCTATGGGCTCAGAACTAGATGCACATATACAACATCAAACGTGGGAGCTGGTACCACCTGATCCTTCTTACAATCTAGTTGGAATGAAATGGGTTTTTCATATCAAACGACTTCCAAATGGTGTCATTGAAAAGTTCAAAGCGCGATTCGTCGCAAAAGGATTTCATCAACGTACGGGGCTGGACTATGAAGACACCTTTAGTTCAATTATAAAATCAGCCACAGTTCGGCTCGTACTCGGTCATGCAGTTATTCAAGGTTGGGATCTTCGACACTTGACATTAACAACGCTTTTCTTCACGGAAACGGGAAGAAGATGTCTATATATCTCAACCAACTGGCTTTGTTGACGAGGACCGACCACACTTCGTTTGCAAGCTTCGCAAAGCCTTATATGGTTTAAAACAGGCTCCTCGGGCCTAGTACAAAGAGCTGCACACTTTCCTTCTTGGTTCTGGTTTTGAAAATTCACAATCTGATGCCTCGCTATTCATTCACAACAAAGAAGGTACTGTCATCTTCCTGCTAGTGTATGTGGATGACATTGTTATCACAAGAAACAAACCTCCAGTTGTGGAACGCTTCATTTAGCTGCGGGGAAATCAATTCCTTAAAGGATATGAGAGCTCTCAATTATTTTATGGGCATTGAGGCAAACAGAACATCTAAAGGTCTCCTGCTTACGCAACAGAAATATATCACTGATCTCTTAGCCAAAACAGACATGCTCAATGCTAATCCAGTTGCAACTCATATGGCGTCAAACACGGTCCTGACGCTTGATTCTGGTACAACTCTTGACGATGGTAGTCAATAACGTACTGTTGTTAGAAGTTTACAATACTTGCACTTCACTCGTCCTGATATTGCCTTCGCCGTGAATAAACTCTCTCAATTAATGTACTCTCCAACAGACACACATTGGCAAGCATCCAAGCGAGTTCTTCGGTATCTCTCAGGTACGCGTGATCACGACATCTTCTTGCGCAGTGCGAACAGTCTGAATCTTCATGCTTACTCTGATGCTGATTGGGGAGGCAATCACGATGATTACACATCAACTGGTGCGTACATTGTTTATCTTGGCTCGCACCCTATAGTCTGGTCTTCTAAAAAGCAGAAAACTGTAGCTCTTTCCTCAACTGAGGCTGAGTACAAGTCCGTAGCTGACACCGCTGCTGAACTTTGTTGGGTCGGTTATCTAATGAATGACCTTGGCATAACATCGTCTTCGTAACCTGTCATCTACTATGACAATGCTGGTGCCACATATCTCGCAGCCAATCTGGTTGTTCACTCCCGTATGAAACATGTGGCGTTAGACTATCATTTTGTTCGCCAGCTCTGATACCATATAGATGTTTGAAGTGTTGTTGTATTATGTTGAAGAGATTACATTCTCGGTTTATATAACACCGAGAGAGAGAGAGAGAGAGAGAGAGAGAGAGTAGATACAATCGATGTACAAGATCTTAGTAGTTAGCATATCCTATAATCTTGGAATATGCTAACAGAGTATAACTGAAAGAGACTATATTCTATATGCCCCCACAAGATGAGCGACCGGAGAGAGCCCAATCTTGGTAATGAGATCATGAAGTCGTGGACGTGGAAAAGGCTTGGTTAACTGGACTAAAGGTGTCTTCATAGTCCAGTCTCGGACCTTGAGTAACCGCTTGACCGAGTACGAGCCGAACCATGGCTGATTTTATAACTGGACTAAAGGTGTATTCATAATCCAAACCCGGACGTTGACGAAATCCTTTTGTGATGAATCGCGGTTTGAACTTTTCAATGACATCATTCGGAAGTCGTTTGATACAAAAAACCCATTTCGTTCCAACTAGATTGTAAGACGGATCAGGTGGTACCAGCTCCCACGTTTGATGTTGTATCTATGCATCTAGTTCTGAGCCCATAGCAGCACGCCAACGAGCGTCTTTCAGTGCATGTGCAACCGTGGTGGGCTCAGTTTCACGCATGGCAGTCGTGAGCATCGCATACTTTGGGTTTAGTTTGATGATGTTGTTTCGTGCTCGTGTAACCATACGAAGTCATTTCTGCTGAGACTTTGTTGGTTGTGATCTCGTATTAGGCACATGATTAGGTGCTTGTGGCGGAAGAGATGCAACTATTGCAATTGATGCTGGCAGCGGTGATTGATCAGAGGCAACATCAGGCGAAGGATCCGAGCATGAGGGCGACTAGACATCGTGCGACAGTGGAATCGAGTGGACTGGTACATGTAATAAGGAAGGGAACCAAAGAGCTGACTCAGAGGAACAAGAAGTAAGCGAGGACGGAGAAAGAGTGGCAAAAGGAAACAAGGTTTCATGGAATTGCACATGTCTGGAAATGAAAATGCGCTTGGAGGAAGGTTCAAGACAAATGTAAGCGCTTTGTGTCTGGGAATAGTCAAGAAAGATACACGGTTTAGAGCGAGAGTCAAGCTTATGATTGATGTATGGTCTGATCCAGGGATATCACAATCATCCGAAGACACGAAGTTTTGTGTAATTCGGTGAAGAATTGTTTAGGAGCTGAAAAAAGATGAGTTGGACAAGGTTGGGGTTGGAAGGCGATTAATGAGGTATGTGGCTACAGTAAGAGCATAGCTCCAGTAGTTGATTGGAATCGAGGCGTGGGAGAGAAGAGCTAAGGCTGTTTCAACAAGATGACGATGTCGTCGTTCAGAAAAGTCATTATGCTCGGGTGTGTGAGGAGGGGAAGTGAAGTGGGAAATGCCAGTTTCAGAAAGATAAGTGGACATAGCGATGTACTCGCCGCCATTGTCTGAATAAAGAGTGAAAACAACAAGAACATCAGATTTCTGGTGCACAGGATAAAACCAAATGTAGTGGGTAAAGTGATCGACGAAGATTACATAGTATTTTAACCCATCAATAGAATGAACTAGAGATGTCTTGACATCCGAATATAAGAGTTCGAGAGGCTTGTTTGGGAGATAGTGTTGGTAGAGAATGGTAATTTATGGCTCTTAGAAATTGAACAAGCATTGCAGGAAACAAAAGGTTCTTTATTAGAAACAGGAAGCGAATAATGAGAAACCACAATTTTTAAATTTGAAGAAGCTGGATGTCCTAGTCTAGAGTGCCAAATTGGCAATGAGCTTTTTATTGTTGCAAAAAAACGCAGAAGGCCTGGAACGATCAGAAACCGGCCACTCATATCCACCATTAGTCGTCTTTCCGGTGGTTAATTGCACCCCCGAGCTGAGATCCTTCACCTGAAAATAATCGGAGAAGAATTCCACCGAAACATGATTGTCAGAACAGAGTTGACATACAGAAATCAGATTACAAGCAATATCAGGTACACACAACACATTATGAAGTGATAAAGCACGGGACGAATGCAGTAATGAAAGGGAACCAGTGTGAGTGATCGAGAGACCATCACTATTACCGACTAACACTTCTTCAATGCCCGTGTATGGAGAGTGTAGCGCCAGGTTTGCCAGATCCGACGTGATGTGGTGTGTCGCACCACTATCGACTAGCCAAGATGACAGGTCTAGAGGCATCATAAACGCATTGTAAGCAATTGGAGCTGAGTTGTTAGCTCCTCTTGGTCGAAAGGATTGTGTGTATGGCAGTGATTGTCCTGACTGGTTCACCAAACGAAATTGTGGACAGTACTTTGCATTGTGTCCTTGAGTGCTACAAGCTTGGCACTTGCCCAAGTAAGGACGCCGACCCTGGTTGTTGTTGGGACGAGCATTGTTTGTGGCAGATTATTGAGATGGACGCCAGCCACAATTTTGATTTCGATTCTGAGCAAAGTTTGCTATAACCGGTAGGGATCCAACTTGAGAGGAAGCAATTGTGATTGCATTCTCTCTGTTCAAGAGTTTCTCATGGAGTTCCGCAAATGATATGGGTGTATCACGGCTGTGAACACCATCAATGACAGATTTGAAGTCATCACGCAGACCCTAAAGAATGATGTCCGTGATATCCTCTTGATCCATTGGGCTGCCAAGAAGCGTGAGGGCATCAACTTTGATCTTGATGGCCTCCATATAATCGTCGACAGCTTTTGTGCCTTTGACGCAAAGCTTAAGCTGCTGCTTGAGCTGATTGATGTTACCGCGAGATGGCTTTGCGTAGGTGGACATCATCGTGTTCCAAGCACATAGAGTTGTGGTTGCGCTTGCAATCATTTGATGCAAAGGGGTTTCAAGCGTTCCGATGAAGGGGTTGTAGAGAAGGCTATCATGCCTTTCCCATGCCGTGAAAGATGGGTTTGATTGCGTCGAAGCGTTGACAGTGATGGTTGTCGGAGGGATCGACGCATCGTTGTCAATGAATTTGAGTAGATCAAGTCCTTTGAGAAAGGATTTGATTTGAACACTCCAAGTCATGTAGTTGAGAGATGAAATTTTGGTGATATTCACCATGTTCACCGTTGAAATGGTGTGTTGGGGATCGTTTGGGTTGATCATGATAGGTCAAGAATTATCCCTATTCTAACTGCAAGTGCAGAGTTATGTAGTTGTAGTACTTAGGGTATCGAATCCACAGGGACTCCGGTCAACGATAGATTAAGAACAGAAAAGATTAAACTAGGAGAAAGTAAATATGATGAGAAAGCAGTAAATCAGACACCAAAAAGTAAACAAAGCGAGTTGTGAGCAAGGAAGCGAAGCGTTAAGTCTAGGGAGTTCTCAGGAAATCAGGAACACAGGCAATCAATCAATCGTGATCTAATTAAGAGCTATTCTAGAACTCAATTACAGATATAGAATTAACCAACTGTCGTTGCGAGAATTCTCTAAGTCTAAGTGCAGCAATCCAAATTCCTTTGCAATTACTAACAGATTAAACCAGCTTTAATTCCAAGTTTGATATGTTCACAATCTAATTAAACCAAATTCCTTTGCGAGTAATTAAATTGCTCATCTAGGTTCTTTCTAGTTAATTAACCAACTGTCGTTGCATCAATCAACCTAAAATCATAAATCTGGGTAGTTAATTCAGATTAAGCAGTATGAACAATCCTAGATGAAGAACTAACATATATGAATCCCTACAGATTTATTAACCAATAATTCCATGAAATCCCTAATGAGAATCCCTAAACTTAACAGGTAATCTACTCAGACATGTTCATCGAAACAGAAAACATCTTGAATAGAAAACCAAATATTATAAAACCAAATAAAGAACTGGGGTTCAAAATCCTCTCTCTTTCGAGATTAGGATCAGCCCCTAACTCTCTCTGAAAATAAAATAAGACTTAAGAAAAGCGTAGCCTAAACAATGGCTTAAAAACCCTAATATAATGGTCTAAAGTCGGCTGGGGCTTCTTTGTAATTATGAGAAACATCTGGGCAAAGTTGCCATTTCCAATTATCTTCATTAAACGCTCGCGAGAAGTCTGTGTCGACCTTGTGTCGATCGATGCACCTTCTGTGTCGATCGACACAAGTCTGTGAAACGGGCAGTGAACTCTTCCTCTCGGGTTTAATCTCCAAAATGCTCCAGAATGCTCCATAATGTCCAATTCCACTCCAAACGTGTCTAGACCTGTAAACATACTAAAAAAGACTCCAAAACATAATAAAAGACTCGATAAATAAGATATATACCATGGCTAAAAGCCCTAAAATCCATGGTATATCAGATCATCATGGTGATTGCTGCGTGTGAACCCATTGACGATTGAAAAAGAAAGAAAAGAGGATCTTGTAGATTTAACAAGATGGCTCTGATACCATATAGATGTTTGAAGTGTTGTTGTATTATGTTGAAGAGATTACATGCTCGGTTTATATAACACCGAGAGAGAGAGAGAGAAAGAGAGAGAGAGAGAGAGAGAGAGAGAGAGAGAGAGAGAGAGAGAGAGAGAGAGAGAGAGAGAGAGAGAGAGAGAGAGAGAGAGAGAGAGAGAGAGAGAGAGAGAGAGAGAGAGAGAGAGATACAATCAATGTACAAGATCTTAGTAGTTAGCAGATCCTATAACTTTGGAATATGCTAACAGAATATAACAGAAAGATACTATATCCTATACCTTACTTGTGGTAAACTTCTATATATATCTCAAGATTGAATTAGTCCCATTTTGGAGGAAGTTCTTTGTTATGTTCATCACTAATAATAAAGTTTTGTTCCTCTTTCGAGCTTAAAATTTATATTCCCTATTCGCAAGGTTGAACCTAAAGGAATCATTCGACCGAAAAACCAAACCAAGTACTGTCTTTCGTGACGACAACTAGAGTTGCAAGATAACAGTGGTTTAAAATTGATACTAATGATTTAGGATCTGACATATGTATACATATTGAGAAACGACAGTTAAGTAAAAAGCAGTCAAAAAGTGCAATGAAATCGGTTTGAAAGAAGAGAGACATAACATATGATATGATGATAGTTATATTTTTTAGGATGGTCTGATAAATAGTTAACCTATTTTTTCGAGAGGACAAGTGGACAGCCCTACCTCTCGGTTACTACGTACGTACTGTACTGGTTAAAAGATTCAAAACCAAAATGATGATCGTATATATATTTGAAAAGAACCATATAATGAAGATGAAGAAAAAGTAGAAGATAGTTGGATGCACCAAATGACGAATCCACAAACAAAACTAATTAAGTAAATAAATAAATAAAAGAACTAAGCTTTGGCTTTGCTGGGCTCAAAGAAAGACAGGTGGAAATCTTCGAGTTAGTAGTGGCCAATCAAGAATTTAAGTCACATGGCTTCTCTTTTGGTGTCTTGTCCCTTTTTCTTTCTTTCTAAAGTCCCAAGAAGTAATTGGTTTAGTCTGAATGTCCTTTGTGGTGTGTACTATTTGTTGAAAATGGAAAGTTTCGACAATATTCTCAAGGTTTTTTCCCCTCTCTAAAGAAACTAAGCTTGGATGATGTAAACTAGATTAAGACTGAATAACTAAGTGCATTTGTAAGGATTTAAATAGATAAGTCTAAATATATCGTAAATATAAACGGTTATAAATGATCGGTCCTACCTATATTAATAAAACTATATTAAAAGATATAAGCAAATACACAAATTTAATTTTTGTAAGAAAAAAATTCTCTTAAATAGTTCGAAAATGTTGAATTCAATAGGAATAAAAATGTATAAAATACATAAATATATTTCGTGTACTATATTATATATATTTTAAAATATTATACAATTATAAACAAATTTAAATAGGTATTACTTTTGCTTGGTTTAAACATGCATGTCTAAAATTGTCTTATATATAAACGAGTATAAACGAGTTGGTTCTATCCGTTTATAAACAAAAGTTAAAGACAAACCCTAAATTTGTTTAGTTTGTATCTTCTAAAACTTGATTTTACTCATGAGCAAATGTATGTTGTTTCAATAGTCATTTAAAGAACTGTTCTAAACACACTGATCATAAATAAAAAAGCAAAACTAAGGAAAAGAAAAAAATGTTGTTTACGGAAAATGTTCAATAACATATTAAATAGAGTTTTTATTAAATTGTAATTTTTTATCCCAAACTATTGTTTATTTTTTATATATCGGAGAAAAGAGTTATGAGTTATTCTCATTTGTAAAGAAATTGTTTTGCTCGTTTTATGTTATGATTTTATGCATTTTTGGGTTATGTTACGAAATTGCTTAGTATATATAAAACTTTTCTGTTTTCAATCATACTTAAAGAAAACAAACTATAATCTATTTAATATAGTTTGTTTTATGCATTACAGTAATGCGATGGTTATTTGAATATTGTAATTATAAACGTATATATGTCAAACATATGCTTTAAAATAAATATATATAACAATTTGAAGATTTATATAAAATGATTAATAAAATCGTATACTTCGTATTTATTTTGACACGTATATCAAAAAAAAATAATTTAGATCAGTATCTAAATAGTATAACGTCTATCACATGCCAACAAACACGATATTACACACAAATTTTATAACGTTTGCACATGCGTGCAAGCTAATCACAATTTTTCTATAACATGTTTTTTTATTTTTAATCATGTATTAATTTTGATACATAAAGCGAACAAACAACATAAATCAACGTTCAAATAACATAAAATAATATAATGTCTACAAATTAATCAACAAAATTAATTTTCCAATGGGAGAAGATAATATGATTGGGTTTATTAAAGTGGGCCGAAAATCCTTAATATAGTGGAAGGGCCCATTTAGAACTTAGTAAGAAGGAAAAATGGGCTTATTAGCAATGGTGGTCTTTGACGTTCTACAAGTATATGTGTGGCAATTTCGTGCAAAAACCGATTTCACCGCAAAACCCAAACGCAAAATCGCTACGATCATAATCTCTCGGATCTGCTGCTTACTCTGGGATCTTCTTCTGCTCCCCGAAAACCCTAGTAGACCCAGCAAGTATTTCGGATCTCGTATCGCCATGCTGATGATTCCGTCCAAGGTCGCCAGCCATATCCGGTTCCTGCTCGAGAGCTTTAATGATTCCGATGTCGACTCAATCGCCCAAGAGATCTGTCAGGTACCATCTCTCATGTTTTAAAGGACACACACACGCGGCTGTCTCGGTTTTATTTATAATTCCAGCGGTCTCGACTTTTTATCCGTATTCTGAGATCAGCAGACTTCATCTCCTTATGAATTACGACAGCTATTCTGAAAGAATTCTTTGTAATGAGAAATGCATTCTGATAAGATGGGTTTTGTCTGTTTTCCTCTCGTTTCCTTATTCATTTCTAATCTTGTCTTTTTTTCCTTACAAAATGGCAGTTGGTTGATTTTGGTGCTGAGACTAGCATTCCTGTTCTCAAGACATGCTTAGATTGCTTCACCGCCCGGAGAAGCCACCCTAATGCTTTGCAGCTTGAGAAACTAGTATCCTTGGTCTTTAAACATGTGTTGAAAAACTCAAATCTCGGAACCGTGATTTCTCACGCCCTCAAAGATGTTGAGGTCACTGACGAATTTGTGAATGATCTGACTAATGCATTAGACTTTTCAGTCTCTCATAAAATTAGTTTTGCTCTGGCCCTGACCGATTTTGAAAGATCTGATGCAAAGACAAGTGGTAAGCTTGATTCTTCCCGTGTCTTACTCATGTTTATCCTTTTTTATCATGACATTTTGGTCTTTCCTTTTGTAGGAAGAAACTTATTATTGGCCGAGATTGAGGAACTGTGTGCCAATACTGGCCAGATTGAGTCTACTGAGCAAATTCAGAATGTTCTTTTGTTTCTCCAGAAATCTGAGGACCTCTCCAGGCATTTGGATTCCTTCCTACAGATTTTGTCTTCTGATCAACCTAGAGATGACTTCTCTTTTGCACTCACGCCTATTCTTTCTCAACAAGTTCACGAAGCTGATGTTTTCAGGTGCCGCATAGGAGTTGCTTTCATCTCTTATTCCTTCTCGATCCATATTGTGACTCTCAACGGTTTTTCTGTTCCGCTGTAGGAGCATGGATTTTCACAGTGATTCTTCTGAGAACGAGATAGATTCTATCTTAGCTGAAATCGATAAGGAACTTTCTGTTGGAGATCTCATGGGAGAATTAGGTTGTGGTTTCACTGCTGATGCCCAACACTGCAAAGAGATCTTGTCTAGTTTCACACCATTAAGAGAGGCTACTATCTCAAGAATTCTTGGTAATGTCGCTCGTACATGTGCTGATTTTGAAGATAATCACACCATCTTTTCAACATTCAGTCTGGCCCTTGGGTGCTGCATTCCAACGGATCTTCCCATGCCAAGGTCGTGGAATGTTGACATCTTAATTGAAACAATCAACCAGCTTGTAAATTATCTGAAACCCTTATAACTTCATTTCAGTCTTTTTACTACTCTTTTTTGTGTGTGTGTGCATAATCATCTTTCTTTTATCAATGGGTTTAATGAATCATCTAGCTTATTTGTTAATTGTTATTTGGTTCATGCTTTTATGTTTCTTCTGCTAAACAAGGCTCCTGGCACAAGCTGGAGGAAAGTAATCGAGAATCTCGACCATAGTGGATTTGACATCCCTAATATGGAGTCTTTCTCGTTTTTCATGCGGCTATATAAAACTGCTTGCAAGGTGTGTTCTCATACTGTCTAATTTGACTGTTCAAAGTATGCTGTTTCCACTTCCACAGTGGTTTGAGGGTGAACTGCTTCGTGCAGGACCCATTTCCTCTTGATGCTGTATGCGGTTCTGTCTGGAAAAATATGGAAGGTCAATTATCCTTTCTCAAGCATGCAATAGCCGCACCACCAGAAGTATTCACCTTTATGCATTCTCCAAGGAAGCTGGTGAGATACTACACGTCTGTGTTTAGAGCTTTTCTTCCTTGATTCTGTCGCTATTCTTCTGACCATATGTTTTCCAGTTATATACTGATAACAACATACCCAGCCATGAGCAACAATTAGGACTTTCCAATCAAGCATGGCTATCTCTCGATCTCTTAGATGTGCTATGCCAGCTGGCCGAGAGAGGTCATACTGTTTTAGTTAGTTCGCTGCTCCAGTATCCACTCACACAGTGTCCTAAAACCCTGCTTCTTGGAATGGCACACATCAAAGTAATTTTCGCCATGAACGCTGTTTGATGATGTATGCTCGTAACCTTAACTTTTTTTTTTGTTTCGCTAAGTATGTTCATCCTGTTATTGCAGACCTCCTATAATCTCATCCAGCGAGAGGTGGTTTCTGTTATTCTTCCAGTGATAATAACGAATTCCCAGGATAGTGGTTTTATCCTTATGCTCTGGCATCAAAATGCTGAGCTCGTTCTGTGGGGGATATTAAATGCCCAAAGTCTTAAAGCAGACAGCATACTCAGAATAATTGAAATCTGCCATGAGCTCAAGGTGAATATGTTGTAACTGTGGCTTAATTTTTATCTCCTCAATATGATTTGTTTCTTACATTAGTTCGCTTCTCTGCATATATGAACTAATCATTTTATTTTATTTTATTTCTTTATTTCAGATTCTCTCTGTTGTTTTAGAATCAGTTCCAGTTTCATTCAGCATCAAATTGGCAGTCCTTGCCTCGCTGAGAGGCTTTTTGGACATTGAGAACTGGTTGCTGAACTGTCTATATGTCTATAAGGACCTCTTTGCCGTGGTAACATATTATTTCACAATCAAATTTCTATACTGTAACTTTTTTAGAGATGAGAAGATCGTATCTAACATGTAACATCCTTGTTTTTCATGTTTCAGGAGTGTCTCAAGTTTGTCAAGAATGTGCATTTTAGCGAATCGGAAGATTTTACTTCCAAACATTTTCATCCTTCTGATCCTTTATCAGATCTTCATTTAGATGCAACGACTTCGCTTTTGAAAGTTAGTTAGGATCCTTTATTTGGCCAGTCTATTGCTTCATCTATTTGGGATTAAGTTTTTTTGAACTTGTATTGCAGGTTTTGAAAGCTCATGATAACGTGATTACTTCATCTCAACTGGTCGAAGAGATAGAAAAAGTCAATGCCGCAATCTTGGATTGTAATTCGAAACTGCAGAATGGTGAGGCTAAAGATTCATCAGCTTCCACAGCATATGGAGACGATGTTGAGGCAGAAGCAAACGCTTATTTCCATCAAATGTTTTCTGGTCAGCTGAGTGTTGATGCTATGGTTCAAATGCTTTCCAGATACAAGGACTCTTTGGTTCAAAGGTTTGTTAATGGCAAATTATACCTATTTGAGAAACAGGTTATCTTATCAAGTTTGCCAGGCTCCTCGTTCATAAAGAAAATCACGAGGTTGTTTTTTGTTTTTTGTTTAATAGGGAAAAATCAATATTTGAATGCATGATTGCTAATCTGTTCGAGGAATATCGTTTTTTCCCCAAGTATCCCGAGAGGCAGCTGAAAATAGCCTCCATCCTCTTTGGTGAGTGGGTCTTCTAAAGGATGTTTTACTTTATGTGGAGGGAGGATAACATGATTTCATTTCACCATTCATACTATCGTGTTTAGTTCTCATATCTCGACACTTATTAGCGTACTATAATCGGGGCAACCTCTTGGAAAGTTTGTCATGCAAGATGGTGGTGTTTCAGAAGATTTCCCTGAATTTAAAACTTATCGGTGACATGTTGTTTGAGCATCGCTTCTTCTATTTTGTATCGTTGTCGTTACATTCTCTTTGCGACGTTCAAATTTCAGGTTCTGTTATCAAGCACCAGCTTATAAGCTCACTCACATTGGGGATGGCACTGCGTCTAGTATTGGATTCTTTGCGTAAACCTGCAGATTCAAAAGTATGGATTCTCTTGTGATTTATTTCTGTGATTTTTACTGGAAGAGATCTATCATCTTTTCTCTATCCTGGTTCATGCAGATGTTTCTGTTTGGAAGCAAAGCTCTGGAACAGTTTGTGAATCGCCTGGTGGAAGTGCCTCAATACTGCCACCATATTTTGCAAATATCTCATCTGCGTAGCACTCACCCCGAGTTAGTCACTGTTATTGAACAAGTGCTTTCAAGGATATCATCTGGTAATTTAGAACCAGATGCCGCTGTTTCGCACTCTGGTCCTTCACAGCCGTTCCCTGGAAATGGCGAGGTATAGTGTTGATATCAAAGTTTTCTTTTGACTGTCTGCGCTACTAGGTCTTACGGTCTATTTTGATATCTGCTTATCAGTACTGTCTTGTTATTGTTTAGCTATTTTATACTGCGACTGCTTTAAATGTATGATGAACTTCGCAAGAGATCTATTGAAAAGGCGGGAGAATGCTTTATCCTTTCTATTTCGAGTCTCATGCAGCCGTTATGTATATATTGTAAACTTCTCGTGGTTTGGGGCTATCTCTTTCTTGACCCTAAATTAACTTTCCGGAAATTTAGGGCGAGAAGGACATTAACACATTGTTTCTGTTTTTTTTTTTGGTGTTTTCAGTTTAGTGGGTCTGGAATTGGCCAATCTGCATTACAGCTTCCTTCTCCTGTACGTCCTCAACAGACAAATGAAGTGCATATTGATGACGGCAGCAGAGTACCAAGTGTGGCATCTATCGAAGCAAAGCCGCTTCTGCCCTCCTCATCTAACCCCGCTGATGTTTCTGTCATTTCTAAGGTGATCACTTTTTTCTTATATAATCTTTTATGGCTGTGGGTGGGTGGGAGGGGTGTTTATTTAATCTCGCTAGTTATCCTTGCAGAATCCTGGCATTTCGACTTCTTCATCAACCTCAGCTGGGTTTGTTCGTCCAGCTCGTGGAGCCACTTCGACGAGTAATCTCCATGCCATCTTGACTTTATAACTATTTTTCTAAAATATGATATGAAATATAGTTCTTTTCCCATGAAACGAAGAAATGTTACTAATAGTCGATTATCACAGGGTTTGGCTCTGCTTTGAACATAGAAACCCTGGTTGCAGCAGCAGAGAGAAGGGACAATGCAATAGAGGTACCTGCTGTGCGCTGCATTTACATTTGGAATTATTTGCTTTTGGTTACATTGCATAGTGAATTGTCAACATGCCAACTGTCTACTATTTAGTATGAATGACAAGATATGTCTTGTTCTTCTTTTTTTTTTCCCCAGGCTCCACCTTCAGATGTCCAGGACAAAATTTCTTTCATAATCAATAATATCTCACTAGCAAACATTGAATCTAAAGGGAAAGAGTTTGCTGAGATTTTGCCTCAACAGTACTATCCTTGGTTCGCACAGTATATGGTTATGAAAAGGTACGGATAGTTGTGTTTCTATGTTAGCAATTTATGTGAGGTTTCCCGTCTCTCTGATTGTTTTCCTGGTGTTAAATACCTGTAGAGCGAGCATCGAGCCCAATTTTCATGATTTGTACTTAAAGTTCTTGGACAAAGTTGATTCCAAGCTGTTGTTTAAGGAGATACTTCAAAATACTTACGAAAATTGCAAGGTAAATATTTCTTCATACAAGTGATTGTTGTGATGGCTATTCTTTCTGTTGAGCACTTTTTTCACTTTCATAATTTCTTTGGTTTTGCAGGTTCTCTTGGGTTCAGAGCTCATAAAGTCAAGCTCGGAAGAGCGATCCCTGCTTAAAAATTTAGGCAGCTGGCTTGGAAAGTTGACCATTGGAAGGAATTATGTTTTAAGGGCGCGGGAAATAGATCCAAAATCCTTGATTGTGGAGGTATTTTCTGCTATTTCCTTAAATTTGTTCATTCTTTTGTAATAACTGTGTCAATTTGTAGATAGTGAAGTTTGTTATTCTATTCCATCTGCAGGCATATGAAAAAGGGTTGATGATAGCAGTCATTCCATTCACTTCAAAGGTTGGTGATGGCTGATAAGCTTTCCTAGTTGTTTTAGGGTTGATGTCCTGGGTTATAACTTGGGGCCACTGCAGGTTCTTGAGCCATGCCAAAACAGTATTGCCTATCAGCCTCCCAATCCTTGGACGATGGCTATACTCGGGTTGCTTGCTGAGATATATTCTATGCCAAACCTAAAAATGAATCTGAAGTTTGATATAGAGGTATCTGTTTTTAATAATGACTTTATGAAGATGATTGTTCATCTTGAGCATCAACGAGTTGTTTTACATCTTTTCTCTGCGAGTATTCAATGTTTTGTTCTCATCTTGTCTTTCTCTTCAGGTTTTATTCAAGAACCTTGGTGTTGATTTGAAGGAAGTAGCGCCAACTTCCCTTCTTAAGGATCGGAAAAGAGAAATAGATGGGAATCCTGATTTTAGTAACAAAGATCTTGGAGTAACGCATATATCTCAACCACAGATGCTCCAGGAGCCTAAAACAATTTCTCCTCTAAAGCAAACAGACTTACCTCTTGATGTTGCAAATTCACCTAATACAAACGCTCCCTCGAAGTTATTATCACAGGTTATTATGTGTACCTTTTTGTTGTTGAAATATAGTGACAGCTTTTAGTTATCAACAATATTATATCCCCTTGCTTTTTGTTTTCAGTATGTAGCTCCTCAGCGTGTGTATACTAATAGTTTGATGGAAGAGGAAAAAGTGGCGACTTTAGGCTTGTCTGATCAGCTCCCGTCACCTCAAGGACTGTTCCAGTCAACTCCATCCCCGTTGTTTTCTATTAGCCAGGTACGTTTATCATTTTTTGAGGGTCCATCAAAGTTATTATATGTATATATATGCCTGGTTCAGACCGTTTCTACTGTTACTATGATGGCCAGCAGCTGTCAGCAGCGCTTCCCAACATTGGAAATCATGTTGTTATCAATCAGAAATTAAGCGCATTTGGTATGCACTTTCCATTTCAGAGGTTTGTGACTAATGGTCTCCCACTAGTGAAATCTTGATGTTTGTAGCGCATTGAAGGTATTTTCTTTGACATTCTAAACTTTTATCCATTGTCAGAGTGGTACCACTTGCCATGGACAGAGCTATCAAGGAGATTGTGTCGGGTATTGTTCAGAGAAGTGTTTGTATTGCTTGCCAAACAACAAAAGAGCTTGTGCTGAAGGTTGGCCAATCTGAATTTGTCTACCTTCTTTTTTATTATTTCATGTCTCAAATTTTTTCCTTCTCTCTCATTCGTTTTCCATCGCTTTTCAGTACACAACTTAAATTATTACCATTTATCACAGGCGTCAGTTTTTAGCTCCGATTTGAAGCAGTTCATGAATATTTTGATGACTTTTTCTTTTCTTCTTAAAGCAGAGAATCTACAGAGTTTTGATCTTATATATCAATCGTAGTTTCATTTTTATTCTTTGAATTTCCAGGATTATGCCTTGGAATCAGATGAAACACGTATATATAATGCAGCTCACTTGATGGTTGCGAGTTTAGCTGGGAGTTTGGCTCATGTGACGTGCAAGGTTTTTCATGCTCAGAGGCTTGGATTCTTAATATTTTCATTTACATCTTGTTTACATTATTGCTATTGTATTCCTTTCTTGTTTTTATGCATTCTCTGTATATGTAGGAACCCCTGCGCACTTCGATATCAGGGCATTTGCGGAATTCGCTCCAGGGTCTGAATATTAAAACTGAAGCTCTTGAACAAATTGTGCAACTTGTCACCAATGACAACCTTGATCTGGGTTGTGCTGCCATTGAACAGGCGGCTACAGAGAAGGTTTGTGTAAAATTTTAGATCATTTATGTTCCACCTTGGAATTTTAAATATTTGGAAAAATAACCGGAATAGGTTTAGAGTGTAGTGCAGGCACTTCTCTTTCCTAGGGATAATTCCTTCTTGTTACCATTTTTGTATGATCGAGTCATACCTATAGAGTTCAGTGATATATTATCTCCATGTCCCTACAGGCAATACAAACTATTGATGCGGACATTGCCCAGCAATTGTTACGGAGAAAGCAGAGAGATGGTGCTGGATCCTCTCTTTTTGATCCAAATATGCTAGCACAGAATTCTGTCAGTTTTATACCAGAGTCCCTCCGCCCAAAACCGGGACATCTGTCCCTATCTCAACAGCGAGTTTATGAGGTGCTGTTTTTCACAGGTAATTGCCTCTGGTATTTTTGTGTTTGTATAACTAAGCGATACGTGCATTTTCAGGACTTTGTTCAACTTCCTTGGCAAAAGCAGTCAACCCAAACTTCACACGGTTTATCTGCTGCTTCAAGCTCATCTGGCGATATTGGGCTTGGTCCAGTATCAGGAAAAAATGCTTCGGACTTTTTGTCTGGTGCTGGAAACGCTCGGATGGATGTTGTCACCCGGGCATCAGATATTTCTGTGGAGGGTTTTGAATCTTCTCCAGTTTCACTTTTAAGGTGCTTTACTGTCCCATATTGATAAACTGCTTACATTTCTTCTTTCGTATTTCACAGATAATATGTTGACATTTCATCTTGCCTCTGTTCAAAGCTCGCAAGTTGGCTCGCAAGTTGATCCAGCTGATGACACAGGCGGTCTTCAATACTCTAATTCCATTTCGACCTCTGAGTTGAGCATGGTTGAACCCTCTGACGCCGCTATGAAAGTGAGATTACTGTGTGTTTTCAAATTTTGACTCGCTAGGTTTTATATTGATTTACTAAGTTGTGCTTCTTATTTTATACACAAGGAAACGGGAACATCATTGCAGACATTGACTTCAGCTGCTACCATGGAGCGTCTTGGTGGAAATAATATCACGCAGCCTTCTCTGTCCACGAGAGATGCACTGGATAAGTATCATATTGTTACTCAGAAGGTTAGTAAAGTGGCTATATATGTTTTTTTTTTCAGTTAACTACATCAGTTTTGACTTCACTTTGTCTCATGTGGTTGACTTCTTGAAACTGTTTCAGATGGAGGACTTAGTGACTAATAATGCAGGAGATGATGAAATTCAGGTACTTGATTTCTTAGTGCCTAAGTTGTTATAGTGAAGTTTCGTTTTCCATTTATGTTCACCTAGAATTAATGTAATTATGAGAATATTTTAAATGTTTCGTAATTCTGGGATATGGTTTTTGACCATCTGATGCCTATCTGGTTACATCCGATATCGATTTAATTGCTGCAGATCTCATTAATTTTTCAGGTTGTAGTTTCTGAAGTTCCTGAAATCATCCTCAGATGTATAAGCAGAGATGAAGCTGCTTTGGCTGTCGCTCAAAAAGCTTTCAAGGCTCTTTATGAGAATGCATCAAGTAACCTTCACGTCAGTGCTAACCTAGCAATTCTTGTGGCTATTCGCGATGTTTGCAAGCGTGTTGTTAAAGAGCTCACTAGTTGGGTATGTTAACGACCTTTTCAAGATCCAAGTATTCATATTTTTACCGTAATTCACCCTCTCGTATGTGATTTAGTTCAGTTGCTTCTGATATTTCTCTAAAAATATCTCTCTATTTCGTGACACGACACATACCAATAAGTATTAGATTGAGTCGTGACAAAAAGTTAGAGTGAGCCTTTTTCCTGTAGTTGGAGCTACTGATAAAATATGACAAGAACTAGCCTCAAATTGTTATGGATACGAGATTTGTTTTTCTGGGATTTCTAGGTATACTTATGTAACTTTCTTGGAACTTCTTGATACAGGTGATTTATTCAGAGGAGGAGCGGAAGCTCAACAAAGATATTACTCTTGGTCTTATCCAACGCGAGTTACTTAACCTAGCGGAGTACAATGTCCACATGGCGAAGCATCTTGATGGAGGGAGAAACAGTATGCTGAACAGCATATACTTATATATTTTACTTTTATTATAAATGAACGTGGCTAGCTAACTATTTGTTTGCTTTTCAGGGAGCGCCACTGACTTTTCTATTTCTTTACTCCAATCCTTGGTCACTGAGGAGTCGAGTGTCATTTCAGAGCTACACAGTCTTGTTGATGCACTGGCAAAGGTAGCGATTTTATCTTTCGTCGGCATTTGCTGTTGCAATCTCGCCTATTCTTCTTCTATTATTACTTATAACCTCTTCAAAAATATGATAATTAGTAGGTGTGGAAAACATAACTAGGGATTAGGTTCAGATATGTTTTTTTAAATGCTATAATCTGCCCTGTATTTTTTCTTATTATAGAACGTCAACTGACAGATATTGTGGCTAGGTTCAGATATTGTTTTTATGCTGTTATGTTTTGCATGTTTAAGAAATTTGAAATTATTATTCAGTGACGTTAATTTTTTTTTCCTTGTTTGGTTGTAGCTTTCCTCAAAGTCTGGATCTCCCGAGTCATTACAACAGCTAATTGACATCATACGAAATCCAGTTAATAACACAAGTGGTCTCTCTGATAGTGCTACCGGAAACGAAAACAATGACAGGCAATCAAAGGATGAAAAGGTTTCAGATGATTTCATTACCGAATGTTGCTTGTAATCAGACTGTAAATTCATTTGACATGTTAGCTCTGTTGTCAGGTTGCGTGCAATACAAACGTTAACACAGAAGAGAATACCAGCATGGAATATGTGGAATCAGATCCTGCGGGTTTCCGGAATCGGGTAATTTTTTTGCTTGTTACTAGCTTTCATTACTCCAATATGGATGAAGAATTTTTGTCTTTTTGTTGTTGTTTAATTGGAATTGCATAAGTCTAAAATTATCACTTGCAAAAGAGTGAATAAAAACTGAAATGTTAGCACCATCACAATTAGGTTGCAAGCTACAAACAACGATTTCAAAAGAGACGTTTCTATGTAGCTGTTATCATTAAATATTTCATGTTTCTCTTCATAACCTTTTTGTTATGTATATGAATTTTATTTTCCACATTAATGCTATGTATTATCTATGTTCCCCATTGAATATACATATATGTGTTTACATATTCTGTTATCTCTCTAGTTCTATTGTGGTACATACTTCTCTCGTACGTGTTGTTTATCTTCTTTTTTTGCGATGGTGCGTATGGTTCCGCAGGTGTCCACGCTTTTTGAAAACTGGTATCAAATTTGCGAAGTTTCCGGTGCAAATGAAACCGCTTGTTCACAATATGTCTTGCATTTGCATCAGACTGGACTACTTAAGGGAGATGATACAACAGAGAGTTTTTTCCGAATTCTTCTGGTGCTTTTAACTTTTTAAGTTTTCTTGGCATCCACACTTTCAAAATCTTGAGAGGCCTTATTATTTAACTTGTGTGTTCTGTTCAGGAGCTCTCTGTTGCTCATTGTATATCTTCTGAAGAAATCAGTTCCGGGGCTGTGCAATCTCCTCAGCAAGCTCAGAGTCCATCATTCCTTATCATCGATATTTATGCAAAGCTTGTTTTTTCGATATTGAAGGTAAATCATGAATTTTTATGGCTAGGAGCGCGGATAATTGAGCCCAAAATCGACTAAGCTTTTTTTTGTTTTTGTTTTTGTTTTTGTTTCTTACGACAATCTATTCAGTATTTCCCTGAACAGGAGTCTGGCAGCAAGTTATTTCTTCTTTCGGAGGTTAGGGGATACTGTTTTACCTTATTGGAAATAATTCAAAACTTACTGTTACTGGTCGAAAAGGTGAGTGGGGTCTGATAATGATTACTGATTGTAGATTATGGCTGTCACTGTGAGATCTATTCATAAGGAGGCAGAAGATAAAAAGACATCACTCAATCCAAGACCATATTTTAGATTGTTCATCAACTGGCTGCTGGACTTATGTTCCCTGGATCCTGGGACTGATGGTGCAAACTTTCAGGTGCTTTTTGATGTCTTCAAAGTAGTTGCTATTTATGGCTATCACTAACATCCGTAGTCTGTTTCAGGTTCTAACATCTTTTGCCAATGCATTCCACGCGTTGCAGCCTCTCAAGATTCCCGCTTTCAGGTAAGGACGGAAAGCTGTTTCTCGTAATGCTTTTATTCAAACTGGAATTTGCCAGGAACTATGGGAGAATACCTATGTCGTTGAATGGTTCATGTGGTTGACATGTGTATCTTCTTTTCTTTGATCGAACAGTTGTGTTATATATTTTTTTGCTCTTTAAAATTTCCAGCTTTGCATGGCTAGAGCTGGTCAGCCACAGAAGCTTCATGCCCAAGCTACTTACAGTAAGTGGCCAGAAAGGTTGGCCATATGTTCAACGCCTGCTGGTAGACTTGCTCCAGTTTCTTGAGCCATTTTTGAGAAATGCTGAACTCGGAGTACCAGTTTGTACCTTCTTCCCTCCTGTAATTTTTACTCTGAACACTATTGATATAGTTGATGGTAACTTAAAGGGTTATCTATCTTGTTTGTTTATCAATTATGCAGGTTAATTTCCTATACAAAGGGACATTGAGAGTGTTACTGGTGCTGCTTCATGACTTTCCGGAGTTCCTGTGTGATTATCATTTTACTTTCTGTGATGTGATTCCTTCAAGTTGCATACAAATGCGAAATATTATTCTCAGCTCTTTTCCACGGAACATGAGGCTTCCAGATCCTTCTACCCCAAATTTAAAGGTTGGAGATGATTGTGCAGCCTGTTCAAAATTCCTTGGAAGCTGATTAATCTTGTTAACTGCAGATTGATTTACTGCCTGAGATAATAGAAGCTCCATGTATCCTTTCCGAGGTTGATGCTGCGCTGAAAGCAAAGCAAATGAAGAATGACGTCGACGAGTATCTCACTGTAATACATCATCTGATTCTTCACGTTACTTATTCTCCCTTTGAGGGTTCTTCAGATTATATCATCTTATATGTATATATAATTTCCTGCAGTCGAGGCAACAGAATTCAACTTTCCTAAGTGAATTGAAGCAGAAGCTACTTCTCTCGTCCAGCGAGGCCAGCTCAGCTGGAACCCGTTACAGTGTACCATTGATCAACTCTCTCGTGCTATATACTGGAATGCAGGTAAATACTGGCTATAGATTATTTAAAGACTTAGTCTACTAAATGGATCCCATTAGCTAAATAAATGTATAATTTACCTGCCTGACACAGGCTATTCAGCAGCTACAGGCGGGTGAGACACAGGCTCAAAACGTGGTGGCCTTGCAGATGTTCAAGTATTTAAGTATGGAACTAGATACGGAAGGGCGGTACCTGTTCCTTAACGCAATCGCCAATCAGCTTCGATATCCCAACAACCACACTCATTACTTCTCCTTCATCATGCTCTATCTCTTCTTCGAGTCTGACCAGGAGATCATCCAGGAGCAGATAACAAGAGTGTTGTTGGAAAGGCTAATTGTGAATCGGCCGCATCCATGGGGACTCCTAATAACATTCATCGAGCTCATCAAGAATCCAAGGTATGGCTTCTGGAAACAAGCCTTCATCAGGTGTGCCCCTGAGATTGAGAAACTCTTTGAATCCGTCGCCAGATCCTGTGGTGGCCTCAAGCCCGTTGACGAGGGAATGGTCTCAGGTTGGGTCGCCGACAACTCTCATTAGCCTCTTTTTCCTTTCAATTTGTAATATGTATCTGTTATTTCCCCAATCATGTTGTAACATGCGATACAGTATTAATTTTTTTTTATTGATTGAATTCTTAGATTCATAATAAACTTGCGCACAAAGAATAAACTAGGGATGGGAGCAGTAGTTAATAACATGTCGTACGTAGTTAAAACAAGAAGAAAACGTGCTCTAGGTGAGGCTGAGGATTTGATGGCCCATCAAAGGGTATGTTGAGGCCCGGCCCAAAGGTGGTTGTCTGCCCCAGGGCCTATTATATTTTTAGAAAAATTCGAATATGAGTCCATTTCTAAAAAAAGGAAAATCGAGAAATGGGCCCAAAATCTTGAAAAAATTGTCCCATTTTTAGTTGAAAAAGGTTGACAATGAGGCCTGAACTTTAACGTTTTTTATTAATAAATTTACTGTTAGTATAAAGGAGGGGCCAAAATGTTTTTTGTCCTAGGGCTTTAATTTTTGTTGGGCCGGGTTCAGCATCCATGGGCCTCAGGCAAAGTGTCCCCAGAGACAAATACCTCATCGTCGACATGTTATCACCTCCCCAACCCGTATGTAAGGTCAGGCCCGGCTCAAAAAGGAAAGGAAAGATTGGCACTTTGAAGAGAGAAAATTTCCATATTGAGTGGGAGGAGACGCAAACACATGAATGATAGAGAGAGAGAGAGAGAGAGCTTTATATTCATTCCAGCTACCTTCAATTCCACATGCCGTCATCGATCGTCCCTGGTTTGATCCCAATCTGTTTGTTCTTTTCAGATCAAATCAGTCTTTAGTTTTAGCTTGCTAGAAAAAATACATATGGATATGGAAGAATTGAATGAAGGCCAAGAGATGATGATTGTGTCTTCTTGTACAAGTAGTGATTGGAGTGCGACACGTGCTCTGGTTGGAGCTGGAGGTCGCGCACTATTCTACCCAACTCTGCTGTACAACCTTGTCAGGAACATGATGCAGTCAGAATTCCGATGGTGGGATCTAGTCGATGAATAGACAACCATGATATTATTTAACATCCATCCAACAGCATGTTTTGCTAGGTGCTGTGCCTTTCCCCAATCATGTTCCGCGTCTCAAGGAACTCGGTGTACATGGCGTCGTTACCCTCAACGAGCCTTTTGAGACTTTGGTTCCCACATCTCTCTATCATGTATGCTGCTTTTCTGCCTTTTCGACCAGAGACTATCATGCTATTCTCATTGATTCCCTGCTCCTTGCAGGCTCATTGTATCAGCCATCTAGAGCTTCCCACCAGAGATTATCTCTTTGCTCCATCAATCAGCCACATTTGCCAAGCTGTTGATTTTATTCACAGTAAGTTTTTCTTCCTTTTTTTTTTTTTGATCTACACTTGTCCTAGTTGCAAACTCAAACTTGTCTCTCTTGAAGAGAATGCGTCACGTGGCAAGACTACTTATGTTCACTGCAAGGCTGGTCGGGGACGCAGTACAACCATTGTTCTCTGTTACCTGGTTTGCCATCTCCATCCTTGCTATTTATCAATGACATGCTTTTCACTTGTACCCCATTTACCCGATAGGTGAAATACAGGGAAATGACACCGGAGTGTGTGTGCATATGAGTACATTAGGTCCACAAGGCCGCGGGTCTGGCTTGCCTCGGCACAGTGGAAGGTGTGCTTTCAGTATCTTTCAACTTGTTTTGCTTAGATGATGATGATGGATTGTAATTGGCAGGCTGTGAAGGAATTCTACAATTCCATTATGGGACGAGCAAGTGCTTGTGCAGATTTTGATGATGGGTCGATGGTGGTGGTAACAGAGTCCGATCTGGCTGGGTATGACGATGATGCGGATGTGTGTGCAGGGCAGAGTTTGACTTACAAGGTCCAATCTGTAAGCCAAACTGCATTTGCAAAGATGTCATGCTTTTGGCTAAAATCATCAGGGGGGGGTAAGCCAAGGAGACATCAGTTGCAGAGTGTTGGTGTCAACATTGGAGTCTGTTAAAATTTGAGATTCTGGCAGTTAAAAAGTAGAGAGGTGAAATGAGCAAGTTATGTTAAGATGATGACTCGACTCTTGAGAAAGAATGATCAGGGCTCTTTGCGGAGATAATTTTCTATAGTAAATAAATTATCACCACAATGTAGTAATAAAATACTTGAGAATAATAATTACTTATTCCAAGTTCCAAAGGCCATAAATAAAGTAATGCTCGCCATGTTGATTTGTTAATTAAAAGAATAGACTAAGAGGTGAGTGGAAAACGTGACAAAATAAGGCGTTTCCAAGCAAGTGCAAATATAATTTAGTTAGTAAAACAGAGGAGAGGAGGGGCCCTACCTCTCTCTCTCTCTATATATAGAGAAGCTCAAAGTCTTACCGTCAACAACAACACATCGGACAAAACACTCGCGAGCTAAAGACTCACAAGTGACGAAGAATGCTGCAACAAGATCTCACACCATATAACTGCTCCTTAATTCTAGATTCGATTCGCCGGCATCTGCTGGAGGATGACTCAGAGAGTCTCTATTCTTTCTCCACCAGCACTCCACCAGATCTGGAATCCACCACGAGGAGAAGAGGGGGCAACTTCAAAGGAGTCAGGAGAAGGCCTTGGGGAAAATACGCTGCAGAGATCAGAGATCCCAACAAACATGGAGCCAGGATATGGCTAGGCACTTACGAGACAGCCGAGGAAGCAGCTGCGGCCTACGACCAAGCGGCTTTCAAGATGCGGGGTGCTAAGGCTAAGCTCAACTTCCCTCACCTCATCGGCATTGATGGTTCGGGCCCCGAACCATCAAGGATCACCAAGCGCCGCCTGAGGAGTTCACCAGTCTCAACGTCATGCTCCCCTGTGGCTAGAAGACGGAACACTGACATCATAAACCTAACGGCTAGAGTTCCTAGCCTTGCTTTCCATTATTTCTACCATATTAACTCCACTCCATCTAGTTTTGCTAGCTATTACTGACTTGTCCGATGAATGGCATCATCAACTTTTATGTACTCACCAATCAATCCAACCAACTTTTATGTTCTCTATTCGTACCAAATAACTGCTAAATTTGTTCTACTGTTGAGAAAGAGAGTAGAGACGAGAGAATTTAGTATATAAACTGAAATAAAATGCCACCAAAAGTAAATGATACGTCCATCAACACCATTACAAATCCCTTTTACCCTCTCTCCTCTCTCTACCTGTCTACCTTGTTACCGGATGCCTTCTCCTGCGATCCAAATATGAGTTATCATCTTTATTCTAGTTTGTATTAGGTCATCCAATACTTGTATCATATACCAGTGAAACAATTAATGGTATTTTACCTCTTTGGTCGGATTCCATCTTCTTCTTGATAGTCCATCACTCCACTTGGTTCCCCAAACATCTCTTTATGCCCTCTGCTGTCAATATCCCCCTGCCCACACTGTAAGTAAGACTACATCGACCACAACCCTTCCCAATCACATTTCATAACAAGTTTTCTTTCTACATCCATTAACATTTCATTATTTATCTCAAAGTACGAAAATTATTGTTAGGTTCCACTCCATCCAGTCATAATAAGGATAAGTGCACCTCACTTCCTCTATTGTACTCCATTATTTAACACTTTACTAAAATGTAACACAACATTTTTTTTGTTTTCCTTTCGCAAGACTTCATAATAAATAACACGTAAGAAGAACCCCCCACAGTCGACTTGACTGATTCACTCAATACTAAGAAACACTGACAGCTTTTTCAATCTATGATAGTATTGGAATTACAAAGTTGAAAGACCTTGAGAGATTTCTTAGAGGTGTCTCTCCCCTGCCCCTTACAAAAAGACCTATACACTTAATAAAACCCATTTTAGTTCTAGGAATAAATCAGACAGCAAAGCAAACCAGACTCAACTCATGGCTACATAAAAGTAACCCTGAGTCTAACTAAAGCGTAATTAGTTACATTATATAATTAGTAGGGAATAGCGAAGCCCTTAGGCCTCCAAGCCTATCACTGACCTTCATGGCCAGAGACTTCTTCACTTCTTCCACTCCTTCTTCTGCTTCCTTACGATGTTTTTTGTCCATCTCACTCATATTGTCGGCCCATTTTATCTTGTCTTGAATTGAAACAAGAAGATCTTCTGATGTGTTCAACCTACACATAAACAGTCTCAAAATTAAGCAAGGCACAAACTGTTTAATGAGAAAAGGACACTTCACATAGGCCTCAACAGCAGGTCGTGGAGATAAATCATTAGTCCTATATTCTAACATCATGCGGGTCCTTTTTAATAGAAATATAGGCGCAAAAAACCCTAGCAACCAAGGGAAGAAGAATGCTAGGTCAAAAGAACTACCAGTTTGATAATGTGTGCAACATATTCCCTAGTTGTCCTGGCCTTAGATCCCTACCAGCAGCAAATGGAACCTGCGTGTTTCCAAGATATACGACACTCATAGAGGCATCCCTAAGTTTAAACAAAAAGCACAATGATTATATGGGAGAACGAGACACACAACACACCTCGAAGCATCTTTTCAACTGATCCAGTTTTCCTCTAACTATACCCTGGAAGATTTTCAGTGTTTAACAAAGTCAGTATCATGTTTGTTTCCTGCACTGGGAAAGTTAGTTGTATATGCAACTACCAGCCGCTTTATGGTAGTAAACAAAAACAGAGAAAAAGACGAAATTTGCTTAGGGCACTCACCGCATACATGCATTCATTAATAAGAAAGTCCTCAAGTTCACGAACATTGGTGACATCTAACTCAACCATCAGTGTATCATAAGGTAATACCTATCAAAACAAGTACAGTGAGATGAAAATGGAAATGATAAGGAAACACAAGAGAGCAGGGAGCCTGATTAATTATTGTTTATTGAGGCAAAAATATTATACCAAACTGTTTGGTAACATGCTAACCACAAAAAAAGTCAAACCTTGTTTGACTCCGCAAGGGTAAGGACAGTGAGCTGCTTTAGCTTCAAAATTTGGTGAGGAGCCAACTGAGGGATTCGGCTAGCATTGCCTGGAGTTTCGTTCATAACCCAAAAATAAGAAAGTGTTATGAACGAATGGAAACATTTAAAGGTTCTAGTCGTTCGTACACTTGTAGTCACCCCAGGTGCCATGGGCAAACAACCGCAGTACATCCAGGTAGACAGAGTTTGTGGTTCCTTCAAGCTGCAATGCATTGTTAACAGAGCTTAAGAGAAATGCAACATTAGGAGAAACCTACCAAGTAAGATTACTTGCTAACTCGATAGAGTACAACTGATTTCTACACAACAAACGTTTAGTAAAGAATAAAGCACCACCACTACCAAGCCAAAAGAAGAAAACACACATTCAAATATACGCATAGGTTGAGAACGTTCCTAAAGCAAGGAGGAGAAACCCTAGATCTTCGATTATTAGGTCGAAGCACATCATTAGTATTCGAAAATTAAGCTGTGTAAGAATGAAAAAATTTAGCGGGAAGACCTGGGCAACATTGGGTAGAGCCAAAATCTCGGAGAAGGCGAAAAGAGAAGGATGCGATGTAGCTTCGATTATGATAGGCCACAGTGCCTCGCCGTAGCAGGTAGAAGCTCGGACAACGAGCTGATCAATGATCTCCGCCTGCTTCTGCTCGATATCCATCACTCGGACACTAGGAGCAACGAAACATAAATTAGCAATCAAAGGGTTTAGGAAGAAGCATCGGTGGAGTTGGACACACACACAACAACAACAACAACGAAAAAACTTACGGAGAATCAACTTCGACGGAAAAGGGTTCCGGTGTTAATTAGGGTTTTCCACACAACAAATCCGATCGAGAAACGGCAAAAGATTTCCTCTTCTCTGCTCTCCCTTTTTTATATGCTGAAATTATCTGACGCTACAAGGAGCAAGATAGGCAGACTTATGGGCCAGTGGCCCATTAAATGTTATTATAAGGCTACCAAGCCATGGACCAATTATTAACCTGTGAGCCCAAATTTGCCGATGCTTTTGACTTAATTTGCCGTTGACGTGGACGTCGTACGCCGCACCCAACGACCGCCAAACTCCTAAAACTCAGCCTTGGAACACCTTTTCCCTCTCTCTCTCTCTCATGGCAATGCTTTCTACTGCTTCGGTTCCGGAGACCGTTTCTTCACCGGATGTGGTTTCCGATCCCTCACCATCTTCCCCCAACGGATCGCGCTCTAGCCGCTCACCTGATCGCCATGACCCTTCCACCTCACCTCCAAGCCCTAGTCGTGGTGGTGAAATTCAGGTGAATTCATTGACTTGATTCCGTCTTCTTAGAACCTGGAATTTCAATTGAACTGATTGTCTTCTCACTGCTTCTAGTCTGAAGTCATATCGAAGAGTGAAGAGTATCGACAATTATTTCGGCTCCCAGCTGACGAAGTAAGTATTTGGTTGCTGCTACTATCTTCCCTGTTTTATGAGACCAATGCTTCTTCTTCTTCATTTTATGTGTAGGTCCTTGTTCAAGATTTCAACTGTGCTTGTCAAGAGAGCATTCTTCTGCAGGTAACTTATCTCTTTGCAGTGTTTATGTTTCTCCTCTGAGCTTTATGCTTTATATTTTGTTCATTCTTTCTTGTTTCAGGGTCATATGTATCTCTTCCTTCATTATATATGCTTTTATTCTAACATCTTTGGCTATGAGACCAAGGTAGTGTGTTCACCCTTATAGTTATCTCACTGACTGTTTGTGATTATGTGCTCTCTTTTCCTTTTCAATGTTGATCTGAACTCCTGCTGCAGAAAATTATTCCATTTGCGGAAATATCTTGTGTTAAACGAGCAAAGACTGCTGGTATTTTTCCCAATGCCATTGAGATTTTAGCTGGAGGGAAGAAGGTACCCACAACTTCTCCTTCCTTTTTCATATCATCGTCTCAACTAGATATTGGTTCTTCCCTCTGTCCTTATTTTATTAGCCTATTCTTTTGCAGTACTTTTTTGCTTCATTTCTTTCTCGTGACGAAGCTTTCAAGCTTATCCATGATGGATGGTTGGAATATGGTAGTGCTGTCAAAGCAGAAGGCGAGATTCAGGTTACCTAATAACACTTGGAAAATACACTGGGTAAGGCTTCTTTCCAGCTCGTTTCTTTATGCTCATCTTCCTTGGCTTTAATGTTCAGGATCCCTTATCTGAGTCCAACAACCGGGTAAATGATGGAGCTGTCAAAAGGGCACTCAGTACCATGGATTTGGCCTGTGAACTAGATTCCCCATCAAGGTACTTTGATCGCTTCCATATCGTGTACCTGGTTTCTGTAACTAACTGCTTCAAGGCTCACCATAATTTTCTTCACAGGGATGATACACCTCATCTTTCAGGCAGTTCCAGTCTTCCTGTTATTAGTCAAAATGGCGTTTCACCTCCGTCTGTAACTGTTCAGCGGCACGCAGAACCAGTTGTAGATATTGTCGCCTCTTCTTCAACCAATACTTTTAACTGGAAGCCTGAAGACTTGAATGCACCAAAATGTAGTTGAACTTCTCGCTTTGATTGTTGTTCTTCTTTAGTAATGTCTATTCAACTGTTTAAGGATGTGAATGCTAGTGTTTTTAGTAAGGTCAGCTTTGTTAGGGTCATGTAAAACTATTGGTAGATAGTATTAAGAATGCAAACGCTTGGGTTTCTCCTAAATTTAGAAAGTAGTGTTATTTCCCGTAAAGTGGACAATCAAAATAACTTCTTGCTGTTTCTAGGTGTATGTCTCTATGTGGCTATCTTTTCACTTGCTTAATTTGAAACCGTCTCGTAATGGTTTTACTGTTTACGGCCTACTAAAAGGGTAGCGTAGCTATATTTTCTTGCCTCTTGATGGTACTTCACAAGTTACACTAGTTCTCATTTTGTGCCAGCTTGCCGTCATATGGAAACTCTGGTTATTTCGTTTATGCATACTTGATCTCTCATCTATTTTTTGGTTACTCTGATTTCTTTTCGTGTTATCATTCAAATTCGTCACTCAAATTTTGTGTTCCTTGCATGCAGTATCATCTGATTTTACAAAGGTAGCACAGGCAAAGTTTTTGGTAATGTTTCTTTCATTGACTTATGGAGTAGAGAATATTATAAAACATTCCCTTACAAGTTTTTGAGAACATAATCATTAAATGAATGCAGAAGTTTTTTTTTGTACCTAAACAGATTTTACTTCATGTTTGCAGATTCCAGTAGAAGAGTTCTTTAGATTGTTCTTTTCAGATGGTGCTGTCAGTTTTGTTGAATCTTTCCATAAAAATTGTGGAGATAAAGGTAGAGCTATAAGCAATGGGATCATTTTGCTGCTGTTGTTAGTTGTTTTTGTACGCTTTTCTCTCTGCCGGCGTTTTTTTTTCCTCTGTTGATCAGAAGAGACCTTTGTATTTGCAGAGTTTAGGTGTAGCTCTTGGCAACCTCATGAAAAGCTTGGATACACTCGCAATGTCTCATTTCAACATCCCATAAAGATTTATTTTGGTAACGTTTTTCCTTCCTTTAGATACATTCTTTTTTTGATAACTCAGGTAATCCGGCTGAAATTAGGGGACCTACAAGCGTATAGCTGTGGTCCCCCCTACACCGACTAATCCTGGGGCCCAGAGAGACCATGTGAATGCCCTGGTGGCCAGGAAGCAGTATTTGTTCCTAGTGGGTTTCGAACCTCGAACCTCTGCGAGTTTACGCCCTGAGGTCCCGGTCCTAGAACCACTAGGCTACCACCTCCTGGTTACATTCAGTCACATTGTATTCAAATATATGACTGTTAGATTCTTTTCAAAGGTGCAAAGTTTGGTGGCTGCCAGGAGTCACAGAAATTTCGGATGTACAGAGATAGGTATTGATAGAATACGCAGCTTTGTTTTGAAGTGAATCCTACGTTTAATTATCGTGCAAATGCATGCTTATTCGCTGTTGTTGTCTGATAATGTCATTATTTTGCTAGCCATCTGGTTATTGAAACATCACAAGATATCACCGATGTGCCATATGCAGATTACTTTACTGTAGAGGTAGGAAGAAATCTTACATCTAATGCGATGAGTAGTTTGCTGAGTGATCTGCCTTAAAGGTGAATATGTTACATTTGCCTCATTTCAGGGGGTTTGGGATGTGAAAAGAGATTGTAGAGACTCGATAGAAGGTTGTATTTTGGATGTTTATGTCAATGTGGCCTTCTCTAAAAGAACAATGTGGAAAGGTTTGTTTAGCCTCATGTATTCTTTGGGTGAACGCTTTCACCTTGTGCTTCTCTCGACACTTGGTATTCATGGTTGTTGGATCTGGCCTCTGATGATTGATCCGTTTATGAGCAGGAAAAATAGTGCAGTCTACTTTGGAAGAGTGTAGAGAAGCTTATGCAGCATGGATAAAAATGGTACTTGTGTAGCCTTTGGCTCTGACATTTTTTCATTCAGTTTATGCAGGATTCTAAACTAGTTTTTTTTTTATATTATCCTTGAAGGCACATGAATTGTTAAAACAGAAGAAGCTGGAGAACCAAGAAGGTTTGTGGTATAGAGTGATGATTAAGAGAAGCTTTTTTCTTCCAAGTAGAAAGCTGGTTGACAACATATTCTAACACAGGGATCAAGTTGAGTGAGGAGGGTGTGGTGCTATCAGCAAGCGAAGAAAGAGTATCTGAAAGTGAAAAGCCGAGGGTGGAGATGGCGGGAGGAGGGGTAGTGAATATCTTAAGGGAAGCATTGGTGAATGTGACATCATTTGTGAAGAGACAAAGCGGGACAAGGCAGACTTTAGTAATAGCATTTGCAGTGATCCTACTGATGCAGGTAATTAGAAAAGTCAAGGCAGTGTTTTGTTGTTAATAAAATGGACTAAAAATGGTGTGGAAGATGGTGATAAGTGGAAAGTGTGAACACAGGTGACGATAGTGGTGCTTCTGAAGAGAGGACCGGAGCAAGTGCAGGTGGTGGGGAGTGAATATTACAGCTACGACAAGAGTGGAATTGGGGAGAGTGTGGGATGGCTGGAGAAGAGAGTGCATTTCCTGAGGGAAGAGATGATAATGGTTGAGGATAGGTTGCAGAGGATGCGACAAGACCACTCTGCCTTGACGGCTCAGCTCCACCAACTGGAACGCCTCCTTCTCCGCCACCAACACTAAGATATACGACTCTTTGTCCAGGCGGATTTGTATGTGTGTTTGTGTATGTATCAATGTGTCATCTGTATTTCGGATGTTACTTTGCAAAGTTAATACCTATGCATGTGAAATGAATCAAGTGTTGTACTAGTTACTTAGTTCTATTGGACATAATTTTTTTCCACGTCTGGATGGAAACTGCATTTTCCTTTTGCTGAATTATATTTATTTCTATACTAAGAATTGCTTCAAAAGGACGAGACGTCTAATTTTCCTGATACCAATCTAGAAACGAAAAAGAATTCTGTTGCCTCCTCTTCATTGGAGAAATGGAGCTAACTTTCATCATGATAAAGCTCGACGGTGTCCAGAGAGGAGGCAACTGATTACGCGGCCAGATAAAATTCCAGCCTTAAATATTTTCCCAACTGCCAAACCATTCCAATGCCAACGCTTATTTAAGATTCATTGCAAAAACACAGCATACGACGTTTTTCAAGTTAACAACACAAGAAACTAGCATGTCTCAATAATGAGCCAGAAACATAAAAACAACCAAACTTCAGTCACATGCTCCCAGCAACTCGACTATGACTTGTCTAAATAGGCTTGATCTTAAAGTGCAGCGAGATAAGCGAAAAAACAAGACATTTCAAGTCCTGCAACCATGAATGTTTTCAGAAGGAGTATGTTAGTTAGAGCAAAATATAAACTGCAAATGTAGGCACATGTAAACAGAGAAACATTATCAATCAGCTGACAGAGAATAACATCAAAATTTGCCTTCCCCCCCCCCCCCCCCCCAAAAAAAGCAGGTAAAGTTTGATGTTACCAGCCACACCACATATGTGAATCAATAACAGAGGCAGAGTCGTCTTAACATGAATTTGCTATCTGGCGAATGAGACATATAAATTCATCATGGCAAAGGCAAGCAAAGAGAGAAGAGAGAGGTGACCTGAACAAGATAGTAGAAGATGCGAAGTCCTTCAGGATCATCACTGCTCTGGACATCAACAAGAGATCCAATCTTAGATGTAGCGAAGGAGATATGCTCATTTCCCATCACGATCTCAAGCTCTTGCCTTCCAACACGGTCAGGTTCCGGCCACTTAAAATCATCTTCTTTCATTATCTACCCAGGAAACAAAAAAAGGAAGAGTAAGTCACACAATATACTGCAAGTGCGCAAGAGCTCTCACACACATATGATGGCGGAAATATATGTAAAATCATCCATCCTTACAAGTTACATAGAAAGCGAACCAAAGAAGGTTCTAAATCTACACCAGCAATATGATCACAAATCAGTTTCAAACATATATTTCCTATTGCAGGCACAAACTCCAAGGAAATTAATAAACAAAACCCTAATCGAGTTCCGACCTAGCATAGAGTGGTAGCGGACAGTAATAGAAAGATTAAAACCAAATTTATAGGTCCATGGAAGAGAAGAAATACCTCGCTCTCGGATACGATACGCTTGCATTCCTTGAGAACGGCGGGTGTGAGAAACACCTCCTTCCGGATCATCGTATCGTTCTTGTAGTTTGAGTTATTGGCGTAACGGAGCTTACCGTCCGGTCTAAACTCGAACTCCAGGAACTCGTGACCAAATTTCCCCTTGTGGCCGACATAGTACCTCAGGTAGAACTCGTTTTCTTCTTCCGCGGCCATAGCTTCTCTGTGTCTAGTCTCTCTCTCACCCTCTTTCTTTTGCCCTTTGTAACCCCAGAAAAAACAATTGCATCCCGACATTTTTAATGGGCTTAAATATTAGCCCATATAATTCAAATGTTTAGGCCCATCTAAAAATTATGTTCCCATCGAAATCTTCTTTAGTCGACTCCCCGAGGAAGGAAGGAAGATCCAGAGACGATGCCGACGGACTCGAAAATGGCCAAGTTTCTTCAATCCTATGGTATGTAATTGTGCATGCTCGTCTTGATCTCTTTTCTCTTTAATTGAAACTTTTGATTTCTCAGGATATGATATGATTCTGGGATCTATAGCTGCAATTTATGTGGTCATGGCACCATATACTAAGGTGGAAGAGAGCTTCAACGTACAGGTACCTCCTTCATTTCAACTCAAAATATCTAGAGTCTCTATCTTTCTCCTTCTCCGTTTTACTGAATGATTCTCTCGTGTGAATTTGCATCTCACCAGTCTATGCACGACATTCTTTACCATCGCCACCATTTGGACTCTGTGAGTCAACTCTTGTTTTTTACTTTGCATCTGAAGCTTGTGGCATGTTTGAATTCTAATTTTCCCTGAATTGTGTGTTTGTTATGCCAGTATGATCATTTGGAGTTCCCTGGTGTTGTCCCTCGAACTTTTATTGGTAAGGACTGTTGGCTGTTGCTAGTCAAGGATGTCGTGATTCTCTTTTTATAGATCAAGTCTGCGTTGTTCTTGCAGGAGCCTTTATAGTCTCTATTTTTGCATCACCCGTCGTATTCGTTATCACCTGGCTTGGCTTCCCCAAAATTTATAGTCTTGTTACAGGTTTCTCTTCTCTTCTTTTCCTTCGATTTTTCCCAACAACTGTCTTCTTTAATTCTAAACACAGATTCTTCATTGACTTATATAGCTCGTCTCGTGTTGGGCTGCATCATATTATCCACACTAAGATTTTTCCGGATTCAGGTATGAAGTTTATTTGCTAGCTAGTAAGTTTCCCTACTGCTTTTTTTTCCTTTCTATTCTACACTTCTCTATCTGATTCTTTGCTCCCCCCACCCATTTCAATGGAATTGGGATATGCATCTTGCTGGTTGTTTTTTCTCCCATACACTGAGCTAAATCTACCTTTTTGACAGATAAGAAAAAAGTTTGGACATCAAGTGGAATCTTTCTTTGTACTTCTCAACAGTCTTCAGTTTCATTTGCTTTTCTACTGCACTCGTCCTCTACCTAATATTCTAGCTTTGGGATTAGGTGATTATTTTTATTCATCTGACTCCACTAGTAATGCTCCTTCAGATGTCCTAGCAATCTTCCCCACGGCCCATTTACCGCAGGTCACGTTTGCTGCTAATGTTGTGAAATCTGGGTTGTGCAGTTAATCTGGCATATGGTAATTGGTTAAAGGGAAACTTTTATTCAGCTTTGAACTTCCTGGTATGTATGATTTTCGTGGTAACATAATTTCCAGATTATAATAACCTTATCTGACATGTCTTTCATATGAAAATCAGATTTTTGCCACTGTAATCTTCAGATGCGATGTGATGTTACTGCTTGGGCCCATCGGTCTTGAGTTTTTGTTGGTGAGATGATGATGAATAGTTTGGTTTCTGAACTTTTGTATGTATAATTGGCTGTGTATTTTGTTGCTTCTTTTTGATGGGGATGCTTTACATTTATTAATGACAGACCAGATCGATCCATTTCTGGAAAGCGCTTAAGTATTGTGCTGGAACCGCCTTGGTGGCTGTAGGTTGGTGAAAATTCCCCTTCATTGTGTGATCCATTTGTTTTTCCCTTTGGATACTAGTTTCCGAATCAGGCTTGTTGTGGTAATGGAATATTCCTTAGCACAGGTCTTACCATTTCCGTTGACTCTATCATGTGGAAGAAGTTTGTATGGCCAGAATTTGAAGTTTTCTGGTTTAACTCTATTCTGAACCGGAGTTCTGACTGGGGTGTATCCTTCAAAATTTGTTTCCTCAGTTTATTTTTTGTATGATAGATAACCTTTTAGTATATGTTCCGTTGCCTGATTATAGGATTTGCCTTCTTTACAATTGTAACCGTTTTAGATTTCCATACTTCAGTGTAATTGCTAGTGCAAAACGTATTTTGTTAATATTGTGGCGCTTGTAAATTCTGTGTTGCCTGATTATGTTTATGAAATTCTGTGTTGTTCCTTGAAAATTAGTTGCTAAACCAGACACATTCCATTCATTGGTACTTCACCTCAGCACTCCCACGGTCTTTACTTGTAGCTTATCCTCTTTCCCTGGTAATTACCTACTTCCTAACATCAGTCATATTGTCTTATTCCCTTCAAGTTAAGATATCTGATTGTATCTCTATAATTTCTCATTTGTTTTCTTTTCGGATTATGCAGCTTGGTATCTTACTTGACAGGAGGGTTCCATTCCTTATTCTTCCAGTTTTATCCTTTGTTATACTTTACTCTAAACTTCCACACAAGGTATTCAGGTGGAATAGTATCCCAGTAGCCAAAAAGTTTCTTAACCATTTGTTGATAGAGGCTTACCTATCTTCCTTGATATATGCAGGAACTCCGCTTTATTATTAGTTCAGTGCCAATGCTCAACTTATCTGCTGCTGTTGCTGCTAGCAGAATGTATGAGTTCTATTAGATGTTTGCTAGCTAAGCTTTCAATCATATAGAACGTTCTTTTATTCAGTCTCTCAAGAGCTCTTTTGATTCACTTCATTTCTGAATGTCATTTAAAATTACTACTAACAAGGCCTTAGCTCCTAATATAATCCGATTTCCTTGTACAGCTATAACAACAGGAAGAAAACTATTTGGAAAGTGGCGAACATGGTTATGGTAGCATTATTTGCAATCAGGTATAAGTAGTAGGCATATCTTTGTTAAATAAGAGAAGGAAATGGATTTGCTAGTCTACTTAACCCTCTCCTATAGTGCAGGGTGCACGGTTGTAACATTCATGGCATCTTACAACAACTATCCCAGCGGCTATGCTCTTAAGCGCTTGCATCAGATAAGTGAGTAGCTTATTCTTTTCGGGGTATCTTGTTATTGTAGCAGTGTTTACTGGGGTACCAAACAAGAAAAATATGGTAGCCAGTTTTTGTTCGTCTCACATGCCATACATAATCATCTTTGTTTTGTGGTGTCTATCTACTACCTAGGGTTCATAATTTGTCTACGATATGATAAATTTATGTGGTGGCGTCCATGTTTCTCAGGTCAACCTGCAAATGTAATGGGAGAAGAGTGGGTTCACATAGACACTTTTGGTGTTATGAATGGAATATCTCGCTTTTGTGAAGATGGTTTTCCGTGGAGGTGAGCGAGGTTAATTCTTCTTTCTATGTTGTTTAGCTGTCCTAGCCTGTTTTAGTGTTGGTAGAAGTAAAGGAGACATCAAGGAACCCCCGGAAACCAACTTGCCACTTGTAAGGACCGAACCGTGCTAGAGAGAGGCATTGTCATATTCATTTTCTTGGAAACGAATACCACAGCTGGGGAAAAAAGTCATATATTGCTCTGAATTTGTAGAAGAGGGTATATCTGTTGAGCTATTTAGGAAGAGATAAAAATTTATTGTGCAACGCAGATACTCAAAAGAAGAAGAGATGGTGGTGGAGGAGTTGCGAAACAGAAATTTCACGTACCTTGTGAAGTGAGTATTCTCATGATAGACTAGAAAGCAAATTCTATATCTTTGGTGGTGGTCAACATATAATAAAGTTGTCATGCTTTGAGCAGCGAGCAGCCGTTTGTGGATGGATACAAGTGCTTGTTTTCTGAAGAAGGCTTTGACAGACTCAAACTGCGGCGAGGTTTCCCTCCCATTATTCTGGTAAATTGGTTGGCTTGGGGAGTATTTCATCAGAATAGGTGCATTGGAATGCAATGTTGAGTTTAAAATGTTGAGTTGCAGGTAAAAAGAGCCAAAGTGTACGTGCACCGTGATATAAAGAAGGAAGATCAGTTGCATAAAAAATGGCCGGGATGTTAGATTCAGCTTTGTTTTCATGAGAGAGGAGATGATGTAACGATATTAGTATGCTACCTCTGTGAATTAAACCTCTTCAGTAGTTGGGTTCTATTTTGGGCCTTGAGTTGAGCCCAGCTTTAATCGTCTCTTAATTTTGTTACTTACCAATTTACCCCTCTTTCTTTTCCCTATTTTCACTATTCGACTTATCCTCATCAAACTGTTGAAACCAGAGAGATGCGATGCTGCTTCAGAATCGCAATGTTCCGCTGGCTTCCTCCGCCTCCTATTCTCGTATCCCTCGCAGCTCCAGACCTCCCGTCGTCTCCGTATCTCTATCGAAGAAGACGGCAATCGTCTGCTCCATCTCCCAGGTCTATGGCTACGGCACGGTCGACTACGAGAGAAGGCCGATTATCCAGTGGAATTCCATCTACAAGAAGATTTCTCTCATGGAGAAGCCAGAGCTTGGCGCCGCCTCCGTCTTGAATCAGTGGGAGAAAGGCAGCCGTAAGCTTACCAAGTGGGAACTCTGTCGGGTCGTCAAAGAGCTTCGCAAGTATAAGCGTCCCAACCAAGCTCTTGAGGTATTATATTCATTCATCTGCTCAGCTCTCTAAGTGTTATTGTATCTTTGAAGTAACCTGCTTTATTAGGTGTATGACTGGATGATCAACAGAGGTGAAAGGTTTCGATTGTCTGCAAGTGATGCTGCGATCCAGCTCGACTTAATCGGCAAAGTGCGTGGGATTTCAGACGCCGAAGAGTTCTTCCTCAGCCTCCCTGAGAATTTTAAGGACCGGAGAGTCCATGGCTCCCTCCTCAATGCCTATGTGAGGGCCAAGTCGAGGGAAAAAGCTGAAGCCTTGATCGATAAAATGAGGGACAAAGGATACGCCCTGCACCCGCTTCCCTTCAACGTCATGATGACTCTCTACATGAACCTAAGGGAGTACGGCAAAGTAGACGCAATGATCTACGAGATGAAGCAGAAAGATATATGTCTCGACATCTACTCCTACAACATTTGGCTCTCCTCCTGCGGCTCCCAAGGATCGGTTGACAAAATGGAGCAAGTGTATCAGCAGATGAAATCAGATGTGTCCATCAATCCGAACTGGACCACTTTCAGCACAATGGCCACCATGTACATCAAGCTCGGGGAAACCGACAAAGCTGAAGATGCACTGAGGAAGGTTGAGGCGAGGATTACTGGTCGTAATCGTATCCCATATCACTACCTCTTGAGCTTGTACGGCAGCGTTGGTAACAAGAAAGAGTTGTACAGGGTGTGGAACGTCTACAAATCTGTTGTCCCGAGCATTCCCAATTTGGGATACCATGCTTTGGTCTCGTCGTTGGTGAGGATGGGAGATATTGAAGGGGCCGAGAAGGTATACGAGGAGTGGCTTCCGGTCAAGTCGTCTTATGACCCCAGGATACCAAACCTTCTCATGAATGTGTACGTTAAAGACGACCAACTAGACAAGGCGGAAGGGCTGTTCGACCGCATGATTGAAATGGGGGGAAAGCCAAGCTCAAGTACATGGGAGATTCTAGCCGATGGCCATACCAGGAAGAGGAGTATCACAAAGGCTTTGGCTTGTCTGAAAGAAGCTTTTTGTGCTCAAGGGTCCAGCAATTGGAGGCCCAAGGTGTTGGTGCTGTCAGGCTTCTTCAAGCTTTGTGAAGAGGAGTCGGATGTTACTAGTAAAGAGACGGTCTTGGAATTGTTGAGGCAAGCGGGGCACCTTCAAGACAAATCTTACCAAGCTCTTATTGATGTGGAGGATAATGATGCCCATGAAAGTGAGGGTGCCCTTGTGCTTCTAACGCAACTGCAAGATGATTTGTAATAAAAATAAGAGACTGCAGCACGAAGGCTTGTCACTCATTTTCTCTCAACTCAACACCATTTGTTCATACAGACATGTAACTTTCGTCAAGCTTCATGAAATCCATAAACCCTTACTTACCCTTGATTAGGTCCTCTCAAGCTCAAGGTGATATTTTATTGTTGGCCCATCTATGATGTGTTGTTGAATCCCATTGTTCATTTTTATGTGTAGCGAGTGCGATGAGAATCTGTCCATTTATAGAGTAACCTGTTTTTCTTTCTTTCAAAAGAATGAAAAGGAAGACATAGATCCGTTGCTTCCATAACAATATCATGGTCCATCAATTCGTTATTTAGTCTTTTACAAACAACAGTACATCTCTGCCAGAAAGGGCCAGCCGCAATGTCTAAATAGACAAAAGGAAGACAAGAGAATGGCCAGAAAGGTGTTCATACAAATCATGTGTGCATTGCTGCAAGAAAAAAGACTTCCGCTGTAGCAGCCTTTTCTTTGTCTAATGCCCCGGCCGTTGTCTTCCAGAGCAAAGGAAGAGTTTGTAGCACCATCACTAAAGAGAAGGCACCACAAGAAGGTTCCTTTATGCAACCTAGTCATTCCCACTCCAACCTCGGTATGCGACCTGTTCCTGAGCACCAACAACGCTTTGTTATCTCTGAAGAGAGTGTCTGAGAAAGTGACTTGTGGTGTCGCATACTCGTTGCTGCAGCCGAGGACATGGCCTGTTATGGTACCAAAAGTGGGAAGTTCTACACCACAGTTGGGTGCAAAAACCTGAGTGAAGTCGTCTTCATGGGGTTGGCAGGTCATAGTGTTGTTGACATTGCAACTACCTTGGCATAGCTCAACATACTGGAGGGCTATGCATCCAAGACCAGGGCTCTCATTTAGTTTGGCAAGTTTCCGAGCTGTTCTATTTTGGTTCAAGACGCTCACCATTTCACTTGCCGGGTTTCCTGCGAACACTTAAACTGTCTTCTTTAAGGTATGGATCTATCATACTACAATCTGCTTCTGATAAGAGGAAAAAAAAAAAGAAAAAAAAAAAGAGAAATCCGAGTCTAGCTGCATATGTTATGAGGGAAGATAAAAAGAAAGGAAATATTTACCGTGAATTTCGGAGCAAGCTAGCACTGAGACTGAGAGCAGCAGTAATATCGACATCAGAGAGCTCATTTCCTTGGCGAAACCTCTTGTTTTATTATCCTTTCTAATAATGGGAATCCTGAATCCGTCCATGGATGATTTCCGGGTAAAAGAGGGAGATGGTGGTCACTTATAATGATGGGCTTTGAATATTGGGCTTGAATGTTGGGCTCCTACATTGAAAAAGAAGTAAAGTAGGAAATATTTCATTCATTTAAGTAACGTTGGGTACCGGTGGAGGTCGGCCAATTACATTGATGAGTAAAGCCGAATTTTGGCATTCAATGCCCATTGGTTCCTCTCCTACCATATTTGTATTAAAAAAATCACATTCTTCATAGGAATTAAGAAAATGACCTAAATTGAATGATAGTAACATCTAATATAAATAATACTCCATTTGTTTCATAAAAAGTGTCACTTTGACCCTTAATTAACACTTTTTATAAAACAAGAAAAAATGTGTAAAATGACATTTTTTGTGAAACGGAATAATAAACAATAACTCATTTCCCTTCTTTTGGATAAAACTTTCGTACTAATATTGCCACATAACCATGCGGCGGCAGTATAAATCTCAACGCCATCGTGAGAGCATCAACAATATCAACAATATCACTCTTTATTCCCATTTCTCACTTCCCGCCCGACAATTCCGCAAGGACTGTTTCTACCAATCAACTCCAGCTATGCTTGTTCCCAAGTCTGCCCAAAACATCCACTCCTGTGAGGTACAACCTTTACTATATACATATAATATAAACATTGAATGGAGATCAATTATATATTGCCATGTATATATAGAATTGGCTGGGGAGGAGGGTGATGAGTGCGTGGAGAGTAGGGGGCATCGTGCATGCGCTTGAGGGTTGGGAGGATCGTGACTGCGGTAACACTCACAACTTCTTCCGTCTCCACGCCATCTGGGAAGCTGCTCCAACCCCTTGCACTATCCCAATATCTCTGATCTTTTCATATTCATTTATCTCCACTTCTCTTGGTTATCTGACTGCATCCCTTCGAGATTTGTTTGCAGTTTATCATGTTTTTAGCGGACTATATATGAGTAGTCGCTAGATGTATAAGAAAGGACAAACAATTAGGTCCACTGAACAAAAAAATCAGAAATATTAGAAAACAGGCCCATGATTTACTTATTTATATAAATAATCCTGCTAATAAAAATAAAAATAAAAATAAGGAAAAAATGATATAAAATGAAAAAAAATGCTTTAAAACGCTAGCTCATAACCCGTTGCTCATAAGTCATAACTAGTCTTTTAACAAAAAATATATATATATTAATATATAGAAAGTATCTTGGTGCATCTCAGATCAATAGTTACAACCACTTTACGAGGTATTACTTCACATGGTCCTTCCACACTCATGGTCCACTCCACTGGTTACGTACCTAATCAAGGAGTGAGTAGGGTATTCGTACCAATATATACATTTGTGGCGGTGAGAGAGATTAAAGAAACTGGTAATTTAAATACTCAATTTACAAAACATTCAACAACAAAAAAACATAAACTCGTAGGGTGCAAATGTTTTTAGTGGAATACAATTGAATAGAATAAAATTAGGTGAAATTGGAAAATAAATTTCTTTAATTCATTCCTCTCCACAATAATAGATGAATGTTTTTCTCTAGCTTTTGTTCATGGTAAGAGTTATTTTAGTGAATCTAGTTAAATTTAATTTTTATAGCTTTCAACTCAAATGATGAAATTTTAGAGGAATCGTCAATTCCATTCATTTTTATTCTGCTAAATGGTTAAAATTTAGTGGAATGCTCAATTCCACCAATTTTTGTTTTTCAAATCATATACGGTGCAAATAGTCGTCACTCTAGAAGAACAAATTTCAGTGTAATTGGTCATTATGCTAAATTACTCTAAAAAAAATATCTTTATGACAATTTTTCTAATTTTTAGTGGAATATAGTGTGACCCATATTTTAAGTAGGAAAATACTCAATTCTGCTGAGTTTTGTTCCTCTACTCTTAAGGAGAGGAAAATTTCCAACGTAACTAACCTTATTCCATTAACATTTATTCTATTTATTCATCTAATTGCAACCATTTACACCCACAATCATTTGCACTCTAAAAAGTACAGGAACAAAATTCAATGAAACTCCCAATTTTTTCATTAAAAAGTGAATCTCATATGGTGCAAATGGTAACATACTAGTGGAATAAATAGAATATGAATTAATATAATTGAATTTAGTGGAATAGAACTAATTATTATGCTCAATTTTTTCTCTCTCATATACGAGAGGAACAAATTTCAGCGTAATTTCATGTTTTTCTTTTAAAAGTGTGAGTTTCATACTATTCCACTAGCAATTTAAAATATTGGTAAATGGATGAAATTTAGAATCATGAGTAATTGTGTGTTTACGTTGAATTTTAGTCCTCTAAAACTACTACCATTTGCATCCATATTATTCCACTAAAACTATAAAAAAATATTAAACGTATAGTTTCTACATGAATTTAGCATAATTAGTTATTTTGTTAGATTTTATTCCTCCGTATACACAACCATTTGGACCCATAAACTTTATTAATAAAACGTAAACATCATCTCCATTGTCATTGTTTTCGACTTTATAATTTATCATAATATCTCCAAACTGAATTGGAATAACGTAAAAAAAAAAACATAAATAAATTTGAGATTTAAAGGTTTTTCACTTTTTCTAATTTTAACATAAATCGGTTTAACATCGATTTAATGATAATTATTGTTTACTAAGAGCATGTCCATCCGTGAAAACCCTGTAGGGGGGTTCTTAAAGAATTTTAAATTAATTTTTTTTTGAAACTTAAAAAAAAAAAAATTAATCAATCCCGTCTCGCCAAGTCACGTGAACAGTGACGAGACAGGTTCCTAAAGTCTCTTAGCTAAGGAACTATATATTGGAGGGGTTTTTTTTTTAATTTTGCCTAAGTATTAGCGCTAAGAACCCCCTTAAATACCCCAATAGAGGTGCTCTAAATCGTTAACCAAATTAGTTCAATAAACTTAAATTTGTACATTATTAAAACTAATAAAGAATTTATATATTTTTGCGTATAAATAAATAACAGTTTTCTTACTAAAAATGAAACATACAAGTATTCAATGCTCGCTTAAGAAAGCGTGCCCTGTTTTAAGTTTTCATTCATTTAATGTTGGAGCAACAGACACTAGCTGGCGTTTCAACGTGCATGATCTTGATTGGCTAGTAGTTGTGGAAGCATGAATCACTTACTATTGCCTAACTTGGTTCATCAGTATTCAGTGTTCAAGAAAGCGCTAGGCGCTAGTCGGGCGGTGATCCACCGCCTAGCGCCTAGAACGCCTAGTCGGAGCCTAGTCGGCGCCTAGGCGGTATATATATTTATAAAAGAAAATGATATATATTAGATATATTATATAATATATGTCATATAATTCAAATATTCTTAATCTAAAAAATAGATTAAAACTTAAAGTACATCGAAATAACAAAAAAAAAAATATTAGCTAAATTAATCAGCACACGACATTTACTATCAAATCTGTTAAATTTACAATATTTTTTATTGATGACCATTAATTTATGAAGTAAGAACTTATAAATTTAGTTATACGTAATAAATTTTTAAAATTATACCGAAACAAACATGAAAATTAAAAATCAAATGATAATTGGTTAAAGATTGTGTGTAGCCGCCTAGGACTGCTTAGACCCGCTTAGGACCGCCTAGACCCGCCTAGGACCGCCTATGATCGCTTAATAACACAAACGCCTAATTCGAACGCCTAGGAGGAAATCGCCACGGTCAAGGACCGCCTAGCGCCTAGGCCCCGCCTAGACCGATTTTTAGAACACTGTCAACTGTCAGTATTATAGAAGGAAAATTAGCAGTATTTCATTACACAAACAAAAACCACCGGATTTAGACAGCCATATCTACGTTAATGGTGCATTTTTTTGTTTGCTTACGTCGAGGATATGATATGATCGGCAATCGATAGGTGCGGGGGATATTAGCTGAGTGTCATAAATGAGGATCCATGTGGGAAGTATCGAATGGGAGGAGTACATGTTTGGTCTAGGAAGGCCCCACCAACAGGGAAGTGGGCTGGTGGGAAGATAGGGGTTGGCTTCGTCGTCATTCTACATCTACCAAAGAGTTTGATACCTTTCTATATAATATACTCATCGGCCATGAGAAAGAATTGGACAGACGCACACATATTCCCATATTACATTCGACGGTATAATGGCTACAAATCCAGGGATCCTCACCGATTGGCCTTGGACACCCCTCGGGAATTTCAAGGTGCACTCTCTTTTTTTTTTTTTCTGTTTCCTTTGTCTATTGAATTAATTAACACTATATATATAACTGAAACCCGTTTCTGATGCATGATATGGGACGTGGCAAACAATTAATACCATAGTACATAGTAATAGCACCATGGGCGTTCCATAGCACATACAAGTTCGTGACTGATGATCCGGAGAAGATGGATCTCGGGTACTCCCTCGTATTGCCTTTCTTGCTCCTCAGAATTCTTCACAACCAGGTTTGGATCTCTCTTTCCCGTTACTATACGACCAAGGGAAAGAGGCGCATCGTCGACAAAGGTATCGACTTCAATCAGGTCGACAGGGAGACCAACTGGTGGGTTATCCACTTTATTATATACCTGTGTCGCTTGTGCTTTACGCGATCTAAGTATGTATTCTTGATATTTACATGCGCAGGGATGACCAAATATTGTTCAACGGATTGCTGTTCTATATAGGGATCTTGCTGTTGCCGCAGGCTAAGCAACTTCCTCTGTGGAGAACAGACGGAGTGTTGATGGCGGCGCTACTTCACGCCGGTCCGGTGGAGTTCCTCTATTACTGGCTCCACAAAGCTCTTCACCACCACTTTCTTTACTCTCGCTACCATTCCCACCACCACTCCTCTATCGTCACTGAGCCCATCACTTGTAATTCTTATTTCTTACGTTTTTTCTTATGAACTCCAATTTTTATCAAACATACGTAAATTGTTTACGTTTTTCACGTCCTAACTAGTAATATATATTTTGATCCATGCAGCGGTGATACATCCATTTGCGGAGCACATAGCATACTTCATGCTTTTCGCCATACCACTGTTTACAACGTTGTTCACGAGAACGGCCTCCATAGCGTCGTTCGCAGGATATGTAATCTTCATAGACTTCATGAACAACTTGGGACACTGCAACTTCGAGCTCGTCCCTAAGCGCCTTTTCCGCCTCTTTCCTCCCCTCAAGTTCCTCTGCTACACTCCCTCGTAAGGCCTTTACACATGCACTTTTTTATTTTCATACTTAAACATTTATTTTTATCGACTATATATAGAGGGAAATATAAAAATTTAATACCCAAAACTATAGAAAATAATTTTGACTAACTAAGATATGCATCAACCAGAAACCAATCTTGATATAATAATACAAACAACGATTTAATTTATACTATTAGTGTTTGATTATGCGAATCACAAAATCTAAATAAAAGGTATACTAATATATACCATTTTGCATGTATACATTCTCTTTTTCTGTATAAAAAGGGTGACGACGTGATATAGTTGTACCCTTGATTTGGTCGTCAACTACCGAATCCATGGACCAAAGAAAAACAGAGTTTACTCCAATTTGGCGTATTTAACCAAACAGCCTTCCCACAACTTCGTTCGTTTGAATGGGCCTTTATGCTTTCACTTGCCTGAGCAAGTTGTAAACAAAACAAGTCGGCTATCCAGGGCTTAGTTTGTATTTTTTGTTCTGCTTTGGTACCTATCTGGTTGATCTCCGGTGGTTTAAACTTTAAAGATCGGTTTGATTTATTAATATTAGGTGTAACTGGTGACCTCAATTGGTGATTTATTAATATTAGAAGGAACATCACTTTCCCCTTTATTCTTAATTTTTTTTTTTACCATTTGCAAAGAATATTTGTTACATATAATTCCTTTTCATTCCTTACCATTCCTTATTTTTAAAGGGAATTAATGAACAAATATATTCCATATCAAATTTGTCAAGGAACAAAAAGGAAAATTAATTCTTTATATTTTATTTCATATATTCCATTTCATTCTTTTTCTTTATAGTTCCTTTTATTCCTAAAATGGTTACCAGTTACACCCTTAATATAATATATAAAAAGATGTAAACAAAACCTTTTCTAGGGTAAATAAATTCACATTTTATATTAAAAACAGCATTTGAAAACTCAGTAAATATCAAAGTTATTGGGGTGGATGGTCCTATTTTTTTGCCATCGGGGATTCGAACCCATTAACTATTAATGTAGATGTTTAACCACTTGACTACTAGGCCACAGTTACTTCCACGTATCGTCCCGTTTAAAGTTATTAACATCTTTTTGTTTTTTTTGTATCTATATTAAGCGCATTGTGATTAAAAAAACACTCTTATTGTTAATTATAATATCCTTCTTTTGGATGATAAATCGATTGCTGAGAGTTGCAGATTCCACTCGCTGCATCACACCCAGTTCAGGACCAACTACTCCCTCTTTATGCCCTTGTATGACTACATCTATGGCACAATGGATGAAACCTCGGATTCATTGTATGAAAAATCTTTAGAAAGAGGAGAAGATAGAGTGGACGTGGTCCACTTAACTCACCTGACGACGCCCGAGTCCATCTACCATTTGCGTATTGGCTTGGCTTCATTTGCCTCCTACCCCTTCTCTTATAGATGGTTCATGCGCCTTTTGTGGCCTTTCACATCTCTCTCCATGCTCTTCACTCTCTTCTATGCCCGCCTCTTTGTTGCTGAGAGAAACTCTTTCGAGAAGCTCAACCTGCAGTCTTGGATCATACCCAGATATAATATGCAGGTCCTCATCATTATCATCATCTTCAGCTTAATTTTTGACACTTTTGTGAATTTTTAAGTATATGTTGGTTTGCTGATGCATTGAGATGATATATGATGCATGTAGTACTTGTTAAAATGGAGGAAAGACGCGATCAACAACATGATTGAGAAAGCAATACTGGAGGCAGATGAAAAAGGAGTGAAGGTGCTTAGCCTAGGTCTCATGAACCAAGTAAAGAAACAAGCTTCGAATGTTTTGGTTTTACATAAGTGAGATGTCATGTCATAGTATTAAAACTGTACGTGGTGGCTTGAAACAGGGGGAGGAACTGAACAGAAATGGAGAGGTGTATATTCACAAGCATCCAAAAGTGAAAGTAAGAGTGGTGGACGGCAGTAGATTAACAGCAGCCGTTGTGATCAATAGTCTACCCAAATCAACGACAAACATTGTGATGACAGGCAATCTCACAAAGGTGGCCTACACCATCGCCTCTGCTCTTTGCCAGAGAGGTGTTCAGGTCGTGTTTTTAGACAATAATGGGTTTGAATTCCATATGTCCATATTATATATCCTTCATTACATTTTCCTGTGAATGTCATTTGCAGGTCTCGACTCTATTCCCAGACGAGTTTGAGAAATTAAGATCATGCGTTCCACAAGAATGCAGAGACCATTTGGTCCTTTTAAGTACCTCTGAAGCACTCTCATCAAAAAGGGTAAAATTAAAGAATAGAAAGTTGCATAACAGTCGAAGAGCATATTAAACTTGATGAATTTTGGGTGAAGGTATGGCTGGTGGGAGAAGGAACAACGAGAGAAGAGCAGGAAAATGCCCCAAAAGGAACGTTGTTTATACCATTCTCACAGCTCCCCCTCAAGCAGTTACGTAGAGATTGTATCTATCATACAACACCGGCTTTGATAGTTCCAAAATCTCTAGTGAACATCCACTCCTGTGAGGTAAGTATACAAAGCTATCCAATCCAATTAAGTTTTTGTAGATGAAAGAGGTTCTAACTAATCAAAATGCAGAACTGGTTACCGAGAAAGGCGATGAGTGCAACTAGAGTGGCTGGCATATTGCACGCTTTAGAAGGATGGGAAATTCATGAGTGTGGCACATCCATTCTTCTCTCTGATTTGGACCAAGTATGGGAAGCTTGTCTCAGCCACGGCTTCCAGCCTCTGCAACCAAACATGTGAAAATTTTCACAAAATGAGACCTACACGTCGTGTGCTTGTATTTCGCTATGATACCACTATTCCACACATGAACCATATATATAAAACATAAAGCGCACACACATTTATTATGTATACCAAGTTTTTGGTGATTATGATATTAGTAAGACTATTATTTATTTCCTTTTCTTGTTTTTGTCATTAAATTACTAGTATTTATGTACTTCATAAAATGAATTTTACTGCCTTTTCATCTCTATTAATAAATTAAGCGAAATTGTATCACATACAAAAGTGAGCAAAATTACAAACTACACACTATTTTGGTCATTATTTTAAATCTGACAAATCGATTGTGCCATTCTGATTTCTCTCTTTAGTTTTTCTTTCTTTCTCTTTTTCAATCTTCTTTTTATTCCAGCCACTCACCATCTATCTATCAATGTCAAATATCAGAGATAAATGCTTACCATTGGTAGAATCCACTCTCGCTGCTCCCACCAGTAGAGACTCTATGTTTAGCTCCAAGGCCACTCCTGGATTGTATGCCAGTAGGTCTTGAAGAATTTTCAGGTTCTTGTGCGTGTCATTTTCGAAATGAAACCTAATGTTGCCATATATGGGCTTCTTTTAAATACTCACCAAATTTTATCATTCTTAACTCAGAAAACAATTGGAGACAACGAGGTTACCGGTAATACATTTCAGTAATTTATTTACTCACGTGATATTCCAAACAAGATTACAAGACGGCAAACACTTTAACAACGCCATGCAGAAAATATAACCACTTGGCCAGAAAACATTTTGGATGGCTTATTATACTCTCCATGCGCATGAGCTCAGATTATTGGAACTTGATATCTAACTAAATACTCATTTTCACTTTTTCTGGCTAAAGTAACACAAAATCCAACCATTCGACCTGATCAAGACATTACTATGGTGTACAAACTCAAGACAGGTTTGTAAAAAAACTAAGCACACGAGTGACATGTTCAAATGAAAGTATGTATAAATAAAGAGTATTTCTTACCTCCATCCATTCTCTATATTCAATAAGGCGAAGCATGTGTCTAATGCGCAGAAATCTGATTTCATCATCCGGGGTTTCAAGCAATTCCTTCTCACTAGATCACGAAAAGAAAACAAGAAAGCAGTTGGTCAGATGCTAGATGATAATGCAGTTGAAGAGAATTTGGTTCAAAAACATTCTGAAGGAAACAAAAACACGTTTTAAAAACATGTAGCATACATTATAAGCAATTCAAAAGGTAGAAAGAAAACAACCTTAGCTCTTTAGCTATTGTTCCAGTGGTGGATTGGTTAATGGGTCCACTATCTCAGAAGTTGAAACATTTGCAAAGCAGAATCCACATGATAAAATATTTAAACTTGGGAACAACATATAGATACAAGTTGGTTGCGGGAAGAAACAAAACCGCTGGGATAGGCCCATGATGCATTTAGAGAAACTGGATCTTCGCTTTGTGTTGAGAGTTTTACCTTGGCACCATCTGTAGAGAGTGTTGTTTGGGAGGTTGGAACAGAGACTTGCTTCTTCTTGGGTTGTGGTCTACCTTTCGGTTTAAACTTTGCACCAGCCCTAGCTATTAAATCCAAATTCATATCTTTCAGCCAAATTATTCAAATCCAAAAAACTTCCTGAAACTAATCAAGGACAAAGGAAACAGAAAACCCCAAATACCGGCTGATCCGAGGGTTGATTGTCGATATCTAAATCCCTTGACTCTCATTTGTGTTTCACAAACACTCTACTCCCTCCTAATAGTGTGAGAAGACCTCCTCAACACAAAGACAAATAATGCCAAAGGTATAATAATGAATCTGGAAATGTTCTCGATAGAATCACTGTTACATTCTTACCCCTCTGAACTTTGTGATAATCCCAAAGGTTGTATACAAATTTAAGAGCCTTTTATTGGAATGTTTAGAACTAGAAAACGACAACTTGATTAAGCAAACAAAAAAAGCTTATTAATTCATTCTCCAGACAATCGGTTTCAAAGCTACAAAAAGTATGGCATAACCAGATGAGTTCTAATTTTCCCTGTCACCTTGAATTTTCTAAGGTTTAAGCAAGAGCACCGGTACAGGCTGTAGCAGGACCAGCCTCGACATGCGTCTTGGCCGAGCTGTATTTCTTGGTTATAAACCTGTTCCCAAGTATCAAAACACATCAAAGACAGATTCAGACAAAAGACAAATTCTACTTGTGGAAAAGTTAAAGAAAGCAAGAGCTCACCTGAAGAAATCCCTCCATAGCAACTCGTACATTAACCAGTTCAGTCCAGTATCTCCCGGTCCGTTCCCGAGAAAATCAGTTCAAAGTACTTGTCAACACTAGACACATACTCTTACAATGTCCAAATTGGCTTACCAGATTACCCTAGGGTGCTGTCTTTCTGAGACCATTACCTTGGAGTTGAGGGGTTGGTTGATGCAGAAATTGTTTTCTTCAACTCATCGAACATGGAACGAGGAAAGATGCTTCTCATGGCTAACCAAGGTGATATCTTGCAAGAGAAGTTTGCACCAACCCGTTGCAGAGCTCTTTAGCCTATTCAACGCCTCTGTCTCTCCTCCAACCATTGTCCGTTTCCCCTCCTGGACAGAACAAAGTGTTAACTCCTAAGAATAAGTGTAAGAGCAGCAGACATAGAGGGCAAAAAGGCATCAACTTGATAGTGGACTGAAAGAGAAACGTTCATTGATTCATCCTACAAAGAAATTATTTTTCAAGCCGGTATAATCCATGATGGACTTTCAAACAGCGTTGAATCTGTTTACAGCTACTGGAAATTATTGCACTAAGTATTTTTTCCAATATGATTCTCTATACTACACTCTTCCTAAACCAAAAGGCAAATTCTGAACCTTTAAACGAAGATAAATCCCACAAGTTTCCAACTTTCTAAATGCTACGAACCCTGATAGCAAGGAATCAAATGATTTTTATCAATCAAGCTAACCAAGGATTAAGCGCAGACCTGGCTGGTTCTAGCACTAGGATTAATGCCGAGGTCCAAGAGAGAAATATCGCCAAGTTGTACGTCACCTCGAGAGGGCAAGCTTTTCAATTGATCCAATGCTGCGATAGTCTTCCTAATCTCTAGTTTCTTGACCTTGTCCTTATGTTCCACAGCTTGAAGGCAAGTCTTCAATTTTGAATGGTAAGTCGTCCAAATGATAGACAGTGTTTTCCCCCTCCTTCATGGCCGTCTCTATCTTAGATTCGATCCTTTCGCCTCGATCAGAAATTTGCTAGGGCTTAAATGTTTTTTTTTATTATTGACGCTTTTTGGGTTAAATTATAGCGGCCCAAAAATGTTGTTAGGCCCATATGTATTTAACAGTGTCCATATAAAATTGGTAAAAATTCGGTTATTGATACACGGTTAAAACACGGTTGGTACGCGGTTTGGCACACAAATCGAGGTAATTTTAAGTCGGTTATCATACCAAACCGTGTGTGAACCGTACCCGAACCGTGTCCGACCCGCGTCCGAACCGTGTCCGACCCGCGTCCGAACCGTGTCCGACCCGTGTCTGAACCCGTGTCCGAACCCGTGTCCGACCCGTGTTCGAACCGTGTCCGACCCGTGTCTGAACCCGTGTCCGAACCCGTGTCCGACCCGTGTCCAACCCGAGTTTGAACCGTGTCCGACCCGTTTTTGAACCCGTGTCCGACCCGCGTTTGAACCCGTGTTGGACCCGCGTTTGAACCTGTGTCTGACCCGTGTTTTAACAGTGTCCGACCCGCATGACCCGTGTACGACCCGCGTCGACTGAGCTTCTCTTCCCCGTCGCGTCTTGAAATCCTCTGAAGAATCCGGCTTTTGAAATTACAGAAACCGATTAAAAGAGATTCAACGCCATACCCATCGTGAGCTTCACTCGTGTTCAACTTCTGCGCCGCTGCTACTCTTTTTTGGCTCCGAGAATCACGTGTATAGACTGTAATTGAAGCTATATTCTATAATTATTTCTTGGGCTTTCTTTCATGATATAATTGAGCTTCATGGTAGCGATGCATTGCTTCGGTTGGCAGACGAATTGGGTGGGAGATTCTCATAAGATGAGTGGAAGGAGCCGATTAGTCTATAGCTTCAGTTACAGTCAATACGAATTGCCGGAACTTTACTTCTTGCTGAATTATGTCATCGCACATGTGTAATAGCGACTATGGAGAAGATGATGATGACATATTTCATCCAAAGAGATGGTGCGATTGAATTCTCACGAAGAAAGTTAAAGAAATGGGCTTATTTAGACCGGCCCAAAAAGCTTGGTCGGCCCGTGCAATTTACAAATAGTCCATGTAAAATTTTGAAAACCACGCAGTAAAAATCCGATTTCAACGCGGTTCACACACGGTTTGAACGCGGTTTGGCACAAAAATTGAGGTCAATTTATGTCGGTTATCATGCCAAACCGCGTCTGAACCGCGTACGAACCGCGTACCAGCCGCGTACGAGCCGTGTACGAGCCGTGTGCTTGCCGCGTACAAGCCGCGTACGAGCCGTGTACGACCCGCGTCTGAGCCGAGTCCGAGCCGCGTCCGAGCCGTGTCCGAGTCGCGTCTGAGCCATTTTCTTGAATGATTTTAATTGGGCCTGAATTGTTGGGCTGGATTTTCTATCAATTGTATTATGGTTTGGTGAAATAATTATCGTTTGGGCTTTCTTGAATTTGTAGTTTTGGGCTTTAAATTGGGCATAATCAACGAATTAACATTTATGAAATCAGAAAATTGGAGTCGTCTTCTTCTTCTTCGCTTCTTCGCTTCTTCTTCGTCTGTGAATCGTGTTCTCTGACGATTTTTTTTCCATCCATGGGAGGTAAAAATATTGATGATTCTGTTATGATTTTCCCAAGAAAAATTCATCTCTTTGCGTTTCTTGTTGACTAGAAACTTGAACTCTTCCTCTCTTTTTTTTTCTCGCTTGTTTTCCAGGTCCAGGAATCAAAGAAACTATGAACAATAAGATCCAATCTTGGAGGTAATCTTTCTAATTCCGGTTTTGATTCTCTGGAAAAAAATTCAAATCAAAGTTTTCTTGTTCTTTTCTCCTTCTTCGTTTCCCTCGACACTTTCTTCGTTTTCTTTCACTTTCTTGGAAGAAAATTGATTCCCAAGAAAATTGAAATCAAAGATTCTTGTTCGTTTTTTTCTCCTTCGCTTGAAACTCTTTCACATTTTTCGCTTGATTCCGTTGGATTCCGAGAATGTTTAAACAAGTATTAGCTTTCTTTTGCTCTTTGGGCCAACTAAATAATTACAAATTATTTTCTCAATATTCATGTTCATGTGACCTTTTCTAAAACTGATTTGAACTTTTAACGGTATTATTTGAAAGGTATTAAGAAAGGTATTATTATTATTTAGGGTTGGGGTTAGGGGTTTAGGGTTTAGGGTTTAGGGTTTAGGGTTTAGGGTTTAGGGTTTAGGGTTTAGGGTTTAGGGTTTAGGGTTTAGGGTTTAGGGTTTAGGGTTTAGGGTTTAGGGTTTAGGGTTTAGGGTTTAGGGTTTAGGGTTTAGGGTTTAGGGTTTAGGGTTTAGGGTTTAGGGTTTAGGGTTTAGGGTTTAGGGTTTAGGGTTTAGGGTTTAGGGTTTAGGGTTTAGGGTTTAGGGTTTAGGGTTTAGGGTTTAGGGTTTAGGGTTTAGGGTTTAGGGTTTAGGGTTTAGGGTTTAGGGTTTAGGGTTTAGGGTTTAGGGTTTAGGGTTTAGGGTTTAGGGTTTAGGGTTTAGGGTTTAGGGTTTAGGGTTTAGGGTTTAGGGTTTAGGGTTTAGGGTTTAGGGTTTAGGGTTTAGGGTTTAGGGTTTAGGGTTTAGGGTTTAGGGTTTAGGGTTTAGGGTTTAGGG